>JAGVSN010000003.1:6250000-7500000 GCA_022651745.1 Parapsyche elsis | reverse complement strand
ACACACAGCGAGAAGAATGGATGGCAGATGGACGCGAGAAATACTGGAATGGTATCCGAGAGGATCTGAAAGAAAGCAAGGAAGGCCAAACGGACGATGGGCTGATGAATTAGCAAGAATGTGTAGAGTCAAGAGGATGCAGAACGCTCAAGACACACAGGAATGAAAGAGGATTAGAGAGGCCTTCATTCAGCAGTGGATGGTGATTGGCTGATACGTAAGTTATCTGCAATTGTAAAATTCAGAACTTGTAAGTAAAATATTCCTTATTTCTCGATGGGATTCAATTTAAATTACCGCATACGGTACATTGAGCACGACGTTCACCAGTATGAGTGCGTTTATGTCTTGCAAGTCCACCGTGACTGGTAAAAGCTTTTCCACACGTGTCGCATACAAATGGTTGTTCACCGGAGTGACGTCGCTTATGGGTCACCAGTGAGCCGGGTTGCGAAAATTTCGCACCACATTCTAAGCACCTGTACGTGAAAAAATTTGTGATTTAGCGGTTGTAAGACATTAATTTATGGATTAGAAAAGAACTAAGGATTCGTTCTAAATTTAGCGCACTTGTAAGGCTTTTCACCGGTGTGAACTCTCATATGAGTCTTCAAGGAGCCGGCCAAAGCAAAACGTCGTCCACATACGTGACAGCAATGACCACGTCCACTGGAATGTAAAGAAGTATGATGATCCAAATTTGGTTTGACCGTAAATTCTCTTCCACGTAATATATCGCAATTGGATAACTTTTCATCTGTAAAGCCGATAAAATAAAAATTACAATCAGCAAATCGCACACTTCATACACGAAATCATGGACTCATGGAATCATGGAAATCATCACGACTACTGGACAAAGAAGATCATTAAAAAAGTATTTCATAATTATTATTTTCTATTTTGTGATTTCCATTTGAAATGTCACGTTTTGTCAAGTTTTATAAAAGTAAGTACCATTTTGAAATTTATGTACAAAGAATTTGTGTTAATTATTCTAGCAATGAACAAATAATTACTATGTGTAGTAGCGCAAGGGTCTGCCTAGCTGGCTGGGTAGCCGCAGAACGCGAGGCATACACTCACAGCATGGGTAGCGCTCGCATTTTTCAACTACCTACTATGTACATTTTGAATGACTAAATTCACACTACATAAATGATAGCCACTGTCAACAGGCATTAACCAGTTTTTTTTTTAATACACGTACAATACGATTTTATCTGCCTTTTGGAATCTATAACTTAACTTTGATATCGTTAAATGAAATGAAAATAATCTCCGAGAAGCCTTACAGTTTAGGAGCCACTGAAGTCGGGGATTTTACATTTTTGCTACATTTTGAACTACTAAATACACTAAAGGTAAAAACATAAATAATGGTGTGTATTTATTGGGTCAATACTTAAGTAATCAGTAATATATGAAATGGTCAGTAAATAATTAATACGAAACGGCTAGTAAATTTATATAAACGGTTGGTATGTAAAGTGAATGGTCAGTAACAGACTGTAAAAAATTTACTTATTTACCAAAAATATATTTTTTACTGACCATTTCCTTGAAAATTTATTGATTTAAATACTGAGCGATTAATTAGTTGCCATAAATGATATGACATCGTCAAAGGGCAGTTACTAGTTAACAGTGATAATAATTCCGACACAAAAATTAATCAATATACCTGAACGAAAGTGGAAATGAGATGTAAGTAAGCTCTTATTCACAAATACTACTTTGCAATGCTCGCATTCATATTTTAGTTTTTTTTTTGTTTCAGAACTATTACTGGAACTAAGAATTTCACTTTTATCAATTGTAAAATTTTGACCGTTGTTAATAAGATCTGAAATGTGAAATAATGGGTACTTATTAAAATCATACCACATTGAATTAACAAAAGATTTATGAACGTAGTATGAATTACCCTTTTCAACATCGTTCTCATCGTGTTTGTCTTCAACATCCTCAATTTTATTTAAAATCTCCGACTTAAAATCGCATTGAACTGAATTCCTTCGAGGGATATTTTTTACTTTGGCTAAATTAAAATTTATTTCATTTGGTTGGAATTGATTATCGGTGAGATTTTCTCGGACACCTCCTCGGTCATTATTAAATTTCGTTGGTAATGTAACATCGCTAGATAATTTGGCAACGTTAAAATAACTTTTTAATTTAAAATCTGAATCTTCACACTGCTGTTTAAATATGTACGACGAATTCAGACTTTCAACACATTCTTTACATATAAGGCGCGGAAAATTATCACACAGCGATATCTAAAATGTTTCAAGTGTATTCATTTGCATCGATGAATTTCAATTTATATCATAATATATTATAAGAAAATTATTAACTTTTATAGTAATACATAAAGACATTAATTTATCTGAATGTTGCATAAAATTATCTTCGGAATTGAAAATAGACTGAAGTTCCCCATTTTTCAAACAAAGTCTGCAAATTTTGCAATTCTCAAACAACAAATTTGTGGTAACGCTCATTTCACAACATTTATGTGATACAAACGTCAGCTTGACAGCTTTGGCCCCAAATGGCGACCAAAACAACAACATATGTATGTTGTTATGGGACAAGTGGTAAATTATAAAGCAGACTTATTTATAGTATTATAGTCTTAATGTAATTTAAGTTTCACAAAATACTACAAGTTAATCAACTAGACTAGAGTACGGAGACAGTTTACTTTTTGAAGTCTACCACAATAGCGTTTTCAAAGTTGACACATAAGCAAGAGTGAATTTAAAAACAATTGAACTGTAAATTATGGTTACAAAGGATAATAAGAAAGACGGCACTTTGGAAAGGTTCCAATCAATCAGTTAGTAAATATATAACCATTTGCAAAATAGTAGAGATGTTAATGATTGCAATTGTTGAGATGTTCAGTTCACTTAATTGTCAAATACATCTACAACCCAGCTGTTGACAAAACGAAAATAAAGATATAACGAAATAAAGTAAAAAAGATAACGGACAATGGATTGGTAGGCTTGCATTGGGGCAACACAATTAGACGCTTGCCATGACGACGTCTGCAAATAGAACAGAGAAATAATGTGAGCGATATTGGGCCATCAACTTGTAAGGCGGAAAAACGTGTTAAAAGTACAACTGTCAGTTGAGCTGTGAATTGTGCCGTCATCTGTCATCTGTCATCTGTCATCTGCAGTTAAGCTCCTCCCCCCGAGTACCTGCACACACTAAACCACTGCATCGAAGCCGCCTAACTAAAACCCCGTCTGAAGCGGACTTCTGCGGTTGTACATATGCCTTCTTTTTTTTTAATAGCGGAATGTTGGATTTTAAAACTATGTTCATTCTTCCAAAAGCGCTCCATCCTAGTTTCATTTCTTTTTATAAATATTATACACTTGAAATGTAAAAAAGTAATCAAAAAATAATAATTCCCCCATGCACAGGATATGGTCATTAAAATTGGTATTAGCATTCGGGTGACAGCTGTCAAAAGCGAGACGTTTCTTGGGCGTTCCGTATTATCTATTTATTGCTTTCATCATCTAAGAATTTTCCATCAAACACGTCAGGTTATTTATAGGTATAATTTTCGCACTCTATTCATTTCTATAACTTCGTACTGTGTATATTTTATTTTTCCACACTACCACAACATTGTAGTTTATTTAAATACCTTATTTACAAATAATTCATAATATATTCACTACAATTGCTATAATTGAGCACTGCTATATAATATAACACTGAGCAGTCCTCATGACTAGTCATGTTGTCAAATATGACTATTCAAATTTTCATGTTACAGTGTATTTCTTCAGTGTTAATAATGTTCATTTTGTCTCTACAGGTTAACATTATGGCAGATCTTCCAAATAATATAACCTCGGAAAATGTCGCGAATAATGAAGATATAATAAACGAATTGACGAAACACCTCGGATCGTCTTTATTGACTTCGGACCCGACTGACGTGTCACCCACATCTTCGAAATCAGACGCGAGTGAAAATTTCGACATTGATCCAGACGGTAAGGGATATTCACAACATCCAGATTTTCAATTAAAAAATGAAACGCCGTCGAATTTGGATGATCTGGACGATCGTGATGATGAAAAATCCAATCATCAGAGTGACGATGAAGATTATGAAGTTACCCTGAAAGATTTAGAAACTACGCTTACCGATTCGGAGAAAGTAGACAGAAAAACTGAGGCGGAGCATTTTAAGAATGAGGGCAATGAAAAATTCAAAAATGCAAATTTTGAAGAATCTATAGAATTTTATACAAAGGGTTTGAAGATTTGTCCATTGATGTATAACAAAGAAAGAGCTGTTCTTTATTCAAATAGAGCGGCATCAAAAATGAAATTGGACAAAAACAAAGCCGCAATTGAGGACTGCACCAAAGCAATTGAGAATGATGACACATATATCAAAGCATATTACAGGTAATTTCCTTTATTTTATTAATGGTTCAAGTTCATTTAGAAAGGGATACAGTTTTCGCATAACTGATTTTTGATTGAAAATATTTTATCTTTAGTAAGTGGAACATCACTTCAAATGTGTTAATTTATACAGTAGAACCTTGATTATCCGGATTGTACAAAACGAATAATTTTAACAGACGAAAATAGCGAATTACACGTATTTGTTGGATAACATGTGATGGACAGTATACGGCTACTGACTCATATGAGTCGGTAGCCGTTTAGATTTACGACAGGGTTGTTGTCTTATGAAGGAGAGAGCGTAAAGTTGAATGATTGAATGATCCAAATTTTAAAGCACGTTCGGGTTGGCTCGAAAAATTCAATGGGCGACGTGTTCTGACTTACCCTCAGACAAACAAGACCAAGACAAGGAGGAGATTGCCGATGGGGGGAATATTATTTCTACACATTCTGAAGCTTTCCAATGCTTAGATGTTGCTATGAAGTGGTTTGAAAGACAATAAGAGTGTGATAACTTACATGTCTCAAAAGTAAACGTGATTTAACGGCTTCGAAAAGGACAGCAAAACGACCTTTAAGCAAAAATCAATAATTGAATTTCTCACAAAATATAAATTTTCTGTATGTGTGTATGTACATATTTACACGTATTATGTGAAGTTATATATTTCAATAAAAAATATTCATACTACATACATAGATGTATGAATTTTTCTTCTTTCGATTATCCGGACCATCTTAATCCACGTTTAGTTTGAATATTCGAGGTTCTACTGTACATCATTATTGCGATTTGCTAGTATTTCTGATTAAATTGAGACTTTCACCATGTTTAAAATAAATAAAATGTAATCTAATTTTTTTTTTTTTTTTTTTTTTTATGTACATCAATTTCATTGTATGTTTTTTTAGGCGTGCACAATGCAATGAACAAACGGATTTGCTCGATGAATGTTTAGCAGATTACAAGAAAATTCTAGAACTCGATTCGCAACATGCAGAAGCAAGAAAAGCCATTGTTCGATTGCCGCCGTTAATAGAAGAAAGAAACGAACGTATGAAAACAGAAATGCTCTCTAAGCTGAAAGATCTCGGCAATTTAGTCCTTAAGCCGTTCGGTCTGTCAACGGATAATTTCAAACTGAACCAGGATCCGGAGACAAAGGGATATTCAATAAATTTTCAACAAAATAAATGATAATTTTTATGCTAATCCCATTGCAGTTTTTCAATTCTCTTTTTGTATATATGCTATAATAATATCTATATTTTTAATCATTTCAATCATTTTAAAGCGCATTTTTTTTTAATAAGTAGGGGATGTTTCCCCGCTTATTTTTGATCTCAAAACCATTTTAATACATATGTAGATTGTAATTAATTGGATTAAAAATTTAATTAAATTGTGCTAAGTACAATCCACAGCAGTAAATACTTTTAAATTATTGGCCATCAAGAACGCAATAGCAGTTTAAATTTGTAACGATAATTGTACATGGGTAGGGGAGGGGGAGACAACAACTAAATTAATGTCAGTAATTTTAATAATTTACTTTTGACATTGGGAGTTTCAAATGTATATGTGTTTGTTTATTCACTTTGTGGGCATTTTTTAAAGCCTTTTTTGCAATTGCTTCAGCTAAAAATTCTCAATCAAAATGTGTTTTATCTCTTAGTAGCACCAATATAAACAATTGTTTCTTTTTGCAACAATAACGATTAAGTATATATTTATTTTTATAAGTTCAAGAATTACTCGAGTATCTTTAATTGCAATGTGGTAAAATATTTCATTTGTTTTAAATATAAAGTGTAATATTAATTGTTTTTTTTTTGTTTTTTACGACCTTCTATTTCAACAAAGTATTTTAGAAATCTGAATTCATTGAAAAATATTCTAAAATAAAAATATTCTATTGAAAAAATATAAATATAATATGGTTCATTGAATAATGATGCTATATAATACATAATCTTACTTTCTTGAATCTTTCATACTTTTCTCTTTCGCTCCCAACAGATATATACGAGTATGAACGAGATAGAAGCATCAACCAATCACAAAATAGAGGAGGAGCAAGTCAATGTTTAGTCTTAAAAAAATCTCTACTTGCAGTTGTTTTTTGCCTTTTGTTGAATATTTAACATGATATCAAAATTAGTAATCACTTATGTTTTGCGATTATATTAAACAGTGATTTGATTAGTCGAAAATGGAAAAATTGATTTTCACAAACGTTCAGAAAGGGCGGGGCTTCGATTGTAGGGCGTGGCCAGGGATGTGTGACTCCTCCCCAAAATAGTGGGGATAACATACGATTCTCTGGAGTAGTCCCTCTAAACGGGACTTCAGAGTTGCTTTCCCTATTGGTTTGACGTTGTGAGGGACTCGCAAACCACTCATATGTGCAGTGCTTCTCAAACTGTGACTGAGCCGAAGGGCACCACTGCCACCTGGATGTAAACTGAACAGGTAGTCTTCTTCTTCTTCTGTATTTCCTGATATAAAATACAAAATTACATTTGTAAAACAGTATCTATGTACATATGTACATATTTTTACATGAAAAAATTTTCGCCAAGGCTTTACAATCTTGAAATGTTGCTTTAAAAAAGTTTAAACACGTAACCCCGAGATCGGAAAGTGTTTCTGGGATTTATACTTACGTTTTTGTTATGAAATATAGTCATTTGGCTTTAAGACCTGTATTTATTGGGTTGGTAACTTTTCCGATTTTCGGTCAGTTATTTTAACCAAATGGTGAGTAATTTTAATAAATGGTCATTGAGTTTTATAAATGTGACGAGTAAATATATTAAATGGCAAGTAAATTTATATAAATGGTCGATATTCATTGTATTTACCGACCGTTTTTGAAAATGTTACTTTTTATTACTATTAAAAAGTTACCGTTTTCTAAATAGAATACTGACCATTTTCTTGAAAAGTTACTGACCCTTTATTAATGTAAATATGAAAACAGTTTTAAAAAACATACAAAATTACACTGATTACGTACGTGTTTAAGTCGTCTACTTTACAGTAAGATCAAAGATGTTGAACATAAAATTAGTAACAATTCTAACGACAATGTTTTATAATTTGTCATGAAACTCCATAAACTTAAATATACATACACATTTAATGGCTGATTTATCAAACAGATATTTTATTTTTATTATGAAGAATACAAAATGCAGTTTCTAAAGAATAACAACCTACAGTTTAATAGTTCAGATAATAATAAAATTCTCAGCATTATACAAAAATATTTGTCGAAAATAATTAGGTATTCTAAATATTGTAAGCTACATTTTTTCAGAATTCCATTAATTTTTATTTATATTTTTCCAAGTGCTATTAAATTGTCCAAAGAAAAGAATTTTTGTGCTTTATTCACAATTTTTACATACAACTTTGCAAGTGACTTTTGAGCACTTCCCACGGTTCATAATGAAAAACGCCGTAAAATTTGGCCAATCTTGATTGCGGTATCACATCTTGCACCGTAAGTCGCTTATATTGGCAAATTTGATTGAAGATATATTCGTTTTGTCCTAAATAAAAATAAATAAATACGCAATCATTAACATAATAATGCACAGCTCAAATAAATTTATACATAATATTACATATGCAAATTGAATATTTAATACAAATATTGTAATTCGTTGTTATTGTGTAATACAACTAATGTTCTTCATAGATAACCTTGCTTATAGCGCACTTTTTTTGGTCGATTCATAATAAAATCGTCAGCGTCTTGTCGTTATAACATATGTATTGTATGTACAATACGCAATTTTGATTTCGATACCGACTTACTACGACAGTATAACACTTTCTCAATCATCCAGTTCGAAAAGTTGCCATACTAACGTTTTTCTATCATTCGTAATTGATTGTGTCGACGTTGACTCCATAGCTTCTGAAAACGAACAAAACAATTCTTTCACCTAAGTGCAAACGATTATAAAATTTTATATGTTCATTATTTCATTGCACATACATATCTGAATGGTATGAAATTATTGATTTTATTGGAACGTTTCAATACCTGATTAGCCCGAACGTATGCGTCGGATTCGCCAACTGTCCAAACCGTATCCGCGTAAAGTTTGATCGTTATCCAAGGATCTTCTCCTCTTTCCATAGAATAAGACTATTCCGATTAAACAAGATTAAATTAAGCGCGGCACGATTACATAAAACAAATGTAAAACAGTTTGTTTACAATAGCAACAGTAATTTGAATTACTACATAAATTTATAAATTTAATTATCAAAATCGTTCATGTACCTACCCAATCTATTACAAATATAGAGATAAATGTTGAATTCAGTTAACTATTTTACTATATTGTAACCTTTGTACGGTTACAATACATATTAGTGTTCCATTGATATTTGATGTAGAAAAAATAAAATGTAGACTCAATCGTGCCCGTGCGTTAGTAGCACTGTATTTTAATTGTGCATGTGTAGTTAAATTAACAATATATTCTGGCTGTATAGTACGGGAAATTTCAAAACAAAGGATTAAGCTTAAAAGGATAGCAAAAAAAAAAAAAAAAAACAACGACACGTCCAAAAGACCCGCATTATGTCATCGATACCCGCGAAATGCGATATAATCTTTTAAAATTTCACTTCCTCCTTTTACAATAAATAACAGTAGCCGTCGTTTGTTATAATCGCACCTTTATACGTAATTTAAATGTATAAAATGCACACATACTCGTGCGTGTTGATTATATTATTATTTATTATAATTATAATTATGCCCAATATCTTTTTCTTAACCATTGCCACCAAATATTTCAAAACACATACAAATAGCATATGTACCTATATATTTGATTGCTATGGAAATGTCAAATTAATATTCTGCTATAGGTTACAATACAAGTTCATCATAATAGCTCCACATTGGAACAAAATATTCTCATATTTGCACTTTAAATTTTGTATTTGAGTAATACAATCGAGACATTTTGGATGTCGTGGTCCGGTTCGCTTGTAACGGTGGTTTTCTTTTGTGATGGCCCTCATCAGTCTTATCATGTCCTCCGATCTGGTGGCCCTCGTCTGATCGAAGACATGGATCGTTCACAATCGACGCGTCGGATTGACGTGTGCACAATGCGTTTGTGAATGTTTGTGTTATTATTTGCAAGGACAATGATCAAATGGTCCGTTGCGACATCGTCCCCGGAAGACGAGATCCTGGACGAGATATCTTTTCATATCTACCTACCGCGATTGTAAATAAAAACGCCTCTTTATCTCGTCCGTAGCTTACATAAAAAATTCAATAGAGATAATGTATGCGTGTTATTTAGGTAATGTACCAACATATGTATGTACACCTACTTCCCCGATTTCAACGGGACTATGAATATGTGGGCTAAATTTATGGCATAAATATTTGCATTGGGTTAAAGTTCATATACCTAGTGAGCGGGTCGTCAGTTAAGAAAACATTTTTCGTGTTATTGCTGGCATACTACTGCTATGCTTAATTTACTACAGACACATTTATTTTCCAAGGAAACAGTAATTTGAAACATTTTTACTTTTATTCCCTTGCATTGTATGCAGATTATTATGGATGAATTTTTCACTGATTCGTATTGATCATTTGGTTTTGTTATCAAACAACATAAGTTAGATATTGGTCCCTAGAATTTATTAGGACTTCATATATTTTTTTATCAACCAGACTTATCGTTGTATTTATGTAGATCACGTTTCAATATTATAACATTTTATTTTTATTTTACAGATTAAACAGGTTAAAATTTTAAAATTAAAAATACACTTGCATATCAGTAAAACGCACAATCGCACAGCTGGGGTTGCTATAACTGTCCTGGTGTATTTTAACTATACAATTTGTTCAATTCTACATATAGGTAGGTATTATAATGAAAATTTAAAATTGGCACGCGTGTCGATGATCATCGGTCCCTGTATTTGTTTACCGCACACGTGAAAGGGCGCATTGGATCAGTGCTAATCCCACTTGAGCGGGACTGCCCATGTCGTTTCCGATTCACTAATCCACGTGGTACACGTGTGATGGTCTCAAAATACACACGTCACCAAAAACAGTAAAAATAATGCATTTTTACATACATATGACTCATATGAGTATACAGATAGGCATTATACATTTAAATTGAGGTTGTATACTTTAATATAAATTTTGTCTTTGTTAGTAAGTACCTACACAGGTATCAAAACAACTAAAGTTACCTGCAGTGATACACTTTCGTTGAAATAAAAAATTACTTCCGCGTCTGAAATTGATGAATCGGCAAATGGGAAGAATTGTCGCTTTAATGTTGAATATGAATAATAAAAGCGTCATCGTTGTTTTTACCTCATTTGTTATTATTGTGACAAAAACATAAACAAAACATTGATTTGGCGGAAACAAAGAGTTTTCCTGATTGATTGACGCTTCAGTTTGTATTGGGGCATAGCATATTGCAGACAGTGTGTCAGTGAATAAAAAAATTGAATTTAGTGTTATTGCAATCAAAATTTTGCACATGTGCCGATGAAAATTGATCAGAAAAAAAATCTAACTGATATGAATCGTA
Source organism: Parapsyche elsis (assembly GCA_022651745.1). NCBI lineage: Eukaryota > Metazoa > Arthropoda > Insecta > Trichoptera > Hydropsychidae > Parapsyche > Parapsyche elsis. Next base: position 7,488,933 of record JAGVSN010000003.1, on the reverse strand, counting down.
AGTGTGCCTATTTTGTACTTTTCGGAAACCGTTTCACGTCAACTTGTTTAGTATTTTGTATGTATCGATTTTGCAACGCATTCATTTTAATTGAAGTTTGTAGTGTAGTTGTTGTTTTCCAAAATGGAAAACCTATTATATGTAGGTACATTATACATAAATATATGCGAGGATTACCAATTAGGTACATACCTGTACACGTTTTTAAGCTTTTATTAACCAATTACACGCGAAAAAGTAAATGACTCTATAGCTACATATGTACTTATGTACATACATATACATATCATCACCATTTTCAGCCGTTCACTATTCACTGCTGGATGAAGGCCTCTCCAATCCTCTTCCATTCCTGTTTGTCTTGAGCAACTTGCATCCACTTGACTCCACACATTCTTCTCAATTCATCAGCCATTCGTCCACTCGGTCTACCTTGCTTTCTTTCACATCCTCTCGGATACCATTCCAGTATTTCTGTCATCCACTTCAACTTTTACACGTTCCGCTATATCTGCCACTTTGGTCATCCTTCTTACACATGTATTCCTCTTACGATCTCTTCTTGTTACACCAAGCGTACATCTTTCCATGCTTCTCTGTGTGCACGGGATCTTACGTAAGATTCTTGAATTTAGCATCTACGTTTCACATCCATACGTCATAACTGGATGCATTGGTTCATTGGTTGTATGCCTTCTTTTTTAAGCATATATGTATGATGACCGCTAAGTACCTACGCGACTTGCAAAATGTACATGTGAATGCATGAACAAATGCACATGTGAACAAATGTACATGTGAAATGTGAAAATGTACATGTGAACACACACACTAACCCAGTGCACTCTCGCACCGTAGAACGAACTCCACAAGTTACATATTTTTGCCCGGAATCAAGGCAATAACTATTCTACCTAGGCTACAATCGATTTCGAAAAGGTTTCTAAAAAAAAACTGTCGATAGTAATTAATAGTACATACATACATATTATATAGAAAATATTGTATGAGTGCTCCATAGTGATGTGGACCTTTTTGAACTCAATGCCTCATATATGTATGTATTATGTTAATTCTACATACATAGTATACAATGCAGTATAGCTAAAAATACTTTTGAAATGTCAGACATTCCTCGTTTCGAATGGAGCCGATTTATGGTAGAGTGGTAACGAGCCGTACAGAGGGAGTGTACGTGATGTTTTTCCGATTGCCTCTGTGGCAGCATAAAGAGTACATAGTTAGTTGCCGAATGGCAACAATGTGTCGCCAATAAATGGAGAACAATGCAATGGCGAGAGTTGCAGATTTAAACTTCGACGCGTGAAAATAGCTCGCGCAAACGTCCACCAGCAGCTTTTTCACCAGCAATGCTTCCCAAACATTTACATTTAAAAATAAATCGCAAGCACAGTTTGGGAATTCGTATGTTTCGACTATTTTGGGCCCATTTTAGAAGACAATTGTTTTTCCGCGCCCTTTTTAATATTTGTCTGGCTTTTCGGTCGATCGTAAAAGCTCGTTCGCCGACCAAGAACGTCACGATCGCGCTTGTTTGGACAATCCATCAAGGGTTATATATACGAAAAGCACTTTATAGACCTATAAACGAATGCCTGTGTCAGAGGAAGCACCTCAACTAAACACACACACACTCCTAAAAGTGGTTCAAATACTCTAAGTATGTACCTTTCCTTTAAATTACACGAAGTAACCTTAATCAGATACTTTTAGTGATTGAGGTAGATACAGTAGATACATAGGTAATCGAATTGTTCAGAAGTATTAAAAGTGTCAATAAATATCAAAATCATCCTTGTATTGGGGAACGACAAGTCATCCTTTCTACGCACAACAAAAATTAAGTCAACTGAATTTTTAGCGTGTCGAATTTTATTTTAGTTTCTTATAAAATGTGTATGATTAAAATAACGCTTGAACCCTACTGAATTCTTCGTTTACGATAATATGTAATTTTATAAGGATCTGTATTCTAATTATTGTCAACAGTTTGAGTACCAACATTCAAACTGCTCGATTCGTGCCTGTGAATAATTCATATTCTTTTTGTCATCCGCTCTTCATATGTTTACTCTGCCGTGCACCAAGGTACATATTCTACTACCAAGTTGAAGAGAGTATCTTCTTTTTACGGACACCTTAAAAATAACGAACGGGTTTAATTTTTATCGTTATTTACCTTTTTTTGTGTAAATAGTTTAAGCCAGACTAGTAGCCGCCACTTTGCCATCGGTAAGGTTTTAAAAGCGTTTCCAAATTCATAATCCGTTTGGGAAAGTCCCATTTTGCGATTCTCAGGTGAAACTACTCGCAAAATTTCAAATATTATAGAACAAGGTATTAAAAAAGATTTAGGTAGTGCACAAATACTCGGAAGACATTTTTAGTCGTTTCGAATAATTACAAAAACCAAAGGCAGAGAAAAGAAAATTGCCGATGAAGACCGTGGGAGTACGTCCGGTACATGATGATCTTCAACTTCCAAGGATTACAGCTTACCTGGAAGTAATATTAGCTCGTAAACAAGCGAAATTTTATTTTTCAACGCCTAGCCGCCGACATTTTTTAAAGCGAATTGTCACAATCAAAAGAATAACGCCGATATTAAAATTGGAAAATTATTGGATTGAAATTTATTGTTACCGCTTTTATCCATATTTTGTTGTTCCTTTCAATCAAATACATGCATAAAAAATATTATGCATACATTTGTCATATTATGTATATGTGCCATGTTGTCTCATATTCCAGATCCCGTTTACCTATCGAGTTCCTGTACAAAATTAGTTAATATTTAATTGACAGATTTAATATGCATATTGCTATTGGTTGTAAAGAGGCGTCTAAGTTGCTTAGTTTTGTAATTCGTCATATGTATGTACCAATAATTTTCACAACCCATCAGTTATTCGTCTGATTTATAACATGTTTGTACACAGTTTTCTGGAGACTGTTTCAATATTTCATGCTATAGAAAGGGTTCAAAGTAATTTTCTTAGATACCCATATTTGAGACAGTGTGGCTATTTAGTACATTGTATATGTAGTATGCTTATTTCCCAGTGCATTTGTGCTAGCAGTTTTAGCTTTTAACACCTTGGACTCACCTAGGAATGTCCATCTTGTGAAGTGTTGGTTGAGGATGATGATATAGGTGACGCTCACAATCCTTCTATCCCTGAGGAATTTTGACTTTTCCGTTTTTCATTGTATTTAAAAGGTTTTTTTTACGTTAATATTTAAAGTACACATTTAATTCTTTGAAATTCAAATTTTATTCCGGTTAATGTTTCTTATTTTCATGATCATCCATCATCAGGGATGGCAGCGGTGGATCAGGGTTGTACAAGGGGGTGGTGGGGGTTGTAATGATATTTATTGCAGGCGCGTGCTTTCGATAAGGTGTTGGGGCTTAAACGAGCCGAACAGAAGGTATTCTAGGTACGAAAATACAAATTACCCTTACAGGGCTGCAATAAAATATGAACAATGAGTGCCAAGGATTCAATGGGTGCGACAAACGGTTTCTCAAACTACGCATTCGGCAAAAATGTATTTATTTGACTCCCCCTAAAAAATCTTGATTGCTAATGTTGTCCATAATTTGAAATTCTAGATTTAAATTTAGTGATAAATTTAGTGATTTTTTTAATATATATGTTTTAATATATACATATATATGCACGTGTCTCTAATATATTATCATCCAAAACTTCTTATCACCAATCAAGCATATTTAGTTTTTGGTACAATAATAATTATTTATCACACTAAAAACTTAAAATGAGAATTTCTATTGTATACGTATTTCGTTCGTTTTAAGATATGCAATCTGTGAAAATATTGAAACGTGTCGCGCGCCACGGTTTAATCTCCACGCCAAACCAAAGCTTTCATTCATAAGCGTGGAAGTATAGTATGGCTATAGTAAATTTGAGATTTTCGCATATTTTCACGTAGTGAGACCAATAAATACACCTGGGTTTCGAGAAATGCCAGCAAAAACTAGAAAGAAAAATAAATAAAACGTGATTATTTATTTTCTTTTCTCGTTTGAATAACAAAGTATGACATTGATACCCAATGGTCTGCAGTAGTGGGAACTGGTATGAATTATGCATATCTATGTATTTTACGGCGTAAAAGGCAAAAATATACACGTTCATTATATGTACATATACATATGTACATACATATGTAAAAGCTCATGTAAAAAGGAAAACTTAAAAAAAACCATTTTCATTTGAAGTCATTGCACAGTTTACTGATATTACTGGCAAATTTAATTGCATGTAATATTAAAAGAAATTCAAAATATTCATTACATTATAGAATGTATTTATACATTTATAGCATTATACCAATATAACTATGCCCTGTAATACATACATATGTATAGTATAAATAAGATTGTATAATCCGAGTTACAACTCGAGCCGTGCATTTATGATTTACTACAAATGCATGTGGCATTGTTGCAAGATGACGCATGCTGATTTTACATGTGCGAAAATAAATTGTAGCAAGTCTCCAAAACAACAATACCAGTTAAATAGCCGAATGGGCGACAAGTGAGAAGGGTGTTTGAGTTGAAAAGAGAAAGAAAAGAAACTTTTGACGATAACAATCTTTATTTGACAGTTGTTACAAAGCTTTTGGTGCGTTAGCATCTCTCGTTTCGCGTATTCGCACAAAAAATGAAGTTACCTATCAATAGGAAGCGGAAGATTTGTTCCGAATTATACGGTGAGTGTGATAACGTACATACATATGTATGTTGCGTCAATTGAAAGAATTTTCAATGTCTCACTATTAATTTAGACGTAAAAATGTTAATTTTAACATAGGTACACTGTCGGATATTTTATTATTTACGTTTTATGAATCTATATCATACAGGATACATCATTGTGATCCATATGTGAGACCGATTTATTTGCAATAATCATGATCCTTTTAATTATATCTACCAATGTCTAGGTATGTAAATATTACATCCAATGTACCTACATACATATTTACATATGCATATGTTTGTTTTTCTATTTCTTTTTACGAATGCCAATGGGCATAAGACCAAACTCTATTTTCGAGTATAGTATATCCATTGATTTATTTATTTCTGTAATTCGATTTCAATAATACCATTTCAACAAATAAAGTTCAATATATCTTTTATCCGCTTTGACCAAAATTTGAGTTGCATTTCTTAGGCCGCCCGTGAAAGATATATTAGCCTATAGTCCTATAGGTACCAACCATTTATTACTACACTTAAGTCAAATTATTCATAATTACAGTGACCAGACGTCCTCCCGAAAGAAGGACGGACTGGACGGTTCAACTTCTAGCGAGTTTTTTTCGCTAATGTGTAAATAAAAAAATTATATCCTATTTCGACAAAAACTATCTGGTTTTTTTGCAAGTGTCATTATTATCAGCTAGCAGCATTACCGTAAGTCTACCATAGATGACCAATATTGTCAAAACTCTGGTCATAGGCGAATTGGCGACATTGAACTGACCCGGGAAAATATTCGACCAAACGGCCCAAATGAAAGTGTTGGTTGGGTTTAAAATTTAACAAAAATTCGCATTGACAATTTTTTTTTTTAATAAGAATTATACATATTTTTGTATTTAAAGAATCCACCTACTATTACGTACTATATTGCGAGATTCATAATAGATATGTATGTACATATAAAATAAAAATATTTGTGATATTATATCTATAAATCTACGTTCAAATCAAATATCGTTTCTTTTCTGTCTACTGATTTCCGAAACAACGCACAGCTTGTAATTAAATAGACATTTTAATGTCATTAATTTATTTATATTAGCGGACGTTTACCTGTTTCCAAATTAGATTCTTCCTGGAATAAATTGTGTGAATCCAAATGGACCAATCCCGTTGTATCATCGGGTTCCGCCCCCTCAATAGAGAAATTCGATGGGCGTGACGTCACAGGGTGCAGGATTGAAAGGGATGCATACATGCATCAGTAATTGTGCTGGAGCGAGAATACTAGATATAAAGACGATTGAGCTTAAATTTATCAATTCTATTCGAAGGTAATATTCGACAGTATGTAGGTACCTATCCCACGATCAACTTCCACTTACACTATGACTGAATAATTTTTTGGTTCTCAAGTTCCCATCACGTTTGTCCTTGTATTGTGAGATTTTTACAACAAATATGTACATGTAGGTAAATGAATTAACTCGTGTAATTAGTTAACTATGCTTGCGCTTGCAATTTGCAATATCGAACTTTGCAACGTGACACACACGGCAACGAAGTGGCACGTATCGTATGTTCTCCTTTTTTGCACTATCTACAACAATGAGATCATTCGTGACCAGTGTGTGTTATTCTTCAAAATCCAATGTCATTTTCCGACAGTGGAAAAGTCTTCTATCGCAGTGTAGCGAACGTCGTTGCGCTCCAATGTCTTCTTGTTTGACATCGTCAAGTTTTCCACAGATAAAGATGAAAATTACAACAGTGTGTGTCGATCGACCGACGAAAGGTAATTTCGTTCATTCGATATTCCATTTATATCTAAAGCTTTGAATATATTTAGGGGAGAGTTTGTTGGTGTGAGTTTTGGCGTCTAAATGAGCATAAATCTGATCTTTTCACCAATTCAATCGTTCGCCCTTCTGTCGCTTGACTGAACGTGTTTTGCATTATTCATGAGTTTGGTTTCGATGCCATTTTGTTTCTTCTCCTCCACCTACCATAACAATCAAGGGTAGACTTTACGATTGAATGGAATTCATTCCGAATATTCCATTGATATTTTTCTCTATACAACAGTAGATGTAGTCCTATTTAGGCGAATCGTCCCTAGTTTGAATTTTTTCATTTCTTACCACTCCATTTTTAGGTCGAGAGAAGATCGACGTTGAGGTGATGAAGGAGAAAAGCAAGAATGCGGCTCGTTCCCGAAGGGAAAAGGAGAATGCTGAATTTGTGGAACTTGGTCGCTTGTTGCCTTTGCCAGCAGCCATTACTGCCCAACTGGACAAAGCTTCAGTCATCAGATTGTCGACGAGCTACCTTCGCCTTCGACAACTCTTCCCAGATGGTACTTTTTATATTTATTTGTTACTCAATAGGGAAACGCTTGGAAGTAAACAATCCCGACCTTGTCTTAAAAATTGCAATAAATGAAACTCGACAGGTACTTCTTCGTTTCATAGTACCTTAAAGTTATCAAAAATTTGTCCATTTTTTTTATTCCGTATTTGATTCAAAATGACAAGGCATTTTCGGCTTGAATAATTCTAATCTTCAGTGTTCAATCTAATATTCAAGTATTCGAGCGTTTCCAACTAGATTCCAGCTGGATACAAGCTCTTTTGTGGTATTGAAATAGGCTTCTATTCAAATTTTTGTATTCGCAGGTCTGGGAGATGCGTGGGGCGCTGCTCCACCTCCAAGGGGTCCCAGAGATTTGGCCATTAGAGAATTGGGTTCACATCTTCTGCAAACTTTGGACGGTTTCATATTTGTGGTGGCACCCGACGGTAAAATCATGTACATTTCGGAGACGGCTAGCGTACATCTTGGACTCAGCCAGGTAGTGCTAGAACCAATAACGATTCAAGTACATCATTACGTATCTGCAAATTTTCAATACTAATGGTTTGTATTATTAAATTTTTACTTTTTGCAGGTTGAGTTGACCGGTAATTCCATATACGAGTATATACACCCTTCTGATCATGACGAGATGTCAGCAGTTCTTTCTGGTGACCCAGCTACCTTAGATGGAGTCAGAAATGTTCACGTGCCTCCTCAGAATCTTCACGCTCAGCACAATCTCCACTCAACGTCGAGATGCTTCGATTTTGAATACGAAAGAGCGTTTTTTGTCAGGATGAAGTGTGTGTTGGCTAAGAGAAATGCGGGGCTCACCACTTCGGGATATAAGGTGAGTTGAAAACAGTTTCAGAACCACTGATTTCGGGATGTGTAGAAAACTTAATGCCAGTCCCCTAATCCACGGGACACATTCTTGAGCACACACGCGATTGTAGGTTAAAAAAGCTATCGAATTTTCGGCATGCGTGAGTTTAGTTAAACCAGACATATTCAATAAAATTGTATTCAATGTACAATATGTATGTATATTAAATTTTTACATGAATTTCAAATAATATAATGCAGTGGTACCCAACCTATTTGATAGAAGCGCCAATTTATCCATCTTCTAATTGTTCACGGGCCGCACAAAATCTCCTTTCAAAAGATTCTTGAATTCGGATGATGTGGCAAGGATACTTTTGGCTGGAATCAATGCCATGTAAGGATAAAATTTCTTTGCAGTGCGGAAAGATATTTCATCTCAGCTGTGAATGAAACAATTTAAGTTTTTCCTGGAAGTCTGAGATGTAATGATTTTTCCCTTCCAATCGAAAATTCAGATCATAAAGTTGTGTTGTAATATTTGTCAGAAATCCTCAATCTTACAAAATAACGATAGACTTACCTTTGTTAACAAGGAACATTTTGATTTCATTTAACACAAATAGTAACACAAATCTATTCAAAACCTTGCCTCTGCTTAACCAACGAACCTCACAGTAGTACAATAGGTCATTATATTCATCATCGATTTCATCAAGAAAGGCTCTGAACTGTTTTTTAATGTTAACTGCCATTATAAATAAATGGGAATCACCGCGAATTTTCAATATTGTTTCGTAAACGTTGTGCACTGACGAAATTCTAGGGAGAACTACACTAAAATGCGTGTCTTGAAAACAATTGTCTAAAAATAGACTGCAACTGCATTGTAGAGTGAGACATTTGTAAAAAAAGTAAAAATGAATTTTGGTCGCAAAACTCTACCTGTGGAAAAATAATGGTACTAAATAAAAATAAAAATAAAAAACAGCACTGTATGGTTTTCTGTTAGTGACGATTCAGATTATGTACATATGTACATATATTCCTTTGCTACTGCATAATTTTTCAACATATCAAACATAGAATTTTTTTAATATTCAATGAAGTACTTGTCATTTTGGGCCGCGGGTTATACATCACTGATATAATGGATCAATTTTGTCTCATAAAACTGACTTGTAACTAATTTTATAATCCTGAGTTAGTTTATTTTTCAAGTGGATTAATTGTAGAATTATCAATGTTTACTTGACGATTTATAAAATTAAAGTGGGTAGTGTACCTACTCTGTGAGGTGCTAGGTATGGTATGGTGCGTCGTTATTTTTAAATTATGCATTTGCACGTACATATTCAGTGCGACAAAAGTGCATACGCAAATTGGCTGCTCGAAAACAAAGTGTGTGCAAAATGTAATATACAAAACTAAAAATTATTTCCAAAAAAATGCTCAGATATTCTGTCATTAGTCAACTGGATTTTGGGACGGCAAAGCGATCGATGAAATCTGTTTGGTTTATATTTTTCAAACGTAAAATGATATAACATTAAATTAATTGCGTGAAAAATTCTTCCTATAATTTACTAAGACATCGGTTACATTTACTTTAGTGGACATATGTAACTTTTAATACGAAAGTTTTACTTAATTGAGCTTTTCTTTTTTGAGTATTATATGTATGTATGTAGGTAGTTTTGTAGCTAGCCAGTTTCAATTGCCTCTCTTTTGATCAGTGAACCAGTGCACTTTACACATATTGCATATTCCATGAACTTAATTTGCATAGTTGCACTTATGAATGAATTAATTTTAGCGGTTAATTAACCGGTCTGAGTGAGCGTTGTCGCTTCGTTTAACATTTTATCGATGTTCAAATGTAAAATGCCATTGTTTGAATTTGTTCCAGGTTATCCACTGTTCCGGATACCTGAAAGCTCGTCACAGTGGAGGAGGTGGTCTTCGACTCTTGGGTTTAGTGGCCGTGGGACACTCTTTACCCCCTTCTGCTGTCACTGAACTAAAGCTGCATCAAAACATGTTCATGTTCAGGGCTAGCTTGGACATGAGACTGATATTTTTGGACGCAAGGTGAATATTATAGTGATTTGTGATCGTTAAATACAATCGATTGAGGCTAATAATATTTGTTGCTTTCATTGTCTCGGCAAAACTTTCACCGTAACGATCAAATCCTGCTGAAATTATTTAGTTAGATCGATTTTGTAATTTACTGAGTAATTATATGATATGTATTTATTGCATTGGTATTTGCGTTACACCAGTGTCAAATCTCCAGAGACGTAACGTGAGCCGCGGGTCAAAGGTATTCATTCACTCTGAGGGCAGACTCGTAAAAGTGAAACAATAATAAAATACCGAAAATAAACAACGACAAAAATGTTATACGCGTCTGGGCGAGACAGGCCGTGAAACAAACTAAAATAATAAAAAAAAACTGCACCAAAAAGCGTTAAATAGTGAACAGCTGGTCGTGTGCAGAAGAAATCTGAGACACATCTCAATTCAATGCCAACGATATTGAACAAATACTTTTTACAGTAGATACCAACATATTTGCGTGTAGAATTGGATTAAAATAAAATTTACACGTATTATGTTACGCTCGTCATTGTTCAGGTGATGCTAGTGAAGTACAATTATGAATTTTAAATTTACATTTGCATATACATATGTATGTAGTAAAATTGTCTTAAGATAATAATTGATAATCAAAATTTCATTAGGTCTCCCCTAAACTTCTGAGTGTCGCATAAAATTTATATATTGTTATTTTAATTATCCTTTAAATTATTTTCTTACGCTTTTGAAAAATCACCGACCGTGTTCCGGTTGTTCCTTATTCATGCTCGAACAACATAACTATTTATGCTGTAATAAAAGGAAACTTTTGTCCGCTATACAGAGACCGACCGGCACTGCGGATCGACTTTTATCGCATTTTGATGCGACGAGAGCAGATTAAGACTGAATAAATTTTCACAGAGGCGTACCTAGGGTATTTGCTACCCTAGGCAGATCCTTTCTGTGGTACCCCCCTTCCCCCCCCCCCTTTCATAAATTAATTTTTAATATTTAAAATGCGTCACATGCGAATTTTTTATAAATAAACGTAATTTTAATAAAACTATACTTATATAATATTCTTTTTGACATAGATAGGAAAAATGTGGCGCCGCATGCGATACCTACATATATATTTTTTTACAATTTTGTTAGTGTACTAGCCGAATTGCCCGGCGTTACTTGGACGGGTGAATTCAAATAATAAAACAAATGAATATCGAAATAAACATTTATTCTCCAGTACAAACAAAAATTGATTTAAAATTTTGTATGGAGGCCCCTTGACCCCAGGCTCGACCCCATCCAAAAACCATCTACGGTCTAAGTTAGAATACAATGAGATAGTACATATATCAAATTTAGTGGTTCTAAATATAATTGAAAACTGTAGATTTGCATAGCGGACAAACAAAAAAACAAACATTAAACTTTATAGTATTATATGTATACGTAGATGTACAATTGAAATTATGTAAATGCCCACTACGAAAGCGAAAGATTGGTGGAAGATGTTATAAAATGGATGCTATTTATGACGTATCTTTTCATTTCGCATTGCCTTTAAATTGGGTTACTATTGATACAAAATATTGAAAATGTGATATGTGATATGTGAAATTTTTTTATGACGAATACTAAATATCGAACACGTGTTACAACTTACAATGGTTCAAATTACAAAAAAAAAAACAACAAAGAGAGTTTCATATTGCAATATTTATTTGCTGTTTTTTTTAATAGTATTTGCTGGTAAAATACATTCAATTACAAATTAATATGCTTATACATACATAGTTAGTTATATAGAACACAAAACTCATTTAGTCATCGCTGTGTGGATTGATCAACATCGCCTTAGTATTTTGTGGGTGTAATTAATATTGCTTCAAAGTGTTCGATTGCAAAATTTGACACGTTCAAGCGAAATAAAAAAACATATTCATAATCATAACTAATATGTACAGAAATTAGAAATAAAGAGTACAGTTTATGTCGGTCGTCTCATCGATGATCACTCGATATGCGGCCGACTCGACGTTTATGCCCAGAGCGTAAAAGGTATTTTTTTACAAGGAAAACATTTAGTCTTCACCGTCACCCTCAATAAATTTCAACCCCTCGAGTGTTTCGTGACAGATTAGGCACGCGCGCTTCAACTTCAAACATTTTTAACCCCTTGTCGGTCGCAGGGTGGCCGCGCTGACTGGCTACGAACCTCAGGATCTCATCGAGAAAACCCTGTACCATTACATTCACGGCATGGACATCCTACACATGCGCTACGCCCACTGTATCCGTAAGTGCAATCCTTTCACCATCGTTAGTACGTTCCAATGAGTTGAAGTCCATTCACGATTTATTTCTTCGTTTCAGTGCTTTCCAAAGGTCAGGTTACCTCTAAATACTATCGATTTCTGACGAAAGGCGGTGGCTGGGTGTGGATGCAGAGCTACGCAACCATTGTGCACAATTCGCGCAGCTCCAGACCACACTGTATCGTTTCCGTCAATTATGTCTTAAGGTATGTGAAACTATGGTGGCGTGCTTTTTGATATGCGTATCACACACTTTCGAGCCTCGTGGCTCATGTGTGAACACCGCTGTTGAATACATGTGTCCAATCTTGCACCTCTGCGCTGAGCTTTCGACGATTTCGAGAATGTTTGTTGATTGTTGCAGCGAAATCGAGTCTAAAGGATTGGTGCTGGCTGCCGAGCAAGGATCTGCCACTAGCAGTCCGCAGGAGGCTGCTCAGGACGTGCAGACTCCCAGTGCTTGCGAGCAGCCATCGAGACCCAACCACAACCACCATCCTCACGCGTCATCGAATGTCGACAACTATGGCGATGCAGCGAACGACAATTATCATCATCAGCATCATCACACCGTCTATCCAGAGTATGGTGTAGATTTGCTGCAAGATCTGGCCAATCCTGGTAATCCAGATGGTGGATATGATCTGTTCTACGGTGGTGGTTATGGGACTGGCGATGGCGGTGAACAGCACAGCGTTGCTAGCGCAGGTCAGCGTCCGTTCTCCGCTGGATCTTCGTCCTGCAGTTCAGCAGAGAGTGGCGATGGCTCCAGGCAGTATATGCCTACTTCCGGTGGACAGATGTACTGTCCTGAGGAAGGTGGTCACTTTCAACCACTTCAGTGCTATGCACAACAGTCTGCTCCACCGCCACCAGCTGCTTACACTAGCGTCATTGTCGCCGCAACTCAACAGTACCAACATCCTCACCCCATCAATGACGAATTTGTCCATTGAACATGTCATATCGATAATTCTATTGCAGACTGTGATTTTCGATTTGGTGGGGCTATTTTTCCTGCTAGCAGCTAACCACTGAGCGAAGTCTGACGTACGCGGTGGCACAGTTCGACTGTCAAGATATCTAAATCCGCTACCTTTGGCAGAATCAAACATGTTTTACTCAAAAAAAAAACGCATATTGTTCTGAAAAAACATAGTGTGAAAATTAAAATTTCGGAAACATAACAAAAATCAATAATAGTGATAAACTGTCTCATAAAACGTGTACATTATTGCAGAGTAACATCTTTTCGGTTTTATTGACATATTTTTATACAAATATATCATTCGATAGTATTTTTCATATTGAATAAGAGACGACAATTTAATTGGTTTGCTGCTTTTACAGCAACAAATGCATTAAATGAAGTTAAATAGAGATAGTTGAGAAGATTTCTCTTAAGTTTGTCAGTTTTTATTATTTATCTATTAAATAACGCTGTTTCCTTTGATGGCTGACTCTCCATTTAGTGATAATAAATTGATCAATCATCAGTTAATTGTTTAATTGTGTGATATTCATAATCATATAAGATTATAAAGTGTAGTTACAACTGTACATACAATGTTTCTAAATAATTGTAGTGAAATGTGACGACTATGTGCCACGTTTTTATTTTAAACAATTATGTATAATATAACAATGGAATCAAAAGAAATAATAATATATTATTACATATTTATATCAATTTATGAATTTATTCAACCACTCCAAACAAAACATTTATAGAAGATATCAGAACAATACAGAAGCATGATTGTAGCGCGTAAATGGTACATTGTACATAGGTGACATGCATTCTTTTGGTGGGATGAAAACGAAGATTGTAAATTTACATAAGCATCTATTAATGTGATGTGTACATTGATACAATTTATTGGAACATGGCTTTGATTTGTATTTACATATGTTCTGCCTATGTACTGTTTCTATATAAATATATACATACATACATACATATATATGTAGATTTTAAACTTGTTCGTTCACCAACCAATTCAATCCACATACCAATCGTTTTGCCCTTTGAGATTGACTACAATAGTCAGTAACACATATTTTTATTGTTTTATTGTTTGTAAACTATAATAGATACATATTATAAAAGTTATTAGACTGATTATATTATTACTAATATTATTATTTTTTATAAATATTATCTTTACAATCAGTATTATTTTATTTAGAAATAGTATGTAAATATGTGATTTGTAAATATTTTCATGTGTAATCAAGTGAAGAACAATATTTTTAAATTAAAATATAAGTTTTTTTAAGAGCATATTTTTAACGTTTAAACTTTTGTTGATTTTTAAGGTTAGATAATATTTATTTCATGTACGAATGTGCCTATGTCCACTTATTTATATTACCTATGTAATGAATTTTTAATATCTTACATTTGCAAATTTTTATAATGGATTATTTTTTTAGTATTAATTATTTAATCAATCAATGCCAAACCAACCAGAAAAGTTATCTTTCATTATGTATTTTTTGCACAATAATATATTTCTCATTAAAGGTACCGCATATATAATGGTAGATATTATTGAATTTATTTTATAGTAATAAAGATTCAATTTTGATTTTGACAGTAACCAAAGATGTATCCATTATCTCAATGGACTGCGAAAGCAAACAAATATGTAATAAATAATTACTACTTTTATCATATTAATAAATTATGATTTTTAATTTTATTGTCAGCCTTTTATTTATGATAATTTTTTAAACATATATGTACATGTATAATGTATCTATAGATTTTTTGTTGCATTCCTCGAATTTAAGCGCGGAAATAAAGCGTGTAAATCAGAATTTAGCACGCTTTATCCAGAGGTGAGTCTGAATACGATTTAAGAAGTTTCCAATCAATGAATTGTAAAACGTGATTTCTATAGCTTACCAAAATTAATTTATGCCATTTGCAGTTTTGCACCATTTAGCATTAAATAATGTTTTTCGGATATATTTTGTTTGTCATATTGTGATAATGTAAGGTTTGATTGCGCTATGGAAAAAATTTACAATAAAACCATTAAACGATAATGGAGTATTTTTGCATTAAATTTGTTTTCATTTTGTTTAAATTTTGAGTTTTGTTTTCATTTCCTTTGTTGTTCTGCGCCCCTGACAGGGGTATCGAATCTCGGTTCCGCGAACCCAGAGTGAGAGGTCGTTCCGCGGATCGGAAACATTTTATTTTATCGTTTCAGCCCTTTTATTACCATTCCGCGAATCGGACGACATTCGACGCGTCAAACTGTCTCGTTGCCAATGTGATCCTTGAACTTTATGACCATCCATCGCTTCTCAAAACCTATGTAAAAATTTGGAAATAATTTTTTTCTATAATAAATATGGATGACTAGGGGGGGGTGTGAAATGGTGCATGAACGACAGTTAGTCAGTGAGTCAGTTAGTGACAAAAGACGGCACGTGTCCCAAGCAAATTTTAGACAGTGCAGGAAGATTTTTGCACCAATTAAAGTAGGTAGGTAGGTACATATACTGATTGATCCGGAAACAGATTGGGGTCACACACACAATGAGTTTTATTAAAAAATGGAACGACGTTCGAATTTTATTATATTAGTTATATCATGCAAGAGAACTCTAACCACGCGCTAATTAAAGAGATGAAAAATTTTAAAATAAAATATGTAATCGCGCCTCTACATTAATCGTGTTATATTTTTTAACCATATTCAGTTTCTTATTTGAACACATTCAGTATGAAGCAAAAATACAATAGTCACCAAAAAGTTTAGTAAGAACTATGCTGTCGCAACTGCTTTCTTTGTTATGATTTTTGATTGGTGCCTCGGTGGGATTAATTAAAGTCAAGCGACGATTAATTTATCAGACGCTATAGATAGCTATGTATATGTAGATGTATAGACCATCGATAGATTTGTATGTCAATCAAAAGCTATATCACTTACAACTTGACTTTTATTACTATCGCTGATAAAATCGTCAAGACTCGTTCATTATATTGAGCCCATTTGGTGACCCTAAAAACAAAACTCTCGCCAACTCTGCGGGGGCTTGAGAGAAGCTCTTATTAAAGGATTTGTCGCTTGTTAGTTCCTGTAGTGGTACCTTCCCTTGACAAGGGGAATTGTATTGCAAAGATGAGGGGGAAGGGGACACGTGGCGCCAACTAAAAAAGGAATCCCGGCGCGTTTGCCCTTATTATTTTTATAATTGTCGAATAGGACACAGATATACATACATAGGTATATGAAATAAAAGAATAAAAATAAATGTTCGTCTGTCTATATGAATTATAGTAAGATATACAAAATTTTGTCGAAAAATTGTACATAATATGACTTAATCAGCTTCGCAAATAGTAACGTTTGAGTGAAAGCCATAAAATAAATTACTATAACATATGACACAAGTCGACATTTACAGGGGCATTTTCGTAGGGTGGCGAATGGCGATCAAAGGGCGCGGATTATCTTTATTGCGGTTGGCAAGCCTAGTCATTTCCGCTTGGCCGGAAGCGGCAAGTTCTACCAACATAGTATAGATTTACTAAAGTGTATTCAACTTGAATCGTAACTTTAAATTAAAATTTGATTCAACACCGGTGATTAAATAACAAAACATACCTATTGTGTTTCACAGCAGATGTTATTGGTTCGTAAAAATATGTAGATCTTTAAGATATTACTTTGTATGTATGTATATGTAGTTACGGAGGAATCTGTGTCCGTCACGCTCGCATTTGGGCGGGTTCGCACGACAAGGTTTTACGGTTTAATAGCCCGAGCCCTCGTTTTTGCTTCGCGTTCACATTCTATGGTTTATGGACGGTAAATATTGACGGGCTGGAAAAATACCAGCCCCTTGCTAGATGACGGGCATACCGGCATAATGGGTGACGAAACTCGACTGATGATTTTTCGTAAAAACTAGCGAAGGAAGCATAGATTTCAGGTAGCAGCGTGGGTGGTCCCCGCAAAGGGAGTCGTCGCTCCAGTGGCAAGTACGGGCTGTAAACGGCGACCGTAGCCGTATCGCGGCCAAATCTTGACCATGGGAATACCTTCATCCAAAACAATATATCATTGGAGTTACCCGGTTTATACCTGGAAAAAACGTGCCGTAAAACCGCATCGTGCGAAGCCGGCCTTTGTATGGACATTCGCTGTGGAGACTTCAACGAAAGGTGAAAATCGCAACCCAGATTTACACGCCACGGGCATGCGCTGACACACAACACGGATGACCAGACATATGAACACAAGACAACTGAACACATTACAATTGAACACAGTACAATTGAACACATCGACAATTGAACACATCGACAATTGAACACAATGATAAATGAACACATGTACAATTGAACACATGTACAATTGAACACATGTACAATTGAACACATGTACAATTGAACACATGTACAATTGAACACATGTACAATTGAACACATGTACAATTGAACACATGTACAATGAACACATGTACAATTGAACACATGTACAATTGAACACATGTACAATTGAACACATGTACAATTGAACACATGTACAATTGAACACATGTACAATTGAACACATGTACAATTGAACACATGTACAATTGAACACATGTACAATTGAACACATGTACAATTGAACACATGTACAATTGAACACATGTACAATTGAACACATAGACAATTGACCTATACAATTGTCTATGTGTTCATTTATCATTGTGTTCAATTGTAGATGTGTTCAATTGTAGATGTGTTCAATTGTAATGTATTCAGTTGTCTTGTAACATATGTCTGGGTATCCACAACACGAGTTGCTTGGAGCAGGCGGTCACACACATACATACATAGCCGCATTAACGCCCACAACACTTATGACACGGTAACCACCCGGTGACACTGTTAACGGGCACTCGCTAGTTATAATAATAATTACAATTATACGGCAGTGCAATCTTTGCCGTCCATAGAAAAATTACGTAGCAAAACTGTTTTACACGCATTACATTGTAATGATAACAAATTTTGAATATGGTATGGTATCAAGCCAACATATGTACATCTTGCAAATTATAAATATACATAAGTATATGTAGTTGCGATAAGTACCCTATAGTAAGTGTATGAGCGCAATAAAATATTTTGCAACTCTTCACCTAGTTATGATTTGCAGCAATGTTCCTTATGAATAAATCCGCAATAAAAATAACAAAGGCCATAGAATAGGGCGATTGTGGAGGTTCGAAACACGCGCATAAAACAAACAATTACACAAAATTATAGCTGCATATTGTGTGGGATTATATTACTTCGCCGAATGTACTCGGGGTTAAATAAACCCTGTGCAATTATTCTTTTTGTTTATCTTTTCAATATGAAAAAAAAAATTCAACAGAAGACAAAGGGTTAAAATGAACACATCTGAAGTGGTGATTAAAAGAGGATGACGCTTCTTGGATTTTTATTGTTTCTTCGACAAAATGTACATTCTATGACGGCAACGGAAGAGAGCCTTTGTTGTTTAAAGCACACTTCAATTTGTGTTTGCTAAGCGATTCAAAACCAATTATAAGCCCCACTAGTTTAAAAAAATAGACATTCCCGCTATATAGTGGTGAGGCGACGGCAGCTGAGCAAAAAAATATCACAAATCAAACTAGATTCAAATAAGAATTTAAATTAGCTTTTATAGAACTTTTCTCGTGGTTAGTTTTCTCACGTAATTATATGTAACTGTTAAAAACATTATATTAAATGAAAGTGATTTACAAATCTAAATATATACATAGCCATAGGTCATAGGTATAATATGAACTATTTGTCTTTTTACATCAATACAAATGGTAAAATTGAAAATAATTCAACACGAATTAATGTCTTCAAATCAAAAATGATAATTTGAAGTTGCAAGATCTCAAACTAAGACCATACATCAAAGTGGTACAGACGTTCGTAATTGCTGGTCTTTTTCAATCGACACCCATAAACAGGGGTAATCAATCTGCACGGTAGCGTTCCATTGTACAGTAAATGCTTGCACAAACAACCACTTTGTAACGAGGGGACGAACGACAGTAAAAGGGGGCAGTCCATAACTAGTGATAGAGTGCATTCTCCTAAGTCCGTAGACAAGTATTATTACGCTACATTCTCCTATTATTTTATTCCGAAATTTTTCGAATGACTTCTTATAAACAAACAATAATAATTTTACACGAAATCATTTTAGCTGTTACGAAGTGTCAATGAATAAAGCTCTTAGTTTTTACAATAGTATGTATATTATTGGTACATGTATTTGGGTGGGTTTAATAAAAATATAGAGCCTTCTCAAATTCACCCCGTTTTTCTTTAGCATATAATTTGTATTCCTAAACAAGACATTTTTTTATGTGTTGATATCATTGCAGTTATCATTGGTATATTATTTAGTTTATAAAAAAAAAATAGAACCTTTCCATTGCTTTCACACCCTTTATTAGAATACTCCAGATATACATAGTCTACATTTATGTATGAGGGTGTTTATAGGGAGACACGTGGTGTTCGGAAGAGGAGATGCTGGTGGCCATGGAAACGTCACACTCCAGCCGCCTGAACAAACAGGCACCGATAGCGCCTTTACTACCATAAAGTCAGGGTGGTTCAACCTCTGAAAATTTCGCCGTTCAATTATTTTATGTTTAAAATTTATGTGATAGTGTTAAATATGTACATACATATCATATTATGGTGATAGTTAACTACCTCTGTAAGTGCCTAAGTGTATGGATAACGTCTTATTTGTGTCCATGTATAGGTAGATATGTATGTATATAGCAATACAAAAAAAATAGTAGAATATTGAAATACAACGATAAAAATAATAGGTTTTTGGAAATGTTGAAAAATTTATTTGCAAAGAACAAATTTTGACATTGGCAAACTGAAAATTTGATTCGGAAATAATTGAACGACCCTGCTTCATGAGAACGAAATATCAATATACGTTTCTAAAGACAACATCATTAAATAAATTTCTCCCGGCAATATTATCAAAGACAGATTTTTTGTCTTTCAATTACGAATAAAAATATTGAAAAAGTTTTGCTCTAATCTTGTAACATCAGTATTTTATGTAATTTATGTACAAACATTTCAAATACTGTTTCTGTATTTGAAATATTCAGTAAAATAATCATCTTTGTCGGGAATAAAATTAATGATGTCACATGGTAAATAAGTACATTTATATATAGTGATCGCTTATTGCACGTTTATCGTGTATTGTAAAATAAGATACAGTAACAAAAAATTAAATACAGGTGCAGAAGCAGATCATAATTACAAAGGATCATCTCTATCATAATTTAAAAAATTCGGGTATAGCCAACCCCATGACTTTATCCATATATTTGAGGAATACAAAGAGTAACGAAATTAATTTAAGTACGTAAGTAAATAAAACGCATGCACACCACCCATAGATATAGAATAACATTATTATTATCATCTATGACACCACCACACCAACCAACATACATACAATGTATGTACATATGTACATATGTTGTACATATCGTGAAATTACTGGGTTGAGTGCGCGCGCGTATGAAAAATACGATCTTTGGCATATATTCAAATAGGAAAAACTATCACTTCGGTAGGCGGATGTTGACCAAAATGACAGTAACTCTTACGGCTAACATGAAAACTATAGATATGAAATTTTGACTTGATCGGCTTGGTAGTTTCGGAAATATTCTGTGGTAACAGGATTTTTGACTTTTCAACGAGAAAAAAACCAACTTCCGGTTTAACTGATTTTAATGATTTATTTTTTAGTACTAGGTATTTCTTTAAGGATTATACTAGAACAATATTATAAAGATACCAAATATGTAAAATGCCGAAAAAAATGAAAAACGAAATCGCGTTCCAGAGTAAACTGCCACTTCCGGTTGGCGGATGTCGACCAAAATCACAATCACAAATATCTCTTACACCCTACGTGAAAATACTAGATATGAAATTTCAGCTTAGTAGACGATAGTTTCGGAGAAAAAGTTAAAAGCTCCAAAAACCAAGAGTAAAAGTACTACTTCCGGTTGGATAAAAAATGTAAAAAAATATATTATTTTGAAGGTCGTTACAGCATGCAAAATTTCAGCTTAATGTGTTTTGATGGAAAAACCTTCCAAAGATTACACAAAAATTAGGTGGTTTTCCAAAAGAAGTACCACTTCCGGTTGACGAAAATTTTTGAAAGCCTAATAGATTGTAATGGCCGGTAAAAAACATATAAATATGAAGTTTCAGTTTAATAGGATAAACGGTTTTTGAGTTATTAGCGATTTTACACACAAGTACACAGACACACAGTCACACAGACATTTTCCAGAAATCATGAAAACGTGATCAGGGTATGATACAAATCAGTCAAAATCTCAAGGTCGATTTTCGCACGATCACAATACTTTATCCGATCAGGATAAAGTAAAAATAATGCATAATGCAAAAATAATGCAAATATGTAAATGCAAATGCAGTTGGCAGTTGCCAATGCCCGTTGCACGCCGTGACACATTTGTCCTAAGATTTGATGATTCACTCACACACACAAGCCGACTTTTTAAAGCATAGCGAGATGTTGGATTTAAAAACTATGTTCATTCTTCCAAAAGTGCTCCATTCTTCGTTTTATTTCTTATTCTTTACATCCAGTCACATTCATATACAAATGAATAGAGTGCGAAAATTATAAATAACCTGTAATGATATTCGATACCCTATAACAGGCGGCTGTTACGCGCGACAACCAAGCGCGAAACCAACGCACGAGCGGTTATAAAATATACGTGACATTTAAGTATGTACGCAATCAGGTATAGGAACGTTGTGGTCACTGGTTATAGGAACGGCGAACGGGTGATGGTATGTAACGAGTTTAGTACTTTTATTTATTTATACAGATTACAGCAGATTACATGTACATATACAAAAGGGTGAGTGGTGTGATGACGTGCTTCGTGTGCCTAGGTGCTATGTTGAGGTAGTTTGTTCTGGGGAGCGTAAGATCAGCTGACGAGCGTTTATCCGTCCGGTCCGAAATAGGTGTGAGGTAGCCGGGGCGTTGTCTTGATGAGAATTGTTGGTGCGGTGGGAGCGCGGAGCGTACTGACTGTGTGAGTGTGAGCGTAATAGTTTTATAGCCCTTTATTGCGCGTTTGTATTGGTGTTGTTATTGGGTGATTTCCATTTTTTAGACACGCGATTTTTGTGTGTTCACTCTAGATCGTTTGTAACGCATGTTTATACATTTGAGTGTATTGACGAGAGTCGTGATTCCTGCACACGCATTATTTATACTGAGCAGCGATAATAAAAAGCTGAGCGAAGTACTCAAGCACTCAACTAAATTGCGATAAAGAACATCGAATGTAATATTGTTGAGGAGTAGGTCGTATTAAATCGTGTTAGGGGTAATGTCATATTGCGTGACGTTTATGATAATCTGACAGCTCAGTACGAGTGCGTCAGTGGTGATAGCGATAGCGATAGTGAGTAGTGGTCAGTGTTTAATTAGTGGTTTTATCATCGAAAATGCAGGCAGCTCGATTGTTGAGGGGACACCTGGCACGAGCACGACACCTGAATCATTTCCAAGGTGTCATTTATAGAAGAAATCTTCAGGCAGCCAGCGCAGCTCTCAACAAACCACAGTCAGCTCGAATTCAATACGTTAACTATTATCACTCGTCACATTCCACAACTTGTCATAATCCGATGACTTCTAATCAAGTGATAGGATATCATAGAACATTTTTAGTTTTGTATCTTATTATGTTGATTCACTTTTTGAGGTCGTCATTGTGTAATACAGGGTTTCTCAAACTTTTCCAACAACGGAACACTTTGCAAATCCCAAAATTTTAATGGAACACCTTGGTTATTTTATAGTGTAGGTAGTTAAAATTTCTAAAAGAGATTCACCTTTATTTACGATGGGAAAAAATCCAGGGCTGGCACAAATCGCATATTAATTTTTCACGGAACACAGTTTTAGAATCCCTGGTGTATAATACATACCTAGGGCTCACATTTTTTCTGAATAAAAAATCGGGACCCCCCATCTCCCAAGACTAAAATAAATAAGCTTTCTAAAAATCTACAATACCTCATCCTCCTGACACACAATTTACACAAAATCAAAATTAATCCTATTTCCATAACTTCCATGGTTATCAAAACCATTAAGATCGTTTTTCAGATTAAACTTTATAACACTTTTTAATAATAAACTTATCTCTTACAGCTATTCAGTTGATAAATGAATAAAATTTAATTTAATTTTGAATATATTTTAAGGGGTAGGTGTAAGGTAAACTCTGATATTGGTATAACGATATTTAATGGTCGGCGTTCGGGACGGAAGTAACATGTGTCTCTTTACCAACCTCTTAGCGGTCGAATCATATAATACCCACAATACAATCTGAAAATAATATGTTGTGGTTCCTAAACTTGCCAATTTTGCAAGGTTTCAGCTATTAGCTCGAAAAAGGTTCCCGATCACTGATCTACATACATCTCATATTGGAAAGATGAAGTAAGGTATCTTCTAAATTGCAGTAAATGCATCATGTTTTTTTCGCAGAAAACGGTTAAAATAGCTAAAATGTCGTACACTTTGTATTTTTGAAAATTGTCTGAAATTTTTTCATTTCTAACAAAAATCAGTTGAAGACCTTTTTAATAAAATCAAAAGTTAACTAAACGGGACTTCAGCACTGTAAGAATTAAACCTGAAGAATCGGCCAGACTCGAGATCCTCACTATTAGAGTGCAACAATGTTATTTTTCACTGTTCCTATTTACTATAGTCGGCAATGAGCTGCTGTGATATCTGTCAAAATTATAGAATGATTAATTTAATATTTCATTGTTAAATTTTTGAAAATAGTTCATACTGATGGAGCAGTTTTTCATTGGCCTCATCGTCTACTTGACTGTATAACATTCTTCTCCATAGCCAGTGAAGATAGTATTTTGGCTTGTTTAGGGTTACTAGATTCAAAAGCTACGATAATGTATAAGAAAAAACTAGGCCTTTTTCGTTTTAAAATCGAAGACAGTTTTTTAATTACATTACTCTAGATTAGTATTATCATCTTACAGAATACAAAACGAAGAAAAGATTATTAGAATATTCCAATGTTTCATTCAATTCATGAGTCGGTAAAATTTACGTGAAAAAGCGCCACGAAGGAAATTTTAGTTGAAGACTACATAGTTTAAATTGTCAATTGCGATATTATAATATTACAAAAACGAGGATGCTAGTGTTAAATCTCTAACGACACTACATAGGATGTTGATCATCGATCTCTGACCGTAGCGTACATTACCACGCATCAAATTATCATACATTTGTAAGAATGATTAGATCGCATGAATTATTTATACCATGGTGATTTTTTTCAAGATTTTCAGTATACATTTACAAATAATTATTTGTTGGTTTTTGCGTGAAACATTATTATGTACATACATATTATTTTATTGTTAGTTCGTTTCGTTTTTATTACAATGTGTACAGTTTATGTTTTATACAAGTGCTGATAACGATTTTTTTTATATTCTGATTTTTATGCGTTTATATGTAAGTTGAGCATTGTGTGCGTTTTTTCTACTTACATATACATAGTAATTATTTTACTCGTTAAAATGTTAATTCTAAGAAAAAAAAAAAATTTATTATCGGAGATGGATACATGATCTTCTATAGATAGTTGATATTTTTCTGCAATACATATTCTGTTACACGTCATTACATTTTGTTTGCAGGGTGACTGTAACATTTGTACGAGCAAATGGCGAACGTATACCAGTTAAGGCGAAAATCGGTGACACTCTTCTTGATGTGGTCGTAGATTCTGGCGTTGATCTGGAAGGATATGGAGCATGCGAGGGTACGCTCACATGTTCGACGTGTCACGTCATACTGAAGAAAGAAGACTACGATAGGTGGGGAGATTATCTTTAATGTATTGCGACCATAGATGGGCCATTGAGCCATTGAGCGAAGTGTCCGAAAAACAACTAATGCACTCAGCGTTAGTTGCTTGCTTTACTGCTTTTTGTAGAAATTCCTTTCCCCGGGGGTGCACACCCCCGTTGCTTCGGACGCTTTCTCCAGGAAAATTTGTTTGCAATGGCCTATCTGTTGTTCTATATCTATGGTTGCGACAAAGTTTAGTAATAAACAACTCATGGTGTGATTTTGTTTTCAGATTACCAGAGCAGCCCGGTGATGAAGAGATGGACATGCTGGACCTGGCTCATGGTTTAACAGACACTTCTAGATTGGGTTGCCAAATTACCCTTACCCAAGATTTGGATGGGCTCGAAATACAAGTACCGGCCACTATAAGTGATGCTCGCAAATGATGAAATTGAACATTTATGATAACATACATATGTACGTATTGTAAGAAAATCGCACATCATCAATTTGCTTGCGCCAGTGCAAATTGTTTTTTTGATTTCCGTAAATGGTATCAAATTATTAGAAAATTCCACATCTTGAATATTATATTACGCAGTATTCAAAAATTATTTTTTGTTATTTTGTATTTAAAATATGGATAAAGTAAAAAATTATACAAATGTCTGTGTATGTATGTTTGTGTATTTTTGATAATGAGCAAATGATATTATAAAAATTGTTAATTAGTCTTATTAAAAAGTAAAATTATGTACTGTTTTAAGCTAAAATAAAGTATGTATTCAATTTTATATAATATCTACATACATACATATATTTTATAATGAATTATATTTGGCATATTCTTGAGATTTTTTTCTATTAGTCAATGTGAGTACATATACCAATCCCTTGCTTTACGGACGCTCTTTATACGGAATTGAAAAATTAATCAACAAATTCAATATACACGACACATTCTAGAGCAGCAGTTCGATCGTTTTTTCGTGTATTACAGACAACTTTTCAGGGACGTATTAATTCTGTAAATCGAGGGATTGGTGTACATGGAGAAGTTATTTTTAAATCAATAATTGAAACATGTTACAGTATCTCTGAGAAATGCAGTTACTATTGAGTTTAAAATCAGCAGAATCCTATATAAAATTATCACTACTATCGCACTGTATCTTAAAGATCGATGGCTCCATAAAAAGTGTTTCCGGAACAATTAAAACACCATACTTTTTCAACGTAACGGCAACAGTAGGAAAAATATTGCGTTAGTTGCATTCTGTAGCAAATATTATATGTACTGCAATTGATCTATTAAAAGTGGTTTAGTATAAACGACATTTTATCAAATTCAAAGCACCACAAACATGGCTCCATTTTGTATATTACAATTGTTATTACTTCTATTTTTTTGTTATCGGCATGATAGTAAAATCGTGATAATTTGTCGTCCACATCTAACGATTTTTCCGTCGTTTCGCTAATCGCAACGGTAATTGTTACAGAAAACCGGTTAATATCTATTAAAAATGTTGCTGAAAATTCTAATGAGTTATAAACGTATGTTCGTACTTACTTATATGTATTTGTTTCTCAGTTCTCCTGTTCAACATTCAACATCAGAAAAAACACAAACATTTTTGAAGCAATAAAATAAAAGATAATTGTCAAACAAGAAAATTTATTTAATCAATCAACATTTACAAATAGAAAATTGTATGAAAATAAATTTTGTTTACATTATTTTTTACAAAACGAATTTTTACTAACATACATACATAAGGCATGACAAGTATCCATGTACATTTGTATTTTGTGCCCCCCTATATTTCTAGTGTGGAAGATTTTTTAAATTGTGTTTCTATGATTAATGAATGGTAATTTGTTTATAGACGTAGCCAAAAGTAAAATTTTGTTTTTTTTTTAACAAACAATTTTAAAAACAAACATTTCTCAACTTCAATATTCACTGATTATTAAAAAAAATATAAAGGTAACGAAAAATGTTTCTTCCCGATGTTTAATTTAATGTACGTCATGCGTGTGACTGGCTACATTTATTGTTAAGGCCTAGCTAAGAAAATTTTTAGAAATAACAATCTTGGATGGTACACCAAGGGTCAGAACAAATGTTATATTTCAGTAGGAACGTTTGATGAAGTTTGTCCATTGATATAGGGTTATATTCTTGATAGTCAAAGGTCTGACGAAAGTTTGTCGTGAGGCTCATCACTAGTGTTAGTGACGAAGAGTGTTATCAAAATGGTGTTATGTACAACTATGTACTGTACATATATGACAGAAATCAGTCTTCAGAAATAATAATATCTTGTATAAATTATATATATTTAATAATATATAAATTATTCGTTGCGTCATTATAAAATTCACAAGGGTTCTTCTTCGTAGCCACTGGCAATACCACTGCGACCCAATTGTGCCTTTTGGACCGCGGTCTCGCCTAATTTTTGTTCCAATCCTTTCCATGATCTATCAGTCAACGCGTTACCAATTTGTAGTTCAGTTATGGCCCATTCATCTCTTTTTATTATGCTTTTATTCAACCCATTTGATTCACAGACAATGTCTAACTCATTGACATTAGTATAGTTCCTGATGCCACCTGTTATTAAACTAACATCCGGATTGTCGTCAGCGTTACCAAGCAATTCGCAATAATTTTTGCCATCAACAAGTAAATCATTGAAGTTTGTGACGTAATCGGTTGAATATTGATTTCGAAGTTGATTTAACGCTAGTTCTAATTCATAGGGATATACTATCGGCTGTAAAAACTCTCTGCACGTGTACAGATCATTTTCAGGACAAGCAATCAAAACAAAAATATCAATCTCGTATACATTAGCCAATTTGGCAACGTTCGGTTTGCCCACAGTCAACACGTAACTTTTCTTACCGTTTAATTTAATTAAATCTCTAATTCGTCGAATGATTGACGTGAAATTAGCTATAGATAGTGTGCAAACTAATATTCCGATATTGTTTGCATCTTTGCACTTTTCGATTATGTACCTTCTCCGTTTCAACCAAGTGTTTTGGGTATACGGTTTCAAACTACAGGTGGTGGAATCTAAAATATGCAATTGACGCGTTTTTACAGTTATTGCCAAATTAAAAATCGTCTGATCTTCATCACCAATATACACAATCTGACAATCATCAAGGATGCTCAAATGTTGAATTTCCGAATCGCAATTTACTATCACTCTTCCGAATACGTCTGCATTGGCGGAATTAAGATTTAATTTCAATTTAGCTATAAAAATTGACGAATTTTTTTTTAGAGTAGTTGCGAGTTCTGTCGAAATATTATCATACGAGGTATGATAGAAAACGACAGTATTAATTTTGTCATTCGCAATGGTCAATATAGACTTCACGGCAGAGTCTACGTTTAAAGTAGATTTCGGATGGACAAAGAACACCGTTGAATTACACGGTGACAAGCAAGCGTGACCATAATGTACAATAGCGTCAGCTTCAATGTGTTTTGCGGAAATTTCGTCAATACAACAATTGGAATATGTTGTGTCGACAGCTATGTAAATTTGCTTGGCGGTAAGTTGTTTCAATCGTTCGCACACAGCGTGACTGTCGCCGAGCAAAAAGTCAGGAAATTGCAGAGCCACCCTTTCGAATTTATTACAAATTATCCATTGAGACGTTGTCGATATGTCGTATCTGTAGTCAATGGCGTCTGATTCCTCACATATAGACAAGCGCTCCATGGGAATATCTAAAAACCACAAGGCATTTGACTCTGAAATTTGAGGTTAAGAATGGACGATAGTTGAAATAATTATAAATGTGCGTTTACAGTATAAGATTCTGGTAGATGAAAGCGTCAGTAAAATCCACCAGACGATAAGGTAAGTAGCCGAAGATGCAAATGCAGTCTCAGTCACGATGTCAAAAGTCGCAATTGACGTATTTCAACAAGTGTCTAAGCGTTTAATATCACGGCCATCAATTGTGATCAGAATCAATACAAGAAGTGTCCACTTTTTTTTTTTTTTTCAAACTGAATATAGAGCAATGTAGAGAACATTAATATCTACAAGACTAGCTTTTCAAAATTAGAGATTTTCCAATAATTTTAATAGAACAGTTGCAAGTTCGGGGTTGCCATCCTGCGTGGATTGGTAGCTCTGTCTCGACCTACACCGAATAAACACAACTGCTACCGGAGTTTCACTCATAATAACTCCTAAAGTGGTGACCCATCGACAAACGCAACCTTCAGATATGGATTCCAACGAAAATATCGACGAGACGATACAGATATACGCCGTAGCTGTCAAGATCCCATCACTGTGGCAGAACAATGTCGCCATGTGGTTCGCGCGAATCGAGGAACAATTCCCCATCAGTGGAATTACAAATAATTCAGAACCGATCGCGTCTTCAGCCGCTGAATTCAATCAGTAGTCTACACCTTCGGATGCATTCAATCAACCATCTACTTCTCACGTTACAGTTAATCGGCCTACCGACTTCAAGGGCACGGTCAAATAGACCGGGAATAAAAGTTCCGTTTCTGGGAATGAACCAATCGATTACTTTAATTTATTAGCCGATAGTGAATTTTATAACCTCATCATCAATCAATCCAATTCATATGTAATAGACGTATTGGCTTATTCAAAATCAGATCATAGTCGCATAACAAGTTGGAAAGATCTAACAAAGGAAACATTTCAAGTGTAGCTAGGACTTTTATTACATATAGGGACCATACGATTGAATCGTTTAAGTGATTATTGGAGAAAACATTACCTCTTCAATTTGACAGCATTTTCACGAAATATATGTCTAGGGACAGATTTTTATTGATTTTAAGAACTTTACATTTTAATAATAACGATGATTAATCGTCTAATAAATTTTTTCAAAGATAAAATGGATAAGATTTATGCTCCCAAAAAAGAGGGAGACTATTTATTCACCAATACATGAAAGGAAAAAAAAGCAAAGTATGGCATAAAGCTGTATATGTTGGGACAATCAAATGGTTTGGCATTAAAAATACTTATATATGGTGGTTCTGCTGATCTTGAGGTAGGTGGCAAAGGTCACACCAATACAGTTGTGCACAAGCTGATGGAGGGAAAAACCGGAGTTGGTCACTCTATATATTGACAATAAATTATTACCCCAGTGTTCCTCTAGCAGAGACTTTGCTAGCACAAAAAACTTATGTAATGGGAACATTAAAAGCAAACCGAAAAGAAAATCTGGAGGAATTAAAGGAAAAGAAACTCAAACCTAAGGAGTCTTCAGATTAATTTTCTTCTTGAATTCATAAGAGATCCCTCCCCTCCACCTCCTATAATGGCAGCCCAGCAGCTAATGTTGCCAGACCAGCATGGAGAAATATTAATGACAACAATCATCAAACCTACAACAACTTTGCTTCAACCGATATGCTTAGCAATCTGATAGGGCTTAATGTGCACACCGGTAAATGTCAAAGAATATGTCAACAATAAGATGAGTGATGTGGACATTGTTGTCGATAGGCTATCAAAAAAAGGAACTATGCGTCCTTTAGAATAAGTGTCCCGGCTGACTTTTTTCCTGTAATAATGAAGCCCGATTTTTTAAATATTATTATCAATGAGAAAGCGTGAAAAAATAATGTTTGAAAACACCCATTTTCTGGCTGGTGTTTATGTAGATCCACACTATAGGATCCTATTGAATTCAAAATATTTGATTAACGCAAAGGATTCTAGACATTTATAGAAGACTCCAAAAACAAAAGATTTTGCTGCAGATAAATGCACAAACACCCATCAATGAATCAGTTAACAAATTTACATACTTTTGATGCAGATGAAAGAATTTGAAATTGATTGTACCAATATGGAAGGTATCGGAAGTGAAATCTGTTTTTGATGCCATTAATACTTATCCGGAAAGAATTCAAGCAGCATGTCGTATTGCATCGAGTATGCCCACTACTCAAGCAAGTGTGGAGCGATTGTTTTCTGCGCTACGATTGATTTATAATGAGAGAAGACAAAGAATGAAGGATGACTTGCTCTCAGCCATATTATTTTATAATATGAATTATGAATAAATAAATTAATAAAGATAATTTTAAGACTTTGCCCGGAGCACGAAGCAAGTAAATTTATGCCGGAGCGGAGCAGTTGCAACAATGGTCCGCTCCAATTCACCGCTTTGAAGACCAATATGCGTGTACAACTACAACATGATGAATCCACTGAACGTTTCGCAAAACAATTGTTGGATATTGGGAATGGGAAAACGGCAATCAATGTATCACATTTCCTACAAACTTCTGTGAAATCACAGCAACCACAGACGAGTTGATTCGTAATGTTTTCCCAAATATCGCACAGAATTACAAAAATCATCAGTGGCTCAGTAAATGTGCTATATTAGTAGCCAAAAACAATGATGTCGATGCCATCAATTTCAGCATTCAAAACCAAATACCAGGCGAAGCGACAACGTATAATTCCATCGATACTGTATTGAATCAA
Source organism: Parapsyche elsis (assembly GCA_022651745.1). Lineage (NCBI taxonomy): Eukaryota > Metazoa > Arthropoda > Insecta > Trichoptera > Hydropsychidae > Parapsyche > Parapsyche elsis. The sequence continues at coordinate 7,457,072 of JAGVSN010000003.1, read as the reverse complement.
GATGAAGTTGTTAATTATCCAAAAGAATTCTTGAATTCAATTGATTTGCCAGGCATGCTGCCGCACGTTTTAATATTAAAAATTGGCATGCCTAACATTCTTCTCCGAAATTTAAATCCACCACGAATTTGTAACGGTACCAGACTTTCAGTGAAAAAACTGATGAACAATATCATTGAAGCTACAATTTTATGTGGAAAATTTAAAGGAGAAGGATGTACTATTGCCACGCATCCCGATGATCCCAACAGATATGCCATTTGAGTTTAAACGTCTGCAGTTTCAGAAGCGACTTGCATTTGCAATGACCATCAACAAATTACAAGGACAATCGCTACAAGTGTGTGGACTAAACTTGGCAAATCCATGCTTCTCACATGGACAGCTGTATGTAGTCTGCTCAAGCGTTGGAAAACTTTCTGCTTTATTCGTGTACGCACCAGACGGAAAAACAAAGAATATAATATATAAAAATAATTCGAATGTTTGAATTGCGCTAATGTAGTCTTAAATAACGAGTTATGTAATTCACTATGAGATTTCAACATATTTACTGTTGATAGTCACTATAGAAATAATTTTATGCAAAATATCCGTTCATTCATAGTGCGCTTTCGTTTACTTCGATGGGTGCCCAATTGGAAAATATATAAAAAGCAACGGCCCATATTGTTTTCGTGCGCATGGACAAATTTATCATAGAACATCTCATTTACATCCATCGGGTGCAAGTGAACAAAGAAAGTTTGCACAATTATACATCTTAGACACTGATCAAGCAAATGCAGCGCGATTTAATTTACCCGAAAATTCGGGTTGCAATCCAGTTATAATGGAAAAATTAGACTGTTTAATTGGGGGAATCAATCCTTTCGCTTAGTCTTATATGATGATGAATGAAGTTGAAAAAAAAAAAATTACAGAAGTGCATGGATCGAAATTGTCCAAAGACGTTTTAATTTACCAGATTTGAAGCAAATAGCGATAGTATTTAAAACGAAAATGGAGAACCACCATTTAAAAGCAAAAATTAGAATATATCCCCGAGGAGAATAATTGATTAAAATTAGAATCATTAGTCCCAATCTTGATCCGATGACTTAAATACTTCTTTTTCCATATGGAGAGCCTGGCTGGTAACCGAATGTGAGTGGAAGGGTATGAATGTATTTCATCGAGAAGAAATAATATAACAATGCTTCAGTTCAAAATATCGCAAACTGCCGCTAGAAGCTCTTTTAACCCCATTCTCAACGCAGGTAAATTATCTCAACAGTGGATAACAATTTAAATTTGATTTAGCAAAAACAAGCTGAACCTCAGGTTTATTTGAAGGATCTCCCAGAAATATGAGACAAAAATACCATGATGCCATGGCAATCATCTCCAAATTTGGTTCTCCTGATATTTTTATCACTTTTACATGTAACCCAAATTGGATAAAAATTAAAAGTAATTTATTTGAATCCCAACAGCCGTCAGACCGCCCAGATTTATAACTATAATATAACAGTAAACGCAGTTATGGACAAAATATTAGTTTTTGTATAAGTACATACATACATATACTATTGAATTCCAAAAACGTGGATTACCACATGGTCATATATTAGTAATTTTAAACTAAAATGATAGATTCATACATTCAGATTTAATAGCTAGGACAGTGTCGGCCGAGATTCCAGATCCAGAAAAAATTCCAAAATTCCATGGCATAGTGACGAGAGCAATGCTTCACGGTCCATGTGGCTAGTCCAAGCAGAATGCTCCCTGTATGGAGAACGGGGTTTGCACAAAAGGCTTTCCCAAAGGATTTAGGGATCCTACAGTAGTTTGCGATTAAGGATATCCACTATACAGAAGAGGTGGAAATCGCAGCGTAGAGATTAGAGGTAAAATGTTTGATAATAGCCATGTCGTTCCTTATAACAAATACCTTGCATTGAAATATGATGCACATATTAACCTAGAAATTTGCACGGGTATTTCAGCGGTATAAAATATATTTGTAAGTACATTTATAAAGGTTTTGATTGCGCTTATGTAATCTTAAATAACGAGTTAATTCACAGTGAGATTTCAACATATTTACTGTTGATAGTCACTATAGAAATAATTTTAAGTAAAATATCCATTCATTCAATAGTGCGCTTTCGTTTACTTCGATGGGTGCCCAATTGGAAAATATATAAAAAAGCAACGGCCCATATTGTTTTCGTGCGCATGGACAAATTTATCATAGAACATCTCATTTACATCCATCGGGTGCAAGTGAACAAAGAAAGTTTGCACAATGATACATCTTAGACACTGATCAAGCAAATGCAGCGCGATTTAATTTACCCGAAAATTCGGGTTGCAATCCAGTTATAATGGAAAAATTAGACTGTTTAATTGGGGGAATCAATCCTTTCGCTTAGTCTTATATGATGATGAATGAAGTTGAAAAAAAAAAAAAAATTACAGAAGTGCATGGATCGAAATTGTCCAAAGACGTTTTAATTTACCAGATTTGAAGCAAATAGCGATAGTATTTAAAACGAAAATGGAGAACCACCATTTAAAAGCAAATTTTAGAATATATCCCCGAGGAGAATAATTGATTAAAATTAGTATCATTAGTCCCAATCTTGATCCGATGACTTAAATACTTCTTTTTTTTTCCATATGGAGAGCCTGGCTGGTAACCGAATGTGAGTGGAAGGGTATGAATGTATTTCATCGAGTAGAAATAATATAACAATGCTCCAGTTCAAAATATCGCAAACTGCCGCTAGAAGCTCTTTTAACCCCATTCTCAACGCAGGTAAATTATCTCAACAGTGGATAACAATTTAAATTTGATTTAGCAAAAACAAGCTGAACCTCAGGTTTATTTGAAGGATCTCCCAGAAATATGAGACAAAAATACCATGATGCCATGGCAATCATCTCCAAATTTGGTTCTCCTGATATTTTTATCACTTTTACATGTAACCCAAATTGGATAAAAATTAAAAAGTAATTTATTTGAATCCCAACAGCCGTCAGACCGCCCAGATTTATAACTATAATATAACAGTAAACGCAGTTATGGACAAAATATTAGTTTTTTGTATAAGTACATACATACATATACTATTGAATTCCAAAACGTGGATTACCACATGGTCATATATTAGTAATTTTAAACTAAAATGATAGATTCATACATTCAGATTTAATAGCTAGGACAGTGTCGGCCGAGATTCCAGATCCAGAAAAAAATTCCAAAATTCCATGGCATAGTGACGAGAGCAATGCTTCACGGTCCATGTGGCTAGTCCAAGCAGAATGCTCCCTGTATGGAGAACGGGGTTTGCACAAAAGGCTTTCCCAAAGGATTTAGGGATCCTACAGTAGTTTGCGATTAAGGATATCCACTATACAGAAGAGGTGGAAATCGCAGCGTAGAGATTAGAGGTAAAATGTTTGATAATAGCCATGTCGTTCCTTATAACAAATACCTTGCATTGAAATATGATGCACATATTAACCTAGAAATTTGCACGGGTATTTCAGCGGTATAAAATATATTTGTAAGTACATTTATAAAGGTTTTGATTGCGCTTATGTAATCTTAAATAACGAGTTAATTCACAGTGAGATTTCAACATATTTACTGTTGATAGTCACTATAGAAATAATTTTAAGTAAAATATCCATTCATTCAATAGTGCGCTTTCGTTTACTTCGATGGGTGCCCAATTGGAAAATATATAAAAAGCAACGGCCCATATTGTTTTCGTGCGCATGGACAAATTTATCATAGAACATCTCATTTACATCCATCGGGTGCAAGTGAACAAAGAAAGTTTGCACAATGATACATCTTAGACACTGATCAAGCAAATGCAGCGCGATTTAATTTACCCGAAAATTCGGGTTGCAATCCAGTTATAATGGAAAAATTAGACTGTTTAATTGGGGGAATCAATCCTTTCGCTTAGTCTTATATGATGATGAATGAAGTTGAAAAAAAAACAATTACAGAAGTGCATGGATCGAAATTGTCCAAAGACGTTTTAATTTACCAGATTTGAAGCAAATAGCGATAGTATTTAAAACGAAAATGGAGAACCACCATTTAAAAGCAAATATTAGAATATATCCCCGAGGAGAATAATTGATTAAAATTAGTATCATTAGTCCCAATCTTGATCCGATGACTTAAATACTTCTTTTTTCCATATGGAGAGCCTGGCTGGTAACCGAATGTGACTGGAAGGGTATGAATGTATTTCATCGAGTAGAAATAATATAACAATGCTCCAGTTCAAAATATCGCAAACTGCCGCTAGAAGCTCTTTTAACCCCATTCTCAACGCAGGTAAATTATCTCAACAGTGGATAACAATTTAAATTTAATTTAGCAAAAACAAGCTGATCTCTCAGAAATATGAGACAAAAAAGATGCATTGACAATCACCTCCAAATTTGGTTCTCCTGATATTTTTATGACTTTTACATGTAACCTAAATTGGATAAAAATTAAAAGTAATTTATTTGAATCCCAACAGCTGTCAGACCGACCAGATTTAATAGTTCGATTTTTTAAATTAAAATTTAAAAAATTGTTACTAGATATCACAGTAAACGCAGTGGTTGGGCAAAATATTAGCTTTTGTATAGGTACATACATATACATACATACTATTGAGGCAAGATGTTTGATGAATTCACAATGAGATTTCAACATATTTACTGTTGATAGTCACTATAGAAATAATTTTATGCAAAATATCCGTTCATTCATAGTGCGCTTTCGTTTACTTCGATGGGTGCCCAATTGGAAAATATATAAAAGGCAACGGCCCATATTGTTTTCGTGCGCATGGACAAATTTATCATAGAACATCTCATTTACATCCATCGGGTGCAAGTGAACAAAGAAAGTTTGCACAATTATACATCTTAGACACTGATCAAGCAAATGCAGCGCGATTTAATTTACCCGAAAATTCGGGTTGCAATCCAGTTATAATGGAAAAATTAGACTGTTTAATTGGGGGAATCAATCCTTTCGCTTAGTCTTATATGATGATGAATGAAGTTGAAAAAAAAAGAATTACAGAAGTGCATGGATCAAAATTGTCCAAAGACGTTTTAATTTACCAGATTTGAAGCAAATAGCGATAGTATTTAAAACGAAAATGGAGAACCACCATTTAAAAGCAAATATTAGAATATATCCCCGAGGAGAATAATTGATTAAAATTAGTATCATTAGTCCCAATCTTGATCCGATGACTTAAATACTTCTTTTTCCATATGGAGAGCCTGGCTGGTAACCGAATGTGAGTGGAAGGGTATGAATGTATTTCATCGAGTAGAAATAATATAACAATGCTTCAGTTCAAAATATCGCAAACTGCCGCTAGAAGCTCTTTTAACCCCATCCTCAACAGTGGATTGTTGATTCTTACGCCCAAGTTGAAGCTAATAATTTAAATTTGATTAACCAAAAACAAGCTGAACTGAAAACAAGCTGAAATTCAAAAAAAATTGTCAGACTTTTTTTTTTCAAATAGAGTGGTCGAAGTGTGAAACCGCTGCCAAATCAGCTAGTAACTTCTGAAAATATAAATCTCTTTAAAAATCATCTCGAAAAGCATAAATGGATTTTTGTAATCCTTCAAATATAAAGAATTTAAAATTGTATGTACAAATTATGACAGTCCCCTGCGCTCCATCAGCTATGCCGCCTGCCCATGTATTTTTAAATAAATAAATAAAAAATTAAATAATATTGAAAAACTGGGCGCGCTGACCTAAAAAAGGTTGAAGACAGCTGCACTAAATAACAGAAATATCGATTTATTTCAAGAATCTTCAGAAGCTCAGGTACGTTTAAGAAGTCTCAATGCATGCCAACTTTCAGCTTTCGATAAAATTATACACGCCGTAGATAATCTTGAAATTCAAAATCGATGTTTTTATTTGGACGGACCCGGTGGATCGGGAAAAACCTTTTTATATAGTACATTAATGTCATTTACTAGAGGTAGAGGGAATGTAGTATTGCCTTATGCAACGACAGGAATATCCGCTATTTTATTAAAATTTGGTAGAACTGTTCATAGCGGATTTAAATTGCCCGTTCCATTGTTCGAAACTTCAGTGTCGGGTATTAAACCCTCTTTTTCAGAAGCAAAAAAAATTATAGATTCCGCTATTATTATTATCGATGAGGCCACAATGTTAAATAAACACGCACTTCACTGTATAGATAAATTACTTAAAGAATTGTTAAAATCTGAAAAACCTTTTGGTGGCAAAGTTATTCTTTTGGGTGGTTATTTTCGTCAAACTTTGCGTATAGTTCCCATGAGTAATATAACGCACATTATTGAAGAATGCATTAAATTAAGTTTTTTTATGGGAAAGTTTTCCAAAATTGATTTAACCAATGGCTATTAAGGGTGGGAGATGGAATTTTTTAAGCAACGATTTGTGGCATTCCAATAGATACTATTGAAATCCTTCAAATTTAATCGTTACTCGCAATATTGTAGAAGTTATATCAGGGCAACAAGTACATACATAGATGCAATCAATATACCGAAATTTTCATTGCGAGTAATTTTGGTAACTAAAAAAAATAAGACCGCGTTAGTATTAAATAATAGTATACTAGAACCGATCCCCGGAGATGAAAAAAAAAATTTTAGTGCTGATTCTGTTATTTCTGATGCCATTAATTTCCCCACAGAATTTTTAAATGCTCAAACCCCTTCCGGAATGCTACCACATAAATTGATACTAAAAAGTAGGTTCCATTGTAATGTTAATTCGAAATTTTAATCCTAAACAAGGCACTAGCACATGGCACTAGATTAAAAATTAGAAGCATACAGGTTCATTTTTTGAAAGCTGAAATTATCACCGGTCGAATATTGGCGATATTGTTTTTTTACCCAGCATAGATTTGCTTTAATCGACTATTTCTATTTATTTTAAAACGTAGACAATTTCCTATAATTCTAGCGTTTGCTATAACAATAGATAAGTCTGAAGGACAAACATTCGATCATGCTGGATTATATTTGAACGTACCGATTTTTGCATATGGTCAATTATCTGTAGCTTTATCGCGCACGCGTTGAGCGAAAAATCAAAGTTTTCGTTAAAGACACTCCTCTTTCAGGTAGACTTAAAAATGATGATCGCGTATTCACAGTAAACGTAGTATATAGAGATTCTAAGTTCTTGAGAAAAAACCAAACGATTTCAAAAATTATCTACGGATGAATGATATATAGTACATTTCACAAGTTGCTAGAAATGATTAGACCCCCATATAGAAAAACAAAACACAGTGATGCGAGATGCGATTACAGCTGAAGAACGATTGGTAGTCGCCTTACGTTTTTTGGCTACTGGCAGATCATACAAAGACCTGAAATTTTCTTGTGCCATACCAGCTCAAGCTCTAGGCAGAGTTATTCCAGAAACTTGTTTAGTAACATACAATGTCTTGAAAAACCAATATTAATTATTATTCATAAATGGGAAATAATAGAACACGTGGATGATCGAACGCAAACAAACAGACCAAAGTGGTTAACCAAACGCAACTGATTGTTTGCGCTGCATGACAAGTTCATACACGTTTCGACACGACCGAGACGTCGCTTGGTTGGTCTCTCGGTTGGATCATAATTTGGTAAAACCGAGAGACGAGCGTGTCTGCGGTATGCAAGTCCATACACGCAACAGACGCAGTCGCAAAGGACGACAGTTGTACTGTTTGCTGTACCGTTTATGGCCCGCTTAAGACCTAAACAGAGAGAAACACCCGCAGTAGGCGTTTCGCTCTGTCGATACTCTCGTTGCGTTCAATACTCTCAATTTTTATTTATTATTTAACCTTTTATATAATTTATTAACCATATACTTTTATAATCTATTTGTTTATTTCCATACATATGTACGTGCCTTAGAGATATATTACAGGTTGTTTTAGGATATTGATTGTATCTATTTGTTGCCCTTACAATTCTTTTTAGCTTATACAATTTTGCCTTTGTCTCCTCTCATAGTTTGACATACAGTTTTAACGCTGTGAATAGTTTTTGCGATTTCGAGATTATGAACCTCAACACTGTATTCCAGACAGTGCATAATAATGAAACGGTCATCGATTTCTTGCAAAATCACAGTATAATACCACGCAGACGAATGTGTGGAAATGGACACGCTATGAAACAATCGTTTGGTTGATAATCCCTGTTGGTGATGTTCGAAAAGATCATGCAAAACAAAAAAATGGAATACGCGTGGAAACATGGTTAGAAAACTCTAAACTTCCATTAAAAACGGTGGTACATTTTCTATATTTCTGGTATCGTGATTTAACCAGCATCAAAATTTGTAAGCATGAGTTACACCCGACACGAATCAACCCGGGCCAACTGAGAGAGCTTCAGTCAAAGAGTCGATCAGCCATATTTCCTGGTATTCCGGAAAATTTGCACTATTGTTAAAATGGCAGGAAGGCAACGCTACAGCTATTAACCGCGGAGGAGGCCGCAACGGCAATGACCGTTTTGGTGTTGAAATCCCTAATGAGGAATTCACCCCGTTCCAACAACATCGCCCGGAAACAAAACTGAAGGCAAATAAGAAACCAACAATACGCGATAAATCACGCGCAGAGAATTATAGGATGGTGCAAAATGTCCACGGAATGGACGCAATTGCTCGAGATCTTGATAAAATTCTCCACCCAGGGTTTGCCAGTTTGGCAAATGCTGTAAAAGACCTGACGATCACCACAAATAATGCTGTGGTTGTACCAATTTCCACTAGTAATATCGGTATACTAACTCAACAAACAGTTCTTAAACAAGAAGCTGTAATTAGAGAACCAAAATGACCAATACACTACATACAACAGATTTTCGTTTTATCGAGTGGCACTAGCCCAATTAGATACGAAGTTATATACCAACTGGAAAATGCGTACGGCAACGATCCGTCCTACAGTCGATTATCAGAATGAGTACTTACCTTCTGACAAGAAAGATCGAGTCCTAGGGTGTAAGACTGGTTACTTATCTGTTCAGAATTTTCTGAACTCAGTTGGAAACGTAAAGATGACCGACACAGACTACTATGTCGATGTACCACAAGGGCTTGCAGTCCCAGCCCTGATCACAATAAAAAATTTGAGACAAAATGTCTTAGCCGCAACAGCTGGCTCCCGCGTGCAAAGAGCTTTATTTACCGGGCTGTGGACTACCACCTAACACAATTCCTCACGGGACACGGTTGTTTCGGGGCCTACTTGGAAAAGATCGGAAAGGAGAGCACGACCAAGTGCCACCACTGCGACGCCGAGAGATGACGCAGCACACACCCTGTTCGGTTGCCCACAATGGGATTTAGTTCAAGAATCTTCAGAAGCTCAGGTACGTTTAAGAAGTCTCAATGCATGCCAACTTTCAGCTTTCGATAAAATTATACACGCCGTAGATAATCTTGAAATTCAAAATCGATGTTTTTATTTGGACGGACCCGGTGGATCGGGAAAAACCTTTTTATATAGTACATTAATGTCATTTACTAGAGGTAGAGGGAATGTAGTATTGCCTTATGCAACGACAGGAATATCCGCTATTTTATTAAAATTTGGTAGAACTGTTCATAGCGGATTTAAATTGCCCGTTCCATTGTTCGAAACTTCAGTGTCGGGTATTAAACCCTCTTTTCAGAAGCAAAAAATTTATAGATTCCGCTATTATTATTATCGATGAGGCCACAATGTTAAATAAACACGCACTTCACTGTATAGATAAATTACTTAAAGAATTGTTAAAATCTGAAAAACCTTTTGGTGGCAAAGTTATTCTTTTGGTGGTTATTTTCGTCAAACTTTGCGTATAGTTCCCATGAGTAATATAACGCACATTATTGAAGAATGCATTAAATTAAGTTTTTTATGGGAAAGTTTTCCAAAATTGATTTAACCAATGGCTATTAAGGGTGGGAGATGGAATTTTAAGCAACGATTTGTGGCATTCCAATAGATACTATTGAAATCCCTTCAAATTTAATCGTTACTCGCAATATTGTAGAAGTTATATCAGGGCAACAAGTACATACATAGATGCAATCAATATACCGAAATTTTCATTGCGAGTAATTTTGGTAACTAAAAATAAGACCGCGTTAGTATTAAATAATAGTATACTAGAACCGATCCCCGGAGATGAAAAAAAAAATTTTAGTGCTGATTCTGTTATTTCTGATGCCATTAATTTCCCCACAGAATTTTTAAATGCTCAAACCCCTTCCGGAATGCTACCACATAAATTGATACTAAAAAGTAGGTTCCATTGTAATGTTAATTCGAAATTTTAATCCTAAACAAGGCACTAGCACATGGCACTAGATTAAAAATTAGAAGCATACAGGTTCATTTTTTGAAAGCTGAAATTATCACCGGGTCGAATATTGGCGATATTGTTTTTTTACCCAGCATAGATTTGCTTTAATCGACTATTTCTATTTATTTTAAAACGTAGACAATTTCCTATAATTCTAGCGTTTGCTATAACAATAGATAAGTCTGAAGGACAAACATTCGATCATGCTGGATTATATTTGAACGTACCGATTTTTGCATATGGTCAATTATCTGTAGCTTTATCGCGCACGCGTTGAGCGAAAAATCAAAGTTTTCGTTAAAGACACTCCTCTTTCAGGTAGACTTAAAAATGATGATCGCGTATTCACAGTAAACGTAGTATATAGAGATTCTAAGTTCTTGAGAAAAAACCAAACGATTTCAAAAATTATCTACGGATGAATGATATATAGTACATTTCACAAGTTGCTAGAAATGATTAGACCCCCATATAGAAAAACAAAACACAGTGATGCGAGATGCGATTACAGCTGAAGAACGATTGGTAGTCGCCTTACGTTTTTTGGCTACTGGCAGATCATACAAAGACCTGAAATTTTCTTGTGCCATACCAGCTCAAGCTCTAGGCAGAGTTATTCCAGAAACTTGTTTAGTAACATACAATGTCTTGAAAACCAATATTAATTATTATTCATAAATGGGAAATAATAGAACACGTGGATGATCGAACGCAAACAAACAGACCAAAGTGGTTAACCAAACGCAACTGATTGTTTGCGCTGCATGACAAGTTCATACACGTTTCGACACGACCGAGACGTCGCTTGGTTGGTCTCTCGGTTGGATCATAATTTGGTAAAACCGAGAGACGAGCGTGTCTGCGGTATGCAAGTCCATACACGCAACAGACGCAGTCGCAAAGGACGACAGTTGTACTGTTTGCTGTACCGTTTATGGCCCGCTTAAGACCTAAACAGAGAGAAACACCCGCAGTAGGCGTTTCGCTCTGTCGATACTCTCGTTGCGTTCAATACTCTCAATTTTTATTTATTATTTAACCTTTTATATAATTTATTAACCATATACTTTTATAATCTATTTGTTTATTTCCATACATATGTACGTGCCTTAGAGATATATTACAGGTTGTTTTAGGATATTGATTGTATCTATTTGTTGCCCTTACAATTCTTTTTAGCTTATACAATTTTGCCTTTGTCTCCTCTCATAGTTTGACATACAGTTTTAACGCTGTGAATAGTTTTTGCGATTTCGAGATTATGAACCTCAACACTGTATTCCAGACAGTGCATAATAATGAAACGGTCATCGATTTCTTGCAAAATCACAGTATAATACCACGCAGACGAATGTGTGGAAATGGACACGCTATGAAACAATCGTTTGGTTGATAATCCCTGTTGGTGATGTTCGAAAAGATCATGCAAAACAAAAAAATGGAATACGCGTGGAAACATGGTTAGAAAACTCTAAACTTCCATTAAAAACGGTGGTACATTTTCTATATTTCTGGTATCGTGATTTAACCAGCATCAAAATTTGTAAGCATGAGTTACACCCGACACGAATCAACCCGGGCCAACTGAGAGAGCTTCAGTCAAAGAGTCGATCAGCCATATTTCCTGGTATTCCGGAAAATTTGCACTATTGTTAAAATGGCAGGAAGGCAACGCTACAGCTATTAACCGCGGAGGAGGCCGCAACGGCAATGACCGTTTTGGTGTTGAAATCCCTAATGAGGAATTCACCCCGTTCCAACAACATCGCCCGGAAACAAAACTGAAGGCAAATAAGAAACCAACAATACGCGATAAATCACGCGCAGAGAATTATAGGATGGTGCAAAATGTCCACGGAATGGACGCAATTGCTCGAGATCTTGATAAAATTCTCCACCCAGGGTTTGCCAGTTTGGCAAATGCTGTAAAGACCTGACGATCACCACAAATAATGCTGTGGTTGTACCAATTTCCACTAGTAATATCGGTATACTAACTCAACAAACAGTTCTTAAACAAGAAGCTGTAATTAGAGAACCAAAATGACCAATACACTACATACAACAGATTTTCGTTTTATCGAGTGGCACTAGCCCAATTAGATACGAAGTTATATACCAACTGGAAAATGCGTACGGCAACGATCCGTCCTACAGTCGATTATCAGAATGAGTACTTACCTTCTGACAAGAAAGATCGAGTCCTAGGGTGTAAGACTGGTTACTTATCTGTTCAGAATTTTCTGAACTCAGTTGGAAACGTAAAGATGACCGACACAGACTACTATGTCGATGTACCACAAGGGCTTGCAGTCCCAGCCCTGATCACAATAAAAAATTTGAGACAAAATGTCTTAGCCGCAACAGCTGGCTCCCGCGTGCAAAGAGCTTTATTTACCGGGCTGTGGACTACCACCTAACACAATTCCTCACGGGACACGGTTGTTTCGGGGCCTACTTGGAAAAGATCGGAAAGGAGAGCACGACCAAGTGCCACCACTGCGACGCCGAGAGAGATGACGCAGCACACACCCTGTTCGGTTGCCCACAATGGGATTTAGTTCAAGAATCTTCAGAAGCTCAGGTACGTTTAAGAAGTCTCAATGCATGCCAACTTTCAGCTTTCGATAAAATTATACACGCCGTAGATAATCTTGAAATTCAAAATCGATGTTTTTATTTGGACGGACCCGGTGGATCGGGAAAAACCTTTTTATATAGTACATTAATGTCATTTACTAGAGGTAGAGGGAATGTAGTATTGCCTTATGCAACGACAGGAATATCCGCTATTTTATTAAAATTTGGTAGAACTGTTCATAGCGGATTTAAATTGCCCGTTCCATTGTTCGAAACTTCAGTGTCGGGTATTAAACCCTCTTTTTCAGAAGCAAAAAAATTTATAGATTCCGCTATTATTATTATCGATGAGGCCACAATGTTAAATAAACACGCACTTCACTGTATAGATAAATTACTTAAAGAATTGTTAAAATCTGAAAAACCTTTTGGTGGCAAAGTTATTCTTTTGGGTGGTTATTTTCGTCAAACTTTGCGTATAGTTCCCATGAGTAATATAACGCACATTATTGAAGAATGCATTAAATTAAGTTTTTTTATGGGAAAGTTTTCCAAAATTGATTTAACCAATGGCTATTAAGGGTGGGAGATGGAATTTTAAGCAACGATTTGTGGCATTCCAATAGATACTATTGAAATCCCTTCAAATTTAATCGTTACTCGCAATATTGTAGAAGTTATATCAGGGCAACAAGTACATACATAGATGCAATCAATATACCGAAATTTTCATTGCGAGTAATTTTGGTAACTAAAAATAAGACCGCGTTAGTATTAAATAATAGTATACTAGAACCGATCCCCGGAGATGAAAAAAAAAATTTTAGTGCTGATTCTGTTATTTCTGATGCCATTAATTTCCCCACAGAATTTTTAAATGCTCAAACCCCTTCCGGAATGCTACCACATAAATTGATACTAAAAAGTAGGTTCCATTGTAATGTTAATTCGAAATTTTAATCCTAAACAAGGCACTAGCACATGGCACTAGATTAAAAATTAGAAGCATACAGGTTCATTTTTTGAAAGCTGAAATTATCACCGGGTCGAATATTGGCGATATTGTTTTTTTACCCAGCATAGATTTGCTTTAATCGACTATTTCTATTTATTTTAAAACGTAGACAATTTCCTATAATTCTAGCGTTTGCTATAACAATAGATAAGTCTGAAGGACAAACATTCGATCATGTTGGATTATATTTGAACGTACCGATTTTTGCATATGGTATGGCATACGGCATACGGTATCCGCAAAAGTGGAGCGACGGCGACGAAAGCAAGGTGACGAACCATTGTATATCAATTTGCGAACCCTTCCCCCTCCACATTCAGTGTTGTTTGTGAGTTTACCGCGCAATCATGTGGACAAATTCAGTAACTCTGAACCTTATTGTAATTCTCGAACAAGAACCTGTGATATGGGACCCTAAACATCGATGCCACAAGGATAAGTTGATGATTCACGATGCCTGGGCATCGATGTTATCCTTCAAACAAGCGTGGTGGAGCTCAAGAGAAAAAAAGCATCCTTGATGGCGTCATTTAGACACCATTTACGTCAAAAGAAGGCATCCATCATATCGGGCGCTGGTGTCGAAGAGACCTACACTCCGACATGGTTTGCCTTCGAGACCATGGAGAGGATGTTTTCGCTCATTTACCAGTGCGGGCGCACCTTGAGGAAACCTTTATATTTTATGACCCCCAATTTACCAATGTACTTATTCGGAAAACAACATTTTAACAGCTAGTTTGCCAGTTCATTTGACTAGCACAGGGATGGCGAACCTAGGACACGTGTGCCAGTCTGGCAGAAAGAAGTGAAACATATGGTTAAAGCAAACTGTAAATGCCATATCATAAACAATTTCCTTAAAAAAGGCAACAACTCTTTAGGATACGATGTAGAATGCCTCGTTCTTAAATTATTCGCTGAGTTTGGTTCATCAGCAAAACGAAATGACCAACTAAAAAACTTTTGTGAATTCGTGAATATCGAACATATTCACGAATATTTGAATATTGAACATAACATATTGAATATTGAACATATAAGAGATATTGCGTCATGTGACAACAAGATGGTTATCTCTTCTACCTGCTATTGATCGGATTGCACATAATTGGCCAGCGTTGAAAGCTTACTTTCAATCCAAAAAGAAAGAAGATTGTTCCGAAATAATTTGGAAGTTTTTCGGTCATAAAACTATGTCTGAGTCCGATGAGGCTTCTTTGCCAGAATGCTATTTATTTTTTCTTCATAACGTCTTACCTCTCTTTGATAACGCTGTTCGTGAATTGGAGAATGATTCATGCTTATCATTAGATGTAGATAGAATAATGAGTGGCCTATTAAACCAGTTGGAATCGAGATTGAGAGATGGATTCTTTGGCAGTAATGTAAGATCCATTTTACCGAAATTGCACCAAAACGAGAAGAATGAGTTCATATCTGATGCGAATTGTTTTCTTACAGCATGTATCACATATTTTAAACAAAATTATGAATTTAACGAAAGTAATATTTTTAACAAAATAAAATGTCTTTCTTTAAAGAAAAATAAAGAATGTTTTGAGTTGACATGGGAGCAATTAACCATTATCCCAGGTATATTAGAAATCAAAATTGACATCGATACGTTATATATAGATCTTCGATTGGTTTTTCCTGTTCTGAACAAAGAGCAAAATGATGACAAGATATGGGACAAGTATTTCAAAAAGCATGAAAAATCGGTTGATCTGATGAAAATTGTGTCTTTCATTATGTCCATCCCTGCGAGTATTTAGTCACATAAACAGTGTGTAGACGAAGGCCAGGAATAACATGAATATCGACTTAGTAAAGGCGGAATTGCAAATACGACTTAATAGTGAATCGTGGGCAGAATTTGCCAACTTTTTAAATACGGATTCGCTTGCGAAAGAATTGGTAATTGCAGCAAAAAGTGAGAAAAAATATTATTTGACAAACTCATAAAAATACAACGTTAAATTATTTTATGTATTTTTTTTTTGTTTTTCTTTATCAAATGTATGTGTATGTATTTTCTTTACCAGTTGCACGTCATCCGAGGTACAGGAGACGGACCTAGCTATTACGGTAAAGGGCCGGACACAGCAAGTAAGGTTCATCGCCTTACCCCGAGCGAGCGAAAACGACACGCTCCTCGGGATGAACTTCCTCAAACCCGCAGGCATCGTCCTGGATTACAGGAACGATACGTGGAGTTTCGGATATGAGCCAGCCATTAGGTACCCCCTGGTTTACGAACCTATGGACCGAGTCGACGCCCAGTGTGCTGCACTCCAAATCCTACGCCCCAAGGAGGGAGTGATGCTGGAAGAGGCACACAAGGACCACCTGGTGAGAACCCTTACTCACCACGCAGACCTCTTCGAACCAGGGGGGAGCGCCAACCCCGTATGCCACTCACCAGATCGACACGGGAGATCAGTCCCCGATCTCGGTCCCACCATACCGTCTAACGCCGCCAAGAAGGCCTTGCTGAAAGCCGAGTTGGACCAGATGCTCTCCGACGGGATCGTAGAGGATTGCAACTCGGCCTGGACGTCACCGGTGGTTCTCATCCCCAAAAAGGACGGGAAAGTACGATTCTGCGTCGACTCAATGCGGTAACTAAATCCGACTGTTGTCCGCTGCCCCTTATCGACGAACTCGTGCAGTCGACAAAGCGAGGATGCTACATGAGCACCATGGACCTGAGATCCGGCTACTGGCAGGTGAGCGTCGCACCGGAAGACCGCGACAAAACCGCTTTCGCTACGGTTCCGCGCCGGTTTGAAGAAAGACATCATCGTCCTGGCCTATCTGGACGACCTACTGGTGTTATCCGAAACGTTCGAAGACCACCTAGCCGACCTGCAGATAGTCTTCAACCGGCTCCGGCTCTTCAAGCTAAAGATCAATTGGGAGAAATGTGTCTTCGCCCGGGGAAGCGTGAACTTCCTCGGACACGTAATTACCCCCGAAGGTATCAAGCCGGACCCCGGGAAGGTGCAGGCCATCACCGAGATGGCGGAACAGGCGAACCTGAAGCATCTCCAGACGTTTCTACAAAAATTCTCTTGGTTCCGGAAGTTTGTCCCGAACTTCTCGACAGTTGCCCGACCCCTCACCGTCCTCACGAAGAAGGACCAACCTTGGATGTGGGAGGCCGACCAACAACAATCCTTTCGGGAACTAAAAAGGTTGCTGACGACCACTCCCGTGCTGTCACAGGCGGACTACACCCAACCCTTCATCCTGCGAACCGATGCCAGCAACTATGCCCTGGGGGCAGTATTATTACAAGGCGAGAGCCCCGATGAGCATCCAATCGAGTATGCGAGTCGGTTGTTAATACCAGCTGAGCGGAATTACTCCACAATTGAGCGGGAGGCCCTCGCGGTAGTTTGGGCCGTGGAAAAGTTCCGCGGGTACATCGACGGGCACTCCGTCATCATCGGTAGCGATCATCAGCCATTGAAGTGGTTGATGACCGTGAAGTCTCCCATCGGGTGAATCGTTCGTTGGGCCCTTAAGCTACAGGCCTTCGATCTCGTCTACAAGTACACCCCCGGAAGAGCGAATGTTGTGGCCGACACGCTAAGTCGCCCCCCTTGTTCTCCGGAGACAACAGATGTCTGCGGATTGTGTGTTGGACCGTTGATGTTCCTCGTTGGGATGCCACCCAACTCCGTAAGGCGCAAACCGAGGACACCGACCTAGCAAAAATTATCGCTGACATGGAGGGGCGGGAACCCGTTGCTGCTACTCGTTGGACAGAACGAGGGTAATTCCTCTCCCAAGGAGTCCTGTATCGGCTAAACGCCGACGACGACGAAGAGGACCCCCAACTAGTCCTCCCCATCAGTCTATGGCAGGACGTCATGTCCCAACTTCATGATGCACCTACCGCTAGTCACAATGGAGTGGAACGAACCATCCGGCAGGTTCGAAAGCTCTACTACTTCCCCGAAATGAGGAGGTACATCACCCAGTATGTGAGTACCTGCCTGGAGTGTCAACGGTACAAGCCGAGTACCATGAAGCCGGCCGGTTTATTGCAGACTCCGGTCCCAGCACAGCGGTTCGAGGTATTGGCCGTGGATCTGTTCGGCCCATTGCCCGAAGGCGCCGGAGGGTGAACAGTGGATCCTCTTGGTCGAGGACGTCGCCAGTAAGTGGGTGGAACTGTTTGCCCTCGACACAGCCACGTCGGAAGCCAGCGCCAAATGTCTCATCGAAGAAGTCTTCCTCCGCTACGGCCTGCCCCGCCGATAATGGGGTCCAGTTCGTAGCGGAAGTCATGCAGAAGGCACTGCATGTGTTGGGGGTCACACAGAACTTCACGCCCCTGTACCATCCCGAAGCTAATCCGGCCGAGCGGAAGAATCGGGATTTAAAAATACAACTCGCCATCCTATTCGGGGACTACCACACCACCTGGCCGGCTGCAATACCCGCCATCAGGTTCGCCATGAACAGCGCGGTCACAAAGGTCACCAATCACACTCCAGCGTATTTGACCATTGGACGGGAGTTGCGGACGCCTATCGGCGCCCAGTTTGACCTCCGGGCGGTTGTGGAGGCGGAGAACCATGTGCCCCAAATCACCCCGTATTTACGACAGCTCGGAGTCCAGCTGACCCAGGCTAAAGAACATACAGAGCGTCAGCAGGACCGGAGAAAGCGGTATGCTGACGGGTCCAGACGGGAGTCAGATCTCTACCGCCCCGGGGACCTAGTCTTGGTCCGGCCCACGTGCTGAGCCGTGCCGACCAGGGTCGGTCCGCTTAGTATGTGCCTACCCGAGACGGACCCTACCGGGTGGTTCGGCAAGTCAGTCCAACAACCTATTCCTTGGCCAATGTGGGGGAGGCCACTGAGACGTTGGGCAAGTATCACGTGGGTGAACTGACCCCGTTCCGATCCCGAGACGTCACTGCACCGTGGTGCCTAAGCGAAAGCGTGGGCGACCCCGGACGCAGCTTGGGGCCCGGCGACGGAAACGCGGACGACCCCGGAAGCAGCCTATTTCAGATGTCTAGCCCCGGTACGAGGGCGTTTACCAGGTCTCGAGGGGGAGTATGTAAGACGACAATACCAGCTCGTCGTTAATTTGGCGGTTGGTACACCCCTCGGGCCTACCCCCGTTTTGGCAACCTCGCGTAAGGTACAGAACCGGCAACACCGCGCGAACCAACCCCTCTGAGAGGCTGAGATATCTCTGTCATTCTTCCGTGCCCCAAGGATAAGAACACCCGACTCTCAGCTGCGGAGATAGTGTCCCTCCATCAAATGTATTTGGACGTCGGCGAGACGTACGAGGCCATCAAAAGGGTCAACGTCGCCTCCCCATCCTCTGCCCCCATTCCCATTCCCGTGGACGACCGGTCCCTCGAGGATCGGGTGCTAGAGGTGGTGGTAAGGATCCTTCCCGACATGATCCGAACAATCACCAACTCCTCAATTTCCGCCATCAAAAAAGTGGCTAAAAGCGCCCACGGTAAGGTCCCCTCTCCCCCTGGCGCCCCCGCTTCCATTACGGAAGGAAAACTCCTCCACCTACGCGGTCAAAGTAGCGTCGGAACCAGCCAGATCAATGCTGGTGGTCACGAGAGTGGCCGCGGAAGAGGGACAGACATCAGAGAAGACGAGGAAGGAGCTGATGGGCGCGCTCGACCCCGCTGCTGATGGATTTCAGTTAGTCAAAATGCGGAAACAGTGGCGGGGCGCGGGCGTCCTGCTGTCCGTCCTTCAATCGCAGGCGGCGCGCCTGGAGCGGACACTCGAAGGCAGGGGCTTCACGGCCCGTGTCAGCGAAGAGAGGCTTCCCAGGGTGCGCCTAATGCACGTTCCCTCCATTCTTGCCGGCAAACCCGAAGAACTGAGGGAGGCTCTCGTCTCCCAAAATCTAGGGGATGCCACTCCCCTGACGAAAGAGGAGGCAGCGAAGGTGTGCGTCAGCCACAAGTTTGGCCCAAGGGGGGCAAGAACGGTCCATGTGGTAATGTTCGTGCACGCAGCTGTACGCACGCGACTACTGGAGGTCGGCGTGGCGTACCTCGGCTGGAGTCGCTGCCGCGTGCGCGACTTTACCGGAGTGGCGAACTGCCTGTGCTATGGTCACGGCAAAAACGCATGCTTCGCGAAGAAGCCAACGTTTGTTGCATTGTTGCAACGTTGGCCACACTAAAGATAGTTGCCCCAAGAAGGATGATCCCGCAACGCGTAAGTGCCCCGCATGCTCCACTTTTAATAAAAAGCAGTCCGACCACTTCGCAGAGGACAGAGAGTGCCCAGCGCGGAAGCAGGCCGAACTCGACGCCATCGACCGCACACAATACTAACCACTATGCCTCAATTAAGTACTAATATTTTTTATTTTTATTTTTTATTTTGTTCAAATTTGGCAATACTGTCCTCTCATTCTTTCTTTTTCATTTATAATACTGTTTTTTTTTTTTTTGATTTTAACTAAAACCAAACCCCATGGGCCTATCGGCTATGCCGCCTCTCCATGTAATTATTAAATAAATAAATAAATATTAAATAATACTAACACTAACATTAGGATCAGGCAGCTCAACTTGGGCGGGTCCGCCCAGGCGACGCAGGAACTCAGACAGCTCATTCACGAGTACCATCTGGATTTTCTCCTAATACAGGAGCCGTACCACTTTGGCGCCGCCATCCGCGGTTTAGGCGGTGACGTAGACGAGCCCGTAAACTCGCCTACGAGGCGATATTCATAGGCAAGGTGGACTACGCGGCCGGCTGCTGGGCTCACCGTTGCCACCTTTTCAGGTTGAGATCACCTCTGACTACTGGTCAGAGGAGAGCTCTAATCAACCTGACCAAGGCGTACAGAAACGTGTCTACGAACGCGCTTCAGATTGTCGCCGGAACCCTACCATTGGACCTTAAAATTCCCGTTGTCGCGGCGAGATTCTACCATAACTCTCGCCCGCTGCAACTCCTAGACGTCACTTGCGATCCCGCGGGTACCACGCTGGCTAAATTTAAGACAGCAGTCAACGGGGCCGCCATCACCGCTTAGGGTGCGAGGTGGCTGGCCTCCGAGACGGGTCACTACACCCGCTTCTTCTTCCCTACAGTCGAGAAGCGGCTGTCCGCCAGATGGTTCGAGCCCGATCATTGGGTGTCACAACTCGTGACCGGGCACGGGGCTTTCAATGCCAAGCTTTTTAGCTTCAAGCTGCAGCCCTTCGAGGCTTGTCAGTGTGGGCACCCTCTGCAAAGTGCAGACCACATGCTATGGGTGTGTCCGCTCCTGGCCGAGCCGAGGAGGGAGTTGCATGACAAATTAGAAGCGACCATAGGGTCGCTCAGCCATGAGGATCTCGTATCCTCCCCGCTGGCCTTCAGGGCCTTCCGGCGCCGAACTCAGCCAAAAACCGCCAACCGTAACGTAGCAAGGTGGGGACTACCCCGCCTTTGCCCTCTCATATTATGCGCGGTGTGAAGAGACACACACCCAATAACAACAAAATAATAAGTAGATCTTCGGCCCAATAGCGGCCGAAGACAAAACTACTACCACGCACAACTAGCTTAGAATAGTTTTAATTACCTAGGCTCGCTTTATTAGGAGTAGTCGGAAGCGGTATCTGCTTCCATGCTTAAATTAACCAAATGCTTATTAGTCTACTAACACCTGCGACCGGGATGACTCCATTCTCGGGGAGTGTTTAACTCTTGTCCGAGGCAGGAGTCAAACCGGGCAGTATTTTAAACTCTTTTTTGGAATGAGGTAAGGACACTGCAAAACCCCCCTCTACACGTAAATACCGTCACGATTGAGCACCCTCATTGACATGGGACCGTTCGCGCGTGGCGCAGCTTTAGAGTCAAATCGTAAATTCACGAGTCCCCTCGACAGAGCGTAGTCCATTAGGCATCGCTATATACGAGGATGGGAAAGAGGTGAAGACGCAAAACTTCTATGGGCCATTACAAGACTGTCATTCTTCCGTCAGACAGCCACAGGACCACATCTTCCTCTCGAACACCCCTCACGGTAACCCACAAACTTTAAAACTTTCAACTTTACCACACCCGAGAGACGACTTCTTCGTATCTTCAACTAAGGAGAAGACGTCATCTTACAAAATGCAATTAATTGAATTCCAATCCAGTTCTATATGGAAACAAAAGTTTGTCGATTTGAGAAATGACTTGGAAAAAATTGAAAATGATCGATTATCGAACATAATCAAAAAGAATGCAGAAGAAGAAATAATGAAAACTTGGAACGCCATTCCAGAAATGTTTAGTTTGTTTAAAAAAAACTAGCGGCGATATTAACAATTTTTTCAGTCATTATTTTCCGAAATGAATTTTATAAAATGTAGTTTAAGAAATACGTTGACTGATGAATCCAGAAAAAAATATGGACTTTTTAATCTTTAATAGAATAGATAAGGAAATTATTGATTTTAAAAGCTCAACGTTGTGGGCTGATAAATTCAAGACATTGCGAAAAGATTTGGAAAAAAAACAGAAAATAATCAACTTCTCATGATATCGGCGTGTTGGGCATCGGTTCCTATAAAGTTTTCGTCTTTAAAAAAAATTGGCTTTGCAATTTTATCTGTTTTTGGTTCGACTTATAAATAATGTGAACAAATATTTTCACATATGATCTATATCCTAAGTAAGAGCAGAAGCAATATAACTATCGACAATTCAGACGCTTGTATTAGTCTTTTAACTCGTTAGTGCAGTGGTCACCGACTGTCCCCAAAAAGTATACGTACAATCGCACGCACACTAAGGTATATCAGGGGCTTTCAACTAAATATACGAGTACATTAAAACTAACAAAAAAAATGTGTGACGAAAAAAAATGCAAATGGTTATATCTATCCTTTTTACTATTCTGCATTTCTGAACGGGGAAATTCCAACGAATGGGAATTTCCACAATCGTACTTTTATACTCTATTCCTAATGAAATGGGTTTTTCCCAAGAAGAGTGCTTTTGCTACGCGTAAAAAAAGTGTGTAAGAATAATTATTTTAATTAATTAATTTGATTAATAATTGATAATTTGATAATTTGATTTGAATTAATAATTATTTTAATTAATTAATTAATTTGATTTAGCAAAAACAAGCTGAACCTCAGGTTTATTTGAAGGATCTCCCAGAAATATGAGACAAAAACACCATGATGCCATGGCAATCATCTCCAAATTTGGTTTTCCTGATATTTTTATCACTTTTACATGTAACCCAAATTGGATAAAAATTAAAAGTAATTTATTTGAATCCCAACAGCTGTCAGACCGACCAGATTTATTAGTTCGATTTTTTAAATTAAAATTTAAAAAATTGTTACTAGATATCACAGTAAACGCAGTGGTTGGGCAAAATATTAGCTTTTGTATAGGTACATACATATACATACATACTATTGAGGCAAGATGTTTGATGAATTCACAATGAATATAACAGTAAACGCAGTTATGGGCAAAATATTAGTACATATGTATACTATTGAATTCCAAAAACGTGGATTACCACATGGTCATATATTAGTAATTTTAAACTAAAATGATAGATTCATACATTCAGATTTAATAGCTAGGACAGTGTCGGCCGAAATTCCAGATCCAGAAAAAATTCCAAAATTCCATGCCATAGTGACGAGAGCAATGCTTCACGGTCCATGTGGCTAGTCCAAGCAGAATGCTCCCTGTATGGAGAACGGGTTTTGCACAAAAGGCTTTCCCAAAGGATTTAGGGATCCTACAGTAGTTTGCGATAAAGGATATCCACTATACAGAAGAGGTGGAAATCGCAGCGTAGAGATTAGAGGCAAGATGTTTGATAATAGCCATGTCGTTCCTTATAACAAATACCTTGCATTGAAATGTGATGCACATATTAACCTAAAAATTTGCACGAGTATTTCAGCGGTAAAATATATTTGTAAGTACATTTATAAAGGTTTTGATTGCGCTTATGTAATCTTAAATAACGAGTTAATTCACAATGAGATTTCAACATATTTACTGTTGATAGTCACTATACAAATAATTTTAAGCAAAATATCCGTTCATTCAATAGTGCGCTTTCGTTTACTTCGATGGGTGCCCAATTGGAAAATATTACAGGCAACGGTCCATATTGTTTTCGTGCGCATGGACAAATTTATCATAGAACATCTCATTTACATCCATCGGGTGCAAGTGAACAAAGAAAGTTTGCACAATGATACATCTTAGACACTGATCAAGCAAATGCAGCGCGATTTAATTTACCCGAAAATTCGGGTTGCAATCCAGTTATAATGGAAAAATTAGACTGTTTAATTGGGGGAATCAATCCTTTCGCTTAGTCTTATATGATGATGAATGAAGTTGAAAAAAAAAGAATTACAGAATTACATGGATCAAAATTGTCCAAAGACGTTTTAATTTACCAGATATGAAACAAATAGCGATAGTATTTAAAAACGAAAATGGAGAACCACCATTTAAACGCAAATTTTAGAATATATCCCCGAGGAGAATAATTGATTAAAATTAGTATCATTAGTCCCAATCTTGATCCGATGACTTAAATACTTCTTTTTCCATATGGAGAGCCTGGCTGGTAACCGAATATGTGAGTGGAAGGGTATGAATGTATTTCATCGAGTAGAAATAATATAACAATGCTCCAGTTCAAAATATCGCAAACTGCCGCTAGAAGCTCTTTTAACCCCATTCTCAACGCAGGTAAATTATCTCAACAGTGGATAACAATTTAAATTTGATTTAGCAAAAACAAGCTGAACCTCAGGTTTATTTGAAGGATCTCCCAGAAATATGAGACAAAAAAGATGCCTTGACAATCACCTCCAAATTTGGTTCTCCTGATATTTTTATGACTTTTACATGTAACCCAAATTGGATAAAAATTAAAAGTAATTTATTTGAATCCCAACAGCTGTCAGACCGACCAGATTTAATAGTTCGATTTTTTAAATTAAAATTTAAAAAATTGTTACTAGATATCACAGTAAACGCAGTGGTTGGGCAAAATATTAGCTTTTGTATAGGTACATACATATACATACATACTATTGAGGCAAGATGTTTGATGAATTCACAATGAGATTTCAACATATTTACTGTTGATAGTCACTATAGAAATAATTTTATGCAAAATATCCGTTCATTCAATAGTGCGCTTTCGTTTACTTCGATGGGTGCCCAATTGGAAAATATTACAGGCAACGGTCCATATTGTTTTCGTGCGCATGGACAAATTTATCATAGAACATCTCATTTACATCCATCGGGTGCAAGTGAACAAAGAAAATTTGCACAATGATACATCTTAGACACTGATCAAGCAAATGCAGCGCGATTTAATTTACCCGAAAATTCGGGTTGCAATCCAGTTATAATGGAAAAATTAGACTGTTTAATTGGGGGAATCAATCCTTTCGCTTAGTCTTATATGATGATGAATGAAGTTGAAAAAAAAGAATTACAGAAGTGCATGGATCAAAATTGTCCAAAGACGTTTTAATTTACCATATTTGAAACAAATAGCGATAGTATTTAAAAACGAAAATGGAGAACCACCATTTAAAAGCAAATATTAGAATATATCCCCGAGGAGAATAATTGATTAAAATTAGTATCATTAGTCCCAATCTTGATCAGATGACTTAAATACTTATTTTTCCATATGGAGAGCCCGGCTGGTAACCGAATATGTGAGTGGATGGGTATGAATGTATTTCATCGAGAAGAAATAATATAACAATGCTCCAGTTCAAAATATCGCAAACTGCCGCTAGAAGCTCTTTTAACCCTATTCTCAACGCAGGTAAATTATCTCAACAGTGGATAACAATTTAAATTTGATTTAGCAAAAACAAGCTGAACCTCAGGTTTATTTGAAGGATCTCCCAGAAATATGAGACAAAAAAACCACGATGCCATGGCAATCATCTCTAAATTTGGTTCTCCTGATATTTTTATCACTTTTACATGTAACCCAAATTGGATAAAAATTAAAAGTTATTTATTTGAATCCCAACAGCCGTCAGACTGTCCAGATTTATAACTATAATATAACAGTAAACGCAGTTATGGGCAAAATATTAGTTTATGTATAAGTACATATGTATACTATTGAATTCCAAAAACGTGGATTACCACATGGTCATATATTAGTAATTTTAAACTAAAATGATAGATTCATACATTCAGATTTAATAGCTAGGACAGTGTCGGCCGAAATTCCAGATCCAGAAAAAATTCCAAAATTCCATGCCATAGTGACGAGAGCAATGCTTCACGGTCCATGTGGCTAGTCCAAGCAGAATGCTCCCTGTATGGAGAACGGGGTTTGCACAAAAGGCTTTCCCAAAGGATTTAGGGATCCTACAGTAGTTTGCGATAAAGGATATCCACTATACAGAAGAGGTGGAAATCGCAGCGTAGAGATTAGAGGCAAGATGTTTGATAATAGCCATGTCGTTCCTTGCATTGAAATATGATGCAGATATTAACCTAGAAATTTGCACGAGTATTTCAGCGGTAAAATATATTTGTAAGTACATTTATAAAGGTTTTGATTGCGCTAATGTAGTCTTAAATAACGAGTTAATTCACTATGAGATTTCAACATATTTACTGTTGATAATCACTATAGAAATAATTTTATGCAAAATATCCGTTCTTTCAATAGTGCGTTTTCGTTTACTTCAATGGGTGTCCAATTGGAAAATATTACAGGGCACGGCCCATATTGTTTTCAGGTGCATGGACAAATTTATCATAGGACATGACAGTGAACAAAGAAAGTTTGCACAATTATACATCTTAGACCGGTGATCGCCAAACGGTCGCTCGCGGCGGCATTTTCGGTAGCTTGCGTAGGATATTTTATCATATATGTAATTTGCTTCTCAAATTTTATTATTGGAATCCGAAATTAAATATTTCTCGAACTAAATTTCAATAAAATGCCTACCAAGTTGCCATTGTAATATGAATTTCTTGGTATAACGATTTGTGAGTACAGACGAAGAAAAATAGAGAAGCAGTCAACGATGTATTATGTATTCACCAGCAGGCACTGCAAAATGCCTAAAATTCAACGAGGTAATGAAACTTGTTGTTAAAATTATTAACCAGGTAAGGGCTCATGCTCTCCAAAGATGCTTGTTCAAGGCTCTGACAGATGAGCTAAATTGCCAGTTTATAATAAATAAATAAATATTTAAAAAAAATATATATTATTTATTAACATAATTCATTGGCCGAAATCACAGGGTGATATTATACTTTATTGCGGATATAAGTGCTTCCCTAGCCGAAGCTTGTAAGTGGTTTCTCTTTCTCTCTCTTTTGTACTCGTAAATGCGAGCTTGAGAGTAAGATGCACTAGGGGTGACAGTTTATGATCGATTTATTATCAATCGATATGCGATATATTTGAAGCGGAATTGGTTTCTCTTTCTTTTGTACTCGTAATTGCGAGTATGAGAGTGAAATGCACTAGGGGTGACAGTTTCGATTAATTGATCAATCGATATGGATCCATTTTCAACAGGTATCGTAAACATTTGTACACATTTTAGTTGCAACCGCAGTTGTGTTTTTATCGCTCTCCGCATTTTTGGCATCTCACAGCTCGAAGGCGCTGCGAATCCGCAAAATGGAAAATGTAATGAAATGTGAAATGGCCGCAGAGGAGAGAGCCGGCTCCAGTTTCGTCGTCAAGTTCCCTTCGGGCAGCGACAACTGCATTGCGATCGAGGTGAATATTTTTTATAATTCATAATATTTTTTTTTTGTGTCTACTACGGTACATTTCACTGGTCGAATCCGAAATAATTAATTTTACGATGACTCGTGACCTCTATAATAGAAAACGGTTTTATATTGTTTTTTTTTATTATTCTATTTCTTTCAACCCTGCAAAATGATAACAGACAGTGACAGTGACGAAAGTGTAGTAATAGCTCCTCGCCGAGTAACTCGACAAATTAGCAGTTCTAGTGATTCTGAAAGTGGCCTCCCAAATAACTCTTTGTATGACTCCGATATTGAAATTGAGCTCAATTAACAGGGAATCGACTACGATGACGAACCAGAAATTTCAGCAGCATTTACGGAATATTTTTGGATCAAGATTTTGAGAATAATCCAAATCCACCAAAATTTGAAGAACTCCCAGGCCCAAAACATCCACCATCAAATAACGCATTGCCAATATCGTACTTCGATTTATTTTTACCGATGAATTATGGCAGCTCGTTGTCTTGGAAACCAATCGATATGCCCAACAATATATCGATTCCCAATCTACATATATGTATCTCTTCATTCAAGAGTGAAAAAATGGTGTCCAACAACAGTAGGAGAAATGAAAGCTTTTCTGGCAATAATAATGGAAATGTGTGTTCCCGTTTCTGTTTTTTCTCGATTTAAAGTTTACACACATTGATTTTTATATCAATGTGTGTATGTATGTCTGTCTGTCTGTCTCTTATAGTCTCCTAAACCTCGCCATTGCGTATCCAAGGAACAGTTTATTGTCCAGTTGGTTTATTGACTTTGAAGAGAGCTGCAAACATCACTTGAAACGCGATATATAAGTCCGACAAATCCAACCATTACTTGAAACGCGACATCTGCCAACTGAAGAAAGAAAATTCGCGAATTAATACGTCGCGGACAAAACAGACGCGTTACGGAAAATCAGAAATATTTACAAAACAAATGAATGTATGTATGTGCCACTTATCGTGAAGTTTGCCAATAATTAAATCTTCTGGAAAACAATACACATTGGGACACTAAACTCGCTGATGCATCGAACACTGCTCAACCACAGCAAATACGCATGTTATTTGCAATCATATTGACAACGTGCTTCCCATCCAATCCAAAAGATCTTTGGGAGAAATACAGACTGCATGACTGAACACGTCCTACATCGTTTGCGTGCTACGAATCACAATCCGGACATTCAATTCACACCAAACGTGTATAATGAGGCATTGCTTTCGATTGAGGACATATGTTTGGCAATCGCTAGCAAAGCACTGGTACAATTGGGATTGGGTGCGCCGATTCGATCAGCAAACGACTTATTCGATCGTGATTTGCAACGAGAAACACACTTTGATGTCGACGAATTGGGTACATTTGTTCAAACGAATTTTCCGAAATTGGTTCCAGAACAACGTTATGCGTATGACAGAATTATGCATGCTATAATAACAAGCCAAAGCGGCGGATTGTATTTCCTAGATGCGCTCGGTGGCTCAGGCAAAACTTTTCTCATTTCACTTTTTTTGGCAATCATACGATCACGAAACAATATTGCACTGGCAATCGCATCATCTGGAAGCATTGCGGGTAATGCGCATCTACGCTGGATAAGGCTATTGCCCTCTCTTTTGCTCTTGATGGGTTCGTGCGAGAGAAAGGTCCGAGCCGAAGATCCGCGATCGACGAACTCCCACTCCACTATGCAGCACGTTAAAATGCCAACCTAAGGTCCGTCCTAGACGTAACTGAATTACGGTGCGTTTTAAAACGTAGCGATTTTGTCTACGGCGCAGTTTTTTTGACGCTCGCCCCTACACGTTATGTACGAATGCACCTTATAGCTTAAGGCTACGCGTGCGCCGTACAGCTGTTGGCGTGTGCCGTACAGCTCACCAGACGGAAAAACAAAGAATATAAAAATAATTCAAATGTTTTAATTGCGCTAATGTAGTCTTAAATAACGAGTTAATTCACAATGAGATTTCAACATATTTACTGTTGATAGTCACTATAGAAATAATTTTATACAAAATATCCGTTCATTCAATAGTGCGCTTTCGTTTACTTCGATGGGTGCCCAATTGGAAAATATTACAGGCAACGGCCCATATTGTTTTCGTGCGCATGGACAAATTTATCATAGAACATCTCATTTACATCCATCGGGTGCAAGTGAACAAAGAAAGTTTGCACAATTATACATCTTAGACACTGTTCAAGCAAATGCAGCGCTATTTAATTTACCCGAAAATTCGGGTTGCAATCCAGTTACAATGGAAAAATTAGACCGTTTAATTGGGGGACTCAATCCTTTCGCTTAGTCTTATATGATGATGAATGAAGTTGAAAAAAAAGGAATTACAGAAGTGCATGGATCAAAATTGTCCAAAGACGTTTTAATTTACCAGATTTGAAACAAATAGCGATAGTATTTAAAAACGAAAATGGAGAACCACCATTTAAACGCAAATATTAGAATATATCCCCGAGGAGAATAATTGATTAAAATTAGTATCATTAGTCCCAATCTTGATCCGATGACTTAAATACTTCTTTTTTCGTATGGAGAGCCCGGCTGGTAACCGAATGGTCAACAAAATCGTCACACTCTTTCTTTTCAAATACATAGATTGGTCAAAAAAGTGTGAAACCGTCTGCCAAATCAGCTAGTAACTTCTGAAAATACAAATCTCTTTAAAAATCATCTCGAAAAGTTTTTGAACATAAATGGATTTTTGTAATCCTTCAAATATAAAGAATTTAAAATTGTATGTACAAATTATGACAGTCCCCTGCGCTCCATCAGCTATGCCGCCTGCCCATGTATTTTTAAATAAATAAATAAAAAAAAATTAAATAATATTGAAAAAATAGGCGCTGACCGAAAAAAGGTTGAAGATTAGATTAGACTAGATTATCATAACAGAACTATCGATTTAGTTCAAGAATCTTTGGAAGCTGAGGAACGTATAAAGAACCTCAATTCATGTCAATATAGAATAAACCTTTTTATATAATACATAGATGTCGTTTACTAGAGGTAGAGGGAATGTAGTATTGCCTTATTCAACAACAGGAATATCCGCTATTTTATTAAAGTTTGGTAGAACAGTTAATAGCGGATTTAAATTGCCTGTTCCATTGTTAGAAACTTCAATGTCAGGTATTAAACACTCTTTTCAGAAGCGAAAAAATTAATCGATTCCGATATTATTATTATTGATGAGGCCACAATGTTGAATAAACACGCACTTCACTGCATAGATAAATTACTTAAAATCTAAAAAACCTAAAATGGTTAAAGTCTAAAAAACCTTTTGCCAGCAAAGTTTTCCTTTTGGGTGGTGATTTTCGTCAAACTTTGCCTAGTTCCCATGGGTAATAGAACGCACATTATTGAAGAATGCATTTATCAAGATTTTTATGGGAAAGTTTAACAAAATTGTCTAGTCAAAATCAACTATACTTTAAATTAATACTTTACATGAAAACTAAAAATACTGTGTTAAGGACATCACCTATTCCGATAAAAAATTCACTCCATATAAAATAATATTAACAACATTGGTGAAAAATTCCCAAAAATAAGTGAAACCAAAAATTAAGTAAGGTATTTTTGTTGGTTCAACGATCCGCCAACTATTCAAAGATGAACAGTTCGACTGCACACTGAGTGGTGATGAAAAAACAGTATGGGACGCACGACTGATTGTAACAAATTTTTTGGGGAATAAAAAGGCTGATAGATTTAAAAAACTTGTGGAGAATATGTTATCTTCT
Organism: Parapsyche elsis; assembly: GCA_022651745.1. Taxonomy (NCBI): domain Eukaryota; kingdom Metazoa; phylum Arthropoda; class Insecta; order Trichoptera; family Hydropsychidae; genus Parapsyche; species Parapsyche elsis. The sequence continues at coordinate 7,425,485 of JAGVSN010000003.1, read as the reverse complement.
TATCAAAAGCTGGGCTTCAATATGTCACTAAAATTAATATTTTACTAAATCACCTAGATTTTTTTCCGAATAATTGAATGAACATGATGAACGTTTTCATCAAAGTATTTTAGAAATGGAAAAAAGTTATCGAGGAAAAGGGGAGTCCAGTAATGTTAGCGAGAGATTATCCAAACTGTGTTTACAAGCGACACATGAAAAGTTGTCCCATCTAATTAAGGTAATCGTAAATCGGTCACCATATTTTAATTCACTGGCGAGCTTATAATGGTATCGAAGCAAGTGGTTTTGAGCATCAAACGGATAACCACCGCTACAAAGTTGACTTCTATCATGGTTCTAACGATGGTTACATTCAACATGGCGGAGCGGAACAACGAAATAATGAAAACCTCCAAGAGTAAAACAAAACCCTATATCGTTGGAAACGCTCTGACCCCTCGAATTGGAAAGTGAACATTGCAAGAAATTTCCGTTCGAAAGGTTTACCCTATCTCTGAAGTCGGCAAACTGCGGCTCGCGAGCCGCATGCGTCTTTTAGGTATGCGCATGCGGCTCTTCAATAATATTGAATGGTAATACAAATAGCAATTTTTAGTACAATACATACATATGAAAATGCTACCATTTATCAATTATTACCAACGTTAACTCCTTAAGAGTGACCTCTTTTGGGCAGGGGTGAAGGGGTGTGTGGTGGAGGCGAACCTCTTGGGATCTAGGCTACCAATGTTAACGAATTAAATTTTTCGCCATTTGATATTGACACGGGCACTTTCGAACTACAATTGGTGGACTTAACCAGCAAAGAGTTCTGGAACTCCAAATTTGTACGTCTTATTTCAGAAAGTGATAATCTGGAGAAAGAAAGGAGCAATCTAATTTCACAACATAAGTGCGTTACTTTAAAATATCTACAGAAGGCAGACACAATAATTTTTAATTTATTTATATTCTTCCTCCTTCATATTTTGTACAGGGTGGATATTAAAAAATGGTAAATACGAAGTAATGGGGATAAGGCTATATTTTCTGCTGGAAAAAATGAAGTAGCCAAGCAATTTCGTTTACAAATGGGTTTAAGAATTGACCAGTCAACACCAGAAGGTAGCGGGCCTTCCTACAACGGAAATACTGCACGTAGATTGTTTTAAATAATGCACCCATTGCAAGTAAAAAATGATTCAATTTGTCATAGAATATGTTGAAATGGAATGAGGACTATCGTTAAATATAATAGGTACAAAATATAAAATCTTCCACAACTAGTTATCACATTTGGGCATTTTTACACAACTAATACAAATGTACATACCTTGAGGCTTGCTTTAGAACATGACATTTATTGGTAATTCTGCAATTTTGAATTAATAAAAGTCCTCTTCAATCATTTTTGCATTTGCTGACTGGTTGGTTATTTGATCTTGCTTTAAATATAATTCGGCAATTTGGCGAGAGGATGTAGCTTCTTCTGCCTTTTTATCGTCTCTTGAACGTATAAACCTAAAAAATTATAAAACTGAAATTATAGTTCAACAATTATAATTTAAATACCCATATTGAAACTACTCATTAAATTTGTCACACACCTAGGGAATCTTAGTGATATTCCTTTTTCTGGATCCACTAAGCCAACAGCAGCTCTGTGAACTGGTGATAATGATAAGTCGCCACATTTGATTTCCCATACTAGATTTGGCACAAACCAATGATCAGGCTCTAATGATTTATCATATCTGAAAACAATGGTCAATTATACAACACTCACTTTACAAATGATTTAAAGTACATACATATGTACATAGTAAATAGGCAAAATCCAAAAATTGTGATTTAAAATACAAAACTAATACAAGCAGCTTACATCAATATCATGATTAATATTTTTTGTAAATTTAGATAATTAATGATTATATAATAAAATTAGGAAATAAATTGTTTTCTTAAGAAATATTAAGGTGTCCACACTAAAGCCTGCCCTACATGCGCATGCTCGCCTGCGCAAACCTGTTTGTGCTAAGTTTGCGCACATAAGATTATCGTTGCCTACATAAGATTTAATTACCTATACACTCCATTTGGCCCGGACAAACCAAGTTCACGCATGCACGTGTAGGGCAGCCTTAAGGGTTGAGCTGAGAAGACCAACTTCAAAATACATATGTACATATATGTAATTATTTACCTATAGTAGTTTTTAGGTGTTTCTATCACATGTTCTTTTAGTAGGTTTGAATATGTTTGCAAATCTTCATCAGAGAAACCTGTGCCTATTTTACACAAGGTTTGGTATTCATCAGAATCCCTGTCATGGCACGCCAACAAAAATCCTCCGTAAACGCCTGCACGTTTTCCTCTGCCAAGATAACCACCCAAAACCACAGCATCGATAGTGTCACCAATGCCCTCAATATAGTCTTTCTTCAACTAAAATTAAGCGATTAGTGAATAATTTATATGTAGATATATTTAAAATAAATTTATTGCAGATAGTTTAAAGTAGTAAAATTTAAGACAGTTAAAACTTAAAATAAATGTTTTTTTTTGCCATTTTTACCTTTAACCAATTTCTTGATCTTCTTGCGATTTCATATGTGGCATCTTTGCCCATCAGCGTTTTTATCATGAGTCCTTCACAATTACCACGTATACTTTCTTCTAAAAATTCTTGAATATCTTCCGTAGCACTGCAGTCAAGGCTGGTTGCAAAACGCCATTCACCTATCGAAGTATAAAATAGATTTGTTTTTAACTGGAACTAAATTGGGTTTGTGATAATTATTACAGCAAACCCTCGCTATTTGCACATTTTTATTCATAGTTTTTCGTAAAATTTTTACGTTTTATTCGTAAAATTTTCAAGTTGAATCCAACTTTGAAGATAATTTTATCCACTTATAATTAAACTAGCCAACCTAAAGCGCGAATATAATTGGGAAGTGGAACTATGTAATGCAGCGAACCCATAATTGTCACATGGGACAAGTTGGTTTAGAGTAAAATGCTACGCATATGTAGGGTTGCAGGTGTTAAAAACAAAAAAAAACATTTGAAAGAAAAAAAAATTCATATTAAATTTTCTTAATTTTCAAGCTGTGCCTAAAAAAAATTAATTCAGTCATCATTCTTATTTTTATTATCTTTTTGCTATATTTATCTACACTGCTAATTTGGTCTAAAAGTTATATATAAACTACATAATTATGCTCAAAATACTTCAGACAGTGGAAATTTTTAACTTATTTCTTTCTTTGGTCCACTGTTCGCTGATCACGGAAAATATTCTTTCTACATTGGCATTTTGATCAGGTATTGTAAAATAAATTGATGTTTGTAAGAGTGAGGTGACCAATCACAACGCGAGAACGCAATTTCACGTGCCTATCACACAGCTGTTTATTTATGAGTTTTTGCTTAAACCTTAAAATAATTAAAAGTTGGCGAAATTGAAAAAGAGAATAATCTGAGTATATATAAAAAAAAGATAGAGAACAAAAGAATTGTGTTAAAAAATGAGAACATGTTCTCTCTAAAAGAGACCCGTTGGCAACCCTACACATATGCATCCGCATTTATCCTCCTATAAATGGCGGGGGATTGTTGATTTAAATAAAATTTTATTACCTTCAGTTTCAATAAAATTTTCTTTTAGAAGTTGCCTTCTTTCTTCCAAAGGTTTTCGAACCAATGATTCCCCATTGAGATACAGCAGATCAAACATAAAAATGCAAACATCAACTTTAATTTCAGAATTTTTTGCTTCTTTGCGTTTCCTTGTTGACAATATCTGAAGCATTGCATGTATACATATGTATATAGATATATAGTGACAAATAAAAATAGTTCGAATCAAATATTCAAATATTTTAATCCAATAAAAAGGTAAAAAAAATATATATATATATATATAAGGCTCACTTGAAATGGAAGAATTTGTTTTTTCTCTTTTTCCCAAGCTACTGCTTCACAATCGAGTATACAACTTGTCACTGTCGGTTTGAGAGCTTTGCTAAGTCTCAACAGAATATCTGGATACTTGGTGGTATTGTTTTCCAAGTTCCGACTGTAGATAGAAGCCCCGGTGATATTGATTGTGTCAGTGCCCTCTTCCTTGGTACATGGAATGTGAATCTGGGCTCTTTCCCCATCGTACTTCCATTCACAAGTAAATTTCAAATTTTCAAACCTGTATTTTTAAATTTTTTGTAATCATTAAAATATACTTACGCATTCACCGCAGATGTATGTTTGATGGAGAAGGAAAATAAACTGTATATCCTTAGCAATGGGATTAGAGAATAAAAATTAAATACATACTTGCAGAAAAAGTTTTTTTAAATTAATAGGTAGTTATTTATTAGCTACATATATGTATGTACATGTATCAATCCCTTGATTTATGGAAAAATTGCTTTTAAATCGAACTTAGAATCAAAACGCTAGGGCTCCTTATGTGTATCGATCGACATTTTCATACCAGTATGCATTAATGTGAGTTTAGAAGCTGAATGAAATATGTAGTTGTGCGCGTATTTGCTGTCCACATATCGAAATATGTATTATTCCGTACATTGGGCTCTGGCTCCCCCCCTAACAGGAGTCTCCATTATCCTTATAATTTATTAATACTGTATGAAGAGCTTCTATAAATCGAGGGTTTGGTGTAGTAGGCACTTTGGTCATAGTACCTACATATATATTAAATGAAATACCTGTGGAGAACTTCGCTGATGCCTTTAGTAGGATGTGCCAACATTGGTTTGAGAGGAATACCAGGTGTAAGTTTGCAATAAAGTGGAAGCTCCATCACACCGTGCTCTAATATGACTGGTACAACGAGATCATAGTTTGGACATTCACAATATGCAGTTTTAAGTGTCAGCGCATGCTCATCTATGATGCCCTAAGATTTTCACGTTTTTATATTCCCCACACAGGTTTATTTGATATTTTATTATATGAATATATGTAAGATTTCTTACTTTGAATTGTTCAGTAGCCAAGCCTTTTGATGCATTCAGGATTTGTTGTTCAGAAGATTTACAGGGTGGAGTATATGAACAGGCTTGAGCTAGAGCTTGCAAAACTGATTGCTCTGCTAATCCAATACGAAGTTTTCCAGCAAGAGATCTAAAATTAAAATTTCGTGTTCCCTTAAAAATTTGCATTTGACTGACATTGCATTTTTTTAAATAATTATTTATGCATACCGTATTATGTATTTGCTTTCACAATCTCTGCATGCAACAAATACAGACTGAATTTTGTCAAGTTTTTTTGTCATTGTCGAGTGACCTGATATAATTTTTAAACTTTAGTACGTAGTCTATTTTGTCAACAATACACAATTAAGTTTATATTAATATAAATTAAATAATCTAGGATTTACAAATTAATCACATAAATTTTATTTATCTATGTGTGTGCATATGGAAACTAAGGAATACAAAGCATTTTGACATCAGTTAGCAGGTGTCAGTCAAACAGATTTATTCGTATGTAATATTTTATGAAATCACCTGTCATACACGCAATCTCTTTGAATTTTTCGAAAACCTTGATAACTGTTAACTGCGGAGGACGATGCATTACTCGTTGGTCACAACGAGAACGTTCTGCTACTACACCGAGATCACCAAAACTGTTAGAGTCACTCTTGATCTGTGCCACAGACCTCCCAGTACTTTGTGCTATTGCTTTTATTAAAGTAGCTTCAGCAACACCTGAAATTATCTATATTTATTGTAAAATTGTAAATAAAATCAGTTGCAATCTATATTTACAGGACAGGGAAAAACGGCTATTTTAAAACATTTATATCTTCAAAACTGATAACACTAGGAGGTTGAAAATAAAACCACACGAGCCATTTGAAATGATAATAAAAAAAAAAACCTAATTCTGTTTTGGGCCGAAAATTGTTAAAAAGAGACCTTTAAGTAATATATTAAATACTTGAAGCTATACTCCGGCCGTTTTAGGAAGATTTCTGGGCGAAACGTGCATGCTGTCCCTTTCATCCCCTCTCCACCCGCAAATGATCAATTACAATTCATTTCAGTTTCATGTTGCATTTTAGTCAGGCGATACAACATTGTGCGTGCGTCGGTAGAATTCAACGTTAATATTTTTTGGTGTTAGAGTCTGATAATGTCTTCAATTAATTGAATTAATAATAAACAAGTTGTTAAAGGACAGTGTCGTGAGTTTATAATTAAACTGCGTGAATATTTTGAAAAGGAGAGAGATAATGGCGGACCGTTGAGCTCAATATCAAATGTGTGTAACAGGGTGTCGCAAGCCTTAGGATTATGTTATTAATAGTATGTTGTAGATACAACATACTATTAATAATATTCTATCTACGTTTTGCCCAGAAGCCTTCCTAAAACGGCCGGAGTATAGTGATGAATAATGTAGTTAAATCGAAAATAAAAACCGCAAATTTATTTACCTAATTCCAAACTTTCGTATGCAGGTGCAAGTTTGTTCAATGTTAAATAAACACAGGCTAATAAATCATTGGGTGATAGAATAATCACTGATCTAAAAAAATTGCATAATGTTTCAACAATCTTCAGTCGAGCTGATATCTTTTCTATCTCTTCCAAAGTCCTAGCTAGTGCTATGTATGGAACTTTTTCATCCTTCTTCCAAATTGCATCATTTATTGGGTGATATGAGGAACTTGACTGGCAAGGATTGTAAAAGTGCGTCAATCCAGTTTCAGTTTTTCCAAACCATTGCTTAAATGGAATGCTAGTGTTCGATTGGATTGAAGATGAATCTGTTTCAACTTGCAATTTAGTATCTAGGGGAATATCTATATTGGACTGTTGCGATTTTGCTGAATTTTGTTTCACAATAGCAGAATGGGTAAGGCTTTCATTTTCTTCGATAATTCCTGTATTTGTTTTGTTTTTCTTGGTTGAAATTTTGATATTTCCTGTATTTTTCAGCGTAGAAACTGTTATTTGTTTACTCGGTGGAGAAGACTGAGAATCACTATCGCTATCAACTCTCAGTCTTTTATTCCTTTTCTGAAATGACATACAAGAAAATGTTTAGAATACAAATTTGTTTCACCGATGCAGTATGGTACCGTTTCACTACAGTTTTCCCTCAATGCATGTATGTAAGATAAGTTACCCAAAATCACACAAATCAAGACAAAGAACTCACAACAAAATTGGAAGACGGTACAATCACGACTTAGTGATCATATAAAATGTAATTTATTCTGATAAATCACATTTTACACAATTTACAGAAAATCTCCGAGGTCCCTTAGACCAGTGGTTGCTGGCCTTTATAGGGGATGGAAACCTCCCCCAGTTTCTTAAATTATGTTCTCACAGTTCGATGCAAATTATACACAAATGACTGCCGACCTAAGACCACTTAACTGACAAAAATTGTGAAAACGAGTTAGATGTGCTTTAGGGGTGTATTTTTGCGATTTTTCATATCAAAATTAATGTATCAACATCCAAAAGTGACTTTATAGCTACTCATTTTAGTGTACATATCTACCTACATAGAGAAAAATTACTACTAATACTTAGCGAACATTTACATGGCAAAATTCAATGTACATACATATATACCGGTAGATAAGGTTTTTGCTATAATATAAGATCGTATTATAATTGCAATAAATTTAGTTTAGTTAAGGAACTGCGCAAATCTATAAAAAAATTTTGTTTACGTGAATTTTTAAAATAATGAGTGACTTAGGAACTTATTATTTGGAATGAAAAAAATAATGATTTTGACGATTTTTTAAATCAAAATTTAGAAGATATCCTAAGCAAATCTAATACAGTAGAACCTGTACAAAACAAATAATTTTAACAAACAAAAATAGCGGATTATACGTATTTGTTGCATAACACGTGACGAACAGTATACAGCTACTAACTCATAGAAGCTACAAGTGCATAATTGCACTTGTAGCTGCCACGAGTCAGTAGCCGTTTAGATTCAGGACAGGGCTGTTGTCTTATGAAGGAGAGAGCGTAAAGTTATGAAAAAATCACAAAATGGAGAAGTCGTGAGTGTATTTTCATTCAAAAGCGATCTTCTGGACCGCTAATATTTGGTCCATTAATTAATACAAGAAAAAGCGATATTTTTTAACACAAGATTAAATGAAGATTCAAACTTCAAAGCAAGTTCAGGTTGGCTCGAAAAATTTAAACAGCGACATGGTCTGACTTACCCTAAAAAAAAAGAGCAAGAAGACGAGGAGATTGCCTATGGGAGGGATGTTGGTCCTACACATTCTGAAGCTTTTCATTGTTGCTATGAAATGGTTTGAGAAACACGAAGAGTGTGACAACTTGTCTCAAAAGCGTATGTGACAAAACAAATGTTTCAATTGTCTCAAAAGTGAATGTGATTTGACGACTTCGAAAAGGACAGCTAACCTTTAAGCAAAAATCAATAATTGAATTTCTCAAAAAACAATTATTTTCTGTAGGTGTGTATTTACGTGTATTATGTGAAGCTATATATTTCAATAAAAAATATTGTTACTGGATGTATGAATTTTTCTCCTTTCGATTATCTGGACCATTTCAATCCTCATTTAGTCCAGACAATCGAGATTCTATATACACACACTTAAACCTTTTTTTATGCGGTAGATGCGTTCCGCGGAAAATCGCACAAAAAAAGTTATGACTTACATAGAAAAAGTGAAGATGCGTTCCATGGATTTGAAAAACCGCATAACTTTGAAACAGCTATTTAAAATATACCAAAAATCGCACAAAAAAAGTTAATAAAAAATCAGGAAAACAAAAAAAATAATTTAAAACCTTTATTTACTTTATTTTATTAAAAAATAACATTTTTGGTAACATTTTAAGGATGTCTGGCATCTGGCATCTCAAATGCCAGACATCCACTAGAGAAATAATTATTATTTGAATTAGAAACTATAATCGCTGTATGATAATTTTCGTTGCGATTTGCGATATGGCTCAAAATCGCTCTCTTCTTCGTAAGAAATAGTATGCCCAGTTTTAGAATCAGCTTCAATTTCATCATCGTTCTGTGTAGATTTTCTCTTTCTAACATTATTCATAAGAAATTCGTCGATATCACTTTGGTTGAAGGTATCAAATCCCTCTCCTACAAATCTGTGCGCTAAATTAACGATTTCAGCTGATGTTGACACTGTTTCAATGATTGCATTGACTGTAACACATCCAGGCCATGCTGCTTTCCAGCATGCATTTAAATTGTGTGGTTCAACATGTTTTTAAACAGTTCAAAATTGTAAATTTTTTCCAAATTTCGGTTAGTGTTGATAATTAATTTTCTATTTTATCCAAAATATCTCGATACGTGCTCTTGATGTAATATTATCAATTATCCCGTGATCCAATGACTGAATGATGCTTGTTGTATTTGGTGGAAGAAACAATACCTTCACATTGTTATGTTCTAAATGCTGGTGACATGGTGCATTTTCGAGGATTAAAAGAACTTTAAAATCAAGAGCTTTCTGATTCATATATATTTTTACTTCTGGTAAGAAGCAATTTTTGAACCATTCAGTAAATAGAGCCATAGTCACCCAGGCATTTGTATTAGCCATCCAATGTACCGGCAGCTGCTTTAGATCTTTGCCTTTTAAAGCACGTGATCTATAAAATCTATTTACTAGGAGGGGTTTTAACTTCGAATCTTCAAATTATGAAATGCATTCCTTTTTAAAAATCCGCTCAGCCATCCGTTACTAGCGATGAATTTTTTATTTCCCTCGGTCACATTGTAATAAACAGGTGAAACACTGGATTTTGCACGTACAGCATGTGAACAACGGGCTGTTAATTACGTTATTAAATATGTACGTTTAAAAAAAAAATTGCATTTAAAAAAAACGGCATAATTTTGAAATCGCACAAAAAGAGGTTTGAGTGTATATATGTATGTATATAGTATTTTTTTTTTATTTCCTTGACATTATCAAGACAATAGAAAATAGGCTCATGCATTAAAAAAAAAGTTTAAACAAATCTGTAATATATGAAGAAAAAAACACAAAGTTAGATTATATATATATATATATATATATATCTCGAGACCATTGTTTTGTCAGTTGAATGAGGCTCCGGACACTGTCATAGTAAACCTAACCTATAAAGACAAACACAAACGCGCTACAATATCGTTACATTGAAACCAGTCGTTTGATGGGTTTCGGCACAGGAAAAGATCAATTTAAGCTTATCCAAATTATATTTTTTTAAAACGACGGAGATGATCTGGAACTTTTGTGGAACCAAAATGATACTTGCATACATGACAATAGTATGTATTGGTAAAGAAACATGTACGTACTTGTATTCGAGCAGGAAATCCTTCATCTTCGCTCGAACTGTTCCGCGATGAAGGTTTACGCGCTTTGTCATCGGAGGTGGGAGATATTTTGGTGAAAAACGATCTGATAGTCCTCTGCGACATTCCGGGACTTCTGGAAGTATATTACCAAATATGAGAATAATGAGGATGTGATGAAGGTTATGAGGCGACAGAGACTATTCAGAATGAAACCTGAGAAGCGCTTTCACAAAAATCGTGAGCAAAGATGTATAAACGATGCCTCCAAATGGCAAATGGTCCGGAAGAAACCGCCGATTGCAAATGGTGGCTGACGCCGACCTGTCGAGATGCCAATTTGCGCGCCAATTCAGACTATTAGCTTCCCCTCCCGCTGCACGGCTACGCCGCGTCCCGTATTTAGCACACTGTGCAACTAGACTTAAGCGATGGGGGGAAAGTCTTAATTATTTTGACCGTGCCCAATGAATTTATCAGTGGGTACAACTCGTTAAAATACCCATTCATCGAAGACCATGGGTATTTCCGTGGCTGCCTGAGGTTTAGGATTCGATGCTGGGCCAGCCGCTGGTCATTATTGTCTCGGTAATAATATGAATGTGACAGGTGGAGCAGTAGGCGTGCGACGGCCAAAGGGAGATGGAAGGGGTGGTATTTGCACTGTGCAACGGTCATTCCGATTGAATGAGGGTTTGCTAATGCTGGAAATTGTTCGATCGGCACCGCTGTGCCGTCGAAGAAAGGTTATCGTACCGAAATGCTGTTGAAGCTCGGGACAATGGCGATGCTGCTGTCGTGGCATGTAGTGGATTTGGATATTGGCAACCGTAATCGAGTTACGATAAGCGGTTGTTTTAATTAAGCGTAAAACTGAAGCAATGTAAAATTTCTTTTTACAAGCGCCATGCGGAAACTTTACGTTCCTTTTGAAGTGCAAGGACAAAATAATAAATTTGAGTGTTAAAAGGTTCTCCAAGATTAGCGCGGTCAGGACGCGGTTCAACGATTAAGGCCGGGCGCACAGAGACAACGCCATACGTGTGAGGGACAACAACATACGTACGACACAAATTCGTACGAATACGTACCCAGTGTGCGCTCGGCCTTATACATAGTGTCAAAATGTATGCCTATCCAAACGTCGTTTCCGCACTGGCACCCATACTGGTGCGCGTATGGATGTATTCACGTCAAAACTACGACGCATGGATGTGAAACTTGGACGCTAAATTCAAGAATGCTACGAAAGATCCAGTGCACACAGAGAAGCATTAAAAGATGTATGCTCGGTATAATAAGAAGAGATCGCAAAATAAATACATGGGTACGCGTGGAAAAGTTGAAGTGGCAATGAGCTGGGCACGCAGCGAGAAGAATGAATGGCAGATGGACGCGAGAAATACTAGAATGGTATCCGAGAGGATGTGTGAAAGAGAGCAAGGTAGACCGAGTGGCAGATGGGCTGATGAACTGAGAAGAATGTGTGGTGTCAAGTGGATGCAGATTGTACAAGACAGACGGGAATGGAAGAGAGGCCTTCATCTAGCAGTGGATAGTGAACAGCTGAAAATGATGATGAACATTCACGTCAATCGTGCTATACTGCCGTCCTAAGCACACTTAACGTAACTGACAAAATAACAATATCGAGATAAATGGACTTGAAAGTTTTATTCTAAATTTGTGTTTTTCTTCACGCATTTCTGATTAATTTAAACTTTTTTTTAGTGCATGAGGTTATTTTCTATTTTGTTTTGATAATTCTAAGGAAAAATTAAAAAAAAATGAATACTTTAGTAGTTACGTCACTTTTTTTTACTTACGTTAAATTTACTTAATTTTAATAACGTAATATGTGAAATTTGTTTAGGAAATCATATGTATTTTAATAGTTGCGTTATTTTAGCTTAGCAAAATGCTTCGGTAGCTTTGCGTAGCTCCTTAGCTAAACTAACGTAACTCCATTATCCTTACGAAACGAAAAAACGTATCTGCGTGCAGATACGTGGAATTTGCTATGTAAATGTTGGATACGTTATTTTCGCCAAGTATTGGTGATACTATTTCTCTGCGCATGCAGATACGTTCCATTTAATAGCTTAAAAAAGTCACTTTTGGATGAAGATATGTACATTAATTTTGATATGAAAAATCGCAAGAATACACCCCCATAACTTCTAAAACACATCTAACTCATTTTCGTAATTTTTGTCAGCTACGTTGAGTGGGCTTAGGAGGGCAGTATATTAGTAACGAAGTTACGGCGTTGGAATGTAGCACCGCACTGGTACCCCGTATTCACGTCAAAAGTACGACGGCCGAGCGCGAAACCCGAGCCACCTGCGTTTGGGCATAGAGAAGTGATACGGTGCGTGTGTTCACAGTGGGCACGGTGCGTGCGGCGCGCGGCAACACTGGCCGCGGCCGTGTGATAGAGTGATAGTGGTGTCGGTGTCGGTGAGCAGAGTTTAGAGTGAGTGGTGGTGGTGGTGGTGGTGTGGTGATGGACCCTAGCGTGGCTTGGTTCCAGCCGGAGCAGGAGGGTCCCGCGCAGCGAGTTTGGCTGCGCGTTTGGGACGCTGCAGCTGCGGCCGGTTGCGGTTGGGAAGGAGACGATCGAGATCGAGACCGAGACCGCGAACGCGAAAGAGACCGCGACAGAGACGACGTCTCCGTCTCCGTCGCCAGGCGCCGTCTGCCCGATAACCGCGCTTCCACCTACAACATGAACGAGAACCGCTCGCAGCTGATCGGAGAATTCGGCGGCTGTCCTTGGCGGAGACACGACTATCGATACAGCAGGGGCGTCATCGGGTAACCTCACTCTCTCACTCTCTCACTCGCTCGCTCCTACACTCTAACCTCACACGCTCGCCCTCTCGCTCCCACGCACACACACTCACCGCTAATGTCACTTTATAGGTTATCTTCTGCGAGTGCGTTTAGCGACACTCGTATCGTACGCGGATCCGCTTCAGTCCGCTCGTTCCGTTCCCGGGTCCGCTCCGCATCCGTACGATCGTTCCACTCTTCGTTTCGAGTTTCGGTTTCGCCACTTCGGCTACGCTGTCGGCTCTAGTATGAAAACCTGCGGCTCTCGCCGTCATCCAAACTATTTCGTGTAACGCAACATCACAAAATATCTAGAAAAAGTTTTTCAAATTAAACTTTATAATACTTTTTAGTAATAAACAAATTCGACTTGAACACATAGCGAGAAGAACGGATGGCAGATGGACGCGAGAAATACTGGAATGGTATCCGAGAGGATGTGAAAGAAAGCAAGGTAGACCGAGTGGAAGACGGGCTGATGAATTGAGAAGAATGGGTGGAATCAAGTGGAAGCAGATTTCTCAAGACACACAGGAACGGAAGAGGATTGGAGATGCCTTCATCGAGCAGTGGACGGTGAATGGGTGAAAATGATGATTTCACAGCTTAAAACCTACATCAATAGATAAAGTTGTATTACCGTCGATGTGGACACTCTCAACCAATAACTACTCAAAATCGTTCTAAAGAATACTATAGTGCCACCAGTTTAACTTAAACGGCAAATGCGTGAAGTAAGAGTCCCTTTCCCCCTGACCTTTCCCAACAACCCTTCCACAGTTTCCAAACATTGTTTTGTGAGCGAAAATTCTGCCTATTTTTTATATAAGGTATATCATCATCATCATTTTCTGCCGTTCACCATCCACTGCTGGATGAATACCTCTCCAATCTTCTTCTATTCATGTCTGTCTTGAGCAATCTGCATCCACTTGACAACACACGTTCTTCTCAATGCATCAGCCCATCATCCACTCAGTCTACTTTGCTTTCTTATGTATATCTTCCACCTTGATCATGCTACTTATCCATGTATTTCTCTTTTCGTTTATACCGAGCATACATCTTTTCCGTGTTTCTCTGTGTGCGCTGGATCTTATGTAACATTCTTGATTTTAGCATCCACGTTTCGCATCCATACGTCACAACTGGCAGTACACGTCAGTCGTATGCCTTATTTTTTAAGCACACCGGAATGTCGGATTTAAAAACTATATTCTTTCTTTCAAAAGCACTCCATCCCAGTTTTATCACATGTAATCTGAAAATAATATGTTGCGGCTCCCAAACTGAGCCAATTTTGCAAGGTTTTCCCTAATTCGGCTCTTAGCTCGAAAAAGGTTCCCAACCACTGCTGTAAACGGACGGACGGTCACCCACTGGCTTTGGGTTTTTTAACGCCGAAGAAAATGTAATTATACGCACAAGATTCCACCGGTTCGGAGTTGAGCACGATGGCAGTTTGTCAAACAGTTTTTACATTGTACACATTGTGCCGGGTTCACACGGTATAAAGAAGGTTACACCCGCTCCGGTACGCCGGAGAGGTATACCGTGAAGTGACCCATCTTGAGGCAGACCGGAACTCAATGCGAGTTGATGTGTGCGTGTCGTGAGCTCAGATCGAATGTTCTAGAACGAGAGTTATTTTTATTTTATTTTCAAAAACGGACAATTTATTGATATACCCATACGTCACTGTGGCCAAACACATTCATAATTACATATATGAATGATAACAATAAAAATAGAAAATAATGCAAATCAAATTAAAAACTATGAAATTCGATCAATTCACTCAAATCTAAGATGGGTTGTTACACGCTCAGTCTGGCATCAGTTCAGTGCACGATTCAGACTGACAAAAATTATTAAAATGTTTAAATATCTATCACTCTGGTTCATCACTCCGCCGATATACGCATTATACAATCAGTTTGGTGTCAAACTTTATCACAATCGTGGATTGATCTTCCACATCGTCTCGGATACTGTTAGAGTATTCATCCCATCCATCCGCCATCCGATCTTCTCTCCATGTGCCACTTTAGTTAGCTTTTTCACACGTTCCGCTATATCTGCCAGTTCGGTCATACTTCTCGACAAAACCTAAACTTTCCAGGTTGGCGATGTTCATTTGGGCGCTCTACCCGAAAATGATCCATCGTGCTGAAATCAGTCCTTAAGCATGCCCGTTCCGTGGGTTGATTTAAGTCCAGCCCATTGCCTTTGACCGTTTCATTATTACCTTCGTAATGTGAAGATGTAGACTGTGGGGACTAACGGGACGGTAGTTTTTTGTCTTCCTTGTCGCCTTTCTTATAAATTAAAATTATGGCTGTGTTGTTCCACACTGTTCAAAACTTCTGGAACAGTTTGCTCACTAATGTTGAAAATCCAGATTCATAAGTCGTAGCAAATTAAATTAGAGCGAATGTGCTTTATTTGCCAAATCTGAATAGGCAACTGCCAAAATTCATTAATGTTTTGATTTGGGAATTCTTTCTTCGGCAGAGTTTTGCTCTGTGAAGAAGTCGCCCTTTTGGGTGTCGGCATCATCCGTAGAGTTCAAATTGAAACTGAAAAGATTTCGTATCCACTCTTTTTCTTTTTTAAATCAATTTGAAAGTAATCGTCAAAGGAATCGCATTAGATTTTCCAAATGCTTCAGAATATCGGCTCGAATCCAAAATAAGAAGCGTCTTCGTTAGCGAATTATTAAAAAATTTTTGGAAGACATCTTTCATTCCACCCTAGGGAGTAAAACGGTGCGGCGACATTAGCGCGCAATTTATAATTTTTATATTCGATAAAAAAACAAAATAGAAAACAATTATTCTAAAAATTAAAAACACATATACGAAATAAGAACCATAATAATCAATGTTTGTTGATTTTATAACAATTGACTTATGTACATATAATGGTTTAAGAAGAAAAAAAGCGGCACGAGTTGTTTCAATAAGTCTTAGTCGGTTTCGCAAAAATTGATAACATTTAAATATTTTCTTTTAGTTTCAATAAGTCTTTGTCGGTTTCACAACAATTGGTTTTTAGTTCAAAGTCGCAATGACCTTTAATTTGTACATAAAGGGACCGAAACTGTTTCATTTCGCCGCCGCTGCCGCTGGACACAAAGCTCAAATTTTATTGCTAAATATTTGCCTTTCGGCAAAATCGACGTCGTCCTCAAACGGTTAACTCTACTTTCTATCGATAAACATTTTGGAAACCAAACATTTATGGGTTAAGCGATTAACTAATAAAAACAAAGTGGAGAAACGCTCATATACATTAAATAATATTTGGAAATTTCACATGGTGTAATGTTCTTATCTTATTATTATTTTTTCAAATCGATAAAATTTTCATAGATTTGTAAAAGTACCAATTAATTTTAAATAAGATGTAATTTTGACAGAAAAGCTATCTTGGATAAGTAAATTTCTTTAAATGAGCAGTCAACAATACAAAATAATTTTGTTTTGCGCGCTACTGTCGGCGCGCTAAAGTCCCATGCGCTTATGTCGGCGCACTTAAGTCCCGCGCGCTAATGTCGGGGTGCCTACATACATGACTTTGCCTACATACATATGTACACGAGAGCCATTATTTTTGAAAGTGGTATCAGTTCAATTTTGAGTTAATGGTAGTTTCCGCTACAAACAGATATGATATATTTATTTTTAAAGAATTCAGTCAAGATTAAAAAAATGGACTTGCATTACTTTCAAAAATAACCTTTCGTATGTATGTATATATGTGCATCTCCAAAATAGATGCTGCTGCAGTTATAAAATATAAATCATTTGGAAGTTCATTTCATTGTTTTTGCAATTTATAATTTATGTATGTACAATAATATTTAAAAATGTAAAAACTCATTACGTATTTTCGTTATAAAATAGTGAGATGTTTTGGTAACATGGGCTTCCCGACAATTGAAACAAGTACACGAACAAGTCCGTTTACACGTTTGTTTGTACAGACGGCGCATCAAAAAAGTCAGGATCTGTTTCCATCTCCGTTGTCAGGTTCATTTGACCGCTATCTCGTCGCAACCAGAATGGACAACTAGACGGATTTGTCGATGCGTCGTCTTTACAAATAAGTGGGTAAACCGATGTTTCGAAATTGTTGGAACACATCTCACATTGTAGATGAAACACGACTTTACAGCAGAGCCTATTGAATTATACTTGAAAAAACAGGTATCCTCTTTTGAGTCCATCTGCGTGTGAATTTAGATAAAAATACTACAAGTAATGTAATCGTGAAAAGTTACCAACTCTTACTAAAAGAAAATACTTAAAAATCAAAATTAAATACCATTTTGGTTAAATAAATAATTCAAAATATAGCGTATTTCAGCTGGGGTTGATGTGATTTTTTTTATACTTATGTAAGTAGTTAATTAATGACGCGAACTAAACGCTACCGTATGCGGTCTTCATTAAGAAGACAAGTGGTTTAAACGCAGTCACTTGTAAACACCTGCCAACAGAAACCGATTCGTTGGACCGAACGATATCCCATAACCTGAACATAATCTGCGATTAACATGGATTTTACAGTATACGGTTATTCAGTCAATTCGGTACCATGTGAACCAGGCGGCATTGCGAGTAACTTAATAAAAATATTATATACTCCCTGTCCCCTTGGGATGGCGTTCAGTTTATCACAAAGGTTATCCTCATTATTGAAGGGGTCTACTGTGTACATTTTGATTACACTTTCAAACTTTATCCAAAAACACTAAGTTTACATTTAATGCAGACCACTCAAAATCTCAAAACTGTAACCACAGTTAATTGTATTTATGTATGTATTTTATTTTCATACTAATGTGTATACCATTCGACTCATATTGGTTTTAATCGTTTTTTTCAGACTCCACGAAGAAATAGAACAATTCTACGCATATATGTCACCGACACCTATAGAACACAGAGTTAGAGCGCATGCTGTGCGCCGCATCACTGATGCGGTACGCCGATTGTGGCCGCATGCGAGAGTGGAAGTCTTCGGTTCGTATCGTACCGGTCTTTATCTTCCAACCAGTGACATTGATCTAGTCGTCATAGGTAAAGTGGGCATATTACGAAATTTTAATTCATAATAATTATTCTGATCTACATTTTGTCTTTTAAATTGTGATTGCAGGCAATTGGGAGAAACTACCCCTCCGTACTTTAGAACGGGAATTAGTGGATCAAGATATTGCCGAACCTAATTCAATCAAAGTGCTCGAGAAGGCCACTGTGCCAATAGTCAAGATGACGGACAAATTTTCAGATGTTAAAGTGGATATATCGTTCAATATGTCGAGCGGTGTGAGAAGTGCTGAACTCATTAAAGAATACAAACAAAAGTATCCCGTTCTATCGAAACTCGTTATGGTTTTAAAACAATTTCTTCTTCAGAGAGATTTGAACGAAGTGTTTACGGGTGGAATCTCTAGTTATTCGTTAATTCTCATGTGTATAAGTTTTTTACAGCTACACCCTAGACCTGAAAAGTTCAATGATCGTGCTAATTTAGGTGTTTTGTTAATAGAGTTTTTTGAACTTTACGGACGCAAATTTAATTATTTTAAAGCCGCTATTCGTGTCAAGAATGGCGGGTGTTATGTTTCCAAAGATGAAATTCAAAAAGAAATGAACGAAGGACACCGTCCTAGCCTACTATGTATAGAAGATCCGCTAACGGCCGGCAACGACATTGGACGATCCAGCTACGGTGCTCTACAAGTAAAATCTGCTTTTGACTATGGCTACATCGTTTTGCAACAAGCAGTTACACCCGCCCTCGACAATTCCATATTGGATTGCAACAAACATTCCATCCTGGGTAGGATAGTAAGAATTACTGACAATGTTTTGCAGTATAGAAGGTGGGTGAAAGAAAATTTCGAAGCCAAGTTCTTCGAACAACAGCAACCAATGATGCAACTGCCATCCAGTTTTACACCGTCAGGCAGCGAATCTAGTCACACGGACAGCGATTTGGTATATATTATTTTTGCATTGCAATATTTAATTTTGAAAGCTGAAGACAAAACGTAACTTAATTTTCATTGCCATTACGCCTGGCGCCCGGTGCCACTGTATTTAGTTAATTCTGTAGCAGAATACATATCCATCGAGTAAATGAAATATATATCTGTCATCCAATGTACCTACATCTGTACATGTAATGCTATAATATAGTCTATGTTTTAGCATTACACGTATGTAAGTTGATTGTGAACTTGTTTACGTGTTCTGCTATAATATATATTAGAATAAATTGTTAAGTATAAATCTAAATGCATATTTAAAATATGTTACTATTTTAGGATCATGAAGAGCAATCAAACAGTCGCATACCGTCTCCGAACAACAACACCATGAACACACCAAATTTTCCACCACCGGCTCAGTTACCTAACGTAGCGCCATTGTCTTCTGAGCATCGGAGAGCTTCTCAACAAAATATCATCATACAGCACATAACATCAAACCCTGATTTCAATGCTGTAACATCGACGGGAGTTATTTCTGTACATTACCGTCATAACCCCCACATCCCAGAATACTATCAGATGACAAACGGTTCGAAGGGCGTTAGAACAAATAACAGTGCTTCTGTCCAGTTGCCCCATTCATCTAGTGTCAGTGAACCCGGTGGTCGATCTAATTCCAATCGTGTAATAACTTTACATAATACGAAACAGAGACGTTACAACAGTTCACAAAATGTAGCCGTGCCAAAGCAAATGAAGTCCAATAATGAAAATCAGTTATCAATTCACAATAGTGGTAGATATTCGCCGGGTAGGTACAATCAAATTATTCCTCACAACATGACAACAGGAAGGCTGAACAAGAAACGAAAACCCTCAGGAAATCCTCACACAGCTCAACAACAACAACAACCCGGAGGCAATATGCCTGCAAAAAGACCACAAGAATACTCTAGCTTGGGCCGATGATGTGAACTTTTGCCTGCTGAATTTAAGCATGCGTCTTACTTGGACTGTGAAAATTATGACATTCTGAATTTATTTTCGAAATTCTGATTTTATTAAATGAGTTTATATGAAAATTAAATGATGGTGTGAAATGTGATTGAAATATTCAATTTTATCTCTTTTTTTTGATATTTTAAATCTTATAGTTAAATTTCACAGTTTCTTTTGTAAATATTTTTATTCCAAATGTGTAGTTCGTTATGTATTTATTTTAATACTCGAATATGAGAATATTTAAAAGTTAGCCATGTATTATTTTAATTTTGTGTTGTACAGAAGTTGTTTTTATTGAGACTAAGAATATTGCTTAGGTATTTATTTTGATGATGAGTAACGCACACACATTGCTGTGAATTTTTTCACATTCACTATTTAAGTCAAGCGTAGTATATAAATGGCATGTCACTAATATTAGTTGTATTATAGTGTACATTTTTTTTTTTTTTTTGATTTATTTCTATTGTTGATTGTTATAAGTATGAGTTTTATTGTTTTCATTGCTTTTCTGATGTATTAATAATATACCCGCATAAACAAATGCATTTCTGCATATTTACTTTCATCAATTTTATTAAATTTGAGAAATAAATTTATATAGAAAAATATATTTTTCAGGTTTACACTTTTTGAACTTTTTAATATTTTACATTTTAAATTTCCTTTTCGTTATGCTCCTGCATTAATGAAAATTCCACCACATTGAATTCATTATCTTAAAAAACCTGTAAAATAATAACTTTGCTTCCATAATTCATCACATACGGTGCAATCAATTCGCATAGTTTAAAAAAATATTGACACTCATTACTACCAGTGATAATGTAAATTAAAATATACATTTAATAAAAACTATTTTGTTAACGATTTTCTTTCTTATTTTGTGTGAACAAATTACGACTGTATAAAATGTGTAGTCTTTTTTCCAAACACATACATACAATGTATGTAGGTTAAAATAATTTTTTAGCATAAGATATATGCGTTATGTATCTACATTATTTCACGTATTTTTGAAACACAAATTAGGTTTTACTCAATATCCAACTGTATTTACCCATAAATTGTTTTTGAAAAACTTTTGTAGAGCAAAACATTTTGCAAAACAATTCAGATACGATTTGCACAATTGAACTTCATTATTATTACAAACCGACTGGTCCTTTAAACTGGGATATATGGTAAGCTGAGGCTGTTGAGATGCGAATGCAGGCCCAAATGCCAAACATTTGTGACATCAGGTACAAAGGCGAACGCCTTATATAAGCAAACAACGCTATATCATGATTCTCATGCTATAGTTTAACGATAAACTACGTTTCTTTTACTGTAGCAATTATATTTAACACAAACAGTAACAGACGGTTAGATTACGTATCATCGAATTATAAAAGGTATGAGAAGTGTGCTGCGACGACGAAGTGTACTGTACTGCCGTCCTAGGCCCACTTAACGTCAGCCTCTTTTATCGATTTTGTTTGTTCTGCCAACCAACCGATTTTCGCTTCCGATCCATATTATTTTTATTCACTTATCAATCTTGTCGGATATTCTATATTTTTAAACAATAACATTGAATAGGTACGAATTGAATAACTATGTACATAAATAATTAGTTATAATATTATAAATAAAACACAGATTAAAAAAATGACAGACCTCAATTCCCGTACTTTCACTCGGAAAGCACTCGGTAAACTGATTGGATTCGTGGGCCGACCAATATGCTTTAAGTCTCCTTCAGAGCACTTCGATAGTTTTTATTATTTTACTGGATTCGTGGAATGTTAATAACTATTCAAATGTCACACTTTTGTGGTCACGTACTAGCCATAAATATTGTAAATCGACTGAGCGGTCACTCGCCCAAATCATATTTTTAAAGCGTGAAGCAGGGTTCCAGGAAGTTATAAAATACTATTGCATTGTATTTTCTCGCGATAGCATCACACGTATGAGCGGTTGGCGCGCAAATCGACAAGTCTCAGAATTTTAAAGATTCAATATTTATAACATATTTTTTGACAACTTTTAGGCGCCTTTTCTTTTGCGGCGCCTGTGTGCGTCGCACACTTCGCACACGCTACGAGCCGGCCCTGTGTGCGTCTGCAGCGTGCTGCAGCGTCCACCGTAGCTATCTGTAATATGCACGAAACCAAGGCTTTATTATAAAATGAATACTCAGTAGGTATTTTGAACTTGGATAAGTACGTAATTAAGATAAATGTTACTTCTAGGGCAGCGTTTCCCAAACTGTGGGTCGCGAAAAATTCAAAGTTTAAAATTATTTATTTAAAAAGTAAAATATGAAAAAATGGGAAAGTAAAAATAATATGCAACAAAATTTAAAAAAACATGACGGCCCAACAGATAATAGGATGCGTCCGAGTAAATTGCGTTGGCATTTTGTGGCGAAGCATTCGGATTTTAAAAACAAGCCACTAGAATTTTTTGAAAGACAACTGGAACAGCTTAAGTCATTGAAATCGAAGCTTTCGCATTACACCAGCATTAATGAAAAATCTCTCCACGCCTCTAACCTGATTAGTTTGCAAATCGCGCAAGCTAGTAAGCCGCACACAATAATTGGCAAGACTTTAGTGCTACCACCAATAAAATACACGATTTCGCTTATAATACGATTGCACGCAGAATCGATGAAATGACCCAGTGGGCAAAAGATGAGCTGATCCAAAGAGTTAGGCCCGTAACTCTTAGAAAATGTATGTGGCTGCCTGTTTGATAACGCACTAGGCAGCCACATACATTTTCTAACATCACACGAGTGAGATTCCTCTTCGTGAGATGAAAACACTTGTATTGTGCAATTAGGAAAATTCTGAAAATGTTGCGTTGAAGATTGTGAGTACCTACATGTAGGGCTTTAGAATAATCGTGGTTGTAAGTAAGTATGTATAATAAATAATTATATTGGATATTATCTTGTCACAATAATGCGACTGGAGATCGAAAAGTGGCAACATTGAACAGTAGATACATTTGAATTTTGAATAGTGGCAGCACTGATGTTTAACGTCCGCTTGAATTTAGTAAATACAAACGTAAACGATGTCTGAGGACAATGTTAACAATGGTAAAAATTTTACAATTAATTAAGATATTGACTATTTGCAATTTTGGAAAATGAATGGTTAACTTTCGATTGATGTTAAGCTGACTTTTTGTGACATTTGACAATTTGTGAGGTTATATTTTTGGGAACATTGAATTTTTCATTTTCATTGAAACTCTTATCAGATAAAGCGTTCACATTTTAAGGTGGCGCAGGTATTCTATCCGTACTCTTTCGGAGTTTCGAAAAATTGTATACTTTTTTTTATTTTTGTTAATCCTAAAGGTGGGTTTTGATCATGCGAGCATGAACACCTTGTAAACAGAAAATAACAAAACTGGGTTTTATTAATATCGAATGCTCTTTCATCCGGTTGGTCAAAAACAGCTTGTAGAAAATGTACGAAGTTTGAACGGTTGGAAGTGTTGGCATTATTACCACTTTTGAAATATGTATTTTGTTAATTTGTTTAGTTGCAACAAATAAGGAAAATTCTGAGATGTCGTTGGAAGAGCAATGCAGACGGAAAATGGAATCAGTTGTAAATATGAGAGTACGATATGTGGAGCATTTGAGGAAAGAAGACAAGAAAATGGCGAACAGAGAGGTTGCAATACTCAACAATGAAATGCGAAGAAAAATTTCTCCAGCTGGGGAGAAAGTCTTGAATTCAACAATGAAAGTTCTTTTAGAAAAAACCCTGGCCACTCTACATCCGCCTAATATCAGAGAACACGAAGTGCTTTTAGCGAATATGAAAACTCTTGACTGTATCTTGAAACAGATCAGAAATGACAGTAAAGGTGCTCTATTGAGAGCACCGATTTTAAATAAGATTAAATAAATTAAAAACAAATTTTTCATATTATGTTATGTGAATAAATTCGAATAAAAACTAGAAAATATTTCTTTGTATGCAAATAAATTTTGATGGCATTGAAAATTTTCTAACTTTAATATTGTTATTGTCTTATACATAGAACGATTATATTTAATGTAATAGTTAAAATATTACTGTAGGCACAAGTGTACACATGTGGTGACTCTATGTATATACGGAATGCTTTTTAAGATGAATGGGAAATAAAAAATCTTAAATATTTAAAAAAACCTTTATTCAAGATGGAAAATAAAATTTTAAAAAAAAAATGTATCTTGTGTTAAGTTTAATAAAAAACAATACTTTATCCCATTAGGATAAAGTAAAAATCAAGGAAGAGGAATTGTTGAACTTCGTAACCAATTATGGTGTACGTCGACTGAAATTGCACCAAAAAGCTGAATGTCGACTGAAAAAAGAAACTGAAGCGAAAATTTTCTTCAAGTAAATGCGTTTTCCATAGGAAATTTCCCCCAAAATGCCATCACTATTTTAGGTCCATTGATTTGTCATTTAAAAATGTAAGCCTTCTCAAAGTTAAAGTTAAGGCTTAAAACTTACATTAAGTTTTCATACTATGAAGTTTGCAATAATTTTTACTTTCATGTCGAATTCATCCACAATTTTAATTCCACAATCATAATATCCTTACTGTCGAGAAATATTCTTTCTTTTGATGAGTAAAATTAAAAAAAAGTGTATATTCCCTATGTGTGCGCGTTTGGCTCAACAAGGGAGGTTATCAACGTATTGCAACAGTTTTTCTACAGCGGTACGTGGTGATGAATTATGTCAGCGGCAATTGAATTTTAGGATCGGTGGTATTCCGAAGATGGTGTGCAGCGAGGGATAATGGTACTGAGGCAGCCGGTGGAAGGACAGTTGCTTCTCGCTCCAGAACACTTGCAGCTGCTTCGAGAGCTTCCACCCAACCTAATGCTAATGCCGCTCTACGAACACGATTAACTTCCTAGAAAAAAAATAACGACATTGATAACAGTGCCGATTACTTAAATGTATTCCATTGACAAATATATTCGACATACTTTGTAGAAATGATGTGTCTTTTCTGGCAATTTTCGAGCATGTCTTAGCAATTTGTGAAGGTCTGTCTGTAAACCAGCTGGATGAACCCAGGCAACCCCAGCTCCAGTTCCACCACTGGCACTCGAATAACTCCTTCTTTCTGCGACCCGTACCGGAAACACTTCACCTGTAATAATTTAATGACATATACATACACCACATAATATAAATGTTCATACATTTTACATTTTTAGGCAAACTTCATTGATAGTTTATTAAAATAAGTAGTTAAGTTTATTATTATGTAAGGATAAGGGTAAAAATATTTTTCAGATGTAGGAAATGACACAATTTTTATTTATATCATTATCATTTTCAGTCGTTCACCATCCACTGCTGGATGAAAGCCTCTCCAATCCTCTTCCATTCCTGTCTGTATTGAGCAATCTGCATCCATTCGACTCCACACATTCTTCTCAATTTATCAGCCCATCGTCCACTCGGTCTACCTTGCTTTCTTTCACATCGTCTCAGATACCATTCCAGTATTTCTCACGTCCATCTGCCATCCATTCTTCTCTCTATGTGTTCAGCCCATGGACTCCTAAATTTTTCACACGTTCCGCTATATCTACCACTTTGGTCATGCTTCTTACCCATCTATTCCTTGTATATTTTCTTACGTTATAACATAAATAAACTGTTGGTTAGTTATAACTAGTGTAAAATAAAATTAGAAAATGTTATAACAAGAGAAGTTCCCAAACTTGCTATTTATATAAAGGAACCTTGCACAGGAGTCGAATGGATAACTGCTTTTATAGTGTTTTCGCTACTTTAATTTTTAATTTGTAATTTTAAGACAAATACAAATCACATTCAGTGTAAATTTATTTCCTAATAAATATGTACTGACCAATTTCTACCGAATCAATTAGGCCAAGTTGAGACAGTGGACCAAGCCACGGTAAAGCATCATCTCCCGGTGGTAAAACACTGAGCATTAAATTGGATTTCTTTTTGGAATCAGCCCACGAGTGAATTAATCCGTACCAGTCGTCTCCGAGTTGCACCAAACCTGCCATATTTTCGACCTGGATAATAAAATATATATACATAATATTAAAATACGTAAATCAACAATAATATTCAATCAATTGTAATATATAATCCAACCTTTAAAGACCCGTGAAGTAAAACGCAGAAGTTTGGGATTTTACCATTATCACACGGGTCTTCCTCGGGTGTATTGGGAGGTTCAGACGAATCACTCTAAAATATTTGAAAAGCTACAATGAAAAATTTATTTTATTTTAAAAATCAGATTTCATGTACAATAGTATGACTGAATGAATACTTTAGAGTTTGGAGTTGGGGTTTTTGGAGCTGGCGGTGGTGTAACAGGAGCGAGCGGGAGTATCAGATGTCGACTGAGTGCCATTGGTGATCCTAGCAAAATCATTATAATCTGTTAACGTTAAAGTCAGTGCATTTGACAAAGAAAGTATATGTTCATGTATTGTACTGTACGTATATCAATGAAAAACAATAATTTATCTACACTACGTATACGGATAAAGTTAATAGGTACCAATATCTGGCATGCCCACAAAACCGGATATTTCAAGTGCAGTAGTCATCGTAAGTTTTACTGAATCGAAATCAGTAACATAAGTGTGAGGCAGGGGTGCTGGAGCTAAAGTTATCCGGGATTCTAATGCTCCGCATCGGATGACTCCTCGCCATGCTGAAAATTGTTCGTTACATAGTCGACGAAACATAGCATTCACCTAGATTTCAAATACGACAATTTATTAATTTGCGAGTTTGAATGCATTTTGAAGTGTAAATAAAGTAGTAATTATTCAAACAAACACAGAAAAACCAAGTTTCTGTACTGAATCGTATATGTAGTCCGATTTTCGGAGGGTGGATTTGATTTTCTAGGATGCCAAACTTTGAAAACTTGGTGTATTGCTGTCCTAAGCTCACTTAACGTAGCTGAACAAAAATTGTTAAAATGAGTTGGATGTGTTTTTGCGACTTTTCATATCAAAATTAATGTACCTTCACCCAAATGTGACTTTTTTAAGCTACATATTCATTTTAGTGTATGTAGATAAAAATTACTACTAAGACTTACTGTAAAAATAACGTAGATATCTAAGGTTTACATATCAAATTCAACGTATCTGTGTGCAGATACGATTTTTCTTTATTAAAGTTACTTTAGTTAAAGAACTATGCAAGTCTATAAAAAAAAAATTAACATAATTTTTAAAATAATGAGTCGATAGGAATTTGTTGTTTGAAAGGAAAAAATAATGATTTTAACGATTTTTCATCAGAATTTAGATGACCAAAGCAAATTTATCGCAATCTACTAATATATTGATTTATTTTTTAATTTCCTTAACATTATCAAGATACAATATAAAATAGCCTCGTGCATTAAAAGAAAGTTTAAATAAATCAGTAATATATGAAGAAAAACACAAATTTAGAGTATGTATGTATGTATGTACTTTAAAGTTCATTTATCTCGATACTATTGTTTTGTCAGTTACGTTAAGTGGACAAAGGCAGTATATACATATGTATCATCATCATCATTTTCAGCCCTTCACCATCCACTATTGGATGAAGGCCTCTCCAATCTTCTTCCATTTCTGTCTGTCTCCACACATTCTTCTCAATTCATCAGCCCATCTTCCACTCGGTCTACCTTGCTTTCTTTCAGATCCATTCAGATCGTCTATCTGTCATCCATTCTTCTCGCTGTGTCTAGCCTATTGCCACTTCAACTTTTACACATGTTGCGCTATATCTGCCACTTTGGTCATGCTTCCTACCCACCTGTTCCTCTTACGATTTCTTCTTGTTATACCAAGCATCCATCTTTCCATACTTCTCTGTGTGCACTGGATCTTTCGTAACATTCTTGAATTCAGCATCCACGTTTCACATCCATACGTCACAACTGGCAGTACGCATTGGTCGTATGCCATCTTTTTTAAGCATAGTAGAATGTTGGATGTAAAAACTATGTTCATTCTTCCAAAAGCGCTCCATCCTAGTTTCATTCTTTATTATCAGAAAATGGATATACATACATATTTGACTTGGTAGTAAAGTGAATTTTTACCGAAGATGTGTTCAATAACTGTTCAGGTATGTATAATGTGCCTGGAGGTGCTCCGCTTACGCCGCCAACCCGTTCGATTAACTTCCGATAAATAGGGGTAGCTTAAACATTAATGTTACAAATGTTAGTTATACTGCATTTGATCAATTTATAAATTAGATTTACGTAACTCACATGTGACAAGAGACTGTTCATTGGGGGAGGCTATACACACTGTGTGAAGGGTACATGGAAATGCTGCGGGTAATAGTGGAGCAGCGGTAGTTGTTGTCCCTGCACAGCCATCGGTCACCTAAAATGTAAATATAATTGTTATTTCAATGGAACTCAACGTGATGATGTACTAAGATCACTTGGATTAAGTTAATATGATGGAAAATTCGGAAGAAAAGATATTCTCGCATCTATAAATGTATATGTTACAGTTAAAGTGTACACTTAGTTTATGTATGCGTCACTAGTTAATGTATACATTGTCTAGCTTAGCCGGTTACAGTATACATGGAAGAATGAATAGACATTTTTGCTAGTCAATGCATACATTAACCATACAGACGTAGTTAAATCTTCTAAACAGATCAATATCAATATGTTGTTTGTAAAAGATGATGAATTATCTTATGTAGAAATTAATAAATGAAACATGCTTCAGATGCCAGTCATCCTGCAGCTAAGGCAGGGAAGACTGTGAGAATAAATAAGTAGATAGCTTTTGCAAAAACAATAGATGTTCGTGCGTGAAGAACAAGCTTTTGTGCAATTGGAAATGCCACTAAGTATGCCGTGTTGCAATAAATAGTTTTCTTAATAAGCTTACTTAGTTTGTCAAAATAATAAAGTATTCCACAAGATGATAACTTACTAGTTAATTCACTAATTGTCTAGTTAAAGTAAATGTAGAACGTAATGTTGTGAGCTTTAACTAGAACTTTTATTTAATGTATACATTGTTGAACAAAACACTAACAGTAACATATACTTGTACACCCACCATTATGATGTGAGTGTGGGTTTGGTGTCCCCATTCCGAGAGAACCAAGTGATAAGCTCCTTTGATGGCTCCCTCCAGGCACGTCTTATCGAAGTCTTCTAACATTCGCAATTTTTGCTTGATAACTTCATACTCTCGTGTAAAACTGCATACCACTACAAACATTAAACGTTGAATTAGCATACCAATTGGAAAATGGAGTTACATTTTGATTGAAAGCTGGGAGATAACCTTCGTATAGTGAAGAAAATACTACAAGAGCGACAAACTCTAGCCTGGAATGAGCAGCCAAATGATCCAACAATGTTGTGATGCCGCTTACGGCCAGCGAAGTTCTAGTAGTATTTCGGCCGTTGTCTTGGGTTACTGGCCTCGCCATGGACAACGAAACGTCTAGCAATACTACGATTGGCATTTTGATATTTTTATGGCAGTGCGAATTAGCTACGGTGACAGCTTATGATCATTCACAATACATACTGTGTGGCACTTTACGATAATGCAATATCAAACAAACAGGTCGAAAATAAATAAATTAACATTGAAACATGAGGAAGTGACGGCTCAATTTTATAACCTATAACGTCACAGAATAATAGGAAACAAAACAAACTGCAAATGCTGCCAGTGTAAAAATTTAATTTCGAATTAAGCGAAAAATAAAAATGATCAAAAGCGAATATTGACGCGAATCTTTTAAATTGTAAATGCATAGTGTATATATTTATTTGTGACTTTCCTTTTTTATATCATCTCGGGTCTCACTCTTCACTCGCTTCACGCTCTACATACTATGAAAGTCTTATACATCGGCCGTATTTACATGATATCCAAACGTAACAACGGGCGGCTGTTTTAAGGCTTGGTTTCGCGAGTGCTTCGGTCTGGCCGATGCCAAACCCGTAGTTATTTTTGTATAGAATTTGACAGATGGATTGAAAGCTTTACGCTCCCGTCCTTCCCTTGTGCCAGGCAGTACAGATTTGCGCGGTTAGGCCTCGGCCGAGCCGACGCATTCGCGAAACCAAGCGAATGCGACAAGGCATAGGTGCAAATTGTATTTCGGCGACCGTGACGTACGATCGCAACACACTGCTCAGTATGAATTGTTATGGTGAACCATTGTCTAGGAGAGTTTATCTATGATTTCAGGCCCAACTGAGTTAACCTCTACAGACCCGACTTTTTAATATCGAGTTTAAAAAATGTTTTTTGATGGATTTCTATTATTTAGATAATAAGGAATTAAGATCGATTTTTTTTTTTTAAATCTCAATTTTGGAAAATACAGCATGTACAAAAGGTACCAAGTTGTATGAACTGATATTTCTTAACTGAACAAATTATACTAATTTTGAGTAGAATCGCGAAACAAAACCCTTTTTATGTGATTTATATATAAATTACAACATGTAACAAACTTTTTAATATAAAAACATTAGAAATAAATGTGACATATTTCGCGCCGCGTGATCCACCCTCCGTCGCCTCACACGAAATGCCGTCTAGTTCAGTTTGGAAGGCTAGATGGCAGCACTGGTGGCACAAATTTAATAGAATACGATGTACACACGCATGTACAAAAGTTCCCAGTTAAAAATTTTGAAAAATAAACTTATAAATCAACAGCAAACTTTATGTACATTGTAATGTGCAATGGGTCTGTAGATGTTAAATAAATTGGTAAATTCGAGCAGGAAACGATTGGTGCGGATTTAAAAATGTCAGGATTTTGTCAATGACGACAATTAAGGTAAAAAAACCTTAGTTCAGTTGATAATAATGTGTTCCGGTGTTTTCTAAATCACCATTGCGCAAAAGTTTATGTAAACAGCAAGCATTTCTCACAGGCTCATCCCAGTTCCAAAACCCCAAAAAACTGCAAACGCACAATCGACGGATATAAAAGCCTCACGACCAGCCTCACACCGGACAGTAGGACAGGCCACCTCAACACGGACAGACAGTACGTCCATCCAGGACAGGCTACCTCAACATGGCACACCACCCAAACCATCTCCACCGAGGACCAACACCATCACCTGCCGCTGCAACAGACGCTCGTCAGCCGAACTCAAACGTACTCGTCATAACACACCACTACGCAAGGATCCTGACTTCCATTCCTGTCTGTCTTGAGCAATCTGCATCCACTTGACTCCACACATTATTCTCAATTCATCAGCCCATCGTCCACTCGGTCTACCTTTCTTTCACATTCTCTCGGATACCATTTCAGTATTTCTCGCGTCCATCTGCCATCCATTCGTCTCACTATGTAGTGTTTTAAAATTCTCGAGAATAATCTTTTGGAGAATTTTCTTTTTTAGAGCATCTGAGGGGCAAAAATTGTATGTACATAATGCAATGTACCCTGGGCTCCATCGGCCATGTATTTTAAATAAATAAATACTAACTCTTACTGTATCTGCTCAAATATACAGTAAACTCCCTCTAATCCAGGCTAATACTAGGTGATACGGATTACACGAATAATATTAGTTTTCATCAGAATTGCACAAATATATGCTTACAAAAATATATGTATATGTAGTAATTTTTGTTTGAGTTAGAGCAGCAGTCGCCAACCGGTGGTCCGCAGAGTAATTTGAATATATTTGCAATTTTCATGTTTATTTAAAATGTTTCAGTATATTCTAATTCTACCTTTTTTTGCAATTTTCGCCTTATTACGTTTGTAGGAATAAACTATTACGCAACACGAACTGTAGACGTATTTATTATAATTTTTCTATGATTGTAACATTAATGATGTTCATTTTTTCGCAAATAACTTGGAGTGCAAAAACAAGTGTAATTACCATTTCATATTTAGAATGTTGATCTTTTGAAAAAAAATCATGGTAGTGGTCCGCAAAATTCAAGATTTTGAGTTTAGTGGTCCGTGAGGTCCGAAAGGTTGGCGACCGCTGTGTTAAATGACAAAGCTAGTTTATTAATTATTCCTAGGGATTCCGATAGTTTTACATTTTTTTCCCTAATTTTTCAATAGTTTGGTAATATGGAAAATTTTGTTTTTATGTATAACAAGCCATTTTTAATTTTTGTATCTGCAAATGCGAGTTTTGAATATAAAATTGATCTTGCCTCACTGCTATCAAAATTATAATTTTTTTAAATTTTGTCAAAGTGGTTAGCGTAATAAAGTGCGGCTTTTAATCAAACACCCCACCTAGTAATTATTGGCTCTGGTGGTAATGGCACATTAGGCAATTTTTTTTAACTTTCCTCGAGGTGGACTGCAAAAAAACGTTCTTAGTATTTAATATTACTAAAATTATCTCTAATGGTTTTTATAATAATTAATTATGGTCAGCGCTCTAGATTTAAGCCACATTTTAAGTCTACTACAAATCGTTTGCAAACAGTAAAATAAATAAAATAGATATATAAAAAAGATCGAAATTCCTTAGGGTTGTTTCATCCTTATAAATAAAAAGCCGGATGATTTTACTGATTCCAGTTGGTATACTGTTATGGATTTCACCAATGTCACAAACCAAATGAGTACAGAGACAGTGTACTCATTCTAGTCTACACAATAGTGTTCACAGTTGGAAGCTCACGACAAGTGTCGCTGAACGAATGCATGTTTTTACAAGGGTCGGTGCATTATTTTTATACTATGGTTGTTATCAGACGACTTCCAGATGGTGACGCATTATGAAAATAGGTTAGTCTTGGTAGTTTTGGGATGAAGTTCATTTCTGTCCCTTCCTTCAAGGAAGGGACCACCTTTACACATACAGAACAAAACGCTAATAATGATAAGAATGAAATAACGATATAATATGAATACATACAATCTCTAAATAACGCAATTTGTGTATCTATAAACAATATCGATATTGTATAAAGTGGGATAGTTCAAAAATACTGAAGATAAATTTACATTCTAAAAAATATATAAATAAATCAAGAAAACAATTTTCAAGTAGTAATATGCATCAAATTAAAAATTGAAATCACAACATCACACTTTTTGGGTGTTTAATTAAAGTGGAATGGAAAACATCTGCTAATTTGCACTGGCCATTGTGTGAAATAAGAATAAATTTTGCGAATGACAATAAATTTAAATAGTGAATCGTTTGCAAAAGAACACACAAAGAGTGTGGAGTGTGGACCCTAATAAATAACAGACTATCGACATCCGATATTCGCGGTAAAGATGTGGGGGTAGGTGGTAACTACATAACAATACTTGAGTAGAATTATTATTTACACATTTGAGTGAATTTTTGAACATTCACCCAAATATATCGATGGGTTTAGTGCACAGATATTGTATGTCCAGTTTTGTATGTTTTGAGATAATCGAATTTTAAGTTTGTAGATGCTGGGATAATTCAGGTTTTTCCCTTTAAAGTAATTTATGTTGAATAGAAAAGTAAAATGTTGCATGTCCGGACATGCAACTTTTTTGCATGAAAAATATGGACGAAATGGACATATTATATATTTGAATAAGGCAAAATCTTCTCAATTATACTATTTGGAGATACAATACTTGCTAAACATGAAGATTTGATGCAGATGGACGTTTTGTGTATGATAACTCAATTTTGGTAAAAACTGGACATACAATATCTGTGCACTAACCCATCGATATATCCAAACGATGAAATCTGCAAGAGGTGAAAAAAAAAGACACCGCTAGAGAAATATTACATGGCGTTTATTAAAATAAAAAAAAAAACATAGTTAAATCTAGTGTGGAACTATCTACGAGTGTGGGGCCTGTGGGGCCTGGCTGTGGGCCTGGGGGCTCTGGCTCCTCTTCCTGCACGTCCTCGACCCCTAGCCGGCCTGGCGGGAGCTCGAGGAGCGTCTCGTTTGTTTTTGCGAGGACGAGGACCCGCGTCCTGCAGCAACACCTCCAGCAGCAGCGAATCCGGTAGAATGAAGTAGCGAACGTTGTTACCGCGTACTGACAGCGACTCCAGGTGCAGCGGCTCTCGTCGAGGTGCAGTCAAACGCACGCCTTTCAAGTGAGTATTCATGGCCACGTCTACTCCCGCTACGGTGCCGTGAACTTGGGCTCCGTTCTTCAGCTCCACGGTCACCGTCTCGTGGCTCAACTTCATCAAGAATCGGACTAGCTTCATAGCGACTCTTTTTACGACACTTGGCGCAACTGTCACTCACAAACTCGCGTGCTAAAACGTTTGCCGGTTGGACCAAACACTCGCGCTCACGACCATTCCCAATTCCACACCGACGCGATAGCGTTCTGCGTTATGCGTAACAACTACTTTTAATTTGCTGTATAGGTCGCGCAGCGAGAGTTGAGCCGAACCACACACACACACATGTGCATTTTTAGTATACAGGCTGATGCAATTTTTTTTTTTTGATATTTAATTTTAACTTTACCCTTAAAAATACCCCACAGTAACTCTATAGGGTTTAGTTCTGGGTGGTAGGGTGGTAGGCGCAGTACACTATGTCCGTGATCTTCCAGGATTTTGTCAAGTACCTACAAAATTTTTGGTAATTTGGTTTATTCTTTAGTATTAGGTCATATAAAACGGGTTTTGTGTTTTTCTCTGGATACGGTATATTCTAACTAAACCAACAAACGATATAAAAATCGAAGACTGAATGATTGGACTAAAGGAACATGTTGTATTTCACAAAACAAAAATATACAAAACAATAGTGTCTCTGTTAGACTCGTAACGTGTACGCGCGCGAAAGAGACAGAGCGTTTTTTATTGTTGCATGTAGTGAAAATTCGAATTATTCACCTATTCACAGACACAATGCACGCGCATTGTGTGTGTGTGTGTGTGTGGTTCGCCTCAACTCTGGCTGCGCGACCTGTACGAATAAGTTTTAGTGGAAAAAAATGGAATTGTTAAATTTATAGAAACGTTGTGGTTGCTAGTTACAGGAACATTGATTTAGGTGGATGCATAGCGTTCATATTTTTTTGTTTTGTATTTTATTTTTTTAATTCTCGATATATAGCAGAAGGAAGAATGAACATAGTTTTTAAATCCAACATTACGCTATGCTTAAAAAAGAAGGCATACGACCAATGCGTACCGCCAGTTATGACGTGTGGATGTGAAACGTTGATGCTAAATTCAAGAATGTTACTTATGATCCACTTTACACAGAGAAGCATGGAAAGATGTATGCTTGGTATAACAAGAAGAGCTCTTCTTACCCATGTACCCTCTTATGGTAAGAGGGATACATGGGTAAGAAGCATGACCAAAGTGGCAAATATAGCGGAACGTGTGAAAAAGTTGAAGTGGCAATGGACTGAACTGAACACATAGCGATAGTGTTGTAAGTCGAGAATATTCGAGGATTTTCTTTTTTCTTGGTTATAAAACATCTCTAGATAGTTTAATAGCTTTTTAGAGGATTCTAGGATATTTTCAGAACCAAATAAGAATAATAGGACTTTCTAGAATGTCTGAGAGCATTTTGAATGACATTTTTTCATTCTGACGACACTCAATGTGTCATTTTGTCATTTTAACACACGCACTACCAGCATGAACGTTTTCCGTTCTGAAAATTTTAAACAAAAAACAATTTAACAAAAACAAAAATATGTACATACATTAGGATGGAGCGAATTTTTTTTTTTGAAAATCAAAATGTTTGAGCTTGGAAAAAGTTGCTCCATGGGTATATAAAACAAATGGTATAATTATTTTTTTTGATATTTTAATTCCTTAATTTAATTCCCAAAGGGGTCAAAATTTTAGAAAAATATATGTTTTTAGCTAAAAGTGGAAGGTTCATGTGCGGTATTAAAACGCAGTAAAAATACATTTCTTGCCGTTTATTTGGTGTAAGACAATGCAAATAAGCAACACACGTTTAAACTGCTAATTAAGAACAAAAAACATAGAAAAAATCATACCAGAATTCTACAAGAATTATTTATTAGTAAAATTAAAAGTTTAGTAGACAATTTTCTAAAAGATTTTTTGAAAAAAAAAGAATAAAAGATAAAAATTTACTGAGCGATTTTTCGAGTCGGTATCGGCATACATACATATATGTATATGTACATATGTACATAGATAATGAAGCGGTAATATTCAAGAAATCAGCAAAATATCTGCCGATTTCGCTGATTTTGTGAATACTACCGTTTTATTATGTATTACACGAATTCGGCAGAATATTGCTTTTTTCGCGTAAGTGCCAGTTACAAACACATGAATGCTTATACTATATGTATGTATGTATGTATGTATGTATGTATATGTATGTATGTATGTATGTATCTATATGTATGTATGTACCTTCAATGAAATTTTCTAATATGCGTTTTTACTGTATGTATTTCTTGAAAACGCTCATTTTGGGATCAATAAATAAAATCAGCTGTTGGGCAAAAATCATACATATATCATTCATTAACTCTTCAAGATTCTTTGGTTTGTGCACTCATAAGAAATAAATAAATTTTTGTATCATCGTTTATTTTATTAGTTTATTTATTTATGTAAGTTTAATGTATTTTTTTTTCATTTTTTTGTTTATTAATAAAATTTCAAGAAAATATTTTTTTTTTTATTGTAAAATAGTATTATACACCCGATTCTCTTTTTGCACGGGGGATACGTTCCAGAGACTACCGTGTAAAAAAAGATACAGTGGACATATACAAATGGGAGATAGGTTCCATTACTTAAAATCAACTCTAAATATAAAATTCTCAAACTCAAAAAAAATCGAATTTATTTTTTATTTATACAAAAAAATATTTTTTATATCACGAAATCCAAAAAAAAAAAATTTTAGCCGATGAAGCGCGTGGCGCGTCTTTCGTATCCGATTCGATGTTGAAGACTAGTTTTGGAGTTTCGGGACAGATAAGGCAAATTGAAAATTGTGCATGTTAAAAATCCGTAAATCCGACATAATAACAAACTATAAAAAAATCATTGTCGGATGACAAAGGCACCGATGCAGTCGAGCAAAAACATTAACCCTGTAATAGGCTCGCTAATTTATTATTTTACACCAATGTATTTTTTTGTTAATTGTTTAAAACTTGAATTAATTTTATTAGTTTCAGTTTGTTAAGCATTTATTATTTCATACATGAAAAAAAAATTTTTCTTTTCGTTAATTTTTCATCAATTCCATCGATTAATATGGTGTTATCATAAAATTAAACACATTCCTAAAACGAAAAATATTGCAACATGCAACAAGATATAATATTATATATCAGAATATTGAAATACAAAGCAGAAAAAGTAATAAAAGTTAGAAAACTAATGAAAGTGACAAATTTTAATGAACTCTTTTTCGCACTTTTAGGGTTCAAATGCGTTTGCATAAGTAGAGCTAAGACCTCCTAGTTAAATCAGTGGTATGCAACCCTTGATTAGTGTGCATTGTGCAACATATGAACGATCCATCTATTGTTGTTTTCACAAGTTTAACAACTCACCTAATGCCGATCCATATTTGCAAAACCCAAAATAGAAGTTTTAGAGAAATAAAAAGAAATTTTATCGATTTAAAAACGAAGACTAGGTTATTTTATTATTATTTTGCTAAATTCGATGCTTGTGAAAGTTTACACAAATTAAAGTTTCCTACCGGTATACATTTCTATATGTTTTGTTTCTTAAATGTTTCATTTTAAAATATCATGAACTGAAAAGGTTTACGATCAGTGGGTAGATCTGAGCGATGCCATTGTAGTGAATTTTTGGCTTAAAAGTTGCATACTCATAAACGAAACTAAAGTGTACCATAAAAACCAGGAATATATGTATGCATATGCGACCAGTGCAACACAAAAATCTTTTTTGAAAACCGTGTTAAAGCAAAAAAATCAGTGTAAAAAAAGTAATTGGTCCGTTATCTTGAACCGTGTTATTTCAAAACCATGTAAAAAAAAACGTGCAAAAGAGAATCGGTGTACATATGTACATATGTACATATATGTACATATGTATATGTAGGGTACTGGTCCGCGAAAAATTTGATAAAAATTTACCGGTCCACCATATTAGAAAGTTTGAGTAGCACTGATATAGTCGATATAAAATATTAATTATCAGGGCTGTGGACTAATAAATAATGTATGTATGTATAGGTATATTGTATAATAACGAATGTGTAGGGTCATGTGTCTGGGGCTAGAGAGTGCGCAGTTCCACAACAGAAATATTTTTTTGAATCGAAGTTATGAAATCAAAATAAAATTTTCAACAAGATCTAATTTTGATAAATGAAACCACGGAGGAGTATTTTCGAAGATCGGTTTATTTAAGATTTGCTGATCACATGCTTAGTCAAAAAAAAAGTTTATTTGTCTACTTCCTAAAAGAGTACAACCCAAACAATGATGAATTTATTAAACTTACTGAATTTTACAATAGCGATCTACAAACAACAAACGAGTCCGTCCTAAAAGCTGAGCTTAGAATGTGGTGTAAGTTTTTTGAAAATTTTTCACATATACGTAATGCTATAAATACACCACTCAAAAATGCTATAAATACACCATCTCGTTGCGACAAATTAGGTTTTCCAAACGTTTATATACATATGTAGGTATATTACTAAAAATACTAGCAACACTTCCAATTACTACACGCAGCAATGAACGATCCTTTTCAACTCTTCGAAGGCTAAAATCATATTTTAAAAACTACATCTCAAGAACGTTTGAATGGTATAGCTCTTTTAAATAGTTATAGATACATACATAGGCACATAAAATTAAATCCCCACAATATTTTAAATGAGCTTCAGAAAAAGAAAGAAAAATAGGAATATTAATATAAGCTTATACTGTATTTTTTTTTTTAAGATAAAATTTTCAAAAAAATAGAAATTTTCATGCTTAAAAGTTCATACTTTTCCATGTAATTTTTAATTTCCAGAAGTCTCCACATTTATATTCATTGATAATGAAAATGTCGATCATATCATTAACGTAAAATATTTTGTAGATTAGCCACCCCTAAGAAAAAAATCTTAGGTGCGTGCCCGGACATTGCCGTCTATAAACCAATGTCCACTCTTGAAGAAGGTCAATATTCGAAGAAGTCCCAAACATCAGGATTCTTTTTAAATCATCAGCACCGAAATCCCAGAGCAAGAAGTCTCCATGTCTTAATGTTTGTTTCAGATAATTTGGAATTTGAATATCAGCTAGCAAATTCACTGGGGCATATGAAACATTTTTGTATTTTTTTTAAGCGGTTTTGTCGGGGTGCTGATTGCGTGAGTTGTGGTGTGCTCGGCATATATTGGGTAATTGTAGTTAAAGAATGTCTTTTTAAACTGGAACTACAAGAAACAAGCTGATCTTATTTATCTTCAAATGTTTAGCAAAAACGCTTTCTGGTCAAAGGCGTCATATATTTTTAGTAGTCTCGATCCTCGATGCCTATAGCCATTATTCGGCCAGTCCGTTGATCAAGTAAAAAGTCTCGCTCATTAAATGCATTTTTCGCTGTTTTTCACACCTACTAGAGTCAAAATATTTGCATTTGCATGTTGCTATGTTAAAAAGTATCTGCGCGTCCTCTTTAAATTTGTATCATCTGATCATTAAAAATATAAAGTCAAGTGAGGAATTTTACGTGTTAAAGAAATGATTAAAATGTGCTATTTGTATTCCTCAAGCAAATCCATGATAAAATCTTTGTGTCTGAAAACATTGGTAAAGGCGGTATACATGTCCTTCTGGCAGGTGGTCCTGGTCTCATCAAGGTCACTGACGCTGACTATTCCTCGAAGATACCAACGGGTAAATGCTTAGTGATTCAGGAGATGAACAAGATGTGAAACTTGCCAATTACATACCTTCCAGTCACGAGGTACAAATGAGACATGGAACTAAACCGGTTATCGCAGTAGCTGCTGATCCTTCGGGTGCTCGCCTTTCAACAGGATCTGTGGACTATGACGTGTGCTTTTGGGATTTCGCCGGTATGGACACATCAATGAGGTCCTTCCGTACATTACGTCCTTGCGAAAATCATCCGATCAAGTGTCTCCAATATTCGGCTACGGGTGATACAATACTGGTCATAAGTGGGGCAGCCCAAGCCAAAGTTTTGGACAGGGATGGCTTTGAAGTCATTGAATGCATCAAAGGTGATCAATACATATCGGATATGGCAAAGACTAAAGGTCATACAGCGTCACTCAACACCGGCTGTTGGCATCCTAATATTAGGGAAGAGTTCATGACGTCGTCACAGGACGGTACTATCAGATTGTGGGACGTTGAAAAACCAAAGCAGCATAAAAACATTATAAAACCCAGAGCGCAAGGTGGAATCAAAACAATTCCAGTAGCGTGTACGTACTCCCGAGACGGAAATACCGTAGCATGCGGTTGTTTCGATGGATCGATCCAGTTGTGGGATCATCGCAGGAGCTACGTCAATACGAGCGTAATCCTCAGAGATGCACATCAGAAACAATCAGAAATATCATCTTTGGTATATTCTTACCATGGGAATCACTTGGCGACTCGCGGATGTGACGACACGTTAAAACTGTGGGATTTGCGTGCTTTTAAGAAACCGGTTCACAGTGTCGATGACTTGTTTTCACGGTATGATACAACAGATTGTATGTTCAGTCCGGACGACTCCTTGATAGTTACTGGTGAATCGTTGAAAAGGGATCGAAAGGCAGGCCGCGTTCTATTTTACGACACGGTAACGTTTAATCTCGTAAGTGAAATCGAAGTAGCAGATTCGCACATTATTAAAACTCTTTGGCATCCAAAATTAAATCAGATATTTGTCGGTTGTGGAGACGGCACTGTGAAATGTTACTACGATCACAAAAGAAGTCTGCGTGGAGCCAAGCTGTGCGTGGTAAAAACTCACAGAAAACGAAATACCGTGGAAGTGTTGAGTAATACTCAAGTGATTACGCCGCATGCTTTACCACTTTTCCAACAAGACCGGGTAAAGACCGTGAAGAAACGCATGGAAAAAGATAGAATGGATCCTGTTAAGTCAAAACGTCCTGATTTGCCCATTACTTCCGGACAAGGTGGAAGGGTGGCTTCATCTGGAGGAACCTTGAGCTCCTATGTAATTCGAAACCTCGGTCTCAGCAAGCGTGTCAACGATGAACAGGATCCCCGCGAAGCTATTTTGAAGTTTGCTAAAGATGCTGCAGAAAATCCTTTTTGGATATCCCCTGCTTATGCCAAAACTCAACCAAAGCCAATATTTCAATTAGATGAAGAACAGAAGACCCCCGAGAATGATGGACCATCTGATTCGAAAAAAATGAAATTGTAATCTGTGACGACCAAGCGTTGACTTGAATAACAATATTTTAACCGAATGTGAATCCTCACTGTTTCTACTGCGCAGATTTTATATGCGTTAGTGACAAGTTAGTTAAGAGTTTTGATTACTGCGCATTCCAGTATGAGGAGTGGGGGTTCACATTCGTGAGATGAAACACTTATTAACTTGCACTATGTACGTTGATCAATAATAAAACTTCCTTCGTTTTCATTGAAAATTTGAATTGTTTTTTTCCCGTATTTAACAAATAATAAACAAGTGTTGATCGTGAACACGTAATATAGTAGTTGTATTATATTGTACCTACATATACATACATATATGTAGGTATAATAATTTAATCACTCTATTTGAATTTATTATTATTTATTAGTAAAATTAAAAGTTTAGTAGACAATATTCTAAAAGATTTTTTGAAGAAGAAAGAAGAAAAGAAAAAAAATTGCTGAGCGATTTTCCGAGTGGGTATGCATATTGAACTAAAGGGGCCTGTAAACGAGCAATATTGCTCATCAACCACCCAGCAACATTTTCAGCAAATCGGTCAACCGAAAGTGGGATTATTTTCATGAGGAAAGGTCAAAAAGGGGCGCTATAAACTATTTTGTAGAAGAGGGGAGCATTCACAGTACACCACTGATTTGCACGTTGATTATATATATATTCAGATAATCTGTTTAAAGTTCCAATTATGTTTTTCAAATTTAAACAATATTTTTAAGAGTAAAATATTAATTGTTAAACGTTTGAATCATTTACTGAAAGTTTGAATGATTACTGTAAAGTGAAATACTTAAATTGATTGCGAAATCATTTAATTTTCGTACAATACTTTTATCACTGAAAAAAAACTGAAAATCAACCATGGTAATAAGTATTTGATAGAGGAAAGGGATACAGTTTGAAAATAATTGATTCAAAAATAAATCACATTTAATAGAATTCACATACACACTCATATTACTTAAACTAAGAGCACAAATTTATAATGCCTTCGAAACTTTCGATGTGTCGTACCACCTTACATATATATAATGGAATTAACTGTTCGTCAGAGAAAGTCTAGCGAAAAATTTTACGTGTTAAAGAAATGATTAAAATGTGCTATGTATAA
The DNA here is from genome assembly GCA_022651745.1 of Parapsyche elsis. NCBI lineage: Eukaryota > Metazoa > Arthropoda > Insecta > Trichoptera > Hydropsychidae > Parapsyche > Parapsyche elsis. Next base: position 7,382,754 of record JAGVSN010000003.1, on the reverse strand, counting down.
TTTTCAAGCAATTCCATGATAAAATCTTTGTGTCTGAAAACATTGGTGAAGGCGGTATACATGTCCTTCCGGCAGGTGGTCCTGGTGTCATCAAGGTCACTGACGCTGACTATTCCTCGAAGATACCAACGTGTAAATTCCCTCTCTACGGTACTGAAGACCAAACCACCCCCACTGTCTCCACTACATAGCGCTGTGCCTATAAATCAAACAAACCGTTTTAGACAGATATATAAAAATGTATATATTTTTAGCGGTATAATTATAGTAAACTAACCATTGAGCCAGCCGGCACAGAACTTGTCCACAGTCAGGTAGCGAACGAATGTGCTTGGTACTTTGGCCCTGCACGAAGCATAATCCACTACTGGTATAGTGACAGCCTTTAGGTTGTTAGACGATGAATTCACGTCACCTTCAAAAGTGAGACCCCAACCGACGCCCTGGAACATTACAAATTGTGGCTCAAAGGCACAACAAAAAAATCCCAAAAATGTTATCAGTTATCATTTTACCTTCCCGAGGACTCCAGCTGAGACTTGTTGCTTTTGAAAAGTGTTCGATTGTAAGTCAAGGCAAACTGGATGTACCGAATCTGTTAAATGGAGTTGCGTCTCCAACACTAATACAGCTATATCTCCTTGCAAATTTTGTTCGTGTCCTCCATAAGTTTCAGGTGTGTGAATACGTAAAATCTGCGCAGAAAATTACACAATTTATAGTGGCAAATAATATTTGATACTCTATTACTTCTAAAATAGTAGTAATCTATGTACATAATAATTATATTGACGTTTTCTTGGTCACTAATAACGAATAGTATTTATTTTTACAAATTGGTTTATATTAGCATACATATTTATTCTATGTAGTTTTATTTTTGCGATTCTACTCTCAATTTGATTTTATGAAAATGTTAAAATTTAAAGAGATTTAAAAGTCTTACCATAGATTTTTGAACGGATTTTTTATCCAATGGATCATTCCAACTGCGATAATATTTCCCGGCTGCAATGGCGTAGTTTGTTTCTTTCAGGATTGTTCCGTCAGAATCGTCGTGGAAGCAGTGAGCCGCTGCATATACACGCAATTTTAATTGAATTAAAATTTATTACACATTTCAATGACCCATGCAAAATAGCGAACTCATACCGGAGATGATAAGTCTATTGGTAACAATGGTTCCTCCGCAAATATGCCCAAAGACGCCATTCCTCTTTCTATAAATGGCTACATGCCATGGTGACCCTCCTTTTACTTCATCATAAGATCCAATAGACAAACCCGTTTCAATTGCTTTCTCCATACCGCAATCTGAAAGCAGTCAATAGCATTCATGAAGTCATGAAAATCCAAAAATAAAACAAGTGGTGCATCTATCTATGTAGGTATTTACAGAAACTGTATACGCGAATTTAATGCATCTCGGTTATATCCGTACAATGAACAAATGAGCATGCATGGGGATCATAAGGTGACCAGAGTGTGAAAATGCTTGAAAAGGTTTATTGCTGTATGAAAATAATTGTTGACGACCTTTTGTTGCCATTCCAAAGAAGAGAATGTGGTCAATATAACCATCATTTCCAAAAAAAATGGTCGGTAGCCATACACATGACTATCCATATATTTGAAAACACAAGGTTGAAATTAATTTTTTTAAGAACACCTTAATCAACGGATACACCACCAACACACCAATCAAAATACATACAAACATAATTATCATATTACTGTGTTGAGTGCCACGCGTATATAAAAAACGATCTTCGGCATTTTTTCAAATAACAGATCATAACTACCACTTCCGGTCGGCGGATTTTAATCAAAACCTTATTCTTAAATTTTATATGGAAATTATAATATGTGCATTTTGACTTGATCAATAGGGCAGTTTCTGAAATTTTCTTCGTAAACATTTCGACAAAAAAAAATATGTAGTTACAAGTTATAATATATAATGATAGATATTTAGATCTAGATATGTTCACATGAATGCTAGTGGCGTATTTACATTTTTCGGACCCCTGGGAGTAGTAGAATTACGGGGTGACGAAACTAATAATTAAAAGGCCGAAAAAATAAAAAAAAAAATTCGTTCAATGATGTAAACTGCCGATTCTGGATTGATTTTGACCAAAATCACAGTATCTCTAAAGCGTAACGTGAAAGCTATAGATATGAAATTTCAAGTTGATCGATGGGGCAGTTTCGGAAATATTCTGTGGTAAAAGCGGATAAATTTTCTACTCGAAAAAATGTGGTTCCGGTTGACTGATGTTGACCAAATTCCTATGACTACATATACATAAAATAAAGATATGAAATTTCATAGATAGACTTGATAATTTTAGAGAAAACACAGGGACAGACACACACACAGACATACAGACATTTTTTTACAAATCATGAAATCATGATACCTGATAAAATCCCGTCAAAATCTCGAGGTCAATTTTCCGACGATCACAATACCTTATCCGATTAGAATAAAGTCGGTCGATTCGTGCTGATCGGTTGATCGAACACGGCAAAATTTTTTGTGAATAATCGAATTTTGTCAAAAGACAGACATATGTATACACGTTCTTATATCGACTAAATTTTCAAAACCACCAATCGATTTCATTTTTTTAAATTTATGTACATATATATGTGCAAAGCGTCAGAGCGGTCATCATGTCTCCATTCTACCATAGTTATTGCTAGTAAGTAAATAGCCATAACCAATTAAGTTAAATAAGTTATAACTGAATCTCACCCGCGACACACTGCGGCGTGATATTATCCCAATCACCGTTCATGCACTTGAGGGGTTTGATATTTGCATTGGTTGGGATATGGCGCGTCTTGCACTGGGATGTGACAGTGGTGCCACTCAGCATCGGACCGCTACAAGACACATTTTTCCCTAGATAGATACACGAGAAGTCAACAGTAGAGGAAACTAACTCCTTGCATTTCTCTGAAATCAATCAATATGGTCAATTTACAAATGTGTAGAATAGACGTAATAAAAAAAAAATTCAGTGACATTCAAACTCACTAAGGCACTGGATGACATCGGACCAAACACTGTTTTCACAAAAACTAGAACTCGCTGGAAGGGGATAGTGATTCTTCTCGCATTCATAATTTAGGAGAGTATATTCGTTGACCTGAGTACCCGGCGTTTGCTTTTTCCCACCGATTTTATAACCACCTCTTTCCGGGAATTGTGGTAAAATGCACCCGCCATTCCTGAAATTAAATTATTTGCAATCTATTTCCAAATACTATATACATATGTATCTACGTGTGGTGATCATCTGCTTACTTGGGAATTTCTGTCGTAGTAGTAGTAGAACTTTAAATGAGAATTGTTTGATGACAATTTAGATTCTAAATTCAACGTTAGTTTACTTTTAAATGTACATACATACATACATATGTACATACTCCCGCTTATGGCTTGTGTTCGCCCTTGGCTGTCGCGCGTGATTTGTGCATGTCGTAGCTTTTTATAGTATGTATATAGAATTTGAAAGATGGAATGCAGGCGTTCGACTGCACTCGCATGTTGCGATGGCCAAAGTGGAGATGGAGGGGGTGGCAGTCGCACGGTGCAACGGCAGACGGTTGCCGCGCGCGATAGCCAAGCGCAAAACCAAGGCATCAATGTTTCTGGAAATGGTCAAAGTGCGCAAAGTACCTACTCGCATGGTATACTGACACTGTTGCAATAAGCGTCGCCATCGACGCACGCGCCGTAAGCACACTTAAATAGGTATGATTGACAGGTTCTATGGGAACATTGCTCTACAGTCTCGTCTGAAGAGTCTGAGCAGTCTGCGTTACCGTCGCACACCAGATCATTTTCGATGCAGACTCCGTTTGCACACTGGAATTGGTTATTGCTGGAATTCGAAATCCGATCAAGCCTAGAGGTTGACTTTATTCTACCATTTCATAGTATAGCAGATGATAAGAGAGACAGTTACCCACACTTGTTGGCGGTCTTCTTCCTACAGTCCTTGTGGAGTTCGTCCGAGTTGTCGGCGCAATCTTGATTTCCGTTGCACTTGGCATCGCCATCCACGCACGCGCCATAAGTGCATCGAAACAGGTACGAATCGCATCTACATACATATGTATACATATGTTACAGTTGAAGTGTGTACATACTTAGTTTATGTATGCATTCACTAGTTAATGTATACATTGTCTAGCTTAGCCAGTTACAGTATACACGGGAGAATGAATAGAAATATTTGCTAGTCAATGCATACATTAACCATACACACGCAGTTAAATCTTCTAAACAGATCTTCAGTGCTGTGTGATATAATTTATAGAATTTTTTTTATAGACAACCCACAATAAATCGCGATAAAATGAAACAACAGTTTTATGACACATTATTGAAGAAAGCTCAAAAGAACAATAGTTCTCAAATGAGTACAGAAAAATACAACAGATTAACAGAAGAAATAAAAGTGGCTAAAAGTAGAAGTAAAAAACAATAGAGATGTACATATATATGTACATATGTATGTATATAATAGCCCAATTCCGTATGTCTGTCTGTCTGCCGCCTGCTGATAACGCTAATTCAAATTTAATTGAAAAAACACGAACGTCGCGAGTGGGATTTGAACCCGTGATCGCCAGGTTGGGTGAGTTAGCGCTAACGCGTTCACCCCAACACCGGTGATGGGAGGCCTCCTATAATTTGAAAATAATAATCCTATAAAGTAGGTTCGCGACTTTGCTAAATTGTTACGTAATCAATGACGAAAACATTTGATCGATTTATTTGGTAAGCACGTTGAAAAAATTTTTCTATCGTTAAAATAAATTACAAAAAACACGTCCGTTGATATTCAACAGGCTTACACTAGTAGTAGTAGAATAGGCTTCTACGCCATTATGATGTATTAACTGTGGGGTGGAAAATAACAACAAGAATCACACATATTTTTGCCAAAATAAGTAAGAATTCCATAAAAGGAATGACGTTTTACTAGCAGTTGTCTGAGTATACACTTACTATTTATTCATACATTGTCTAGTTAGGGTAAATGTGAAATGTAATGTTGTGAGCTTTAACTAGATATTTTAGTTAGTGTATACATTGACGAGATTTAACACTTTAACTGTAACATAATATATAAAACCAAAATATTACGTTTCATGACAAAAACTTATATTCTATCTTTAGTAACTCCCTTGTGGCAGCACTAGGTACTCAAACTAAAATTTTTGTCTGAAAACCATTTTTTAAATTTTTATAATTAAACTAGATATATATGTACACAGTTTTTATGTTATTTTATAAAAATGTGCACAAGTTTGTCTTAAATCCAAGCTATTTAAGTATAATTCTACTTTTTTTATTATTTTAATAAAATAAAATTTAAACATGACATTTTTTTGATATTACATAATATGTATAATGCACGCTTTGAACATAAATACGGTGTTTCATTTTGGCCTACTATATATATTGGGTCAGTAACTTTTCCGATTTTCAGTCAGTTATTTTAACCAAATGGTGAGTAATTTTAATAAATGGTCATAAAATAAAAAGTAAGTTTTATAAAAGATCAGTACACACTGGTCAGGACTTAAGTGATCAGTAAATATATTAAATCGTCAGTAATTAATACTAAATGATAAGTAAATTTATATAAACGGTCGGTATTTTACCGATTCGTTAATTTTTACTGACCATTTTTAAAATATAATATTGACCATTTTCTTGAAAAGTTACTGACCATGGATCGATTTAAATACTGACCGATTAATTATTTGGATTTCATTTTAACCTCTAAATTGCGACTGAAACAAATGAAATTAAAACCAAAGCGGCAAAGTGGCAAATAGACATTTTACGAATCTTTGAAATTTACAATTTGTTCAACTGTTCAATTTGTTCAATTTAAAACATTGTTCAAATATAATTTGAATACATTTATCACCTTGTTTTGCGACAACTGGCCAAAGTCTCGTCTGACCCATCCTTGCAGTTGACTTTACCGTCACATAGCTCATCTAATGGGATGCAGCTGCCCCCCGTGCACTTCCAGTTACCCGAACTAAAATTTGAGAAAATATTGTTAAATGAAAATCCGCATCCGTTTTCATCTCTAGTGTCTCCCTCAGAAAAAAAATGTAACTCAAATTATGACTTATTGCTTATAAAATTATGACTTATGACCGCAACTGTGTACATACCTATGAGCAGAAAATAAAAATAAAAAACAAAATTCTTACAAGACTAAACTGCTTCTTTGATTTGGCTGATTTTCACCAAAACTTTAACACCTTATTAAAAATATAAGCTTTTCGGAATCTCACTTACGGGCATTTTTTCGCTTGTCTGACGCTTCTGAACAACACTGGATACAGTCCAGTTACATTTTGGAAGTTTTCGTACTCGCTGAAATTCATAAAATCGTCAATTTAATTAAATAATTATTTGTACGTCAAATATCTGTTATAAAATATATAAATATGTACCAACATTTTTAGCTAAATAAGCAACTGAAGATACAAAGAAGCAACTATAATTTTTTTCTACTTAGAAAAGCTTTTATGTACATAAATACCTAATTTCTGATTCTTGGCTAGAACCGTTAGTCCACAAGCGTGTAGTCGCCGGAAACACTGAAAAATAATTAATTTCTAACATCAGTTTAGTAGATATTTTATCAAACTTTTACTTTAAAATCTAAATCCCATTATGATCAGATTTGAACGCTTGTTTTAGTATCAATGCTACAAGCAGTATGAAATTCCGCACAAATCATCAATCAATCCCGATTCATTTTGATTGGTTAATAGTATTGTAAGTATTAAGAATATGTATTAGTAATAGAATCATTGCTATTTTAAAATAACAATATAAATTATTGCTTATAACGTGTTATTTCCTCTTATTGAAATTCGGAGATAAGGTTTTTACTTGCGGAATGGAGTGGCTGTTTGGAAACCGGTCCAGCGGGGTCAAGCTTGACCCGAAGAAGGTCAAAGTTTTTGCGATAGACACCAGATAATTGACGGAAACGTGTACGTATGTAAATATTAAAAACAATAAAATTCCATTATAATACCGAAAAACCATTTGATAACTTTAAATGCTTTATTTATTTGTAGCTGGTAGGGTAATTCCGTATCCAAATAAAACACCACTGTTTAATAATGCATATTTTTTACATACATACATACATACATATGTACATATATGGTGAATCGTTTAAATATGATAAAATATATTAAATAAAAAAAACGACCTATCGTTATTGTATACTTTTTAATATTCTTTCCGAAAATAATCTGCAAAATTTATTGATTTTTTTTTTTTTTACATGCAATACATGCTGCGGCTGCGAAGTTTGAGAATCTTCAGAGATGAGCAATAATTGGTTATACGTTCTGTCACTGTCTGTAGTGAGTAATATAATTGACAATAATATTCAATAATAATAGTATATCGTATTTACATTGATAAATGTAAATAAATATGTAAAAGAATTGAAACTCTATAGTTAGCCAATCAAAACGAGTTATTTTTAATATCCATAAATGTACTGGTTTAGTTAGTTTTTGAATCACCTGAGGGTACAAGGGTCAATGCCACCAGCACAGTACTGATGAGGGACACATTTCTCATTTTCCAGATCTTCCTCGTACATTGGTTGCCGATTGGCATGATTACCAACCAGTTGGTTGTTGGTCAGAGTGCGTCGCACCGCACCAACAATCCAGCACTCAGTGATCAACAACCACCTCAGCAGACATTTCTGACCCCACACTGACCAATCAAGTGATAATATCTATGTTTAAATACGGACAAATAATAATTCAATTATCAGGCAAAAATTTCATAAAAACATTTCAAAACTGATCAAAATTTGTTCAAGGGACTTCATATATTTACCCAATTTGTTTTCGCATTTATTTTTGTAAAAAGTCGCTTAGATAAAATACTAAAAAGTTTGGAGTTCTCATTTGTATAATGCACTCAGCAATCGTTTTGCACTCAGCAATCAGTTTTGCCAATCCACCTAGCATAATATTTTTAATAATTTTATTCAGCTAAGATACTTTTTTTTTTTTTTTTTACTCATCAAAAGTAAAGTTTTTCCTTGGCAGTAAGGATATTATGATCGTGGAATTAGAATTAGGAATAAATTAAACACGAAAGTAAGAGTTATCGTGAAGCGTACGTATTTTTTAAACAATAATTTTACCCGCGTATTAAACTCAGACAATTAATTAATCGGTTAGTATTTAAATCAATAAACGGACAGTAACTTTTCAAGAAAATGGTCAGTATTATATTTAGAAAACGGTTAGAAAAAAATAATAAATTTTCAGTAAAAAATATATTTTTGGGAAGTAACTTCTTCACAAACGATTAGATAACTTTAAATACCGACCGTTTATATAAATGTACTTACCGTATAGTATTAATTACTGACCATTTAATATATTTACTGGTCACTTAAGTCATGGGTGCTTAATCCGTCGATTGCGATCTACCGCAAAAGCTAAGTTTAGTCGATCAAAAAGAGACGAAAGTTTAGACGATCAAAAAGAAAGCAAAATTTAGTCGATCTGAAATACGATTTTGCTTTGTAAATTTTGAAATATATTTTCTACAATTGTTCAATTTTGTTAACTAAGCCAAACGGTTTTCCTAGTGCTTATCTGTTAACGAAATGGATTAATGATCAAAGGAAGGTGCGCTATTTTTTCGTGATATGTATTTGTTTAATCGTCGCTAAGGTACATTAGCTAATTTGTCAAAATAAGTCAAGAGGACTACTTGGAACTTTTATCATCTGATCTATTACAATACCGCACACTTTCTTCGAAATCGCTAATTCAAAACGTGTTCTTCTGAGAATGTATATTTAAACGACTGCATTCAGTAAGCAACACGTTTAACTGATAATCGCCTTGGTGACTGTTTGCGTTTTGCTAAAAGTAATTAAAATTTCATAAGTAATAATAAATATAAAAAAGTATATGAAAATAATAGTATCTATTTCGCATATTTTTTTGGCTTATGGATAGCTTTGAAAAACTAAAAAAGTTTACAATATATTTTGTAAAATTCTTATAAGATTCTTATTAAGTTATTAGTATATTATATTTTATATCCGGACCTCCCCTAAATTCTTGCATGGAAGTCGATCGCGATGCAAATTGAAATAAAAATTAGGAAAATATTTAGTACCCTTGACTTAAGTATTGACCAGTGTGTACTGACCTTAATGACCATTTATTAAAATTACTTACCATTTGGCCAAAATAGCTGACCGAAAATCGAAAATGTTACTGACCCAACAAACATCCTCTTCGAATATTGTGAACGCTCCATATTACAGCATCCACGGGTATCTAGTTTGAGAAGGCTTATACATAATATACCTTAGAAATAATGAATCCGCTTTCACGAAGAAAATACTTTGTGCGCTTCCGGCTTCCGAGTCATTCAATATGAAAATTGGCAACACATATGTACTATCATTCTACCATCACAACGTTTGTAAATCCCATACACTGTATTCCTGAACTCATTTATTTAGTTTCTTCATTATTTAAATACTGAATTATTTCAAGACAACATAAATCATAAATGTGAAATGTGCAACTTTAGAGCACACCCACTTTTTTAGTTATTATTATGGGATAATTATCCCACGAGACTCAATTGAGTATGATGGAATATGTACGTTTTAATTTGGCCAATTCAATAAATAAATTAATAATTAGTAAATAAGAAAAACTCATACTGCTTTCAAACAGATTTAATATAAATATATTCAATCAATACATGAAATACACACAAAGAGTTTTATGAAATAAATGAATCAATAAATTATTAATTTTACATCATAAAAATAATGCAACGGTTTCTTGAACATGCAAACAAAATACAAGATTGTGACGTTTTAAATAGTCATTTAATTCAAATTTTAATAATAAAAATATATATAATTAGTACGTCTGTAATGTAAAACGAATCATATAAAAATATACATATATAATTAGTACGTCTGTATTGTAAAACGAATCACATAAAAAGTACAATGTATTGATAAACTCGAAATTAAGATTTTTCAAAAATTTATTACTGTGATACTTTTCCTACATTCTTCATTCACAATAATTAACTACTTATTGAATATGGTATTATATTAGTAGTTTAAATTTCTTTCTTTAAAAAAAGTTTAACATTCATATAAAGAGTAAAATTGCTATAATCTAAATTGCACAGTTTAAATTCAGACTTAGGAAAACAAATATGTATATATTTTTTAATAAATAAAAATTAAGTTGTGTAAATTTTATATAAAGCCTAGTGCACACTGCAGATGTACACATGTCTATAAAAAAATAGTAAGATGTTAAAATTGGTCTAGCTCTAGAGGATGTTATCCAATTACCTACAAATCAAATTTCGGCCATCAATAAAAAAAATAAAACTTTCAGTCATTTGATCATTTTAATTGGCCTTAGTGTTTTGACCTAACATGAGGACATAATCATCATACCTTGATATGAAGTCACAATTTACAATCTGCTATATTTTATTTGGTCAACTTCTCATTTAACGTCTTGTGTACACAAGCGTTGTGATCTCAAGAGCAAAGTAACAACGTATACCCTCAATTTATTAAGAGGATTGCATGAAAGGAACATCAAACGATGTTCTAACTGCCTAGGATTACAGCGTGAATTAAAAAGCAACAGGTGTCAACACGTTCAAAGAACAGTTTTATAAACATGAAACATACAAGAAATGTCCAGCAATTAGTTCAGAAACCTACTGCAAACTCAAAATATTGACACTTGTTGCTTCTTTCTATCCCAGGCTTATCACTTTAAAACCCTGATAATTTTATGTACTAAAATATTCAAATTTATCACAAGATATAATATCTACCTAAACACAATTGAACTTAAGCTGTATAATCAATTAATTTATTTTAAAAATATGTGTATATGTACAATTGTACAATAATTGTACAAGGGGGTGTATATTTTAGATTTTTGATAAAATATTTTTTAATTATTTTCTACTAGATTTACTTTTAAGTAAAAGTAGCACATTACTAGATTCCACATAACTGTGTTCATGAAACTATTGCAAAGATTTCAGATATTTCAAGAATTCAGCAATACACTTGTCTATGTATGTATTTCACGAGTCAAAAATTTGCCTAATTATTTGTAATGGGCAATTTCATGTGTTCGGCGTAACATATATATGTATGTAGTATATTCCTTATATTTATATTTTATAGTTATAAATATAATTTCTTAAATTAAAATCACATTAGCTTTATAAATAATAAAATATATCTATATAATTTTAATAATATAGCTGTAGCATTTGGCGCAAGCGCCTGAAACGTAACATAATAATTCGAAAAAAATCATTTTAGCTTTGTAATAAAATATAGCCCCAAAATTGAAAACAAGCTGACAAATTCAGCTATCGGGAATTTACCCCAAAAGAAACCACCAAACACTGAAAAACAAGATACGGGCAAGAGTAAGTTTTGACTTTTTTAATAAAATTAAAATTTGAGCACCGCGAAAGTAACACACGAAATTAATCGCATGAAATCTAGTAGTGTATAAAGTACTTTTAAAAACCTTCATGAATTCTTTAGTTTATATTTACAGTGATATTATTTTTATATAACAATAAATAAAAAAAAAAAAAATATCAGGAACATATTATGTAAAGACAAGGATATACAAACTGTCCTCGTTGACTTATTAATAGTATTTCAGTTATTAAACGTAATATCTCGTCAAATAAATTAGTAAGCACATAAAATATTTAAACTGAAACAATACAAATTAATAAGCTAATGACTTATGGGCTACTGTGAAAGCTAATTCACTCTGAAACTCCCAGTTTGGTCTTATTGCCAGCACTGTATGTACATACATATTTCATCACTTAAATTTAAGTGTTGCATAATTATAAATACCATAAAGTATCATAAATACGATCTCACCCTTACAAATGGCGTGAGTTTTTAGATATGAAGGATTAAAAAAGATGAAATATCAATACTACAGTACAAAATCTATTCAAAAAAACATGTTACATATTAAGTATATGTATGTACAATTTTACGAAAAAAAGTACACACATACACGCTCACACATTGCTGGTGTTTTATTGCTAGTCAACATCTATAAATATGTATATATTATTATAAATTTTATTTCTATAATTACAATAAATTATTGAGATAAACATTTTTTTATATAAACTATATATGTATACAGAGCAAATGGAAGACATTGTAATATTTGCTGTCTTTTTTAACAATAACTATTACTATAAAAATATAATATATGTATGTACATACACATAAAAGGTTCACAGATAAACTCAAGGAGTCATTTTTCGGTCCAAATGAGGTATGCATTTTAGGTATGTATGTATGTATCCAATTTCGCAGTATAAACTGAGAGAAATCAGCCACCAAAATTTTAGTCAATGTCAACGGGAGAAGTGCTTTAGTATAAGACACACGCGTACATTCGCACATGTGGGTACAAAAAGCAAACACGAAATCTGCTCTCCATGGACCCTTCATATGTATAATATGTACATATGTATGTATAAGATAAAACTTTCTTGCAGTATATCTCAAAACTAGATACAAATATTTATTTAAGTCGCGTTTTTCTAAACATAATAAATATAAATGCAATTTAAAAAATAATTGCCTTTATAAAAAAACTCATTAAAAAAAATCTTGACTTCGAAGTATTCAATATAATAATTTTTGCATAATATGCATATGAAAATGATAGAAAGTAAAACAACAATTTTCAAAGCAATTACGTTGTCGATAACCACTATTGTAGGTTCTGTCTCCTCATATGTGTATTTTATATACTAGCATACATACATATGTATGTATGTATAGTACGCATTTTGATTTAAAAGAAGAGATCAGAAATTATTTCGAACACAGGTGTATTCGGGATAAATTTTTATATAAATTAAATTATTTATTCATGAAAAAAAGTATTGTAATAAATTAAATTGTAATAAATATTCATTCAAAGTACGTAATTTACAAGTGAGCGCATCGACTACAAATTAACTTTGTGTCAATATTATACAACACTCAAATACTAGAAATTTTCTTTTTATACAGACTAAAATTTGAGAAGCATCATGAATACTTCATATGAATATTTTATATGTACCTATGTATGTATGTATGTACATACATGTACGTACGATACATGTCCCTCGAAAACTCTTTTAAATAAACGTTAAACTAGAATACGAATTTTGATCAAATCCGTTATCCTTCATATATGTATGCCGTTTATAATGAAGATAGTAGGAATTCACTTTCCAAAATAATTGAGTTTAAAAAAATAAAGTGAAAAAAAATGGAACTACATACATAGTACAATGGTTAAAAAAAATAATGATAATTTAGGCTTAATACCTCCTTAAAGTTAGGACATAATAACTTAGATACTAAAACACAAAATTTTCCAGTAACCATGAATCAAGCCTTGTCAAAACAGTAAAAAGTGAACTCATACCACCTTAATTTTAAACAGCTATCGTGTTATCGATTTGTGAGATTTGATACGGCATGCCTCGGATTAAATTATAAATAGTTTTATAATCCACAGCGAAAAATAATCATACAACAACATAACAAATTACTATGTCTAAAATGAGCAATTCATTCAATATCAACACAATCCAAAGCCGAACAATTAGTATTACAATTGATGAGATTTAATTGGACTTTAGCAAAACTGAGCATTCTGCATCTTCACAGCCTTATTCTCCACGCAGTGAGAATTCGTGCGACACAATTGCAATAAGAATATTTGTATAGTTATTAATTATACCAATATAAATAAAAGAGTTTAAACAAAATGTATCATAATATGTCAAATATTATCAAGTATAAAATATAACACAAAAAAACATTGATATTAATTTATATTGAGACTCGTTACACAAATATATATAAAAATAAGATTTTATCACTAAATAATGCATAAATCATTTAAGCATAAGAGAGCTGAACGTTCTGTAGTCGATATGAATTTAAAATTAAATTCTATAAAGCAGTATTTGGAGAATATGGTGTTGATTTGTCTTTTATTCTATATATACATATACATGAATATACAAACTTTGTTTACAAGACACTGGTATTTTCATATATTAGTCTGTTTTAAAGGGATTACCATACGCCTTTCACGAAGCTAAGAGTATTCATATTGAAATAACAAGCATGAAATAATAATGGAGATGGAGGAAATAAACTCCTTAAACAAATTCAAATTGCGTTTCTTGATGGCACAAAAGGTAGAATGTAGCGCGCATATATTGCTTAAGGGTGTAATATTTTAAACAATACATACATAGGTATATTTGGATTAATTTTTTTGTGCCGATTTTAAAATATAATTTATAAAAGCCTATGAATATATTTTTTAATTCAATTAACCATAAATAATTCGACGTATCTATTGGGTACAGGTGTTTGTGGTGGAGCTAGATTGTGTGGAAGAACCGGTGGCAAAGATGGCGGCATTGTAGGCGGATGAGGTGGTTGAATTATGGCTGGAAGAGATGACGGCAAACCTTCAAATTGAAATGGCAATGGACTGCCTGACATAGGCATCACATCGCTGGCGTTCACCTGAAAATACAAATTTTTATAAGTTTTAGAAATTTCCTTCTAAATACATACATACATACTCATAAAACTTCTGCAATATAAACATTGGTTATGAGTGATATGAACAGTCAAATTACATATTAATCAATACCTACCTATCAATTAATAAGTATATTTTTACATTATACGTGTTTAATGTTATTTTTATTATTTATATGAGAAAATGTTTGAAAAATAAAAAATGATTTATTCAGTGTTAACAATAACCAAGTGTGCCGGTGGTTGATAAAGATGAGGTGGAGCAGTTGGTGACACGGGTGGACTTGGATAGAAGTAAAATACTGGTGGTGGATGATAGAATGCTCTCACTCCTGCACCATTTCCGGCACCTCCACCGTAGGCTGCGTAAGCCGCCGGATTGAACCCAGTATTCGGTATCATGCCGTTGTGACCTGAGGTTAAACATTTAAATATCACAATAATGAAGATCAATCGCACTTAGGTATATAAAATTCTGCTTAATAGTCAGATAGAAGATTTAAATAATGTCACAGAATAATTATTAAAAAAATGTATGATATAGCACCACATATGTATGACAGAAACAATATATTGCAATGGAACTCTATTTGAAGCTACTATTATGAATTGAATTCACGTGACAAAATTAATAGTACATAAATTTAATTTGTTTAATATGAAAGTTCCACTGAAATACTTTCAAATGATTCAAAATTTATTTAAATTTAAATGTATATAGGTAAGGTATATTAGAGTGACTCACCTCTAAGTATCCCAAAAACCAACCATTCGACTTTCATATACACCATAGGTTCCCCTAATACCAGCACAAACCAATCCCGCAGTGTTTGCATACCATTCCTTAGCTGTTAAATACATAATTTGTGTGTCGAGAGAGTTTTTTTGTGTGATCTGTTTTATGCCTTTGTATAAAAGATTGTTCCAACACCCAAATTCAAGGAAAAAAATTAAAACAGATTTTAAATCAATTATTGCATCTAATAAACGAACAATATAGCAAAATTTATGAATCAAAAATTTACTGAAAAACATTGAGAACAAAGAGAGCTGTGATCCGTTGTATAATTTTGATTTATATACCTACATATGTATATAATATGTATCTATGTATTTATTGAAATTGTGTGTACGTGTAATACATGTCAGTTTAGTTAAAATTTGATGGTACAAAATACAAAGGCACATAGCAGCAACAAGTGTCACAGCTGTTAAAGAGCAAATATATAAATAGAGTAATATGTAGAAGTAAATAAATAAAACAAATTAGTAAATTGTACACAAAATATACAAATAAATAAATCTATTGTCTATAATCTATGTATATATCAATGTCTGAAGTTGTGGAATATGCATGTATATGTATATGTAGAATATACATAGTTGAATGAATGTGAGTAATTAAACTTTCAAGAAGCAACCGTTATTTTACAACAAGGGCGCATTCACGGCAAGCTTATGTATACACATTTATAGCATATTTACGTGCCCTTGCTGCAACACTCACTTAAAAACGTATAATGGACAATTTACAACGAAGAATGATCTTTTGTACCAAGCGGGTGTTAGAATAAAAATAATAAACTGGTTCCATTATATTAAAAAATCGTTTGGCTGTCCTACTTCGACAATTTGTCCGTGTATGGGATAGCACTTGTACTTGTGTTACGGAAAAGGCCACTTATGTACGTGTGTGAGTTTATCAAGCAGTTATGTCAATAATACTAATCACCAAAATAAATTGCATAAAGACAGACACAAAAAGTGTAAGGGATGGGAAAATGTGTGTGTATGTTTTTGTAGGTTAAAATATACAAGAGATTTCCAAAAAGCTGTTTTTCATCAACATATATAAAAATATATATTATAAAATTTAATTTAAAAAAAAGTTTATGTTTATGTTTATGAATGTAAAAAAATGGACAAGCACTGTTGTGACTATAAAATAGTTATTAATAAGAAAAAATATTTATTTATATGATATAAATAAAGGGTAAACATTTTTACTTTTTTTATCATCATTTAAGGCACTTATGTATGTATTAATTTCATTTTAAAAAGTCATTATATTACTCTTTGTTATTTTTGTAGAAATAATTTAAGTCGGAAAATTATTTTCAATGTACTATATAATTACATAATAATAAATTCATTTAATAAACATTAAAGTCTCACTATTTCAATGAACGACAATTTAAATAAATGCCATAATGATTTAAACATCAAAAATATTGCCGCTTTCGCTCAATGATGTGTTTGTACTCTTTCTATCAATTGAATTAATTTCATCTAAACAGTATTGTTTTCAAATAAACGTTAGTAGGATAGCCCGCCTTTTGTAATAAAATAACACAGACAACAAATACACACAAGCATGCACACTTGACTTTTGATCTATTGATCCTGGCTTAGCACTGATGTTTGGTTGACCATTTTTTCTCAAAACGTAGATGTACATCCGTAGTCTATTACGTTCAGGTGATTTTTTTCCGCATCCTAAAATTTACTAATCTCCTAAATGCCACTGCTATGGCAAATTAAAGAAATAGGCTTTTAATGTTTAATGTTTAATACAAGAAATAACATTTTTGAGTTTATTGTGAAATTACATAATTATGATATATATATAAAAGGATGATGCCACATTTTATTAAGTGATTGGAAGAAGTTTTTGTTTATCAAAATGATTTTGAAAATCATTACAATGTTTAACCAAATGAAATTTTTTTTGGTTATCGTCACAAACATACAAACGATAGTACCTATACGATATTCGAATTGTGAAATGTGTCAATGAATTTTGAAAAATTTGGCATAAAATGTATGTACATACATACATATGTCTACGTCATATTGCGCGCGCGTGTAGAATTATTATAGATATACATATGTACATACATAAAAATTGTGCTGGTTTGACTGACGTCTGTGAGACCCAATTTAACGTTTTGCATTGAGTAACCACCTTTTTATACGTAGCATATCTCAACATTTGACACAATTAATATTTTAATTTAATGTTCATTCAAACGTTCATTAAGAAGTACCTAAATATATATAAACATCCACACGTGTTAATAACAAAATTTAATTAGAATTACTTACCTTGTACCTACATACATATGTATTTCTCACATTTTCTTATTCGGCGATTCTCAACCAATAGTGACATGCGGGTACTATAAATTATTCATGAATGAATCATCGACACTGAGCTTAGTAGATTTACAATTTTTTTTTACAAATAAACGACATTTATACCCGCAATATGGATACGACTGTTTTAAGAACTCAAAAATAATATTTGAATTTAACTGTCAGTTATTAGTTCGCTAATTATAAACTCACGACACTGTCCTTTAACAAGTTGTCTATTCTTAATTGAAGACATTATCAGACTCTAACTCCGAAAAACTCTAACTAACAAAATATTAACGTTGAATTCTACCGACGCACGCACAATGTTGTATTTCTCGACTAAAATGCAACACAAAACTGAAATGAATTGCAATTGGTCATTTGCGGGTGGAGAGGGGATGAAAGGGACAGCATGTACGTTTTGCCTAGAAGTCTTCCTAAAACGGTCGGACTATAGTGGGTTATTTTTTTGCAAAAGATTCATTATTTGATGAAAATTTAATTTGTTCATTGCCTCCTAGTTTAGGTATTAGCCTTCTATTTTGTATAGTGGAGTAAGAAAAATGTAGAAAACCTTTTCTATTTTAAAATAAAAACAAAGTAAATATATAATCTGAGGGCAAACATTACCGTGCCATTAAATTTAAATGTAGGTCAATTTTTTAAAAATAATAGTCATAATCTACGTAATTTATTTGTGATAGTTAAATACCTACTTAAAAATTTATAAAATTAATAGCGCTGCTGAAATTAAAAAAATTATCGGCCTTTTCTAGCTACATATGTATGTGTAGTGCTACAAGTACATATGTATGTATGTATGTGGGTACGTGAAAATTTCATAAAATCATATATTATTTTTTGATGCTACAAGCCTTGTAGAGCGAAAATTCAGAACCAATTTGAGATTTCGAGTGCAGAACGCGTGAAGTGGATTTGAAACGCGAAAAATCGAAATTTCGACCTGAATTGCATCAAATTGAACGCGAAGCACTATCGAGCCGAGCGCGGCGGGCGAAACATCGGGTACGAAACACGAGAAAAAATCCTAGTTGTGATGGCGTAGTGAAGGGAAGCTGTAGCTAGTAAATATAGTAAATATATAAACATGTTACATTATAAAAAAAACTAATATTCAAATAAGAAGGAAAATTTATCGAGTTGACTCGGGCAGCACAATATTGATAGCATTAATTGAAAATAAAAACTCACCTCCAACATCAAAAAAATTAATAATGGTAAATAAATATTCTAAGAAATGGTCAACCAAGCACCCTTACAATTAATAAAAAAGTGAACATAGCATGCACAAACCAGGACAATAAGTACAAGAATATTAAAAGATAATACATATTCACCATTACCATCAGGTAGAATAGTAATGAAATAATAATGGGCGTGTAATAAAATACTATCAACACTTTGGTAAATGTGTAACTATGCAATTTCGACTAAAAAAATACACATCATGAAACGAGACTCTTTATAGATGCAATAACTTTTGCTTTCGCATCGCAAATCTCGTTTCAGCCACTTCGGCGTTATATTTTCAAATAATCCCAATTCTATGTAAATGTATTAAATTAAAAGAGTCCAATATTATGTTAACATACATAATTCAAAACAGCCGTTCGCCAAAAGCAATAAATAAACAGTCATAACAACGAGCTGCCGTATCTACAATTCACCATCCACGCGTCATAAAGACAAAGCGTATCCTGCCAGATGCCAAGTAAAGTGACTAACAATAAGTAAATATTAATCAAACAACTGTTAAATGTGATTTTTTGTTTTGTTTTGTTAAAAAGAACACACATAATATGAAGAGCAGAAGAGACATCGTTTAGCGAAAGCGATTAGCTGTGACATCATATAAATAGTGATAATAAAATACATAGTAATCACTGAATGAAGTATTCCAACCCCTAAATTTGTATATATTATATAAAATATAAAACGTGGTCCGCAAGCGATATACACAGGTGATGTATTTTTAGCAACAATTAAAACATACCAATAAAAAATATTTCACTTCACAATTAAATTTTGTGATATATGTATTTACGAATTCACCAATATTGATTGATCCCAATTTCCCATTATACGATTAGATTAGGTTTGGTGCGATAAGTAAAAAAATGTGTAATACTACACCTCATGTATTTCCAACCATGAGTATCGACACTTTTCAGTTCCCAATATTTTGGAATACCTACCCTTGAAATTTTTTATTTTGTTATAATTGTAAAAAATCATTAAAAAAAAGTCTGCCTACAAAACAACACGAACCGCTGTAATAACCTAACCTAATCGTTTAGATTTTATAGTGTAAAACTGATATTATGTATCTCGGAAGCAAGACTTTGATGAGTCGAAGTAAATTGTTTCGTACAAATTTCATCAATAAAATTAAAATTAAAAATAATAATTATCAAATTTTACACTGCACTGTAGTAAAATACAATAATATTAAAATATAAAAATTTTAAAAGAAGGTGATTAAGTTGCTGACCCACGCACCAAAGCTTGCAGACCACTACACATGAATGTTTTCATTACAAATGTTAAAATGTTCAAAAATGAAACCAAAAAAAAAATGTTTCAATTACAAAATATTTTGACAAATATATATACATAATATATGTATGTATTATAATATATATATATATATATATATATATATATATCTCTATATATACTTAACATATCTATCTATTTATTATAAACACAATTAAAACAATAACAAACATGTGTAAAATTTACCGTAATTTGAAATCCCAACTTGTTCCTCGAAACCTTTTTTTTAAATTAATTTACAACACGGTGACACTTGCCTGTAAACACGAGAAGCATGCAGACACGTGATGGAAATATTTTTTATAGTTAAAAATGTATGTACTTACCCGCTTCTTATGGATCTACATACTACGTAACGTAATAATTTTTTTTACTGTGAAGATCGAATCGACCATCATGAATTCCTCAAAACAATAAGATATAGGGGGTTTTGCTATACGTCAAACCGTGCATAACTTCTCATTAACCATTGTAAATATTCTTAAGCTAGGCCCACACTGCCACTGAACCAGATGCCACGTCGATTGCGCGCTGAGCAATATTTGTGCCATACATTTACTTATATGACTGTGTTCATCAATTTATTACTGGCCATAGATAAGGAAAGGGCAAAAATGGTCGACGATAAATATTAAGATTTTTTTTATTCATACATATATGTATGTATATGTAATTTCAACACGCAATCGACGTGGCATCTGACTTAATACGACCCTACCTTTGTACATCGGTACTTCCACAAAAAAAAAACTACAAGCGTAGATACATGTTAGTGCGTGAAAAATATGAACGATGATTTTCAATTCATGGTTGCTGTGCTATGCTTCCGTTTTCATACTAACTGTTAATTTATAATTTATACTTAAAAATAAATTTATTTACTAGCGAAGCTCCTCGAACATTCGGCGACGTATTTCTTTTCAAATCTAATTTCAAACATTGTTGAAATGGATCTGAAAGTCAGGCTGAGAAACGAAAGTAACTTGACGATAAAACGATTTGTAAAGATTTCCACCACATAAAATGCATGCTGCACTTGTTTGATAGGTTAAAGTATGTAATGTGAATGTGTGATTTGAAAAATAAAGTTTATCATAACCACAGGCGAATTAAGTGTTTTGTTGTAATTAAAAAAAATATATGAAAAAAAAAAAACAAAAACTACGAGGCAAGCTTTCAACATTTAACCACGAAAATCCCCACGTAATGTTTATTAAATGGAATGTAATCAATATTTGTGATCTAATTGATTGATCCAACACAAAACGATGCTTAATCTTTTAGCTGTCGTACTTGAAAACGAAGCAGCGAAAAAATTAAAGTTAAATAAACATCTATGACATTGATTGAAAAAAATTCCAAAGTTAAACTATACATGTATATATATTTAACGATAAATTTATATACATATATGGAATGTACATGATTTCTCAATGGAATAATTATTATAATTTACATTTGGAATTATTGTTGATGAATTAAATTAAAAACTTGAATAAAAAATTACCGTCTATGTGAAAAACACATTGAGTGAGATTATGCATAAGTTTGATTTAGCAAATGGCGTTTTACAAGAGCGTATTGTACACTTAAACTGCATCGCAAAATGAGCACGTTTTTGTTTTAATAGGTGCTTAACATGGCGAAAGCTTACAATACGCTCCATGATCCGTCAAAAAACCAGGAGGAATGGAAAATGAACACAGGATGTTAATCCAACCTATTACCAAAAGGAAAATGGTTTCTAAAGTAGTTTGTTGTGCCACCAAGATTGCCGGTATTTCGAGAAAAGTTTACGAGTCATACAATTTTATACACACACACACACACACACACACACACACAACCACACAATCATAATATCAATAATATTTATTACGAATTTAATAAATCATAAATAATCTAACAACATTACGATAATAATAATAAAAAAAACCATCAAGCAACAAGTATGAAAAATAAAGAAAAACAATAAACTTATTTGGTTTTTCAATTTGTAAATTTAAGATGTAAAACTTAATAAAAAAAACTCTCAAATATACATGTACGTCGTCAAATATTACATATATTATGAGTAATCTCTAACCCTAACTTAAAGGCACACACTTATGTATTAAACTGTGTCCACATGCAACATTTTTTCATTTAACAGACGCGTGTGGACGCGGTGTTGAAAATCTGTCTTGATAAATTCTAATTAAGCGAATCAATTAATTGAGCATTGATGTATGTATATCCAAGCCACGCGGCTGCGTCTTGCGTGTGAACACGTCTTAAAGGAATGTATGTACTTGTTTATAAGCTGTTTCAATCAAGTATGCCACATATGTATAAACTACTAACGATTTGAATGGAATTGTTCATATCACAAAATATATTTTCATAAATTCAACAAATTTCAAAAATGTATAAAAAAGTGAAAATAACATTCACAACCAAAATTTAAAAAAATAATAATATTATTATTATCATGAACACAACCGAGAATATAGTGAGACCTTTAACGATATTTGAAAAAAGCTCTAAACGACCACGCATCACTTCATAATATCTACATTGAAGTAGTACCTATGTAATTATGTTCAACTCATACTTAACATCAAAATGTGTCATATTTATGCAAACTTAAAAGATCACGGAACGTTCCTGTTTTTTTTGTACTACAAAAAAATTGTGCATTAATCACAATTCAATCGGAATATTTATTATAATTAATTGCACATTTTGCACGTAGCATTCACATACGAGCACGAACACATTCTCTCCCACTGTTCATTTATGCTTTGATACATTTTTGAACGTTTTCAAGTGTTCATTTTTTTTTTTTACCGACATTACCGTTCACACTACTATTTATTTAAAATTATTAAATTATTATTGTGCAATTGCTATTGAATTGATTCGAGCAGGTCGAGTATGATGATTGACGGCTAGTGCAGTACTGCGTTTTTCGAGACGAGCGAGTAGGGAATTTTCTTTTTGAATATGTCGCGCGCAACAACCACCTGTCGTTTTTTTTTTATAGTATACAGTTAGACAGAGGGAGCAGCAGTCGCAGAAGAAAAGTTATTACAACTCAACTGTGGCGTGCAACGGGCATTGGTAACCGCCATCGTGTAACCTTGGGGTTTTTTTTTTTAAATAGCGAAATAGATTTAGCAAGTGTCATCGGAAACCACCTGCACCTAGTGCAGAAAACTTCTTCGTCTCGAAAAACAGAGTATACGGTTGATAGTTAGTTTACATACTGGGATAGAATTGAGTGTAAGCGGGTGGCAAATGTGCCAATGTTGACATTGCAGACGACGTGGGTATGGAGGGACCGTATCCGGCAAAAGGCCTTTTGGCAACTTCTGCGGCTGCATCAGCTGCCGCTGATGAAAAAGCATGGTCGTAAGACCGTTTGACAGCTTGATGTTGCGAAGACATCAACTGGGACAAGTAAGTTGGCGCAGCCGGAGGCGGTAGGGAATATGGCGTCAAAGAGGGTCGCGGTGCAAGCAATCTTGGGGACAACAATAAATAAGGGTTGTGCGTGAGGAACGAGGGCGACATGTACGGCTTCATGTGGCCTAGATGTGGTGCTAAATTGAAGGCCTGTGATGCGGCCAAGGAAGACAAGTGATTCGGCGGAGGGAGGTATTGTATGTGTTGATAAGCTGGGGGCATACACTGGAGGAGGAAGTCCCGATCAGCCCCCTGCCGTACTAGCAGGTTGTGCTGCGCTATCATCTGCGCTTGCTGCGCGGCTGTCAGGGCTGGCATTTGCGACATGGGAGATGGCGCTGGAACTGATACAGGGACCAGGGTGGGTGGGGCAGGTGGTGGGACCCTAGGGGGACTAGTCGACCTACCAGGCGACAACGCCTTGCCACCAGCCGACGGTGATGCCATCCCACCTGTCAATACAAGATTCATATCTTCGCCAGAACACTGGAACACCTAGCGAAAACAACAAAAATACAGCTTTCAATCCACCCAACCAATAATAATAACTGGGATACTGAGTCACTTATGTATATCAATCTTGATCACAGAATATCTATGCAGATGGCTAGAGCTCGAGGATTAGTCCTCTAGACTAGTAGAGGGGGGAAATTGGCTTACAGGGCCGCATGGGAAATTTTTCGTAATATTGGAATAGGTATTTAAATTGTATATGTACATATAATGGAGACGTTTGGAATATTTAAACAAAATGCTACTTCTGATAATTTGGCTCAGCTGCACTTGTAGTTGAGTGCACAAGTTGCCGGTAAAAAAAAATGAGTTGTGACTTGAAATTTTTTTGATTTTATTATTAGTTGTGTTTGAGCCGCTGTTCGCCTACTCAAATTTTACCTCCTGGGTTGTGTGGAAATGAATTTTGAATGACGGCACATTTGAAGTTAAATACATATTACGAAAAATTTCCCATGCGGCGCCGTAGGCCGGCTCCCCCTCCAGAGGATAGTGCTACTAATTGTCGAGCTCTGCACTGATTTACACTGTTCGATAAAATAAATGACGACTTTTTGGGTTCAGAGACGATTTATAACTTTTCTTATAGATCGATGCCCAGTGAACACGAATCTGGTCAATGTTTATGTATTCCACATCGAGACGGTTTGAAAAGATTGTCATCTCTATAGTTACTCTGTGCGTTAGTTTTAGTTACTAATTCAACTATGCATTAATTTATTGCTCATGTACATTTGGATCACCTTTGCTATGTATGTATGTATGTATGTACATATGTAGAATAGCATAGAGTGGTCTTCGTACTGAAAAATTACTGTACTTAAAATCAACTACAGACGAGCGTAATGCAACTTGTAATGAAACACGATTCGCTAGTGTGGATGCGTTCATGTCGCATTACAAATTACATTGCGCTCGTTTGTATCTGAATTTCCAACCCCAAAAGTGACTCAAGTTT
Source organism: Parapsyche elsis (assembly GCA_022651745.1). Classification (NCBI taxonomy): domain Eukaryota; kingdom Metazoa; phylum Arthropoda; class Insecta; order Trichoptera; family Hydropsychidae; genus Parapsyche; species Parapsyche elsis. The sequence goes on along the minus strand of JAGVSN010000003.1, from coordinate 7,357,392 downwards.
ACTGTCAGTTATTGGCGAGTACATGTAATGAGCTATAACTAATTACAACATGTGTTAAAAAAAAAGGTCATCTACGCTTACCTCAATATATCGTTGTTTTTTACCGAACGTCATATACCGATGGTGTTTTTGCTGCGCCGATAAGAAAGCACTCATCTCGCTGTCCATCTGAATGAATGCTTCACCACTGGGCTGACCCTGGAAAGATTTTAATTAATCGTACCCACGTTACACACATACGCAGTATTCGACTGCAGAGGAATATAACTGATACACACCTGCGCATTGTAAACCATGTGCACTCCTTGGAATGCGATATTTGTGGCGAAATCGTCGAGGAAGTTCAAAATGTGTTCGACTTGAGCCTCGTACGGTAGCCCACGTAAACGGATGCAGTCTTTTAGTGTACCGGAAGTGATGACGTGTTGCGGTAAGAGGGCCACAGGTGGTAGCGGACCTAGAATCGGACCTGTAGTCGTCGTCGACTCGTAAGTCTTCGGATCCAAGGAACGATTTAGCACCTTTATAGAAAGGAAAATAAAATATTTCAATATTGTACATACATATATATGTATGTATGTATTATACACGTGTACATTAGGGTGGAGCGACGATGTATGGAACTTTATTTTTTTGGGATATTCGTTTTGAAATAGTTATAAAAAAGTTGCCTCTACAGTCTATGTACATCTTACTTCTTCTGTCGAAAAAAATCTGCTTAATTAAAAAAAAATTCTGGTCTCTACCAGCACTTTTATCTTAATACTTTTACTTGTATGAAAATTTCCAATCTCTATTAATAGCAATTTTAATTGGAAAATTAGTATTTATTTTTACTATACATACTTTACTCGTATATACTAATATTTACTCGTATGCCTTCACATAAATTAACACTTATTTGAATAATTCAAGGAATACGTAAATAAATTAGATTTTTACAAAAAGTACTTATAATATTCAATAAAGTTAGGGTAATTTTATGACCATTTTATCTAAAATTTTATATTCCGTGTTCAGATTTCGAAATTAATAGGCAAATTTTCATTTTTCGCTTTCAGGTAGAGGCCTGAAGACATATTCACAGAATTTTTTCAGTATTATGAGAATACGAATCATACAACAAAACTTTTGGTAGGTATTACAATGCCAATTTTAATTTTTTGCAATGTCGCTCCACCCTAGTGTACATAGTCATACATACATACATACAACTGAGTAATTTTACATCGAGCTTTTGTACCCCCGGAAAATTTAAAACAACAAACACACAAAAATACTTACCACATCATCCAATTTGAGAGCTGAACAAATAATTTACTCGCGTTTATAAATGAAATCGAATGAGACTATACGCATATGTTCTATGATAGTAAAATTTGCACCTGTTGCACTTCAGCTGTCGTAGATCTAAACAGTTCGATGTATCTACTGCCTATGAGCTCTTTGTGCTTGGCGAGAGCTTTGGGAGCGTCTTCTTCTTTGGCGAAGAGTACGAAAGCATCACCAGTGGCTCTGCCATCAGCCCTTCTCACAAATAGCACCCCATCGACTCCATCCAACACTGTACAAGGATTTACACCAGCCGAAAAAAAATCCAACTGCAAGTCAAGATCACACGATTGAGTAGGCGCGGAAGGAAAATCACAATACATTAAAAGCTTAAAAATAGTCACTTACGACTTGTACAGGCGTACAGTCATAGGGAAGTCCTCGCATGCGTACTATCACTTGAGCACCCCTGGACAAGAATGCTGCTGCTTCATTTGTGGCACCTCCGGCGACACCCAAAAAGTCCTCTCCAGTAGCTCTATACACCTGCGATATACAAAAAAAAAAAAAATTGAATTCCTCATAGTATTGAACCACTACAGAGCTGCACATATTCTAATGAGTCTTGAAAGTGGGCAATTACCTCGATGTATCTGCTGCCGATGTGGTGCTTATGACGTTTGAGCGCCATGTCTCTATGTTCTTGAGAAACGAACCTTACTAGAGCTTCGCCGTTTCGGCGACCTTGTGGTGACAGACAGAGGGCTACACCACCCCTGAAAATATGAAATTAAAGTATTGTAACCATTGCAAGTTATATGAAATTGATTTTTCTTAAATGTATAAAAAAAATCCACTCACTTGGCAACATTCAACCCGCGAAAGAATCTGGCGATGTCTTGGTCGGAAGACTGCCACGGTAGTCCTCGAGCTCGCACTATACAGTTACCGTCGATGTCATCATCTTTCGAACTGTAAAATAAAATCAACAAACACCTATAAATACTAGCAATCATTTTATTGATTAAAAATATAGCACGAAAAGCTAAACCGGTAAAATTAAATAGAATATGATATATGAATTCATATGTTGCATTTGCTGCGATAAAACAGAGCGTAGTTTTATGACCCTTATACTGTCAAATATGCTTGTTTTATCTTGTTTGTATATATTTATGTAACACGGTACAATAGTAGCTGTTGATAAAACGAATGCGATTTATATACCAACTTACTAGGTAGGAGTATATGTATGTATATTGAATACACAGAGGTAATATGTATACCATTTCATCGATCACCTCACGTTTCATCAGGTGGTATATCAAAAAAAAAGTTCCTACTGTAGTTAATTTTAGAACAGACAATTATAAATGAAGTTCGGTTGTACATACATACATATAAATAAGCGAACAATTCATAAAATTCCTGTTCTTAAAATAAACCCCTTACTTTTTATATTATGACGTTTGACTATTCGAACTAACACAAGTGCATGATTTAGCTATGTTGCAAGAATTTATATACATATATATGTATGTATAAAAGACACATATTTTCAGTGCGAGGTCACTTTTTGACAGTTTCTCACGACTCACGAGTAATCCACACCAAAATATAATGATACAGCAAATCTTTCTCAGGGAGAGTGGGGGAGGAAGATGAGGTCAAAAGTTGGCGATAAACGACGACTCAGTTCATAACGATATCTTTTTTTTTTATGCACGCGGCGACAGATAATGACAATAAGAGTACATGGTTTTGAAAGAAAAAATATGTAAGTATGTACACAGATTTAAAAAATTATTCGACCGGTAAATCACGTTACATAATTTGAAATACATCACGACACGTCATAACGTTAAATAATTTGTTATTATTTGGTGCTGGGTGCTAACAATTTTAATATATGTACATATAATAAAGTAAGTATATTGTGCACGTGTATTACATACACTGAATGACCAAGTCGGCATTTATTGTTATAGATATGTATATGTATGTACTAGTAAAGCTGTTTACAATATTATTAAATTATTATTTTAAGCAGTCTAAGCATTATACATAGGTACCTGAAATAGATAGGTATATACATACACATAACCACATAAAAATGCTACCCAACATGAAATATTTCGCCAGGATCATTTGCACGCGTCAAATTGCAACGATGCATTACACTTTGCTCATATTTGTTTACGAAACTCAATGCACACACGTCACATAGCTGACGTAGGCATGCATACTATGTAGATCTAAGCGAAAATGTAATTCGTCGTACTTCACGTAAGAAAATGTGAATTTTCAAATATCAATATTGATACCTATCGACATAATCTCAAAATTGGTCACTGAAAAGCTTTCACGTTCCAATTTATTCCACATCCCCTATTTAAGTTAGGGCAATGAACCAACGTCAATAGTGGCGTTTCCTTTTTACATCAAACACGTGTAAGATTTTATCAATGTTATAAAACTTGAGCTACAAATCGGATTTGTTATACATTAAATAGTACCTACGTGCGGTTCATTTTTTTCTGTCACATTTACAATAAAATGGCTGGGTTCGGTCGCAGCCACATATTTACTCGAGCGCAGATAAGACGAGACGCGTTCTGTTGTCTTAAGTGGTTATTAGAAAAACAAGAGAGATTATTTTGAGACGCGTCGACGGAATTAACAATTATGCATTTATATTTATTGCATACACACATACAAAGCATTATCAAAACGTGCTTAAAAAAACGATAAACTGTACACTTACCGTTCGTAGCGGATACTGATGAACAGGTTACGGTCGAATTAGATTAAAAATTCAATACGAATAGGTACAATGTAAAATAAACGAATGCCTACAAAAAATTGTCGTCACACAAAAAGTAGTAATAAAACGAGTATATTTGTAAAGAAAGACAACGTGCAGCGGCAATTAATCGACGAACAGTGGCGAAGACGATATGCTACAACAATAAAATACGTACAGCGACGTTTGGCAGAGGTTAGACACCTTTTTATGAATTATTTCAATAGTACATTTTCTAACATTAAATTCATTTTTGCGTTTCAGAAATAATTAAAAATAATGAAAGTCAAATTACATAAATATTTAAATTACCTATACATATGTAGCTTCTGTTACCACTTTACACCAAAGCAGACGAAAAAGCGACGAAGTTAACAATCACAATCAAATACTCCACTGCATTGACTTACTATTTGGCAACTTAACGACATTATCAATCAGCAAAAATACAAAACTAAGAAATAAGTTGTGTGATAGGTTTAAAATTTAAAAATATTTTTGAACATGCTCAAAATGCACTACAATGTTGACGATCCCTGAGCAAATAACCTATACGACCGATAACGACTTGATATAAGCGAGCGAGTTATGCTCTTTCAGTTGTCGAACTAAATATAAACAAGCCAGTGCTTGAAATGGACTGAAGCAGAACTCCAGTTTATGATTTGTTGAAAGTAACAGCCCATCTCGTTAAATATCAAAAATTTCGTTCTAGTTCGCAAATTACCAAGAAATTAATATAATTTTTTTTTTCGTATCTTTTAACAAGTTTCAAAGTGATTTATGAATCAAATTTCTAAATTTTACCAAAAATATTCTCGCCTGTGGTGCATTTTCTTATTATTTTGTACGAAAATTAAGTGATTTCCTAATGAAATTTTAAATATATTTTTTTGTTAAATTATTTTATATCGTCTGTTAATAAAAAAAAAAAAATATTTTTCAAAAATCGTATAAGATAAATCCGTGAATTATAGATATATTTTTTGTATTCTTCCTGAACTATAATTATGTTTGAGAAATTATTGAGCGTTCCGATTCATTAAATTTTCCATTTCGAGCCCTGATTACAAGGTAAAATACAATTTTCTGAACTCGTATGGATATTAAATTATTATGGATAGCATAGTTATACATATGTATGTATGTATGTACATATATATTTGGAGCACATTCGATATATGTATTTGTTGCATTGCATTGACTTAACACGAGGTAATAATGATATGTAATATAAATATAAAGGTTATGAAGTGTGAAGTGTGTAATTATAATCACACACTTCACACTTCAAAATAGTGATTTGGGTATAATATTTAAGTATTATATGAAATATAAAATAAGAAATTTCATAACAATACATACCATTCCGACATTGTCACAGGAACATTAGCAATAGCTAAGAATGACTGGTTGCAGTCGTATCTGTCGACTTGCAAATTTTGCAGTGCAACGTTGCATGAGGTTGACCAATAACAATTGCTAAATAATCTAACGTTTTTTACTATCGATGTTGTAACATGTCAACACTTTCAGATTTGACATTTATTAATATGGTTCTTTTCATTTTACTCGAATTTATTTACCTTCTAAAATTAACGTAATTTATATCAATAATAAAGGTACATATAAATACATAGGTACATATAGGTACACATATGTACATATATCGGTACATATATGTAGGTACACATAGGGTACACATAGGTACATATAAATACTTCCTACATGTATATTTATTGCTTTGTTTCTATATATGTACATACAATAGCAAAGATTGGAAAAGTAAACACACCATGTACTTTTTGCTAGTGACATCTGTAGAAAGTTTTTATGCACTTTATGTACATATATAAAATTTGTTCATATGTACATATACATACATACATACATATACATATATGTAAGGATAAAGTAAAAATATGTAATGTGTACACGTTCTGGTTTTCGTGTGGGTCACTGGAACATTAGCTTTTTATATTTAGAAGACAATTTATTGATCTTAAAATACTTATATACATACTAAGACAATTATTGGATCTTAAAATACTAATTTATTTCAATTTGATACACACAATATTATAAGCCCACAGAAGAATGTACAGGTGAAAAAAATGAAATGAGTTGTATGTATTTGGATTTGAATAGAAATTATAATTTTATTAGGTAGGAAACTGGTAACCAACAGAATTATGTATGTAATGTTTTAATTTTGACATATATGGAAATTCTGAAGTTTGCCATTTTTATTTAGATTAATATGTAGATACATTAAGAAGTAAAATATTCTCACCATATTCCTGGTTCTAATACAAGGTCGATTGTTTCCAGATTCTCAAATTGATGTCCTGCAAAAAAACAAATACAAAGATTTAAATTACTATATACCTACATATGTATTTATATATGAAAAGTTGCTTTTATGTACTCGTATGACAAAATTAAATTAATAAACTCACCATCCGATATCATTCTTTTAACAATGTTTGCCATGTCTTTAGATTCTTTCATGTAAAAATCAATTCCTTCATAACCGGGTATTGCTAAATCTGATATAATATTACTGTCAAGGAAAATATCATACAAAAATAAACTCTGAGTATTTATGTACATGGTTTTTCAGTTTAAGTAGACGTTCGATGATGTATGAATTTTTTTTCAAAAGTAATTTTTAAAATACTTTTAAATGAATATTAATCACATACATATATCATAACAATAAAATAAAATGATTGTACGATTATGTACAAGAGGCACAGTTCAATTAAAAGTAAAACTTAACTGATTTTAATACAATGAAAACAAATTTGATCCAGAAGATATGTTTAAATACTTCAACACCCAATATATACATAGGTAGTATATATGTATATAACATGTGTAGATAAGTTTTTACGTGAGATATTTTGTTCATCTTTTAATACAAGCTATGTATTATGGCTGCAGCACAGTACAGTTTTTATACCATAAATCATACTTGCATGGAAGCCAACTGTATAAACATTTCTTAGACAAAACTGATGATTAAAATTTTTTAACATTGTCGTTGTTCTGCAATTATTCTATTCTGCACAATATGTCTCACAATACTTTAGAGTCAAAAGAGTCCTACACTTTCATTTACATACATCCCTCAACCACTATTGAAATTTCCTCTATAGTTTATTTTGTACAATATTATCTTTTTTTTCCATTATCTCATTAACAAATATATGAATTAATGAATTCTTATTAAATAACCTCTAGTTTATTTGTGTAATATACAAGTGTAGTCAGCGCCCCCTTGATAACACCAAATAAGTTTATCTGTAAATGCACCTGTGGGACATTTTCATGTTTCAAAATCGACTACAGCATTAAAAACGAAAAGCCATGTATTTGTTAAGGGAGCCAAAATTATTGTAACGTCTCTGTCTCAATATTTAGGATTCAATCTTTAACAAGTTTTCATTTTTTTTATAACACTTTGAGACCCTTAGCCTTGAAAAAGTATATTTTGTTTTTTGTAGTGGCGTGTCACTATCATGCATTAAACATGGTTGCGACTGAAAATTCAAATCAGAAAGCGAGCTAAGTCATTAATTTTCATGAAACTCAACGTCGACTGGGTAAAGAAGAAAAGCGAAATGCGACCGGAAGTTGCGACCCGCAGTTGTCACGAATTGATTTTCGACGATAATGAAATGCCATTGTGACGACGAACATTCGCAAAAAAAATGTAACCTATTCAACATACGACTTGACCCAAATCCAAGTTCATCTATGCAAAAAATCTAAGCGAAATACGTTAAATCTTATACCTTATATGTAATCTTATTTCATTATCAATAGGTATTCTAAAAAAGTATAAATAAATAAATTTGAAGTGTGTATTACATTGTACACTTCCTATTATAAAGGGGTAAACACTCCGAAGCGAAATCGCTTGCGAAAATTTTCGCCTCTATCGTCGTCCCAGTCGCACCGATATAATTCTCATTGGGGCGAATCAACGACGATAGAGCGCGAAAATTTTCGCAAGCAATTTCGCTTTGGTGTGCTCAGGCCTTAATAATAAATAGTAAATATTCGCAAGTATATTGTAATGTAACAAGGTATAGCATAGGTAATAAAGTAAAAATTAAAAAAGGATACACTGTAATATTTGGTGTAGTGTGAGTATGTCCAAATTGCAAGAGTAAGCTTTCAGGAATTCCTTGTGCAAGTCATGGAAACGGCAAAAGTAACTGGGCAAAGGTATCGATCTACTGCAAGCCTGCGGGTGAAGACATTGTCTGAAAATTTCAGCGAAAAATTAGCGTTAGTAATATTTATATAATATTCGTATGCAAACATAAAACAATAACAATATATTTAATTTTACATATTTTTTAACAATGTTGCCATTGTCACTAATAGTGTTGTAAGTCGAGAATACATATTCTCGGAAAACGAGAATATTCTCCAAAAGATTATTCCCGAGAATTTTACAACACTAGTCACTAATGATAGTACATACATATGTACAGGCACATGTGCAATGTTGAATATAAAAGTTCTCAGATTAATACGTATTTACATATGTAGGTACAACTCGCATCTTCACATCACATCACATCAATGAAATTCAAATGGACCAACCTGAAGGGAAGTTGACCATCAGTGATCATGCGGAAGTTGGGAGAGTCTGGATCAATTTGTATCGCACGCAAATATGTGTCAAACTGAAAAAGTAATAATTCAAATTAATTATAAGTTAAGTACAGAAAGAAATCTTTCACACAGTGCGTTTGAATTTGCATTCAATATAACTAAGTTAACTTACTAATAACTCAATCTTACAATTTATCAATGGAACATACAAATGTAGAACAGGAAATTTCGAACTTAAAACTCGATTAGTGCTCATGTGACTAAATTAGTTACACGAGGTATCTATGATACTAAAAAAACATCTCAAGTAAATTCTAAAGAGTCATACCTGCGCAATCACCATTGGTAATGGTTGGCCAACCCTTCTGATGAGATCGTCGGTCAGTGCTGAAACTTCCAAGATGTCCTGGCTGAGCAGTGGCGAGGGTACACCTCCAGCTATCGGTGCAATCACATCCTCACTATCTGGAGGCTTCACCACATACTGCTGCACTCCTACAATCTGAAACGTCATATTATTTTATATTAAGTGCATAAAACGATAAGGTAACAACGAATACGTTGTTTAGGATAGGGTTCCAATTACAGCTGATATAACTAGGTATAATTATACAGTAGAATATTATAATTAGGGCTCGGGAACTTGTTGCTAGAATGTAGGGTGCCAGAAAAAACTCTGACGATACAGGGTCGAATTGGGAGAAAATTTTTAATATTTAACAGAATTGTTATACCACCGGTGAAATGATTTAATTCGAATAATATAGCAATTCTTAACTTCCAACTTCCAACTTCCAACTTCCAACCAACTTCCTAGCCACTATTCTTTGATTTGCTTTATACCACTTCTGGTTGACGGAAAATTATAACAACTAGATAGATTGTGGAATGATGTTCGAAACTTATTTTTACGAATTTTCTGTTTGATAATATTTTCATGGTTTCCCCTTTTATTATAAATCGATAAAAACGTTTCCAGGACGCGATAAACGATCTAGATGAGTCAAATTTTTGCAGGACAACAGTACTTAATCTATATATATTTCGTGAAGTAATTACATTACAAGACATGATTACAATAATACTCAACAAAATAAAATCGTTTTTATCAAAATTCATTAAATTTACTACTCGATTTTCCCTGCAGCACTGAGTTACGGTGTTATGACACGGTTGGAACTATCGTATAGTTTTCCTTGACCTCTGAAGCGGTTAGACTGAACAGCGCAATGGACCTCTGGTCGACCTCCCTCAGTTAACATTACCTTTGGAATCATTAAGTGTCGTTTGCGCACTTCGTAGCGCTGCTAAATCAATGAAATCTATCGGAAACGTTTTCTAGGATGTAACAATTATGTAGAACCCTTTTATAAAATAATTTGGAAACCTATCTCATACGCTTACAATGTTCACTATAACATTAAATTATTTTAACAATAAATAATCAATCGTGATAAACAATTAACTTTTTTTATTTTCTAAAGAATAAATTATTAGTGCAAGTGAAGCCATCTAAGTACATATGACTTAGTTTCAAAAAAGTGGAATTAAGCCGAGCTTATCATTTGATGAGTTGAAAAAAAACGTTTCATATTTTTAACGAAAACTGTACCTACATACTAAGCTCTCATAACTTTTGCGAAAGAAAAAAAATATATTTATCGAAATTCCTTTTTTTTGTAAATTACATTAATTGAGCCGTTATTTTTAAATAATTCTTGAATACTTGAAACTTTTGAATAATTCTTCCATTCAAATATCTTGACTGTGAATTCTGTATAAATAAATATATCACATCTGTTTGCAACCGAAACTACATACCATTAACTCAATTTTTTTCAAAATTGAACTTACACCAAATTCAATTTTTTTTACATACATACATATGTTGTAGAATAGACGATAATAATAATAATAATAATAGTAGGTTTACCTACTATTCTAATAGAGAATAATAAATATTCTCTATTTTAATAGAAATAAAAAAATAAAATCAAGGCGGTCGATAAATTAACTAACTCTAAAAGGTAAAGTAATGAAATACTTTGTACGCACAAAAAAAAAAACGAGGTAGAATTTTCGCACAATATACTAGGTACATATATGAATAAAGTAAATTATATATGTACTTAAAGTACATATGTATGTGCATACTAGAATCACAATGCAAAAGTTCTAAAGTCATTTTTACCCAACAATTGTTCGGGCGATTTTATAAAAAAAAAACTGTAAACACAATATTTAAACACAAATATATGTTTGCAGTGGCCACCAACAACATAATTATGCATTATTATCTTGGCTCATGGCCACACTATTCCATAGTTGATATTAATTTTTAGATCGTCATAAATCATAAATATTAGCCTATCTATCGGCAACGTTATGTTCCGTGAGTTCTTTTAAAACGTAACTACCTTAAAATACTAACTTAAAATTATACATATTAAAGAGCTTTTAGATTTTAATTTACCAAAAAACCTACGTATAATCAAATCCTATTCAAAGTAAAATTCACAATGAGCGCCAGTGACTTGAGCGAGTGGTTATAAAGAAAACCCGCATACGTCATCTGTCCCAACTTCACAGTGTAAACTTCATGCATGAACAAATATATGTAATACCGAACTGAAAACACGTGTTGTGAGTTAAATAATTCAAGAAAATATCACTTTTAATTTTTAATAAATAAATAAAAAATAATTGTATCAGCAAATTTCGTATCGATGCAATGCGCAAAGTTCAATGACAGCATTCAAATGCGAGCTGGAAAATTTGGAAACGCTTTGCGGACCCGATTTCGACTAAGGCGACCACACGTTGTTAACGTTAACGTGAAACGATATTTTGAGACAGACAAAAACGGTACGCGACAACTCGGCGACGGTCAACTCTCAGTAACAAAAACTATTTTGAAAAGAAAATGATATACCTATTTACATGTTCCATTTAGGGTTATTATAAATTTATTAATTTAAATATGTATGTTATTTATTAAGAAAACAATAGTTTATTGAAAATAATTTAAATATGTATGTTATTTATTAAGAAAACAATAGTTAATTGAAAATAATTTATTACATCTGTGCCAACGACCATCGATATAGAATTATTTTTTTTTAGAAAACAACATCGATAGGAAAATGGCATTACATTAAAATAACTGCACTCCGAGGCGTAACCAGAGTGGAGTGTAAGGAGCTCCAAGAATTTTGTCAAAAAGGATACCGATGGGCAACGAGATAAAATTAAAGGAATTTCTCGGATATCGCTTGGTGTAAAGGAATATATCCGCTCTAATGCTAATGGTTAGGCTACTTTCTAAGAAATTAGAGTATGTAGTAATATTTAGAGCGCGAAAGTTGGTCTCACTATCGTTTATAATGAGTAGAGAGGGAAAACCAGCTTACAGGGCCACATGGGAAAATTTTCGCATTATATAATAATTATTTGAATTGTATCTCAAAACTTCTTAAATTCAAGTAATTAATTGTTCGGTAAATGAAAATATGAGCACGACAACCCGTAGCCTCGGTTGATGTTGAACGATAATTTTCCAATTTTAAATGGATATTTAGTGTACGGTGACAAAGTATGACTATAGAACACCTAGAACAGTACATATATAGCATGTTGTTTTAACTTTCCAAATGACTACATTGCAGTTGAAATATCTGCATAAATAAACACGTGCGGCCCTGCCGGCCGAGCCGGTCTAGGGGATAGTATATATAATTTTCTTTTCAAAATAATTTTTGTCACTGAAATTTCTCACTGTCGCGTCGCGTCGCCGAGTTGTCTTGTACCGCAAACGTTTAATGGCGGAACTGCGCTACGCGACACGGCGCGACAAAAATATGCTTTGTGTGAAATTGTATGAGATGGACCGCACTACGCGGCAGCGGAACTGCACTTCAAGTGCGACAATTTCATACAAAAATATTTGGCCGCGTCGCAGTGCAGTTGCATCGCAGTTTCGCCTAGTGCGGTCCCACCTTAAGGCGGTCACACACCTTAGCGAAATCGCTGCGTCAAACTGACGCCCTCTATCGTCGTCGATTCGCACCAATGCGAATGGGACGATGATAGGGTCGAAAGTATGACGCAGCGATTTCGCTATGGTGTGTGAGCGCCTTTACTGTCCAGTCACGTTATTGCAATTTGCGCGCTGTACCTCTTAGCGCTCGACGTACGGTCACCCCACGAATGGGATGGAGTGGCGAAACACCATGAAAGAGAAAGACACCATGCGATTGGGTGCAAGTGCGAAGAGGAGAGAAAATGGATTCTTTGCGGACGACCAACCTGTGTTACAATGGGGGCTGGTGACCCCAAGGGAACCTGTTGCGCAACAACCGGAAACACAGCACAGGACCGTAGGTACCTCTCCTCCGCACTACTGTTATCCAATCAGGAGAGAGAGAACATACACATTATAATATGTATTAATTTAACACAATGGATACTCTAGCATAGCACACTTGTCAGTTGTTAGTTGTCGTTGGCGTGGCAACGAATCAAACAAACGACAATGACGCAGCCATAATGTAACGAGAGCGATCTGTCTACTCTACTGTCTACTACAGGGATGGGTAATCCAAACTGGCCAAAGAGAATAAAAATGAAGCAACAGTTTTTTTTAATCAATCTACTTAAACGATTCGTTTACTTTTAGTTCACCTTTGCTTGATCCAACTTCCTGTCTGGGTCGTTACAATCCGATCTTGTGGTCATACACCCATTCAATCAACGGTACACTGTGAAATTGTTTCAAACGGGCTAGGGATTGTACTGCTATTGCACATAGGGGAATAGCCCGAGAAAATTATTGAGAATGAGTATCATGAAGATAGAATTGAACATCAGGAAAAGTCCTAGAAATGATTTAGTTTTTAGAAGGGTGTAGATTTCATTATTTATAAATTTGTGAGTCGCATTAATTAACAGGGTTGAACGGGTTGGGATCAGTCAAAAGTTTGAAATATATCTTATATATAGATTAGTAAATAATTTATATATTTATATTTATTTATAATAATTATAGGTTTATAAATATTTTATTATTATATAAATATTTATAAATATTTTATTATTATATAAATATTTATAAATTTTATAATTTATATTATGTATATATAGATTAAATATATATAATATTTATACAAATATTGAAATTTTTTTATGTAAATAAATGAATAATTAACGTATTAAATGATAGATATATTATTAATATACCGAATTCACCCAAACCATAGTTTATAGTTTTTATAAAAATATATTTTGTGTTTATTTACGGCAAATAAAACGTGAAATTGATGGCAAAGTGTCGATCGATAGCATCAAGAAAAGTGTGCGAATCGCCGTGTAAGATTTATGTATATGTAGTAGTATTATATATCGTTTGTACATCTTATCTTATCGCAAATATATACCATATATATTTATGTATGTATGTACTGGGTACCTATCATATCTATCCACGTAATATGTACAAGTACTTCTGTCGCACGTTTGACCTGCGTAAGCTATCGTTAAAAATTATAACTATCGTTTTCATTATGAATTCAATTCACTGAAATCCTTAAAAAAAAACAGATATAGATTTAAACTTACACTTCGTTGAATGTACGAGTATTTACTGCCACAAAAAAATTAGAAAATATTTTATCCATATACGAAGTATAGTGTACATACATATATGTATGTATGTTGTCCTGCGAAAACTCTACCTTAAAATTTCAATGGATCTGTATAAGATAAGGTAGCGTCTCTCGAATACATTTTGGTCAGCTTTGTAAAATTTATGAGTTTTGCCTACTCCTACATTTATAACTTTAGTACTTCTGGGACTACATTTTAAACATTTATATTCGGCTAATCAATATATCAGGTTTATCGGACTAAAAAGGTGGAAGCGGTTTCGTTGCGTGATTAATGTGAGGCTGCTAGACAATGTGTGCACCTCGCATATCCACCTGTTGACTGCACCTCGCGTTCTGGACGGTTGGTTGCACGGCGTCGATGAACAATGGCTCAACAAACCTCGACTGGTACTTGTCCGCTTGGTACTTGGTAATTTTTTTTATGTTTTAAATTCGTATTTTATAATTTCATGCTTTACGTTTGTCACGGAGAAGTGTCTTGGGAAATAAACTCGATTGTGGTCTCCCGTTGCCTTCTGGAGAGGAAGGAAAGGAAAAAAAAGAATAGAATGAATTGGTAGATGGGAAGAATGTTAGGCGGTGTCAATTTTTGTACGGAATCATAATATCAACAACTACTATGTCAAATACAACTGGCAAACTATGACAGAATATGTCCGATTTGGATTTAGTCATATCCAAATCTTGCCAGCTAGGATAACAACAGTCGAAAATATTTCAACTGTATTGGGATTTGAACTCCGAACCATTGTTCATAAGTCTAATGTTTATCCACGAGCCATTGAGCTATCACCGTAGCTAATAGACACCTGTAAAATCATTCGCGAGTTTGAAACTTCGAAATTCCTACACGTACCTACAACAGCTCCCACAGTTTTAGTACGAAAAGCTTCAAAAATTAAAACAGACATAACACGTAAGAAAAACTCAAGTTTGAGAAAGATCTCATGAAAGAAAACTAGTTCGAATTGTTCTTTAGGTTTGACTGGTGAAATTGGGGAGATGCAAAATACATACATATTTCACACTTGACGCCTAAAACGCTTCATGCGGAGATATCACATTTTGCCAATATGTATGTATTATCATATGCCTAATTGCTTACACTTTAATTTATTGTATGTAATTCGGTCACTATTGTAGCCAAAGAGCAAACCATCCATAATAATCAATATGATTGGTAAAATTGAACAAAAATTTATGAAAATTATAATTAACTATGTAACATTTATTTAATAAGTAATATTATATTATCTATCGTCAGCTACTTCTTTGGAGGTTATGTATGAGAATTGACGGTAAACTCCCGTTACATGGAGGCAAACAAAAGGAAGAGGACAAACTAAAAAAAAATAAAAAACGTTTGCAAGTACATACGTATGTGAAACAATTGTATAGTGTATCGTTGATTGAATAGGTGTATGGCCATAAAATTTCGTTGTCGACTCGAACCAGCTTTGACAGACAGCAGCTTGTCGCCAAAACACCGCTAAAAACTGTTTTATGTTGGCAATGCTAGCGTAACCGTAACGTCAGAGACTGACCGACCGACCGATGCAGATTTTACGCTATTGTACATAGTATTGTAAAAAAAGTAAAATAGACCAACCTTATTGGAGGGGAGTTCTATGATGATGAAGGTGATAAGCACTATGGGTTGCTCGTCGCTGCCTAGAGCTGGTCCTTGTTGTCCGGCTGTGGCTGACCACGTCACACAAACCCAACCCGCCATCATCTCTTGCTCACCTGAGCACCTCACCTCCACAACACCACTGCCAATCTCACCACCATGATCGCCACCACCGGCTATTTTGATCACCGCCGTTTTAAATCGAATCACCAAACGGTCACTTCACCAACATCAGCGACAACGGCTGATCAAACTGAACTCGCACGACACACAAGTGCACACACACACACACACACACGCTTGTTATTTTTCCTTTTGTAGATTTATGCGGCAACAGAATGTAGCGGGCGATCTGAAAACTGTAATAAACATTGAATATTGCTGGTTGGTTAATTTAATAATATTTAAAACGTACATTGGCGTTGGTAATAATTTGAATCACTAGTCGATACATGTATTCATTTAGACATTGTTATTTTAGCAAACGAAAATAGCCATTTCAGGGGCTCAGCTCCAGACCGGCCAAAGCCATCCACATGTTGTTTTGAGTAAATGCGATTCAAAGTAATTAGTCCAGGAACGCTTTGTATACACCAAACATCACGATGATGGCAGTGCGATAATACTGACGATTTTAATATAGAATGAATCGGTCCCGATGGATAATGCTATTAAAGACGATGCCGTACCCAACACAAAATTCGACATGGAGATTTTTTTACTTTTGTGGCTAGAGCTGGTTTGGCGCTGAGCCCCTCATTTTGTATAAAAGCGCTTCTACAGCGGGAAAATTATTTCTTTCATTTTAAAATTCATTCTTATTATACATATGCACATTTTTGAATTGCAGTTTTTTTTTTAATTTAAATATAAAGTTAAAACTTAACATTTCATTTGCTTAAACGAGAAGAGTATTATTAACTTAACACTGAACCGTTGACGATCAACGGATGTTTATCATTGACATATGAGTGGACAAACAATAGCGATAACTATTTATATGTAATCACTGGATGTAAAGAAGAATTAATAAAACGAAGAATGAAACTAGGGTGGAGAGCTTTTGGACGAATGAACATAGTTTTTAAATCCAACATCCCGCTATGCTTAAAAAATAAGGCATACGACCAATGCGTACTGCTAGTTGTGACTTACGGATGTGAAACGTGGATGCTAAATTCAAGAATGTTACGTAAGATCCAGCGCACACAAAGAAGCATGGAAATATGTATGTTTGGTATAACGAGAAGAGATCATAATACTTAAGTGGCAGATATAGCGGAACGTATGAAAAAGTTGACACATGGCGACGAGAACGGATGAAATACTGAAATGGTATCCGAGAGGATGTGAAAGAAAGCAAGGCTGATGAAGTGAGAAGAATGTGTGGAGTCGAGTGGATGCAGATTGCTCAAGACAGACAGTAATGGAAGAGGATTGGAGAGGCCTTCATCCAGCAGTGGCTGATCAACTGCTAAAAATGATATGTAATCGAATATTTATCAAAGCAAAAATACTTCTACGCGTTTTTTGTTATAAACGTTTATTTTCAATGACTTTTGAATTTTCCCATTATTTTTTTTTTTTTGAGTGGAATCACGTGAATTCGACTATAATATTGAGAGGGCTAAACAATAAATTAAATTAAATTGAAAAAAAAAGCATCATTAGAGAGAGGCCAGATTGGCCGAATCCCAAGGGACACCGTTACGTTACACCGCGGCGGCGTAACGGTATAACTTGGCGTAACGACGCTCGCGGCTTGAAACCAGCCATTTGAATAAATCGATATCATCATCATCTTCGGGGTGTCGGAAACACACACCGACGAAATTCAGAATCCGGACTCCGGAGCCGGTTTTCTTCGTCCGGTCGCAGCAGATCGTTGCACCACCTGACCGACAACGACAACGACGGCCCGTTTTTCGATTTCGCAAATTCATAATGAGGTGACTTTCTAAAATGCCGACGATTTCTACGTACACGTGCGCGTGCTCGCGCTCGGCACACACACACTTCTGATTCCAATTTCGAATTGCGTAAAACTTAAGGTCCGACACACGTTAATACCAATACAAAATATTATATTATTTTGCATGAACAGGTGTCGATCGATTAAACGGAGCTACGTCATCTCGCCGCGGTCCCGTTATTGCTACGGACAACCGACCGTGCAGTGTGCAACGTACCAGCTCCGAAACTCCTCAATTTTGAATAGGATAAATACTCAGTACGCGCACAGTGGAATATTGCCGATGTGTGATATGACAAAGGTTTTTAACCTCTCCCTGAGAAAGGCGCAGAAGGAACAAGGGGAATGTATGAGGTTGAGGTTGAGGCTTGGCAGAAAAATATCAAATATTATAACGGTTTTTGAGATGTCATATATATTTCACACGCAAACACACAGATTTTCCAAAAATCGTCAAAGCGAGTTCAGGGGACAATACCTGATACAGACCAGTCAAATTTTTGTGATTAAAAGTAAAAAGAAGTTTCTGCACGCTTATGTGCCATAAAAAGTTTTACCTGTTGAAATATTGAGCGTGGAACGCGAGATATTGACCTTGTAGTACGTCAAATCGACTATTTAAAAAATAATAAAATGAATGTAATATGAAGCATTTCGGAAATTATCTTTATACAATCTCAGATAAGACTTCGTACCAATGATCGATCAAAATAAAGTTCACGCTGAAATATAAAATCAAATATCGAGTAAAACTCCACGTGACCGCACTCAGTAATTATTATTATTGTATTCCAGATCATTTTAGAACGTGCGAGGGATAGAGTGGGTATCGAAAAATATAGGGTTGTTAATTTGAATGAACGTCATAAAGTAGTAGGTACATAAATTATTTGAATTCAAATAGCTCGACTGTTACTTTTCAATGTATATGACAAAAATAAACGGAGCTTTTATATGTGTGCATATCTTAACAAATCTTCGAACAAAAAAATGAGGGTTGGCTTTCATATGTGAACGGAAGTGTGCCAAAAAAGTTAATACTATAGTATTTATTTATTTATATACGTAATATGACAAGAAATAGAGATTTAAACACAAAAAATATATCATTAGTTTGTATGTACATATGTATAATATATGTAGGTACAATGTGGAATTTTGTACTTTGAAACATCAATATCCATTCTTAACTTTTTTGAACGATTCAAGTGTATACAAAACACGTAGGTATGCTAGGAATATAATCCTTTTTATTTTAGTTTTTTTTTATGTCAAATCTCAAGGTTTACTGTCATCGGATTATAATATACTTCTGCGTCACAAAAGTATTTCATTTACACGTCGCTCTTATATTTTGAATTGAAATAATTTTTTTTACAAATATATCAGTGGTGCTCAATAACACAAGCACTCAAATCCAAAGAGGGGGGTACGTGGAAATGTAAAAAAAATTTCACAGGTAGTGAAACATCATAGGTAGCATTCCGCAATATGAAAGCACATAATTTGAAACATACGGTGTTTAGGCAAGTGGGCCGAATTTGGCCTGCGGGCCGCGTGTTGGTCACCCCAAAACGACACAAATCCAATTCCACACAGGTGTACGATATACACATAGCATCCGCGACTTTGCGACATTCAACTAACGGCGCTCCACAACACGTACATACATAAACAAATCACCCGATCATTATTACACCCTTATCGGCGATACCCTAACAATTTCACGACATTGAGAACCGCAATAGAAGCGCCGGTGTAAACGATCCGCACGATTAAACGCACCGTGGCAATATACATACATACATACATACACCAACACCGAACTGGATTATTAAGCTCACGCTACAAGTGAATGCACATAACAGTCGGTCGATGCGAACTATGTATGTACATGTACGTACATACATACAACTTGAATCGAAAATTCACCGTGTTTAGAATGCCTACTACATACTAGAAAACTTGCACTGTGCAGTGCCGACATTGAAGGACAATAGAATTTACACTTAAAACGCACGTATGCGACGTGTGGGCTAATTTTTTTTTAACTTTTCATCAACGCGCTCTAAAACTGTCGGCGAATTTCCTCGCTAAAGGCGCTCGCACACCTGAGCTGTATCGCCGCGTCAAACTATATCGTCGTCCCATTCGCATCGGTGCGAATCAACGACGATAGAGGACGTCAACTCGACGCGGCGATACCGCTTAGGTTTGCGAGGGCCTTAAAAGGCGCTCACACACCTTAGCGAAATCGCTGCGTCAAACTGACGCTCTCGAAACGTCGTCCCATTCGCATCGGTGCGAATCAACGACGATAGAGGACGTCAACTCGACGCGGCGATACCGCTAGGTTTGCGAGGGCCTTAAAGGTTTGCGAGGGCTTCAAAGGCGCTCACAACTTAGCGAAATCGCTGCGTCAAACTGACGCTTTCGAAACGTCGTCCCATTCGCATCGGTGCGAATCAACGACGATAGAGGACGTCAACTCGACGCGGCGATACCGCTTAGGTTTGCGAGGGCCTTAAAAGGCGCTCACACACCTTAGCGAAATCGCTGCGTCAAACTGACGCTCTCGAAACGTCGTCCCATTCGCATCGGTGCGAATCAACGACGATAGAGGACGTCAACTCGACGCGGCGATACCGCTTAGGTTTGCGAGGGCCTTTAAAAACGCTCACACACCTTAGCGAAATCGCTGCGTCAAACTGACGCTCTCGAAACGTCGTCCCATTCGCATCGGTGCGAATCAACGACGATAGAGGACGTCAACTCGACGCGGCGATACCGCTTAGGTTTGCGAGGGCCTTAAAAGGCGCTCACACACCTTAGCGAAATCGCTGCGTCAAACGGACGCTCTCGAAACTTTGACGCAGCGATTTCGCTAAGGTGTGCGAGTGCCTTAAAACGACTGCAGAATAAAAAAACCACGTTTTTAAATAGTACGATTGAACGGGGATGAAAGGAGGTGTGGGGGGGGGGGGGGGGACGACAGGCAAAGGTTAGCGCGAATTGTGAAACGCTATTGGTTAACAGTCGACAGATTAATTTCACGCTAGACTCGATTTGTGTATTTTACCTTGTTGATTGGATAACAAAAAAAAAAAAAAAAAAAAAGCCAGATAAAGTCCGTGTTCGCATTGAAAGCACACTGTCGATCGACGGATCGATGAGGACTTACTTTTACGGTGTTGGTTGGAGTTTGCTTGGGATAAAGTGGGATTGCTGGTTGGAATTTGGACACATCCGCGTTGGTCGCGTCGAATTTGGTGGTGTGTGAGCGATCGCACGCCGTTCGAAGAGTTGCAACGCGACGCGACCCTGCACTTTCGCCATTGCGATTATGCCACGGCGGATTGTGTGCATTTTTGTTTTGGCATATGCCGACATACCTGTTGATTGGCGAAAGTAGTGTTTTGATGGGTGTGAGGAGGAGCGAAGAGGCTGTCGGTCGTGAAGTTGTCGTCGTCGAACTCAAACTCGAAGTGAACGCAGGTGAGCCAGGTGGGGGCCACGAGGGGGTCAGGAGGGGGCTCTGTTGCCGCTTCGCAGTAAATGCCGGGCTGGAATTTATCGCTCAGGTAACAACTCACCTGGCCTAAACTAGTAGTCGGTATCATCACGCCATTACTCGCCACTGAAGTCCAAAATAAATTAAAATTCAACGTATGAACATTTCGTGTGTGTAACGGCAGCCAGGCGATGGTTGAATTGAATTTAAACGTAAACTTGTAAATTCGGGTGTCAATCCATGAATTTATCCATATGTTTGAGGAATACATACATACATACATACATACATGGAGTAACGAAAAATAATTTGAAAAGTCAAAAATCAAATTCTGCTGGAGAGTATCGCCTCGAACATAGCGAGCAACGAACGAACGCACCCTCGACTTGTCGACTATTGTCGTCCCATTCGCACCGATATAATCCGCATTGGTGCAACTTGAAATGAAATCACGGTGTGCACGCAAGCAAACACACTTTATTCAGCGCATACTGAAACACGATAAACCGTCACTTCTAGTGTACCGATTTTGATGAGGTTTTTTTTTTAAGTAAAGCTTCTATTGGCGCGGTAGTGTAAAATCGTTTCGTTTCGTTTCTGTACAAACGGAACGACCGGACGGGTGAAACGACATTGCCGTCTCTCTTGCTCTTCCGCGTTCATGCGAGACAGACGGCCCTTACCACCCCTCAAAATTTTATTGTTATTATTACCGTATGCTCGCATTTGAAGGGTATGATTGCGAGAAATAAGTTTCGACAGACACAAAGTACACCCATAGCCATACTACGACATGCTAGAAACTTGTCGAACTATATCTCACATAGCCTATCCCCCGCTTGCTTTACACTGCAGAGAAGTTTTACTTCTATAGTGCGTGGCGGCTACACACTGTGATTTTATTATTATTTTAAACCCACCATTGTTATAATAATTTTAATTTTATAATATTGTGAAGATTCAAAATATATAAAAGGCCGAAAAAAATAAAAAAATCGCCGAAGAGTAAACTACCACTCCTAGTGGGTGGATTTTGATCAAAACTTTATCAACTCTTAAATTTTATGTGAAAATTATAAATATAAATTTTCAGCTTGATCGGTTGAATAGTTTCGGAAATATTCCGTGGTAATAGGATTTTTGACTTTTTTACAAGAAAAAAAATCAACTTCCGGTTGACTGATCTTAGTGATTTATTATTTCATAACTAGGTAACTAGGTTTTTTTAAGAATTACAATATTGTGAAGATACAAAATATTTAAAGGGCAGAAAAAAAAAAAAAGGGAAATCTCGTTCAAGAGTAAATTGCCAGTTCCGGTTGGCGCATGTTGACCAAAATCTTAATATTTCTTACTCCTTACGTGAAAATAATATATATGAAAATTCAGCTTGATAGACTTGATAGTTTCGGAGTAAACACACACACAGACGCACAGCCACATAGCCGTAGAGACATTTTCCAGAAATCATGAAAACGTGATCAGGGGATGATACCTGTTGCAAATCAGTTAAAATCTCGAGGTTAAATTTTTGAACGATCACAATACTTTATCCGATTGGGATAAAGTAAAAATGTATTCAAATTGAATTTTGTTTTAAAATATGTACGTCGCTCTTATTTAGAATGAATTTAATTTCTATTCTATTTGGGGTGAGACGGTCTTAGGTTAGTCTCTTTTTGTTTGGTAATTTATTATCAAAATGTGAAATATTTTATTTCACAATTATAAAGATAAAATTTAAAAAATATACCGTTTGTCTGATCTGTACTAATTTACAGCAATCCTATTACTTCTTTCTACCCGAGTTCGACTTTGACCTTAATTATCGTCATTGGTAAGATCTACGTAGACATAACTAGAGCTCGAGAATTGGTGGCACTATCATCTAAAACGAGTAGAGGAGGGAATCAACTTACAGGGTAGCATGGGGAATTTTTCGTAATATTTAATCGGTACTTAAACTATAATGTAGTATTTTGGAAAATTGAAACCAAATGTTACATCTAAGAATTTGGCCCAGCTGTACTTAAGCTGATGTAAAAAAATTTAGTCACCTTTAGTATTTACAATATTAGAGTGAGTGTAATATTTGTTTGTGAATATTTCTGAAGCCTATACGTATAGTGGTATAGTTGCTATGAATTGTGATGTGGGGTGGGGTGTTGCAAGTGTGTATCTACGCCATACGAAACCATAGAAATTCATGCGTTTAAAATTTCGTCATAAGACGTGTGTGGCGTATGGTATGTAAGTGTGTGTAAGAATTTTCGCAAGATCACAATACGATCATACTTTATCAAAATTAAATATATCTATATGCGTAAAGTATACTTTCTCCAGTCACCTGTTGTTATTACCACGCTTGCAACATGCGCTATGATAGTGAACGAACTCTACGTAGGTATATGGATAAAGTAAAAAGGATTATTTCCCAATTGGATCCATGGTTTTCTTTATTATTCTCTTCCGGCACGGATAAATTCTAGCGTAAAATCTGCATTCTACCCTTTGCCTGACCATTTTGGGCATTTTATAATGCGGGATTTTACATGACATACCTAAAAGAATAGGATTAAAAAAAAAGAACAGATATTGTTTTTAGTATCTACTTTGTATGATAAATCCTATATGTGCACCTTGTTAATTATCTTATAAAAGTATATGTATTTTTATGGTACTAAAGTATTCGCGGCGTACTGAATCGCGTCCGAACGTGGAATGATCTTTTTTTAGGAAAATTTCCTTCAAAGTTTTTCTCGTCCGAAAATTTCCAACGAAAAGACAAACCAATAATGAAATTTATTTTAAGGGCTTAATACATTCTATGTTTTATATACATAGCGAATTGAGATTAATTAGAATTAATTAAACTTTTGCAATTAACAGTCTCTGAGCCTCCGAGACCGTGGTATCCTTTGGCACTGATTCGAATGAGGAAAATTTTAATTTATTGATAAATTCACAGATAAACAATAAACTCAAAAATAATATTCGAGCCCGGTAAGTTGCGATGTTGCCATAAGCGTGTGTCGGTGTCTCCATGTACCGTTGGTCGAACAAACTGAGCGGCACCACAGTTCATCCGCAACAACACATCCAGCTTCGAGAGGCAGCATCAGCCACTCCATAGTCCAAGAATTGATGACCGACAAGTTGTTGAGACCTTGAGTGACACGTGCGCAATTTCGTGTCTTCAACACGTGCATCACAATACAATTTATTATCTAATTTTACTCATAGTCAAAAGAAAATTTCACAGAATCCAGCAGGCAAAATCTAAAATTGCAAAAACATAATTCAATAATCGAAATATTAAGAATGAAATCTAAACTATAAAAGATATGAAATGCCACAGTAACTTTCTCTTCACTGAACTTCGGTCTTGGAACTTAATGGTTGAAGTATATTGTATGTACATATGTATGAATATGACCATTTCAATAAAATTGAGATATCTTTGAATCGCAGTCGGATAAAAATAACTGATGTGAGCAAAATTAATTTACCATTTTCAACATTACCGTGTTTGATGAATTCATCAAAGCCAAAAACATTGTAGAAATGCAGGATTATGACATCATGAAATCTGCACAATCCTCCGACTGTTGGTGCCATAAATGATAAACACAAATTACACGTAAAACATGTTTATTTGAATACAAAGTTCGCCTGTGGCGTATTTTTCGCAAATCATCCTCATAAATGTATTTAATTCTCTAAAACCTCGCTCCCATAGTAGTCCAAATACTATAGGTAAGATTTTAATGTAATAATTTAGTAAAATTTAGTGATTTTTGAATTATGAATGTTGCTCCTAGTACGCATCGCGTGGATACCAAATTTAATCATGTGGTACACTTTCAAAAAAGGTTGTGAGCCACTGATTTATACAAAGTAAAATAATTCAAAAAATCTCTTTTTTTATATAGGGGGTCAATCACGTAAAATTCTTGTTGGGGGACCTTCAATTTGAGGTTTCGTTTCTGTAGTTTTCAACATTGGAGTTTTGCAAGGACATAAACTAAGGCAGACTTTTTACTACAAGGTCATTTTCTACCAAGTATTGGTGACTTTTATTAACCCGCCAAATATCTGATGCTGATGTTGATTGAAAGCAGTGCCTACATGATATAAAAGTCGTAAACTCAACGGAAAATTTGCGCTTTTTGCTTTGACGATGATTATTTGATCCATTTATCTAAAGTGTTGCTTACAACACTTTAACGAAAAAGAACATTTACCTTCTCTAATTTACTAATGCGATGCCAAAAATAAAAAAAACTGGAGGATGTACGCCACTTTTCCAAAAAAAAAAAAATCATAAGTACATACTCGTATACCTTCAATTCAGCCCCGCTTGAGATCGGAGGGTCATCGACTGCTATTGTGAATTCATACATGGGATAAAATTTGTATCTTCAGCTCGGTGGCTGTAAAGTCTAGACTCAAGAATTACAAGATCGGATCCAGCATCGTCATAATCTTCGTCAGCAGGGCACGTCGCGTGAGCCGGTCTTCGTTTCGTTCCACTTCCGTAAATTTGTGCGGTGTCGATAACCTCGGCCAGCAAACCTGCTCCACCACAACCTGCTCTCCTCCTCTACACTCTTCTCCTTACTTCCCCCTCACCGATTGTGATAGCCGTGACGATGGCTCTCCACCGTTGATATTTTTTTCATTTCACAGGGAGAACCATATCATCCAACGATCCAACAACCAATTCAAATGACACAATCAAAAGAAACATCACAACTATCAAATTATCACAACTGAAAAAATACTGCATGCAGTACCTGTTGTGACAACGATGCATAAAGGAATGATTAAGTAATAATAGGTATATTTTATAAACGAAACTATACCCAGTCGAATGTATACATTTAATACCGAAAACAAAACGTAAGCTTTTCGAGCCTCGAGTGTTATACTCAAAGAACATTTATGTACATACATACATATGTATGATATATAGCGGCTGTATGAACTCTAAAAGTAACGCCAGTGCAGTGGTCTGATCAAAACTGGTCCGAAGCTCGTTTCAGGAATCGGTTTTTGCACTGCATTAGCTTTGATCAGCTGGCTTCACTTTATATGAGAAAAGCCAATCTATTTATTCTAAGCTCTGTGATTAGGCTATTAATGTGCTTTTTTTATTTTTAAAGAGAGTATGAATAAAAAAAAAAAGATACGCCACGTCGCACCTAATTGCATTAGTGACAAACAACCCAAAAGATTCAGTTCGTTCTTTGGCAATTAAGCATGTTGTTGTTCTAATTCCTACATATATCTATTCCTCATAAAACATTTCATACTCTCTTAACATGAAAAACAAACCATAGTCCGTTTTTGTCAGAAGCTATACATACATATGTATGTTCGTTTTTCAAGACGAGTGAGTACTAAGTCCGCTACGGCAAAAATAGCACAAGACGTTACTAGAATTCCATTGGCGTTTCCAGCGGAGTAGGCGTCGCCACTCGCATTGATGTCCCTTTTTGACATACGCGACTATAAAACACAGATAGCTCTGTACTCTTTTATTTAGAAAAACAAACGAATGGTAGAAATTTGATTATTTACTGTATAACGTGCTCACGCAGCATCCTGTAGTATGTACATATGTACGAATAGTTGAACACGATTGGTCGATTGTGTACCTACTTATATTATTCTCGTTCGAAAATCTAACGCGTTCGTTCACGTTGTGTTGTTGCGAAGACAGAACGAGTTTTTAATCAAAATCGCAATTTAAAACGGGATTCGAATTATAGATCGTGGCGATAGAAAACAAAAATAAAATAAAACGCGAACTTTTCGATGTATTATTTATTAGGTGTGTATTTATTAATCACTGTAGGTACCAGATTGTGATTTTTCATGCGACTATAAATAAATAGTTGATTGATCGATTTTATCACTTTTATCTGAGATTTCTTATCAAAATGTTGAAATATAGTTTAAATTCAACAACGACAAATTAAATTTGGAATCTCCTCAATCATTTTTAATATGTATGTATGTATGTATATATGTACATATGTACATATGTACGTGTTAAGCTGTCGGTGTCCATTACTTGACCAATCATCGCTAGTAGGCGTGGTATTCAACGGGTTTTACACCTATCAAAGGGCGAGGTGTCACCCAATGGCGGGAAATCTGACCTTTAAAATACATACGTTATATTATACAATTTTACATGGTATACATTAAAGCAGAGCAGCGATACCAAATGCGTGGTCTACGTGTCGAACTTGGCACACTGAATATTTTCGGCTATAAGGTGTAAAATTGACAAATCACTTCAATGAGAGACGCGTAGTTGAATTTTAACGCTAATTAAAATCTATTATGGTAGTCATTCACGGTCCGTATTTGCCATAAGGACGTATTACAAGCTCGTGCCTGGTCTGCGCAAACCTGTTGGTGTGCTAGGGCTCACATACACTTACCACACGCCACGCCACACACACGTCTTCTGACGAAATCTTAAGCCGCGTACTCATTAGCGAACAGCGCGTGTAATGTAATGCGCGTTTGATGCACGCTAATGTGGACGCACACTGCGCGCCCCTTTGTGTTTGACCGACACCGACACCAAGTGGATCGCCACGAACGTTGCAGAGCGCGCGCGAACGCGTACACATTTACAAACTTTGTTGCATTACACGCGCGGTTCACTAATGAGTACGCGGCTCTAAACGTATGAATTTCTATAGTTTTGTATGGCGTAGATACACACTTGCAACACCCCACCCCACGACACAATCACG
Source organism: Parapsyche elsis (assembly GCA_022651745.1). Taxonomy (NCBI): domain Eukaryota; kingdom Metazoa; phylum Arthropoda; class Insecta; order Trichoptera; family Hydropsychidae; genus Parapsyche; species Parapsyche elsis. Next base: position 7,329,133 of record JAGVSN010000003.1, on the reverse strand, counting down.
CGCGGTTTGGTAAGCGTGTGTGATTCTTTACACTTTCGTGCTTGATTGTGCAAACCTGTTAGTGCTAAGTTTGCGCACATAAGATTACTATTGCCTAATATTAATAGTAAACCAAGCAGGTGCATGTAGAGCTTTAAAACTGACTGTCATGAATTTGCTAAATCGACAACCGACAGAAATATGGCGCTTCTTCAATTCCATACGGACGTTTGATGGATACCCCGCAAAACCGATCGTGAGTGGACACCAGCCGTATTTCGAGCAGTGTTTGGTGTGAAAATTCAGTTGGTACATACCGATCGTGAGTGGGGTCGTGTTTTTTTCATACGCCCGTATTCATTTCCGTACGAATGCGTCCGTCGATACGTTTTAGCACGACTTTCAATAACTAACAAAATGATTCTGCTGTCGAAAATCTTGTTTAGTCTTCCGAGTTATTGAAGTTCTGAAAGCGCTATGAACGTGTTTGGATTTAATTAAATTATACATGTACGGTACAAATTGATTAACTACATACATACATAGATGAAGAAATATATATATTTTTTTATTGTTGGTGTGCGCCTTGTTTTCATTAATGCCATTCACAAATATCAAACCGGTTTGCCAAAATTTTCACCTGTGAAAACGTAGAAGTGCCACTTTTGTGCCGGTGAACGTGTTTGCGTGAAGGAGTTCAAAAAATCCAAGTCTTTCCCAACTATAAAATTCAACTTCCGATTATGCAAGTGAGAGGTTTAAAACTGTTTGCAAAAATTGACATCTTTAGCCATTTTAGAATTTAACCTTCTATGTATGTAGAAAGGAAATAAGGAGCGGATAATGAATTGCTGGGTAGGAAGGAATTTTGTTTTCAAAGTAAATTGAATTATTGATGTGCTCACCAATTGTAAAAGGTTGTCAACTCCCGCTGCAAGAATCAGTAGTGGCCGCTATTGTTTTGAAGCAAAATGACTTAAAATGATTGTATCAACTATAACCCCAACCACATTTACATATTGTATAAACTTCATGAGGCATTTATTATGAAAAAATTCAACCTACCATGAAGGCTAATGGTAGGTTGAACTTTCGTTCTCAATGCCTGATATTATGCAAGATAAAATAATTAAAACTCGGATTCATATTTAAAAGAAAATAAATTAGTTTTTTTCTAAGTGTTTTATTTAAAAGTGGCATGTTTCAGTTTCAGCACACGTATTGCTTGACAAGTGCTCTCATAAACTTGGATTTTCGTTTATTGGCAGCTTCTCTTTGGATTTCATCATTGTTGTTTGAATTAAGCTCGAGCATTCCCATTACTTTAACAGCTAGCTGCTTTCTGTGTGTCTCCCCCCTTTTATGATGCAAATTGATCAAATATTCCAGAATGCTTGTATCCCAAATACAACCATAATAGCTATCCATGGCGTCTGAGCACAAGTGGGTCATTTCAGAGAGACATTTGAAGGCCAAAACGTAATCTATTTCTTCTAAAAATTGGCAAAGTATTGCTGCTTGCGTTGGACAATTTAACTGGGTGCAGCACTTTATCATTCTTCTAAATATAGTTTGATCTTCGATAAGCTGCTTTGACAGTGGTTGCACAAAATTGTCCGAGAGGATTGTCAAAGCAGTTAAATACTGTTTCATTGCAGTTGCATAATGTCCACCAACCAAGCTCATATCGCCCAATAGTTTAATCCAGGATATATTGTTTGGATAATACTTCAAAGCCTGCGTCACTAACTGATAAAGTGTGTTCGAAACGGATTGCAGTGATATTGTATTGTTTACTTTGGCCGGCCATAAATTTATGTATTCCATATTCAAATCCATATTTGAATCATCTTTCTGAACGTTAAATAACTTTGCAAGGAGTGAAATGACAACGGACAGAACTAGTGGATCCCGAAGTTTGGAGAAGAAGGACGTCATTCCGTCCTTCATTTTACTATTAGCTGCGGGCTCTCTACTACTTGAACTTACAGGATTACCAGAATTACTACGCTTCATCGAAGAAGATGTTGTATGAACAACCACAAATATCGGAACTACTGTAAATTTAGAAAAACATTTTTTTTAAATGTATATAAATTATTGATTTACTATTGTATGAAGTTTAAAACTGTACAAACCCATATCCCAAAGGTCTTCGGGAAGCTTTTTAGTTGGTTTAGTACGCAGATGATGTGCAGCTAGTGCCGTGGCAACGGCAGCTTCAGCTTGTCCAGTACCACGAGTTGTTGCCGCCAATTCTGCCAGTTGCTTCCATTCACCACCATTCAACAAACATATGAAACACTGTTCTACAATCTGAAACATTTTAATAAGTGCACCATTGGTAACATTCTTTTCTTTGTCGTTACTAATGAAATAATACAAGTATGCATGTAGAATAGTAACCTCCATACGAGGAATGACATTATCACCAGACTGCAAGGCAAGAATGCACACGGTCGCTTTATTTACCAACACGTTCATGTTATTTTTGTGAAGTGGCCAATCTGCCAACATCTAATAAACACAATCATAATTTACTAAGGTATAAAATGTATAATACATATTTCAAAAATATATGAAAAAGTTTAATGCACACCTGTATTATTTGCATGAGGAGTGCTTCCCAACCGACAAGTTTGCAAAGTTTATACATGACTGAATTGTTAGTAGCCGCATTGCTATTCAATGCAGTTCCTGCCTGATTCAATTGATTTCTTGTTTCTGTTTCTAATATGAGAAGTAATTCCAATGCTGAATTGTGATCACCCATTTCAGCTTGTTGTTTCGCTTTGCCCAAGATAATATAACTAAAATCCTAAGAGAAGCAATAGCCGTTGATAAGAATACCATATAACAAGTCTAGTGTAAATATACATACAATATACAATAATTAGAAAAGGGATCAAAGTTAATTTGATTTACAAAAAATAACCTGAATGAAACTTCTTGAAAGTGACATAATAACACTTTGCAACGGAATTGGTAATTTCCATTGAGGGTTCACGGTCCACAGAGGTTGAACGGGATTAGTTACAGCTAAATTGACTAAGCCTTCTCGTATTTTATCTGCTGTCGTTGCATCTATCAACTTTTGACGTAGATATCCGACTTCTAGTTCAGGAACACTCTTAAAATTCAAATCGGGAGTTTCCCATCCTATGAAGAAAAAATAAATAATCAATAGCAACAATAAGATATGGTAATTTTAAAACTGAACATTTCAAGTAACACGTAAATTACCAGTCATCAAAAGCTCTACGGGGATATTATTTCCATCTTTAAACTTATCTATATCCAACTCTTCCATGATTTTGTTAATTTCTTCATTTTCATACAGTTTTTGAATGTATTTTTCCATTGAAATATTTTCGTTTTCAAGTCTCTCTTTAGTTATATATTCATTAATATCAATTATAGAAATTCCATAATCAGATGTAGCTAAATGCAAAAAAAACTCTTTGATTAACCGCTTATCTTCTGTGCTTAGCGTGGTCGACTTTAAAATGGGTCCAAATGCCCAAAAGAGCGACTCTACAAATTTGGGGCCCATTGTATTCATTCTTCGATTGAAATCGATGTGTGTGGACGGTAGATTACCATCCAATAATGACCTGACTATGTTCAGAGCAACCACTTTATTTAAGAGATCCCGCGATACAGTCGCCGTACCACTGGATGACACACCTAAAACGTTTAAGTTTATTAGACTCGAATTTTTTATTATTTTTTATTGTGCGTCTGGTTTATTTTAATCCAGACGCACATCAAAGGGAGGGGGAGAGATCTTTCTCGTAATTACTTTGTGATTTGTGATAACACAATTTATAATTTCATAGACTTCAGTTACGTTTTAAAATATGTATATATTGTTGTTACCACGAATTGCAAAGTAATTACGAGAAAGGTCTTTTTATCTCCCCTCGATGTGCCTGTTCAAAATCCTTTGATTTCATAAGACTGGTTTTACCTTGAATATCTAATTCCACGACAAGCCGATGAACCAAAGGTATTTCCCGTTTCAAATTATCGGCTTCCAATACCCCTACCAAACCTTCATACCCATTTGCCACAGCTTCATGAAGTTGATGTAAAAGAGAATTCTTTTCCTGAGATATGTTCAAAGCTTTCATAAATCCAAATATCTCAGCTTCTGTAACACTCGCATATTCCATTTTCTCCCAATCAAAACCAGCTTTGTGAATGCTATCTTTGGGATGTTTCTCCTTCAAAAGTTTCTGTTTGAGTTCATTGCACAAAAGAATGTACTTGCTCGCTTGTTCATACTGTCCATAAAAAAAGAAATTCGAACAAAGATCGTAAGTGATCTGCATGAACAGTTCATTTTCGCTGACCATTACATTGCTGACCACCCAGTCGTGAACCATATCGGCCGAATCTTCCGTTAAAACTGCGAATGTGTCATTCGTCGGAACTTTTATGTATTGGAATGTGTTTTTTGTTTTACTTTGAGATGCTTTTACTTTATTGTCTACTAAATCCATCAAGAACTGTAAACTACGTTTCCTCGCTTCTTCAGATTGCGCCAACAAATTGTCGAAGGTTGGGTTCAACTGCATGTAACCCGCTTCAGTAGTCAATATGCCCCTGAAAATAACGAATATACTATTTATGTATATAATCGGTAAATATCAGAAAATAATTATAATAATACTTACATAGTAAAGAGTCCCTGTTTGGAATTACGGGCCAAAAGGGCTCTATTCACGAGAGATCTTAAAAACCATCTATGATAGAATACAAAAGAAAATTTAACACCACCACGCTGCAAATACTCATCAGACACGTCCTGAAATTTTTAATTATATTATACAGAAAATGTGAATTTAAAAAGTCGGTAACTATTCCGATTTTAATAAATTATTTTAACCAAATGTTGAATAATTTTAATAAATGGTCAATAAGTTTTATAAAGGGTCAGTACTTGAATGATTAGTAAGTATATTTCATTGAACGTTTGTGAAAAAGTTACCAAAAATCAGTAAAAATATTTTTTAACGACGATTTATTATTTTTACTGACCATTTTCTTAATATAATACTGACAATTTCCTTGAAAAGTTACTGACCATTTATTGATTTAAATACTGACCGATTAATTAATTGCCATTAAAAAAATGTTAGGAAAATTTTCTATATCTGTATACAGAAAATATCACAGTAATCTATTTTAAAACATTATTTTTTTCATTTATATTAATTTAAACTTGTTTTTATTCCATAATGTAGAATAAACTTAAAATATAATAAAAATAATTACATTCGGGGGTATTGAATATGTTCCTTCGGTAGACATGTACACCAGATCTTGCATTAATTGGCACTGAATCGATGGAGGCAGTTTCGTTTCAAATACAGCTGCAAAAGTAAAACGTTAACACATAAGTACACAATAGTTTTTTGCACTTTTTAAATTATGTATGTCAAAATTTTTACAAAGATTCCATTTGAGACTGGCGGCCACTTTCAAACACAACACTTTCAAAGCTAAATGTTTCTTGGAGTATTTTTCAGCCTCGACTATACACAATGTTGGACTACTGGGATTTTCGAGATCGACCACTTTAGGTACTTCGATTGGCGGAGCTGGCATAATGGATGAAAATTTTATGATCAACTCTGTGGCAGATGGATCTGTGAAGACAAAACGAGTGTTTTTATAATTTGTTGCTTTAAAACTTTTATATAGCAATGTATCCGAGTGTAGTGAAATAATCCTCGATTAAATAGGTATCGAGTTCACTTACCAGGTGACGGTTTTGCAAGATGATGCTTCAAAAGATCGGGTTTTAGCAAGAACTCGAACCAAAGCACCGTGTCTGGTGAAATTGGCACGGTGCCTGGTCGCAATAAGTCTACATCCATTATTTCAGAAAGAATTATCACTTTCGAATTCGCAAACACCCAGTAATGACATATAGCTATGCTACTATTATTAGAGAAACGTCAACTGACAGTCTGACACTGTGCTGCCATTAACAAAATTTATATAGATGCACCGGTGTCAGTATGGCCAACACGTGACTTTATTCCGAATATTTATTATTCTTTAAATTAAGTACATAAGGTACATAAGCCTAAAAATACGTTATATATTGTTGTTGAGTCAATTTTGTTATTTTTTTTAGAAAAATGTATATTTCTTGCATTTTATGTATATTTTTACAAGATTACATTAAAAATCAGTCAGAGTTGCCAGATTTCCAAAATCATAGATCGGGCAGTCACCATTTCGAACGATTAAAAAAAAGTTAAGAAATTGTGAGTACTGTGTGATCCAACTGGGTTGCCACCCCTGCGTGAGTTGGTAGCCCTGCCACCGGTAAGGAGACACACGACACTTCCGTCTCGACCATTTACTAATAAACACGTTCAACTCGTTACCGGAGTTTACTTACATTAAGCCCTAAAGAATTAAGGACGAAATTTTTAAAAATAGATCATTTTAATTAAATTACAATATAACAATAAGAGATCGTAAGTGGAATACATGGGTAAAAAGCGTGATCAAAGGGGCAAATATAGCAGTACGTGTGAAAAAGTTGAAGTGGCAATGGGCTGGACACATAGCGAGAAGAATGGATGGCAGATGGACGCGAGAAATACTGGAATGGTATCCGAGAGCATGTGAAAGAAGGTAGGTAGACCGAGTGGAAGATGGGCTGATGAATTGAGAAGAATGTGTGGAGTCAAGTGGATGCAGATTGCCCGAGACAGACAGGAATGGAAGAGGATTGGAGAGGCCTTTATCCAGCAGTGGATGGTGAACGGCTGAAAATGATGATGATATATAGGAGAGGACATATAAAAAATAGTCACAGAATAATCATTCGCAGGAATCACAGTTATTATAATATATTGATTAGATACAATCACAGGAATTACATTTTGATTTGAATAAAGGCGCTCACATGCCGAAGCGAAATCGAAATACTAAAATTTTCGCCTCTATCGTCGTCCCATTCGCACTGATATAATTCGCATTGGTGCGAATCAACGACGATAGAGCGCGAAAGTTTTCGCAAGCGATTTCGCATAGGTGTGTTCGGGACTTAAAAAAGTTATACAATAATAACAGTTTTGTTAAAAGTATAAAAATGTGGCGTCACAAAACCAACAAAATATAATTTTTTTTTTCTGAGGATAAAATATTCCGTGATTTCCCATTTTTAACTATTCTAAAAAAACTTATTTTGGAAATTATATGGGAGGGGTTTAAAAAAATGTAACGTAAATACCCAAAATCGTGTGACGTCATTTATAGATGATCCCTTATATTAGGCGGAATTTCGCACACAAAACAAAGTCTGAAAGCTGTGGTAGGGAAAGTTGGTGGGAAAGAGGGCTTTTACTTCATGTGTTTGCCGTTTTTTAAGTTATACAGGTGGTTTTATACCTACTGATTTAATTATATTTTTAAAAAAAAAAAGCAAGAATCTTCTTAGATAAAGTGGCCCTTTTCGTAACCGGTATTTGTTTAAAATCCTATTTTGGGATCCTTGCTATGGTAAATCTGTAATTGGATATACAAAAGGATCAATGGAAAAATCAAGTTTTTTTATTTTTATTTATTTGTTCAGTATTTTCAAATACAAATTATAAAAAAAATTTGAGTATGATTATTTTGATGTGAACATTGTCATCATAATAAATTTAAATTAGGCCTTAAATAACTATTTTGAAATTATTTCTATGTATTACATATAAAATGTATCGACCAGCGACAAAAATAAATAATGCAAAACTTTATATAAAAAATCTCAATATTCTAAGTCTCCGATCAACATGAGATCCAATATATGAATAGATTATAATAAACCTTAATAATACACATCATACATACATACATAGTTACTATAATATATATAATTAACTTTGTATGTAAAAAATACAGATATATAATGTTACATACTAGTGTGTTATGAAATTGATGATAGTGAAGTGGTGAAAATCACATGTGTTTGATACTAGAAAATATGATGTAATTTAATATAAATTTATAGAAGCTGCAATCTTTCACGAAGGCTTTCGAGTTCTGAACGAATCTCTTTAGGCAGATCTTCCCCAACTTGTTCAGTGAAGTATTTATCTATAGCTTCAGTCTAAAATATATACAAAAATTTAGTTCACATACATATGTACATATGTACCTGCATTTAAATCTAACAAAAGATAAATAAAAAAACTCACCTCTTTCAACCAAAATTCTTTCGGTACATTGAATAGTTCATCTAAATTGATGGCATTATTTAAACCTTCTAAGTTCAGGGAGTTTGTCTTTGGCAAAAGACCTATTGGAGATTCGACATAGCAAGGCTCGTTGTCACATCTTCTTAAAACCCAATCGAGAACACGGCAATTGTCTCCAAATCCAGGCCAGAGGAACTTACCCTAATTTAATAAAAAACAAGTTAATAAACTCTCAATTACCAATTCGTATATTTTTTTATAATATACGAATTGTAAGTTATTATTATTATTATTATTTTAAGTTTCAAATAAATGTTTACCTGCTCATTTTTTCTGAACCAGTTAACGTGAAAAATTTTTGGTAATTTTTCAGGAGTTGTTTTGTTGGACATTGACAACCAGTGAGACAGATAGTGGCCAAAATTGTAGCCAAAGAATGGTCGCATAGCGAAAGGATCATGCATGATAGCTTTTCCCTGTGTTATGAAAGAAAAGTTATTAATCATAAAATCTAAAACATTTTATCAAAGTTTGTACATATCTACACATTTTGAGATACTCACACTGTGCTCAGCAGCGGCAGTAGCTTCGGACCTCATTGAAGCACCCATAAATACTCCATGAGTCCAATTATTAGCTTGGTAAACTAACGGCACTCCTTCGGGCCTACGACCACCGAACAAGATGGCTGAGATTGGCACACCAGCAGAGCTCTCCCATGCAGGATCAATCGTTGGACATTGTGATGCTGGTGAACAAAACCTGTAAAATTTGTTAATAATTAATGTATTCCACGACCGCCATTACTTAAAATTTTCATTGAGGGATTGTATGTGTTGTATGTACCTTGAATTTGGATGTGCTGCTGGTTTTTTACACTCAGCTTTGTTCCATGACTGACCGAGCCAATCAGTAATTTGAACGTCTTTGGGTAGATCACCCATACCTTCCCAATACACACCACCATCACTAGTTGATGCCACATTTGTGAATATGGTGTTTCTAAATATAGTCGCCATAGCATTTGGATTTGTTTCCGTTGAAGTACCTAGAATTTAAAATTTCAATAAATTTTATGTGCTTCATTCAATTCTGAATGACAAACCCCAAATATTAACTCACCAGGAGCCACTCCAAAGAATCCATTTTCAGGGTTAATTGCTCTCAATTGACCTGTCTCATCAAATTTCATCCAGGCTATATCATCTCCAACACACTCAACCTTTAAAAACAAACAAGTATGAGTATACAAATTAAAAATTAACATAATATTTTGTGGACTAGTTAAATATTATGTAATAAATAAACCAACCTTGTACCCGGGAAGACTAGGCATCATCATGGCAAGATTGGTCTTACCACAGGCAGATGGAAAAGCTGCTGCAATGTATCGCTTGTGGCCTGAACGATCAGTAATTCCAAGAATCTAATCAAAACAATTGTACATTAGATCAAGTAAAAAAAAAAATTTATTGATAGTGTAGTTAAAATTTTAAATTACCAGCATATGCTCAGCAAGCCAACCTTCTCTTTTAGCTATAGTAGATCCAATTCTTAAAGCAAAACATTTTTTGCCTAATAGAGAATTTCCTCCATATCCGCTTCCATACGATACAATTTCATTGTTTTCAGGTCTGAAATTAATTAGAAATATAATTATGTATATGTATATGTGCATACCGTACTGTAACATAGGGTATTACTGAAAAACAAATAATATTCACTTATGCTATTGCAATATTTAACACTCACTTGTGCAGAATTATTGTTCTGGCTGGATCGCAAGGCCAACTTGGCATTTCATGAATACCATTCATTGGAGTACCGACCGAATGCAAACATTTGACAAAGTCCACATTTTCTCTCTTTAAAAGCTCAAGCACTTTTGATCCTATACAAAATATTAACAAAAATTTTATTATACATATTATATTATACATACATACTTTAAATTAACAATAATAAAAATATGAAATATGTGCACTAACCTATTCTAGTCATAATTCCCATGGAATAAACTACGTAAGCAGAGTCCGTCAATTCAATTCCAATTTTAGATAGTGGTGAACCAATCGGTCCCATGGAATATGGTATCACATACATAGTGCGACCTGTTTATCAAAAAAAAAAAATACATGTTCATTTCAATTTATCTGATTTGTTCGAATAAAAAATCTATTTTACAATACATGTAATCCATTGTGATAAAAATTTCTAGTGGTTTACCTGTCATACATCCTGGGAAACGTTCGGCGATAGCATTGTTGTAATCTTTAGGACTTATCCAATTTCCTAGCGATGATTGTCCTCGGAGCGTTCGTGGAACCACATCTTGCTGTCTTTCAGTACAGATGAATGTGCGACTTTCCACTCTGGCCACATCAGAAGGATTTGTCGTAGCCAACCAACTAGAATAGCAAAACACAAATAAACAAACGTACGGAAATGTATCATGTACATACGTATATTAACTGGTTAATAAGTAATAAATCCTTACCAATTTTCATATTTGGGTAACAACTTGATAGTTGCATTAGCTTGCATCAACTTGAGAAGAGTTGCACTTTCTGCAGCACTTCCATCGCAGATGTGAACCTGACTCGGCTGGCACAATGCAACGCTCTCTTCGATATAGGAGCAAACCTAAATCACAACACAAATTATTTATCATTCTTTATAAATTTATACTGTCGACTTTAACTTTATCTAAATTTACAAAGTATTAGTTGTACATGTTTTCAATATTATAATATTGTAAACAGGTTGTAATACATATGCACATGTATAAGAATGTGTGCAATTTAAAATACCAATACAAATAATAGTGTGTCATAAAATAATATCGAAAACAATATTTTGTCTACTACGCATAAGGATAAAGTGAAAATGTAAATATTGTAATCAACATGTGTAGAAGTGCAAGTAATAAAATTAAATAATTAAATTACACACGCAGTGTAATGGTATGCTTAAATGATTATTACCTGGGGTGCTAGATTAGAAAGGTTTCCATTTACGACTCTGGCTTCTTTGATGTTGTGGATCGATTTGGTTTGGATTCCGCATCGCATCGACACATTGCCAAATTGGCGAAGAACTGGACTGGTGCATCTGAAACAAATGGAAACGCATATCTTAGTACGTTTAAAATAACAATTGCACAAAAATGGGAATAGCGTTTAAATGGGAAAACTTACGGCATTGTTTGTGTTTCGACAGCCTCTGGCATGTTTAAACAGAAGTTTGAGTTATGTTATTGCGAATTTCGCGCGAACTTAGCAACAGTCTCGATTCTTTTCACACGTATGTATATTGCAATAATATGTTCAGATGGAAAATTTCCATGGACAGAAAGAGGAACCCAATCGATAATCAGTACGAAGTGTGGGTATCGAATATGAAGCTGGGGTGAAGCCTTTCAATATATAGATGGTTCGAGACCCCCTCTCCAAATGGGTCTTTATCAACTGGAGGAGTGTTGAACGAAAATCGATCTGATTGGTCGGTTAGGAGGTGTGGCAGCTGACGCAATCCATCGGACCGGTTGCTCTTGTCGAGCCACAGAAGTTCAAATAAAATTAAAACGAGAATGCATCCACAATTTGCCATTCAAAAAGGACAACAGCAACACATTGCATTATCTCATTCTCAATGTGTTTTGTATGCAAATTCAAAAACATACATTTTATAAAAGACGCAGTTGAAAGTAATATCTATAATAATTATCATTATCAATGCCAATTATCGGGACTTTTACACCGTTCAAACCACCGAGACTTTCTTCATATTTTGACCACACCAAAAATTAAGCCCAACTTGGTCATATCGTGCAAACTTATTCAACGATTAATCTAAAAATAACCTGCCGGTTGCCGGATTTTTACCAAAATCATATGTAATATCTCTTACATCGCACGTGAAAACTACAGATATGAAATTTAAGCTTGATAGAGGTAATAGTTTCGTTGAAAAAGTAAAAAAAAAACATCGAAAATCAAGAGTAAAAGTACTACTTCCGATAGGAAAAAACATACTACATATGCAACATTTCAACTTATTATATATGATAGTTTTGTTAGAAAATCCTTCCAAAGATAACAAAAAATTAGGTGACTTTCCAAGAGAAGTACCACTTCCAGTTGACGAATTTTTTTTTAAGCTTTTCGGATTGTAATGGCTGGCAAAAGATCTATGAATATAAAGTTTCAGTGTGATAGGATGAACGGTTTTTGATTTGTGGCGATTCTACACACATCCGCCTAACACACAGACAGCCATACAGACATTTTCCAGAAATCTTAAAAACGTGATCAGGGGACGATACCTGATACAAATCAGTCGAATTTTCGCACGATCACAATACTTTATTATTAACCAAATGGTGTGTAATTTAAAAAAAAAAAATGGTCTATAAGTTTTATAAAGGATCAATACACACTGATCAGTGCCTAAGTGACCAGTCGATATACTCGATGATATATAATGGTCAGTAATTAATACTAAACGGTATGTAAATTTATATAAACCGTTAATGAAAAAGTTATAAACCAAAAATATATTTTTACCGATCATTTATTATTTTTACTGGCCGTTTACTAAATATAATATTGACCATTTTTTGAAAAGTTACTGACCGTTTATTGATTTAAATACTGACCGATTAGTTGTCTAAAAAAATCACGTGATCGAATATTTGTAGGACAATAAATCGTAATGAACTTCATGAATAAGTCTCACATGTGCGGTATAAAAGGCATAAGGGAAAATTAACATTTTTCTAATTGTTACCAATTTACCAATATTAGTATGTACATACATACTATATAATTATGTAGATATTTTCCTGTTGACAATGAATGATTGCAAAATTCTTTCAAATTGCAAATTACTTTCGGCATTTAATATTTACTGTGAGACTCATCCTTACTGCTAAATCGATTATAACAAGCACCAAAATCTAGATTATAGAACTTTAAAATAGTATGGTTAGATACAATGTGAATTTCAATATTTTCCAGATTTTTCCCAATTTGCAGAACGACGCTATTTCCAATTCATAAATTCTATAACGGAAATGGTTAGCAGACTACTTTTATCTTATTCAATTGTAAAAAAATAATCAATTTCATCATAATTCGTGCAAAGAGCGTCGATAAATATTATTGATAATGAAGAACATTACGAATCGTCATCGAATGACTTTGTGTCACGTTGTAAACATCGTACAAGGTACAAAATTAAAACAAGCCTAAGTTTGATCATATCAATCATCATAACAAACTTTAACCAGTACCGAGACAAGTCATCAATTTCAGTCATATCAGAAATCAATATGTTAACAATACTTTATCTATGTATATTTCGTATATGGATAAAGTAAAAAGTGTCTTCTAGGAAGATATTTTATGCAAATATAAATGCTATGACTTTTTTTAAATAGTTATTTTTATCGAAAACTGCAAAATTAAAATGTCAAATATTTACGAACTGTGTTGAAGTGCGTGTTGTTTTTTTCGTTTCTTGGAATTCTTTGTCTATATATAGCAGCTATGTATGTTAATTATTTATTTTACAACATCTTTGTTACTATAAAAATGGAACAAAAGGTTGAAAGTGGGAATTACTTTTTTTATTCGTCTGAAGAACATTAATGTCTTTGGCTAGCAATGTAACTACATTACTTTAAAAAATAAGAAAACTAAAAACTCCTTCAATACGCTCTAGGATTAATATCTTTTTCATTAGGAAATAAAATAGATATGTTGGAAACTGACCTAATCGATGTAAATTTGTAACCAACAACTTCGGACAAGAATTGAGTGTGCACTTCAGTAATACATACACGTTTCATTTTCAATCAAATCAATTCTAGGTTATCGTTGATCTATCTGTAATATTGACTTTAAAAAATCGAAGATTTCATAATATCTATAGTGGGTCAAAAGCAGTCAATAATCAACTTGTTTATACGTGTATGTGTGGTAAATATCCTTGATTCGTATCCGTATAAATATATAACGTAATATCGATACGAGATGCACGGAATTTATGGTACATTTGGCACTTTCAAGGTTTTCTAGAAACGGGTCTCTAAGCGAATATGATGTAATAAATTTATAAACTACATTAAGCATGGTGACCGTTATCTGATTTGTGACCTTTACAAAAGAATACAATTTTTAAATTAAATAAGTGGGGTTTTTTTTAAACATTGCTGTTATCACTACGCGTTATTTCTTTCGGATTTGGATAGGTACATAAAAATAATTCTTAGAAATTGCAAAGGAAGTGCCCTTATCTAATCTAAGTGAATCTTTTCATATTTTCCCCGAATATTTTCACTTGTGTATTTTTTTTGTGATAAGAGATTTCTATCTCAAAATATGTTGAAAATTTTCTTAATATAAAACACCTGTTTTTAAAACGTTATATCTCTGAAACTAATTACGCTACGCTGTTTTGTTTCTCTGAATTTCTTTCAAGCGCTGCCGTTAATTATAAATAATTATTCGTTTGGCAAAAACTACTATATTATTAGAAATGGGATTAAATGAACTTGTATTAGGATTAAGAGGTTTTTTTTTACATGGCAGTATTATTAAATGACCTGTATTTATTCGATCAGTAACTTTCCGATTTTCAGTCAGTTATTTTAATAAATGGTCAGGAAGTTTTATAAAGGTCAGTACTTATATAAGTGATCATTAAATATATTAAATGGTCAGTAATTAATACTAAACGGTGAATAAATTTATATAAACGGTCGGTATTCAAAGTAAATGGTCAGTAACCGGCAGTAATACTGACCTATTGTGAAAAAGTTAATACCATTTTCTACCTATAAATATAATTCCGACGATTTCCTTGAATAGTTACTGACCATTTATTGATTTAAATACTGACCGATTAATTACATAGTTGCCTTATTTAAATCGATTTTATTTTTCGTTTATTATTTTTTTAGTTTGTTTCTGAGGTATTAGGTAGGTTTCTTGTGTATCAGAGTTTAATAAAAAAAAAAATCAAAGAATTAAAAATCGTTTATCTCAAAAAATAAAGAGTTAATTTAGTTGATGTAAAATAATCATTAAAAATAGTTAATTGGTAATGAAAAGTTATTCGGTTTATTTTATATCTACATAGTTGTTAAATAAATGAGTTGAATTTAGGTTAATTTAAGTGAATTTTTGACAATGGAAAATTAATTTCATTTTCGCCCACCCTGTGCACACACAAATTTATTGCGCGCTCAACGACAACCGATCAAAATTGCTAAACACTACCAAATTCGCTCATGAATAATTCATGCTGCTGCTGCTACAACAACCAGTTCGTCCGAATTAATTCTCCTCTCCTCTAACTCTCCTCTGAGAGTGCACAGACCAACGACAACCCAACCCCACATTCAATTTACATAATTATATGTACTTAAAAGAAAATTTCTCAACTCGTCCATTCTCAACTGAACCGCGCTCATAAACAATTAGACAAACAAGACGGTCACTGTGGCATTTGCCAAGGATAAATGTGAAAGAATCGCAGGATATATTATGATATTATAAATTATAACTGAGTGACGAGCCTCCTTTATTTTGTTGTCTTTGTTGTTTTCTTTGTTTTGGTTCGCGGAGGCGCGGCTCGTGACGTCAAGTGGTTCGCTCACTTCCACTATCAGCGCACTGTTGCCAAGCCTTTAAACTGCCACTCTTTTTTTATCATTCGTTTTTATGCGACTGTTGCTGTGCGAATAATGGTGATAAGTGACCCTAATAAAATAATACGCAGAAAAATGACACCGAAAATCAACATCTAGCACCCAAGATAAATTCGTGTTATCTCACTGGGGAACCTATCTAGTGGGAAGCTTTGTCTACTCAAGTATCGCAACCTCAAAGTGCATGACATTCGCATACACATCTATATGTATGTATGTATGCACATATGTATTCAAATATTGACTTTAGTAAATTATCCTTCCGGCAAAAACCACCAAATCATTCGAAAGAGGATTACATATCGCTGCTCCGCAAGACAAGGACACAATTGCAAAATTACACATTGGCCGTTACGTCGTGGTACTTCTGTAACACAAGATTGAAATTTGAATAATGGAAATATGACGCATTTGCACACTGGCATCGTCTAAGCCGGTGGTCGGGAACCTTTTTTAAGCTGAGTGTCAAATAAGGGAAAACCTTGCAAAATTGGTAAGTTTGGGAGCCGCAACACGCAACATATTATTTTCGAATTTTATATTCAAAATTAAATTAAATTTTTACACATTAACCATAAATAAAATGTAAGAAATAAGTTATCTTCGTGATATTTCTTAACGTTCGACAGTTTATTACTAAAAAGTATTATAAAGTTTAATCTGAAAAACGATCTTGAAGCATTGTATAACCATGACGTTGTGAAAATGGGATTAATTTTGATCTTGTGTAAACTGTGTTTTATATTTTGTATTTCACGCAAAACGTGTCGGCGTTACTGAATATAGTCGATTAAATATATGTAGTTTCTCATAAAAGCACATGTTTTGGATTAGCATTTTCAAAGAAAGTGTGCGGTATTGTAATAGAGCAAATTTTAAAAGATCCAAGAAGTTCTCTTGACTTCTTTTGACAAATTAGCTAGTGTGCCTGAGAAACAATGATTGAAACAATGAAAACAAAGCATACCACGAAAAAATAACGGTTCTTTCCTTTGACAGAATATAATAAATAACAGATAAGCACGAGCCCTGAAGATTGTTTAATCATTGGCCGCGGCTTAGTAAACTAAATTGAACCATTGCAGAAATTTTGAAAAACGTAAAGCAATATTTACTTCAAAATTTACAAAGCAAAATCGTATTCAGGATCTACTAAATTTTGATTAACGATCGACCGGTCTAAGCGGTATTATAATTACGTCGTTGTTCCATTAGAAAAGAGTAACATTTTCGATATTTTAACATAGTTAACACAAAATGCCCAAAATTGCAGTTGCGTCATTTTTCTTCCGGAGCAGCGATATGTGAAACTTAAAATGGTTATATGTATTTTCACCACCGCAGCTTAATTATTTTCGGAGAAATGAATTTTTGCAAAAAAAGGTTCAGTTTTTTTGTTGTCTTTATGTATGATATGTGGGTTTGCGAAAAAGCGCCCATCGCGTTTTCGCGAAGATAATAAGGTTATCGAACCTACCTTAAATAATATGTGTATTTATTACACGTGCGTAGGTTTGTAGGGTGTATTATTGTTTCGGAAAAGTTTAATGATGTAGTCACGTATTGATTGTAGATTTATTTTGAATAATTATCACTGTTGTTGTCTATGCATGCATATTAAATTTACGTTAAAGACAAAATATTATATAAAGCCACGACGAAAACAAGTATTAAAACATCTACACAATAAACGATTAATTAGATCGCGCATGTCCTTGAAATCAATAATTAAGGAAATGTATGTACAGAATGAACTGAAAATGCCAACTAAACGAAGTACACGGAAAATAATTATATTTTGAAAATATTTTGAAACGTTTAAGCGAAAGCAAACTTTGTGACCTTTTAACATTTTAACTGTAAATATTATTGCACTGCGAGTATTTATCATTCTAATAAACAACATGACTTTTTTAACGAGATGATGAAATCAACAATAATATTGTTCATTTGACAACATACATAGGTAAGTGTAAATCACTAATGTTGCATTCCGGCCCGAACTTGCGCGGATTCCCAACTCCTATTAAGATAAAAAGAATACTTTATCCATACACGTATGTACCTATATATGTATATGGCCAAAGTAAGAATTGGCGCCTTGAATTTATTGTTTTTGATGTGAAACATTATTTATCAATGAAGCACAATTGAGGGACACAACGCCAAAGACGCTTAGCCCACAAAAAAAAAAAAATTAAATTAGTTATGTCATCTTCTCTAAAGTCAGCGGGCAAAGTCAACCTACAATTGTTATCATTACTAGTTGGTAAGTTTGGTAGTTCCATACAATATCTTCGCATACTGTTTACATTTGAGTCGCGTTGTCTAAAAATAAGGTGTGTGACTTTAGGCACCTTTGGCACTGACCTCCTTCATTGTGAATTTTGATGCATATTTTAGCACAAGCAAATTTTCAATACCCACTTACCCCTCACAAGTCACCGAGGATCAGTTTGGGACTTTTGAGAGCCACTGCTATAATCCAAACAAACTACGGCTTCAGCGGAACTTATCTATCGCATTATACTGACAAAAAAACGAAATATGTCTTCGAAAAATAACGCTATGGAAATGATATACGAAACCATTTTAAAGTTGATTTAATCCTCTTTCTAATAATATGGATATTTTTTATATACATATGTAAATTATAAAAAATAGTTTATTAGTTTCAGAGATGTAATTTTTTAAAACAGGTATCGTTCTTAATGTCCACCCTATGCGTTTCAACACAAACAGGTCGCGATAGCAAGTGTTGACAAACAAAAGTAAAAAACCGGTTCAAATTGGTTCCAAATTGCAAATATCAAATCAGCTGTTAATGTAAAAACTTACACAAATATCACGTTGAAGACGGGTTCAATGTTCAAATCGGAGAAATTCAATGTACGAATGATCGGCAAACTCTGAACCCAAACTTTAAGCCCAGAACTATTTTCCCCATCGAGGGTTCGTTCGGGTTTCAGTTTAAATAACTATAATTATAATATGGGCTTTATCAAAATAGTACCCGAATAATCGTGCAAAAATGGAATATGGGAGCAATAAAATTCCAAATCAATCGACTCACCTGGATATCGCCAGAAACACGAACACCATTTTAAAACGTATGCGGTTCCGTTCGAGATAAAAACAACTTCAGTATCTGAAACACGTGACAAAAATTTAATTCGTTTCTTAGAACGCGTCACATATCCAAGATGGCGGATGAAGAGAAATAACCCTAACACCACATAACCTAACCTCTAGACTTGACGCTGTGTTCACTTCTGGGCGCAAATCTTTCGAACGATAAGCAATATAACCATATCTGACATAATAACGTCGTGTTAGCCCAATGTCGCAATTCGATTAGAAACTGGTCCAAACTTTCGTTTGTAAGTCCGTTGTGTAAGCGCTTCGTCTGCTGCAGCAGCTCTGCTAGTCTGCGTTTACGAGATATGTAGCTGACCGCCTGTCTTGACCTCATCGATCTGTCGCGTTCCGGACCAATAACTGATAAGTAGGTACATCAAAAATATAAATTGGTGTACCTAAAGCCGTTATAAAAATACTTAATTACATCATTATCATTCAAAATTAGTGTAGCTTTAATAATGTAAATAAATGTTAAAATCGTTGACCCCCGGTATCAAGTCTTTATTTTGAATAATTTACAATATAGCAAAGAATACGTTGTGGGCAACCCACGACTTTATCTTGTGTATCGAAAGAAAAGTTTTATTCAATAGTAAAAGTATCACTTTCGATTGACCGATTTTGATAAAAAAAATTCTAATTTACAATATTGCCAATATTACAATATTACCATTAATTTGTGAGATAAAAAAAAATAAACTGAAATTGGTGCAAGAGTAAGCTACTACCTTCGGTTGCATGGAAACTACATATAATATAAATATAAAATTTCACTTTCATACACTTAATAGAGGAATACATGGGTAAGAAGCATGACTTTAGTGGCAGATACAATACATAATGAAACGTGTAAAAAAGTTGAAGTGGCAATGGGCTGGACACATAGCGAGAAGAACGGATAGCAGATGGACGCGAGAAATACTGAAATGGTATCCCAGAGGATGTGAAAGAAAGCAAGGTAGACCGAGTGGAAGATGGGCTGATGAATTGAGAAGAATGTGTGGAGTTAAATGGATGCAGATTGCCCAAGACAGACAGGAATGGAAGAGGATTGGAGAGGCCTTCATCCAGCAGTGGATGGTGAACGGCTGAAAATGATGATGACACTAAATAGTTTCGGAGAAAAAGTTTTCGCAAAATTACAACCCATTCAATATGTTGAATTCAGGTGACAATCGTGTTTAGTCTTTTGGGTCTGCTTAATAAACAATAAATGGAATCCTGAAAATGAAAGCAGATGTAGAATTGAACAAGTCAGATTCAATAAAATGGGATAACTTTTATGTAATAAGTCACCTCAATTTTAAACCGAGATATAGAATGATACAATGCTATGTTTGGCCTCTGCTTCTTTACGAATTGGTGGCTTGGACTATAAAAGTAACATCCGTAAATAAACTCGAAGCTTTCGAGATGTAGTCTTGGATGGATCGTGTTAGTAATGTAGACATTTTAAAGAGGGCTGGCTTAATAGAATCGGGAATTATTCACTACAATCAAAAAGAGAAAAATAGCCTATTTTGGTCACATCTTAAAGAGAGAATGCTACTCGTTCCAGAAATTAAATGAAGGACAACATTGAAGGGAAAAGAGGAGTCATGGCTGAGCAATATTCGCCAATGGACGGGAATCAGAGACATAAGTAGATTGTAGATTATATGTACATACATAGATGACCTACGCATGGAATAGGGCATGGCAGCCGAAGAAGTCAATTTTCGTAATCCAAGCACACGAATATATTGCAAAAATCATCAAAACGTGTTCAGGGGACGACACCTAAAGCTTAAATCAGTTAAAATCAAGTTCGAATTTTTGCAGTAGGTACAGTAAATTATCATTCTTTAGCATTACATACATATGTATATATCTACCCCCACAGTACCACACCCCTCTTACCGTAAAACAATACAGAATAGTATAAAAAAATTGACATTGAGGTGTATGGGAGTCTTCAATCTTTTGTTCTCTTCAAAACATACTTTTAGCCTGAATAAATACGTAAGCAAGAAGGCGTACCTACTCGATCTAGTACCTAAAGTGCTGGGTTCTGGGTAAACCTCTGAGCTGTGGTGCTAGGGCAATCTTTATGTCTAAATTGGAATTGTCTCGTTTACTTGGAACCAAAGCTCCAAATAAAATGAGCCAGCCTAGTAAAAGGGTAGACCACTCGATACAACTCAATGGTTAAGTGTAATCTGTAATAGAAAAAAATTATATAGAAGAAATATATTTCTAGTATAAAATGATACATTTATTAATTTACATAATTTTTAGCGACTCTGGGCAAGTGCCTGGTCTTGTCTGATAAACAGATCTGGATTTGGCCACCAATATGCAGACTCATTTACTTGGATACGATGCCCAATGGCCAATCGTCCAACAGATCAAAAAAAACAAATATAAATTGTTTTCCCAACATTTAAAGTTAAACTTAAAAATTAGAATTTTTATATTTTCTTGTTTTAATCGATTATTTTATTATACAAGATATTATAAAAGATATTTAATACATAATTATGTACACGGTAAAAACATAAATATGGTTTTATACAATATGAATAAAAAAAAGTAGTTCAAATAATTCCATTATTTATTTATTTAAAAATGAAATGATTGATGTAATGTATTAATTAGATAAAATGAAACTGAGTGTTAGGATTTGTTTCTATCTTCATATACAAATATATGTAAATATTCACATATAATATAGCCTTGTCCAAAAGTTTTGAGCACCCCCCCCTAAATTCCTCATTATTTCCAAAACATTGGTGGGAACTACATACATCACTTTTTCGCTCACCGCGTCACATAAAAGAACAACGTTAATTTTTAAGTCATCAATTAATTCATATCTGTTCGCATAATTCTATGTCTAATTGAACCACCAGTTAGAAGAAGGGAATAAGTCAAAATCGTAGATTGTTGGGAAATTAAAAAAGTCAACTTGCTCATTTTAAAGTTTATTGATTTGAATCTCAGGAATAAAATTTACAACGCTTCATTTCCAATAACACAGAGTCAATACACTTTTCAAACATTATTTTAATCAGTAATCATGGTTTCTGAGTTATACTCAGGCCGTTTTAGGAAGACTTCTGGGTAAAAAAGGGTGGGTCCCTTTCATACCCTTTCCACCCGCAAATGACCAATTGCAATGCATTTCAGTTTCATGTTGCATTTTAGTCGAGCGATATAACATTGTGCGTGCGTCGGTAGAATTTAACGTTAAAATTTTGTTAGTTAGAGGTTTTTGGAGTTAGAGTCTGATAATGTCTTCAATTAATAATAGACAGGTTGTTAAAGGACAGTGTTGTGAGTTTATAATTAAACTGCGTGAATATTTTGAAAAGGAGAGAGACAATGGCGTACTGTTGTGCCCAATATCAAATGTGTGTAACAGAGTGTCGCAAGACTTAGGAATAAGTTATTAATAGTATGTTGTAGATACAACATACTATTAATAATATTCTATCTATTAATAATAAATGAATAAATAAAAACAAAGAAATTATTTTACGTCTTTACAATGTTGCATCGCATGAACGAAGGGACAGCATGTACGTTTTACCCAGAAGTCTTCCTAAAACGGCCGGAGTATAGTGGACTTATTCCCTTGTTCAAACTATTAAACTTGCAATACGATTCATCATATCGTTAGCATGTCGATAATAAACATGCGTTGATCTTCAACGGGCAATACAAAATATTCATAGATGTTACAAATGACATCAAAATACAGGACTGTAAAACAGTATTTTAAAGACCATGAACATTATACAGGAAATATTTCAAAAAGAGAGAGGGAAAATCCTTCACTGGGATCTTGTCTTCGACTCGACTTTAGCCTCGAGTGAAACGAAAAATTGAATTTTGACTCAAAATAGTTAACTAGCATCAACATCTAAAAAAGACAAAAATTTTAATACTCTGGACTTGTTCCCTCCTTCTAACTGGTAGTTCAATTACAATTAACAATAACTTAACAAAAAGTACTTGCACAATATTAAAAAGTAGAGTATTAAATAACAGCACAATATAAAAAAAATATCCTATACATTTCGCAACAGTATCAGCTCCCATACTTGGAGCGGAATATTCGGTGTCACGTGGTATTCTGCAATATAGACTTCAGATCATCGGGTAAGATTTTGGTAATATCTTCTAACTTTTCCGCCAACAAACTCATTGTATTATTTTTTAACGGTAAGTTGATTTCTTCACTAACATTAATAGTTTTGCGAAGCTTCAGCACCATGTCGACCAACTCCACCTCTTGTCGCCCGGCAGCCCAATTCGCCAAATCGGTAGCGGCGAGAACCTCCAATTGTAAAACTTTTAGCGTGCGTACCAATTCACCATATCGACGTTGAAACCAAGCGCTGAAATTCGGACTCTTCAAGAACGCCCTGTAAAGACCGGCCCAATCGCCTTTGATGCCGCTGGTTAAATGCGGACCGGAATGCTGCAGCATATTCATGAAATCTTCCGGGTTGAACGGATGGGGAACGGGCGCGGCCCGAAACGCAGATATGTTCTTCTGGAGCGGCATCAACGAAGCCATATACCGTTCGAGCGGAATCATAAAACTGTGAGTCAACTCTAACATATGCCTACGGACTAGCGCGGCTTGCACTTCGGCGGGTCGCTCCGATCTCAGCGACCAGCCGGACAATCGTTTCAGTATCGTCTTATCTTTAGTCAGGTACGGTTTGTACTGGGTGTATACACCGGGCGACGAGTCTGAAGTCTTAACGGTGCCGACTCTTTTCAATTTGGACTTGTAGGATACGGATTCGTTGAGTCGGACCGTGTGCGGCCAATGGTGTAAAGTCTTCGAAAAGAACGGATTGGTCACGCCCAATATTACAAACGGTGGATTGTACTGTTTTTTGGTGAACTCTTTGAATTCGCTATCGTGTATCGTAAAATACGGTCTGTATTCGGCGCTGTATTGGAGCGGGTGGATCAAGTCGACCAACGCTTGGACCATGGCCGAACAGGCCGTCGGAGACGACGCCATGACGACTATGGGCTCCGCCGTCAGCACCAACTCCCACAACATGTGCAGATTGGACAGGACACACGAGAGTGAAGTGTACGAGTAGACGTCCCTAGGGGATACGGATATGCTACCGGACGGTTGCGGCAGACCCTGAGTCGCCGTATCCGACTCGGCTTGAGACGGTATAAAAATATGTAGGATGTTGCCTAGCAGGGGAAGAAGAAGGCTGCCGGTGTCGAGCGGTGGCCACAGATCTATGTCTCTACAGGCGGCTTCGAGACCGTCTTCTCCATAGTCGAAGAATCTGGGAGCGACGATGCCGCATACTTTGTACATGAGATTGATCAGAGGTAGTCGCGTGAGCACGACCACACTCTTCTGAAAGTATCCTCTGGGTAACGTTGGGTCTTTGACCTGTCTGAAGTAGACGAACCCCCAGAAGTGTGTAGGGTCCGGCTGCAGGGTGAGGGAGCACCTGGCGACGTAGCTTTTGAGGGCAGTGGAAGTGCTGGAAGACTTGGATTGGGAGGGAGCCCTCGCCCTCAGCCGCACGTGGAACCTCGTGTCGCCCATACATCCCGAATTCGAGTCGGGGAACGCCAGGTAGCACAGGTTCGTCTTGTCGCAGTCGGCGAGGTGAAGTCTCGCGCTTGCGGGGTGAACGCTCTCCAAAGCCTGACCCACCTCCAAGTCGAACGTCACCACGCAAATGCATTCTATCCACTGTGACAGTCGCTTCCAATCTGCATCTGCATCTGCGTTTGCATCTGCCTCCATCCTGCAACATCACTCACTCTCTCGTTCTGACACTAGCCATTCACACTTGCTTGCTGGTGACGTTACTACCAACGTGACGACGTACACTTCGCTCGGTAAAATATACTTTTATTTCAGTATCTGAAATTGTACACAGTAACTGACTCACCATTGGGTATATTGAAGATTCTACTCTATTACAACTGGATCTGGATTCTATTGCTGCCTGGTCGACACGAAACTGTTTGCCTCTCAATGTGCAAAAATGCTGTTCCTTATTAAGGGCCTCCGCATACACTAGGTGCGCATTTTGTAACGGCGATAGCTCATCGGGAAGTCAACAGCTTTCGTCAACGTAAAAGTCGCACGGGATCGATACTCAGCTCAATAAAATATTTTTATTAGACATATTAGCTAATGAGCAAATAAATAATAACAACCAAACAATCTTCCTCAGTGTTCCGGAAGCTGACTTTAAGACACATTATCTTTCTTAGTGTTTCAGATATTACATTATCAAATAGTGGGCAGTAGCCAGCGCATACAAAACCTCATCACCGCGAGTAAGATCTAATTCGTTAAATATGTAGATAGGCATGGGGAGTTTCTCCCAGGAACTATCGTTAAAACATTGCACACGATTGATCGGGTGCGTATTCGTACGAATTCGTGTCGTCCGTATGTGATTGTCCCTCACACGGTCACGGAGGGACAACAACATACGGACGACATGAATTCGTCCGAATACGCACCCAGTGTAATGTGGACGCAACCTCCACACTTGCCGTGCAACCAACTGCGAACGACCCGATCCAGTGCTCGTGGCGCGGTGCGTTCGTAGTGGAAACGTAGAATGTATATTTTTCGTTTTCTCCCTTCTAAATTATGAGAACAAATTCGCCATTTTTTGCCTGCGGATAGGACCAGTGGTCTCCATAATGACACCAATTTGGTTTCAAGCATCATCCTTCAAGTGCGGCTAAGATTAGTTTCTGTCTTTCGGATCCCACAGTATTGGCGTGGTCTTATATCTACATAATTTTATCAATTAAATTTAAACATCGTTCATCGTTCCACTCTATTTTAATATGCGCGTTCGCAGCTTGTTCGAGGGTACGTACACACCTACGAATGCGCCTACTGCGAACGCCTTTGTGTTCGCGCCGAAAACCGACGAGTGGATCGCCGCGAATGATGCAGAGCGCGCTCGTAGTATACTCGCGAAGGACGTCCACACTACAAAATTTGTTGCATTTCACATTCCCATTCGCTAATGAGTACTCGGCTTTAGATTCTCCAGGTCTCCCAACGAAATAAAGGCTGTTTACTGTGTCTGTTTTCAAGCCGGGGGGGCGAACTAGTGGTCTATAAAAACTTGGTCAAAGATCTGGATACCGTTAAGTGACTTAAAATATTCCCTCGATCTGTGAGGTTATTGATGATATGGATGAAAGAACCACCAAATCTAAGAACTTGATTATGTACAACATTGCTGAAAGTAATAAAACTTTTTTCAGATAAATTGAGCGATGACAACACAAAAATTAAAAATATTATTTAAGAAATGGACTATAGAAATAGAATATAGAAATAGAAGTGGGAATGAAATTTTAAAGATTTTCTAGACCTGATATATCAAAAATAATTTTGAAAACTATTAATGATATAAGAATGTAGTATGACCAGACATGAAGTATGAAGTATGCCACAACAAAAACAGTTGAGGGAACTACATGAAGAACTAGAATGTAGAAAAAACAAGGGAGAGAAAATCTGTGCCAAAAATCGTGACAAATTGTCTAAAACACAAATACAACCCTAAAATGTTACTATCAAAATGTGCATGCTCCGTGTAGCAAATTGCAATTTCACAAATTTGGACCCAAAGGGAACAGTTGTATATACATATAATGTAATTGTAATGTACATATGGCCTTTATATGCCAGGCTCGATGAGAAAATTACTAATTTTTAAAATTGATTCTTCATAAACATATGTATATGATGATATGGGGATGCATGGCGACGAGACCAAATTTCTAGAAGCAACATTTTGTTTGAAATTTTCCGAAGGATTACTTACAATTTAAATAATTATTAAATATTACGAAAAATTTCCCATCCGGACCCGTCGGCCGATTCCCCCTCTACTCATAGAGCAAACAACTCCCGCGCTCTAGTTATCACAAAAGACCTAAAATGGTCAACTCATATATGTAAACTCTAATAAATAAATGATATTCATTTATGTGGGAGTCTAGTGGTTCACTGAACTATATGCTTTGTACAAATGGGCCGGGGCCAGAAAAGTTTAAGAAACGCTTATATAAAACGTAAAATTACAAGGTGGACTTTTAATAATAAAATATTGAATAAAACAAAAAAATATATTTTATTCTACCTTTTTATTTCTCAAGTTATGGAAAAATATTATATGCCCAAAAGATGGTGTTTTTTAGCTCGTTTTATTATATCAACTGCAAATTTTGGTACATTTTAAGTCGACCAACGTTACCAGCTAATAAATTCAAATCCGTGTAGTAAATCTGAACTTCAGATTGAATTCACAGCACAAGAGAAAAATGCAGGACAAAAAAAGTCAATATGTACAGTGGATGTAACACTTGTGAGGAGATAATACATTAAACTTTCTTGAACAATAACCTGTGACCTTAAATTTGATTATCATTCAAATTGATTACAAAGGTGATGGTTCCCTCAATCCTTCACTGTGTTGCTCTTTA
This sequence comes from Parapsyche elsis, assembly GCA_022651745.1. Classification (NCBI taxonomy): domain Eukaryota; kingdom Metazoa; phylum Arthropoda; class Insecta; order Trichoptera; family Hydropsychidae; genus Parapsyche; species Parapsyche elsis. Next base: position 7,301,584 of record JAGVSN010000003.1, on the reverse strand, counting down.
CCGGCCATTTTGAGAATAGCTTTTGATTCATAGTTTCCATCGAGAACACTCGCATTCGGTCTTTCACCCTGTAAATAAATACAAATTATAAAAGTATAAAATTTTTTGTAAGAAAAGAACTTAACGAAATTCATAAAATATAGCTTCATTAAAACTTTATAAATTTGTTAAAATATATCTTCATTATGATAAAACTTACCAATTCTTCACTCGACAAAGGTTTTTCACCGACAGACCAAACTTCTAAACTTTTAACTTTAAAATTTTTATCTTTAGAAAGACGATTGTAACGACGATACGTAGTACAACTTTCTGAAGAGTGTCCAATACCATATGTCGAATCAAGCCATATTCCACAAAAATCAAACTGCCCGCCCATCATCTGGAAGTAATACAGTTTAATTCTGGTTCACAATTTAATTAATCAAAATGCATAAAACATTTGAATGCAAACCAGGCCATTGGGCATTGTTTGTTGGTGCATGTTCAAGTACTGATAGTGGTTATTATAGTCTGTCGATGGAAAAACACGCATTTTCGGTACAAGTGTAAAAAGGAAAGATGTATCGTTTCCTAAAAACACATTCACTTTAAGATGGCAAACAAAGTTAACATACATATTGCTATGTTTTATAAAATAGAACTGTTTTTAGATTAATTATTATCAGCATTAGCATTCTTTACAAAGTATAAAAAATATGCTCGATAAATATTAAAGTTTGATAATTTCTAGCTATGTATGTATATATTCTGCCACGAGATCAAATACAACCGATTAATTATGTTTGTTTATATGTAAAGCAGATGAAGCGATTGCAGCTGTGAGTCCTTGACGAGTTTGCTGAATGACAAAAATTTTCCTATATACTATCGCACAGATTTTCAACCTTTTTTGAGTGGCGACCCCTTTTTTAAAAAGCCAACTGACCCGCAACCCCGATATATTTGAAAAAGGCAAAAAATATTATTCAAACATCAAGACACCAATTAAAAATTTAAGTTGCATTATAGTCAATATTTTTTTTTAGTTTACTGTTTCTGTTGGCGACCCCACAGAAAACCCTTCTCAAGTATAGCATCATCTTTTTCAATTAATAAATTTTCAAAAATGATGCTATATTACAGATTCTCACTCCAAAATTTATGACTCAAAACCACTTTAACAAAAATATCAAAACTCACCAGAAAAATTTGGGCTCAAACTCCAATTACAAGGTGCGTACCCTCCAAATATATAACCATTAGTATCTTCAACAATAATCACCGAAGGACCTTGGTCCATTATGCGACCTAAATAAAATCACACAATGCATAGCTATTGAACACTAGTGATTTACATTTAATTATAAATAAATACATCGCATATTTTAATATTTACCGAGAAATGTTGAGAATGACTCTCCGTGTATATTGCTAGAGAATAGAAATCGCCATTCTTTCTGCATCTCAGCAGGAAGATGTCCCGAAACAAAAAGTAATTGACTTAAGTCTATAAAGGCTGGATAATCTGGCATATATGTGAGACCTAAAAGCATAAGTAAATTACTGATCTATATGGAGTTTTTTTTTCCCTAGATTAGTTATATTCCAAATAGATGGTAAAAAATCAAATTTTTAGGATCTGTTTATGAACTTCCATATTAAAATTTAGTATTTCAAATAATCTAATAAAAAATACCAAAACCTCTATAAAAAATTGTGAAAAGGGTGAAAAATTCAAAGAAAATGAAAAAAAAAAGTTCACTTTTACATGCAACTGTCTGTAAAACTGTGAGTTAAGCGTAATGTAACATGAATGTTAAACTTGTAGTTTTATTAAAATGAAAAATTGGAATAATCATGAATGCACTTACCAATAGGCATTGGTAGGAGACTAGTTAAAGGAAATTCTTCTTCAATGGACTGCTTTGTACCCTTACTGACTTGATACAGATGTCTAAAGACTTGTTCAATCATACGACTCAACAAAACATTGGACTGAAGCCAAGTGACAATACTGCTGTAATTTATATTCACGGTTGACGATTGTGTGCAAAGATCAGCCGAAAGACCTTCGCCTAGGGCTTGAACCGATTCCTTTTGAATAAGAAATCCTTTACTGACCCATGCAGCATATTGACCACCAGTGCAACTACCAAGCTTTTGCATTTTCATATACGACGACACTATACTTTCACAAAACTAAAACACATCAATTTAAACCTTTTATCAAATTTAAAATGAATATAAAAAATACTATGATACTAGTGCATACATGGGGAGGATTAAATCCTCCAAAATTGAGTTATAAATTCTCCCGGGGATGACAACATCCAAATCGATTTAATAAAATGCGGAAGTCGCCCTATATGTACATACTATTCTAGCGAAAATATTCACAAAATGCATAGTGTAGCAAACTGTTCCGGTCTTATGGAATAACGGGTCGACAATTTTAGAAGAAAATATACTATCGATCGATTAGTTTACTTAACAAAATGTTTACAAAAATAATAACGTAGCGGTTAAAGACACTTGACTCTAATCAGCCCATGGAACAAGCAGGGTTCAGGGCCAATTTCAACACAATAGTAAGTGAATTAATTAATTGAGCTGTCTCGAACGAATATCGCCAATGTTACAGTTTACCAATCTATCTAAGTGAGCCATCTAAAATTCCTGGACGATTTAGTTAAAATAAAAGACCAAACGGACGATGGGCTGACGAAATAAGAAGAATGTGTGGAGTTAAATGGTTACAGATTGCTCGAGACAGATATGAATGGAAGAGTATTGAAGAGGCCTTCATCCAGCAGTGGTTGGTGAGAAGCTGAAAATTATGACGATGATGATAACCAATATAATTACTTCTTTAATAAGTTGATAGCATAATTCAACATTTTCGTCTACATCACTTCCCAGACTATTATACAATGCTGTAACTCTTTCATCAATTGTTCCTGGAAAAAATAAAATAAAATATATTTTTTAACTAAATTTATTTAACTAACACCACACAAAATTACATACCTCTAACGCAAAAAACAAAAAGCTCAGCAAAACGCTGAAATTCTACAATATTTTTTCTGTTAGAACCATAGCCGAATAAAAAATTTGATAAATATTGCATCAAACGAGGATCCATCTGACTACCCCATAGTTTCTAAAAAATAAGAAACATTATTAAAATATTTAAATAGCTTAATCTAGCGCTGTTTTTGAATATTGGCCGAGTGGATTTGATGTTCTAACGCCTCTAAGTACTTTTCAAACATTGTAAAGTTAATCTTTATAAAAAAGAGTTAGCTTAGGATGAAGGGATTTATTGAAATCACCAATATTTTTAAACAAAATAAAATAGCAAAATAAGCCTTAAAAAATTATTTTAACTACATAGATATTTGTTTAAATTTAGATGTTCAATCTATGTTCTGTCCAACTTAACCCTTAAATCGTGTTGCCAATCGGCAACACACTAAATTTTACTCATTTTAAAGTATTTATCCGAAGTGAATTTTGAATTTGCAGCATAGTGTAGCCATTTGGCAACATACCCACAAAAAATCGATTACATATACACTAGTTCACCAATAGATGGCGTGCACGTCGGTATTTCGATGTTCTTTGTTAGTTGACAGCTAACCTCTAAGTGAGTGGCGACGCGGCGTGTTGCTTTTGTACTGTATTATTATAATTATATTATTTTGCGGAAGAAATTGAAATCTCCATTGCTTAAGGTATGTACTTTAACGTCATTAATCAAACTTTTCAATAAAATTATATTATGTCTGTAAAAAAATCGCATTTTAACTTTTTTGCCATTTGGCATCATCGTGTGTTCAGAGAGATATTTACTCTTTGGTGTTTGGGAATAGATGACAATGTTGCTTTTACTTTTACACCATATTATTGCTATATTTCGTATTTTTTCATCAAATTTTTATTTTTAGAATGGCGAACCAATATTTAAGCAAAAAAGAATTAAATGAATTCTGGAAAAACTTCAATGGATTGAGTGATAATGATGCCGTTTCCGATATTGATGACCTAGAAGAAGATCCTAAAATTCAAGCTGAGGAGAATGAAGATGACGAGGAGAGAGAACAGGAAAAAGAAAATGATAATACATTTTGTTCAAATGTACCATCTTCATACAAATCTTCCACTAAAAAGGAACGAGCAGCAAAAAAAAAAAATATACTATGGAAAAAGAAGTTTCTAGAAGTGAATAAAGAAAGACTTAGTTTTAATGGAGATACTGACTTGCCTGTTGAGATTTTAAAATTGGGCACTCCACATCAGTTTTTTAACTATTTCATCACCAATGAATATATACAGAGTATTGTCGAAGAAACAAATCTTTACTCCGTTCAACAAACGCCAGAAAACCCAAAACTATTCACCAAACATGACATACGGCAATATATTGGCATATTATTATATATGTCATTAGTACGCATGCCTAATTCAAGATCGCATTGGTCTGAAGAATTGGAATTTACCAAAATAAGTACTATTATGGCCCTAAATAAGTTTGAGAAAATGGTTATTTACTACTACTACTTATTCATATCTTGCATTGTTAACACCGTAACTTAAGATTATTGGAAAATAAAATTATTTTGTTGTGTCTCGTTAGGAACAAGAACACAAACAATAGTGGTAACTGCAAATCGTGCAAAACAAAGCCATCAAAATCATATATAACACCCCCATGTATACTAACCTCAAAACGCTTCACTCGCGAAATAAAATCCCATTTGTAACTGATATTACTAACAAATTAACCAGGAAGTTTTATCAAAAAACTACCAATAACCACGCTAACAAATTAGTAAAAAGTCTCGGTGATTACGATAGTGTGTCATTTACCTTTCATGTATAAACATAGGCTCCCGAAACATAAACTGTTTTAAACCTCCGATTACAGTAGGTCACTAGAAATAAGAATTTAATGTATCTAATATAATGCATGCATACCATATTTATTATGTATCTATTGTATTTAAAAAATATAATAATAATTTGTAAATACGTTTTTTAGCTTAAACTTTCCTATTGTAAAAACAAATACTAACGATAAAGTAAGATTATTTTCCTATTATTACTAACACACATTTAAAAGTTTAAAAAAAAAAAAAACAGTAATGGTTTTCTTGCGATGACATCTAATCGAGTATACGTAGATGAAAATTAAATGATCCTGGCTGGTGAAGAAGAGAAAAGGCTCGCCATTTTAAATGGTGACATAGATGAGGAAGGATGTCCCTTACTGACAGTCATTGCAGACGATTCTTGGGCAAAGAGATCATACAAAAGTGGGTTTAGCTCCTCTGGTGCAGCGTGCATAGTAGGGCTCCGAACTAAAAAAAGTGTTTTATCTCGGAGTATGAAACTCTTACTGCTACATATGTGCCAGAGCTACAAAATTAAATATACTGAAAATAGATGCAACTGAGCACAAATGTTTTTTTTAAAAGTATAGAAATGCGTGGAATTAAATATAACAAACTTGTAGGCGATGGAGACTCCAGCATCGTGAATAAATTAATGTACATACATAACTAATGCCATATGGGCCCAACATCATCATACAAAAAATAGAGTGCAAAAATCACTTGCTTCGCAATTTTTGTAATAAACTGAAGGCATTAGGGAAGAAAACTAATAACAATAAAGGCTATGTACCTGTGCAAATAAGAAAAAAGGTAGTGTTCGCGCCGCTGCGCGAGAGTTGCAGTGACGGGAAGGGTGGGAGTAGTGAGATGGGGTAGAGTAAGTTAGGATAAGTCGTAGTTAGTCTTAGCGAAGCCGTGGGGAGGAATTGTTCCCCCGGACTAGCGCACTTGGCGCTAGTTTTCTCTGTTTTCAACCATCAAAATACAGTCCATAAACCAAATCAACGCGTTTGATTATATCACCCAAAACAGGTAGAATCAAACGTTCTACGCATGAGAAGAGCTATAGTCGGAGCAGTTAATTTCAGAAAAGAAGAAAAAATTAAAAATCTTAGAATGGACATTAAAAATGGCGCAAACCATGTGTTTGGTGATCATGTAAATTTTATTGTCTTTTTTTTTTTTACGTAATTTACGTATTTTATTACAAATAATAATTATTATCTTCATTCTTCCATCCCCCGATTGATTAGATATGGCAATAAATACTCAGAATTTATTGATTTTTTTTTACTAACCTTTCGTCCCTAAGACAATGACATTGTTTATTTTATTAACTCAACATAATTTATTTATTAGTTTTTTTTTTTCCTTTGTTTTTTTTTTTAATTTAATATATTATAGTATTTTATATGTAAAATCCTAATGGGCGTTTAATAAATAAATAAATATATAGTAATTCAAACTCAGGTGCACAACTAGCTGAAGAAGTTAACCAACACCTATGAAAGCTTAGCATAAGTGGCGTGAAAAATATACATCCATAAAACTAAATATACTCACGATAAGGTCTTCTTCCCTAATCTTATCTGAATTTTTGCTAGCAAACCTAAATGAATTGGCAACAATTGGTTGTTCATCTTTAGATAACAATGTACACTTTTCAGCTAATTTTTTACTAGCATTTCCCATCCTAAAACAATAAAATTAATATAGAAAAAACTATGAATCACAACTATGAAGTAGATATTATCTATCTGTCAAAGTGACAGGACTAGTTAACATGAACACACAAACAACGATCCAATGCGATCCAACTGTCACATTTTGACATTTCGATAAATAACAACTGTTATGAACTTCCAAGGCTTTATAGGCAAGTGTTTGATCTTGATCAAAGCAGAAGGCATTTGGGAAGTAGTTAAGAGTCGTTGGGAAAAAATAGCAATGCAAACCTTTGAGAACTCAGCGCCAAAATAACTCTCTGTTTCTGTCCATATGTCAAACTGTCACTGCCCAAGGGTTGATTAAAGATCAATGCTGAAACCGGACGCAAGGGACTCGATTTGTATGGTAAGGTCGTTTTCACACTAGCGCTCTTGCGTTAAGAACTGCAAAAAGTCAATTTGTATGGTGTATGTATACGATTAAGCCCGTAATTAAGCATTTGTCGACCATAAGCACTTGTCAAATTTTTAATCTATGTACTAATGTCATGTGATGTGTCATGTGATGTAATGTCATGTGATATCTTTATGTAGGTTATGCAAATGAGTATTAGTTGATGGCACTTCTTACTCTCGTTACTATTGACTGTAATAATTAAATAACTCGTATTTAATTACAAAATGTAGTATAGACGTAGATTAATTTATTATAAATCGGCGCTAAATTAATTTTTCAAAATAATATCAGGTGGTTGCGGGAATATTACGTTTTGATTTTGGTATTAGCCAGTCAGATTGGATATTCGATTTTCTACTTAATTTTGATTGGAATTTTGTGAATAAAATTATATTTTTGAGATATCAAAGTATAAACCAAAGCACATAGACCATGTTTTATCAAAAATTGCAGATATTTGAACATACAGTTTTACAAAAAAATAAGCAAAAAAAGTGCATTAGTATATTTCGTCTAATAAATTTATTATGTATAAATTATTTATAAATTTATTATGTATAAATTATTTATAAATTTATTATGTATAAATTATTTATAAATATATTATGTATAAATTATTTATAAATTTATTATGTATAAATTATTTATAAATTTATTATGTATAAATTATTTATAAATTTATTATGTATAAATTATTTATAAATTTATTATTTTTATTATCTTTACTTTTATTATGTTAAAAGATTAAAACGTCCCTAATTTTAATTGTAAAAAATTATGAAACTGTAGTGTGCTAGGTTTTTTAATTTGAAAGATTATTTATAACAAAGTTATCAACTAAGTTAAATTTTTATTCACAAGTATCAAATTTTTCTTTAAATGTTGAGTACATGTTACCCTGCAGTTTCCCTGTAATAGAATAATCATGATGTGGTAAAAAAATATATCCCAAAAATAATTCAAATATTTTATTGAAATCAAAGTCTTAAATACTCTTTTAATGGATGATAACATTTTGTAACGAATTTGATGAAAACATTGCTTGGAAAGTTGTATTCAATTAATTAGCCAATATCAAATGTCTTTTGTCCGATTAGCATCTATTATGTCCTCCAAATAATCACTCTCAAAGCACGTTTGCGTTTCAATCGTACTGCACGATAAAAGAACATCGCTCTTTCTGTTCAAAAATTGCGAATTTTCGAAAGAAAACTGAGTTTGCGTTTCTGCCGATGTCGATACACACAATGACGACTTTGACGCGTCGTTTAAATTTCTAGAGCAAACGTAGATAGGCTTTGAAATGTCACTCTGCGACCCTTCTAACAAACTGATATCCTGAATAATTTTTTGATTCAACGAATCTTCAAACTTTGGCGAATCCAAAAAACAAAAACATGTTTGAGTTTCTTTAAAGCAGAAATGCGGCGAAGTACCGTCAAAAAATGGAGAGCTTTTATCCATTTCATAAGCATAATTTGATGTTGCAAAATCGAAACTATTTTGGTCTTGGCCATCGGTCGTTTGTGTTTCAGTAGATATAAGCACAGAATTGTGTTTCTTATTTTCAGTACAAGTATTTTCTTCCGGTTCCAATATTCCTTCAGTATAATTTAAAGGCCAAGTTGTTTGAGTCTGAATATCTGATAAACTGATAAGTTCTGAAAATATGTCACTGTCTTGAATATCATCGCATTTTGATGTATTCGAATACAGTAGTTCATCTAGAGCAGTTTGAGTTTCTATATCGGACGATTGAGTTACAGTGTCTTCATAATCAAACTGACAATTAAAATCCATACTATTGGAAGTAAAAGAATTCGAGCAATTGTCAGTAACTTCACAATTGATGTTGATTTCATTGATTAAATCAACATTCACAATAGCGTTCGTAGTTTCACTATGTGATTTAAGAATGTTTGTGAATTTATTCTCTACTCTCTTGATTTGACTTAATTTCGTCGCATTTTTACAACTATTTGAGAGTTTACTATATTTTTGATGTTTTTCTTTTTTCTCTATATACAATTCATTAGATTCAACGCTGTAAACCGAATTTGCATCATCCGAATTCTTACGTTCAATATTATGACATTCGTTCCTTTTCCTGTGAATATTTTTAAGATCACAATTTTTTTTTAAATTTTTATGCTTCTTTTTATCTTTCATTTGAGATAACATCATAAATTTACTCTTTTGCTTTCTATGATGAGTAAACTGTGTCATTGCATCGACATGTTTAATTTTATTCTTTGTTTTTGAAAAATTCCAGACTTGATTAAAAGTTTGAGTTTCTACACTGGATTTATCAACAGATACATTGTTTGACTTTTTACATAATTTTAAAGATGTCTGTGTGTATGTATCTTTATGCGACAAACATTTGGTTGCTGATAAAGTTTTACTTGTAATTTTCGAATCAATACCATTTTTCTCAGATGCTGCATTCCATGTTAAATTAACCTTTGCTTCAGTGTTCTGACACGAAGAAATGTCTCCTGAAATATGAAAGTTTTGATTTAAAATGTACATTATTTAAGGCTTGTATTTATTGGGTGAGTAACTTTTCTGATTTTCGGTCAGTTATTTTAACCAAATGGTGAGTAATTTTAATAAACGAATTAAAATTTCATATAGTATCCTTACCGTTAATTGTCTTGTCTTCAATTAGACTATTTTTATTAAATAAATCGATTGGAACCAATACATAAGAAGGATTATTTTCTTCTGATACAAACGACAGGTTCCGGTTATCATTTTTTTTCACAATGTTAACATACTTAATATCACGAATCTCATCATCCGGTCGATTAATACACTCTGAGAAATATAAAAATATCACTTACAAATCATTCATTTTATGTGACATACATATAAATTATAAGCAAAATAGCCATCTCGTCAAAATAAATTATGTTTTTGTAAATACACCATCCCTTGATTTATGCAGTTTTTCAAAATGCACATTTTTTTAATCCATCACGCCACATTTATTGACTATTAAGAATTTGAAAGACTATTCAGTAGCTTGAAAACTGGAAAATATAGTAACTCCAACTTTGAATGTGCTTTAATTTGTTTTAAATGTGATTAATTTTTTTAAATTTGATAATGATAATTTGTTTTAAATGTATATTAGGTGTATATCAAACTTACCTAATTGTTGATACGACTGTTCCACTAAATTTTCGTTACTACAATTAATAAATGTAACGTAGTTGTGTTCTAATTTAATATTATCATCAAGTTTAACGGATTTATCTTGTTCGCAATTTACAGCAGTTGCATTATTAACTCTTCCAGATTGAAAATTATTTTCATGTAAACCGTCGTTATCTATTTCATCACCAGTTGCATTTTTCTTTGTACTTTCCATATCATTCCAGACACTACTATAAATAACGACTGGTTTTTCAACTTCAACTTCGACAGACTGAATAGTATTTTTTTCATTTCTAGCATTTCGGTGAACTTTTTGTTTCGTACTTTTATTTTGCATGTAAGCTTTGTGTATGTGAGGATGTTTTCTCATCAAATGCACCAATAAAGATTCGTTAGAATTGTATTCCCATCCACAAGCTCCACAAGAAAACTTAACTCCACAAACTTTAATGTGCCTCTTGTACGTGGAAGCGAGTGAAGTTTTCAATCCACACCTATCACAAGAATAATTCTTCGAGGCGTGAACTTTCATAAAGTGTTGCTTCAATAGTCGTTTCTCATTGAAAGATTTGCCATTGCTAAAAGAAATGTTATAGACGCAATCGTCTCGGGGACAAAAGTATCTGACAATGATGCCTTTGGACTTGGGCTCAAACTGGCCGATCTTATGGTGTTTCACCAAATGCATTTGTAAATTGGATATTTTTTTAAAGGTGCTATTGCAACCTAATTCATTGCACAAATGTACAGTTACAATCTCTGACAGCTCACTCTCCGTAGGACAAATGTTTAACATTTGCTCCAAATCCATCTCCGATGATAAATTTATTTGATTTGACACTTGACACTGCTTTAATAACAGCTGATTTGTCCAAAAGAATCTAAACCTAATGTATTGCGACCATTATATAGTACATACCATAATAATCGCCAAGTCTGTCTGGCTTGGTTTCGCGCTCGTCACTTTACTTTGATTTTTATCGAAAATTTCTCTGTTATTTTTATCTATAATGATGAAAACTACCACTTCCGATTGGAGGATTTAGACCAAAATCGTAATATATCTTACTTCTCACGTGAAAACTATAGTTATGAATTTCAGCTCGATGGAGGTAATAGTTTTGGAGAAAACGTTGAAAACAATAGAAAACCAAGAGTAAAAGTACTACTTCCGGTTGGAATTTATTTTTTAATTGTTATTTTGAAGCTTATTACACATGCTATATATAAAAAAATTCAGTTTAATTTATCAAACGGTTTTGGAGGAAAAAATTCTCAAAGATGACTCAAAATGAACTGACTTACAAAGGAAAGTACCACTTCCGGTTGACGTAAAATTTTAAAAACCTTACGGATTGTAATGACCAGCACCAAACTTGTATAATAATATCTATATGAAATTTCAGTGTGATAGAATAAACAGTTTTTGAGTTGTTGCGATTCTACACACATTCCCCCAACACAGACATTTTACAAAAATCATGAAAACGTCATCGGGAACGATACACGATACCCGATACAAATCAGTCAAATTTTCGCACGATCACAATACTTATTATGGATAAAGTATTATGTATATATTTATATAAAGAGCAAAAATCTGTTTGTTAATTTGAGCGACGTCTGATGGACGTCGAAACGTATTGTTAATTTTAATTGGTTTTAGTTGAAAATTTGAATTATTATTATCCCACTCATGCGCCAATAATCCAACACCCATTGATCTTCAATGGGTAAAATAATCATACTTGGACCAAAAACAGATGTAAACAAATCGATTGTCAATAGTGAGCGTGAGTGCAGTACCGTTCCTGATTGTCAAGCCGAAATCAAAGAGAATGAACGTGAATTTTGAAGAATTAAAAATGATAGGCAAATGTAGAACATGTCTGTCAAATTCTAGAAACGTTTACTCTATATTCGAGCAAACCATGAATTCTATAGTTACAGTGGGAGATATGATAATGAGCATAACAACTATCACAGTAATACAACTGTGATTAAGATAAATACTTATAATTTAGAATAAAAAAACTATTATTCAGATATTATTTTTTTCAGATTTCGAAAGAAGATGAATTTACACATCACATATGTTCAAAATGTTTATCTGATGTTATTGCTGCTTATGGTTTTAAAACAAAATGTGAAGAATCGGATAAAACATTGCGATTTCAAGTCAACGTATGAAATTCTCTTTTTTAATATTTACATACATACATAGATACTTAAATCTCACATAAATAATTGTTCGTAGGATATAAATACTGCATTTAAAATTAAAACAGAAGTTAGTCATATAAAATCTGAAAATGAACCTCTGTTTGATAAAGAGGATGTAAAAACTATTGAATTCGAATCCGAAGATAATTTACCGCTAATTAATCATATTGGAGCAGAAAAGTTTGATGAGACTTTAAAACATATAAAAAAGAAATTTAGAAAACGCGAGAAACGAAAGAAAGGAAAGATGTTCCTAAAGGAAAATATATCTAAAAAAATGTAAGTTGATATTGATGTGAAATTGATATTATTAAGTTTTTTTGTAAGCGAATGTTTATTTTTTATAGATTTGAGTGTATTATGTATATGCCATGCGATTTTCAAGAGTGGAATTGCGTTAAATAAACATTACCCAAAAGTGTATCACATTTTTTCGTCTTATTTAATTGAAGATAAAAGTTTTAGTGAGTTGAATAATATAGGTGATTCTGGAAAATCAAATATATGACTCGAACACATCCCCTTTACAATGTTCAATGTGCCGATACAATTGTAAAACATTAACCGATTTCAAAAAACATAGCAGATGCCATATAGAATACAATCCATTTCGATTTTTGGCTCTTGTATTATAGATATAACAAATTGTTTTCAATCAAATGTATCATTTCAGACGTTCAGAGGTGGGATCACTTGTTAAACCCAAAAGAAAAAATTCTGGAGAGAGACCATTTTCTTGTGAATTTTGCCCATACTGTGCAACCACTTCGTATGCGCTTAAAGTTCATTCTGCCGCACATAAGGATGTTCGCCCATTTAGCTGTACTTTGTGTGAATACACTTGCAAATATTCTGCAAAGTACTTACTTTTTAAATTTATTTTACTATTACTCTCTAGCCATACTTTGTTTTGAATTAATTTGTTTTCAATAAAATTGAAATGATTTCAGTTTAGTACATCACATAGCCCGCAAACATGACGAGAAACGAGACCATGCTTGTGAGGTTTGCGGCAAACGATTTTACAATGCTTCACACCGAAATGTTCATATGCGAATTCACACTGGTGAAAAACCTTACGCTTGTGACAAATGTGGTTTGACTTTCTCACAAATTATTTTATATATCATTTTGTTTATATTTATCTATATGTACTTTAGTGTGATCCTCAGTTTTATAGGAGAAAGTTCTAATTACTTTTTGGTCAGACTTAGAATCTAGTATTTTTACCGTAAGGGTCCATAATAAGTATGCAAAATTTCAAAATTATTTGTTAGCTCTAATCTGAATCTAATGACCAAGACCCTGAAGTTTCTGTGTACAATATATATTTCAATATAATATTTTGTGTTCACAGAAATCTAATTTGGAAAAACATGTGAATGCTGTACATAATGATATAAGAACATTCTCATGTTCTATTTGTGAATTTGCAGCAAAGACTAAATACACATTACAAAATCATGAAAAGAAGCATTCGGGAGAAAAACCTGTAAAATGTGATATGTGTAATTATTCCTGTATCTCTAACAGTGCCCTAAAAATACATAAGTAAATTTATTTTTCAACAGTTCACTGAACTATTCAAACATTATTATCATTAAAAATCCAAAGATATGCTACCATCTAACAAAAATATTTTACTATTTCAGAAAAAGACACATCGGTGATGCAAAATATATATGTGATATGTGTGATTATAAATGCTATTCAAATTTTCGTTTAAAAGCACACAAAAGGAAGCACACCGGTGAAAGACCTTTTCCGTGTGATTTGTGTGATTACAGGTTTATATCTTTTTTTAAAAAAAAAAATATGATTAATTAATATGTAATTAAATCAAAATTATAATTTTCAGAGCGAAAACAAATTCTGGTTTACGTAACCATAAAGTTGCTCACGCTAATGAACAAAAGTATTCATGTGCAAATTGTCCATTTAAAACGAATTATCGTTCCAATTTAACAAAACATGAATTGAAATTTTGTGGCAGAATATCAAAAAATTCAATAAATGTAAAAATAATATAAATTTGAATTAAAATTATATGTATAGTATGTACATATACCTCTTTTATTTAAATTTTTTTTAAATACATTACTTACATACTCGTATGTATGTACATACATAGTTCTTTCCATTCTCAACGTTGTGGTATTCAATGGGAAAAAAGACCATACAGATTATTAAAAGTACGTACATACTTAATGAAATAGAAAAATAGTACAGATAATAGTCGATATACAAGTTACAGCTCATAAGGAATTAAACATTGTTATGAATTTCCTTAGATAGATAAACATTTTTTGTTTATAAACAAGTAGTTTAAATGTAGTGAATTCAGAAATAAATACATACTTGAAACACTTTCTGTTGTGTATATATAAGGGATTGCTGTGTTAAATTAAACTTTGTTTGGAGTTTCTTTAAGTATATTTATTTTAACGACTTTACAATTATATGTTACAAGTTTAAAAATAAGTTTATGCGACCGAAGATGGAAGAGAAAGCTATTGCACAATAGAGTACGCGGGTATTTAGAGTGTTCTCCCCCACTCTGTGTTTAGGGATGCTGCTATTGTGAATATTGCTGGAGAAGAATTCCTACAAAATAAATAAAGAACATGGTTCAATACGAATTAAATACTCGAGTAATAGGTACAGTAATATAGAATTCTTTAACTTTTGTAATTTCTCAATCATTACAAAATAATTAATCTATGTATATGAAATATTTGATATAATTAAAAAATAAAATTCATAAAATGTCATGGTCGAATATTTGACTAGTTTGGGCCACCGGTGAAAATACAGTTTGAAGTGACATGTCTAATGTCAATCTGGTGGCAGATTATCTCAAAATAGCTTCCCTTGTCAGAGTTGGTCATCTCACTTTGGAATAACAAAAGGTATGTTCAATCTTTAAATTTTCTTCTATTCTAAACATCATTCGGTGATGAAAATCGATTAAATTCATCAAGAAAACTTCACTAAAAAACAAATTTATTTGTTATCGGTTCGATTTTTTTTCCGTTTCATACGAGTTCACCTAATAATCCTCAAATTCGCGCGACGAATGTATTTTTTTCCCAAAACAAATCAATTGTCAAATTTTCACCTATTCGACATTTGTCATAGCGTTGATTTTTATGACCATGATCAAATTAACTTACACCCAATCCAATAAATATTTTGTTTAGTATTTTTTTTCTCAGCTATAAATAAAAACGGCCCGAATCATTCTCTCTGGGTTAAATCATAGATATTTAGATTCTTTTTATGAAAACAAAGTACATTTTATTTTGTAACAAATGACCAATATTTGCTTGAAAAAAACATATTTTAGTGACAGCTTTGAAAATACTTGGAAATCTAATGCGGAACACAAAATATGTTAATTGTCACCGGGCAATAACCTATTCTTAAATAAATATTCAATACTTACTAAAATCAATTTTTACTTGACAGACACCATTTTATATTATACACTAGACAAAAACTGTTTTATTCTTGAAAAAAATAAAACAATGACTTTTGTACTGCACATTTCGAATATGTGTAATACAGACGTGCTAGCTTGGACCCGCGTATTCAACGACAGTGTTCATACATAAAATTTAAACGCAAACACTGCGCGAACACTAACTATGCATAACGCCTCTCCAATCATCTTCCATTCCTGTCTGTCTTGAGCAATCTGTATCCATTTGACTCCACATATTCTTCTCAATTCATCAGCCCATCGTCCACTCGGTCTACCATGCTTTCTTTCACATCCTCTCGGATACCATTCCAGTATTTCTCGCGTCCATTTGCCATTCTTTCTTCTCGCTATGTGTCCAGCCCATTGCCACTTCAACTTTTTCACACACTCCGCTATATCTGCCACTTTAGCCATGCCTCTTATCTACGTGTTCCTCTTACGATCTCTTCTTGTTATACTGAGCATATATCTTTCCGTGCTTCTCTGACTGCACTGGATCTTACCATTCTTGAATTCAGCAACCACGTTTCACATCCATACGTCATAACTGGCAATACGTCTTATTTTTTAAGCATAGCGGAATGTTGGATTTAAAAACTATGTTCATTCTTCCAAAAGCGCTCCATCCTAGTTTAATTCCTTCTTCTTTACATCCAGCCATATTCACCGATTGTCCTAGGTATAAATAACCATCAACTATACAATATGATTATTTACTTTGACTATTTTTACAATTTGTATATTTTTTTTTCAACTTGTCGCAGTGAGAATTAAGTGAACTTGGTTGACGCACGATTTTTGGACTAGTCACTTCTTGACTGGTCATGGGAGGCTTAACCATAAATTGGTTTATTTCGGTCTGTTTGCCAGTGCTCGTTTGCAGAGCAGGATGCGGATCACATTCTGTGGTCCTGTCGCTTATTGGAAATATCTAAACGAAAATGCACACAGCCGCGGTGCGAGGGAGACCGCATATACGTAAGACCATCGGAGAAGGGGGAGAAGCGCTATCTGGCCATGTATGCGTGCGGTCGCGTGTAGCGATCAACGGAATTCTGGGGCTAGGCCATTATTACTAGTGTTTACATTATCAAGTTGTTTAATTATTATTACATTATCAGGTGTTTCTCTTCAAAGCGGCTTATATATTTACTTTGACTACGTTTTGCGTGCAAAATTCACATAAAACGTCTTAACAGGCGTTACGCCTCCTTTAAACAAACAAAATACATATGTGCAAACGAACAATATAAGGGGAAAAAAGTTGAGAGGCGTGCTAATACGGCGACGTGTCTCAACCGATGGCGGCAATCGCGCGCCGCAAATAGCAGCTGTCACCTGTCACTTGCAACGCAGCGCGCACTTTGTCGCCGTTGTAACTTGTCATTACATTCGAGTCCGTACGGTTTAGAGTGGCGACATGGCCAAGGTGCACATCACCAACGTGGTGGTGCTCGACAATCCGAGTCCTTTCCTCAACCCGTTCCAGTTCGAGCTGACGTTCGAGTGCATCGAAGAGCTGAAGGAGGACCTGGAGTGGAAGATGATCTACGTGGGCTCTGCGGAGACGGAGGAGCACGACCAGGTGCTCGACACCATCTACGTGGGTCCGATACCCGAGGGTAGACACATGTTCGTGTTCCAGGCTCCGCCACCCGACGTGTCTCGCATCCCCGAAGGAGATGCCCTCGGTGTCACCGTGGTCCTGTTGACTTGCGCATATCGAGGACAGGAGTTCGTCCGAGTCGGATATTTCATCAACAATGAGTATGCGGATACCGAGCCCGAACTCAGGGAGAATCCGCCGACTAAGCCGCACTTTGATAAGGTATACCCATACGTTTATTCGATATTTACTTAGGCTAATGAAATTATCACAATGACGTATTTAGTGCGACGGGTCCTAGCCTTTTAAAATTATTATATTATATACACAATAGTCTGGGGGTTCTTGACCTATGGCGTTTTCCTACTTAGGGGAGGAATTGGGGTGTTTCCCAAAAAGTTGCAATGATTCATTAGATACGCTTCCAGATTGGATTCGAGGTGACATTTTGAGGGATTTGGAAAATCCTTCGACGATTACTTTCAACTTGGTTTTAATAATGAAGAGTGGATACGTAATCCTTCAGTTTTAATTTGTACTCCATTGATGATGCTAACATGCATGACTTCGTCGATTTATAGAGCAAATCTCTGCTGAAGCAAGAATTCACAGATGAATTTTGGTTCTCCCAAACTGTTGTCTATCCAGATTTCGCAAATAATGCACTTTTAGTCTTAATCCACTCTTGGGAATCTGGATTTTCAAAATTTATGATAGGGGGATAGATAGATAGATAGATAGATAGAGATAGAGGAAATGAGCCCATATGGTTAAGAACCCCTGGTCTATCTGCACTCAAATCGCAAAGGTGACATGTCCAAAATAGTAAATTGTTCAGGACAGCAGTTTTAAAGTTTGAACTTTTCATCATTATCCTAGTTATATACGCAATAGCCGTAAGTCAGTCTGTTAGTGTGTTTACCTGTCAGGTATTCTTAAAATTTAGTCAAATGTCGAGGTCGAGTACTTCGAGTACAGATATTGAGTACTATAGTATCGTGACAGATTATATCCGACGTACAGTGAAGTTTATGAACTTCAACTCTTAAGGTCTGCAATGAAAATACGGTTCAGTGACCTTTTGACATTGATGTCGTACTGCTGATTAATGAAATTTTGGTTTATGTACTTAACTTTTACACAAATACGATGGGAACTAAATTTCCCTTCTGCTTATTGGAACATTTAATCTAATTTTGAATTCATAGTAAATAAAACAATGTTAGAAAGTGTTTATCACTAACTTTCAAAAGGAATACCATACTGCCGTCCTAAGTCCACTTAACGTAACTGACAACAATTAATTGTGTTAATGAGTTAGATGTGTATCGGAGGTGTATTTTTGAGCTTTTTCACATCAGAATTAATGTATGTATCTTCATCAAAAAGTGACTTTTCTTAAGCTATTCATTTTAGCGTATCTACCTACATAGAGAATTACTACTAACACTTAGAGAATTATTACTAACATTTACCAAAAAATTCAACGTACATATCTGTGTGCAGATACAGTTTTTCAGTTAAGAAATTGCAATAAAGTTAGTTTAATTAAAGAACTATGCAAGTCTATAAAAAAAAGTTGCTTATGTAAATTAACGCAAAATTTAAAATAATGATTATTTGAAAGGAAAAAATAATGATTTTGACGATTTTTTATCAAAATTTAGATTATTTAAAGAAAATTTACCTTGTTAGGAATTTTATTTACAATAAAATTTAAATTGTGCAAATCAATTTAATTTGTTAAATTATCTAAATTTGTAATTATCTGGTTTATTTTGATTAAATTATTAAAATTAATCATTAATATAGAAAATTAGGGGTGAAAGAGAGTTGGTTTCTGGGTTTAATATTGAATATGGGGAAAGAGAATATGCTTTAATATTTTTGTCTGAGTATGCTAGAATTTAATTTATAAAACTTTTTAGTTTATTTTTTAGGGGGGGGGGCAGTTAATTGGTATGAGGTTTTAGTTTTGTGTCTACTAATATATTCAATTTGTTTTTTTAATTTCCTTAAGACGATAGAAAATTGCCTCGTGCATCAAAAGAAAGTTTAAATAAATCAGAAATATATGAAGAAAAATAGAAATTTAGAGTAACACTTTAAAGTTCATTTATCTTAACACTATTGTTTTGTCAGTTACTTTAAGTGGACAGTTAGGACGGCAGTATACATTTTGCAAACATGTTATTATATTTAAACGAATCGGCTAAAATCGTGTATCACAAATCACAACTATTTTAACAATAATTATTATCGTATATTGAAATTTGTTTTTTTTTGTATGTGTAATTTAATAGTGTTTGTTTTTAGGTTATAAGGAATATATTGGGCTCGCAACCTCGAGTGACCAGATTCAAAGTGAATTGGGATGAAGCGCCGTCGAACAGCACACCAGCTCAGCCACCGCCGCCACCGATCTCAACGTACATGGATAATTCAAATTCTGTAGCTGCGATGGAATGTTGACATTAATATTTACCGTAAATACACTGTAAATCAAAATTAAAGACTTCATAAACAAGTGTGATGTAGTGAGGATGCAGTGGAACATTTATTATAGGCATAAATTGTATGTCAACTTTCATATAAATATATACAAATTATTTTTATTACAGCGATATTTTACCAACATTATGATTTCCTGTCTAACAATAGGTAATTCAATTCTCATTTAACGATTTCCCTGCATTTTCCTCGAAGGTTTAAAGAATGGGATTATTTTTTTTGTTGAAACTCACCCGTGCTTACTTATTACTTAACAATATTTCTATCGAGAGACAAATACATATTTATGTTATCTTATGCACAATAAATGTTAATTTTTTAGTTTTTCATTTTGTATACACTTAACCTGTTTTGTAACAGTTTTAAAATATCGAATATATGTGATTTTACTAATATTGTGGTTATAACGTCAGTGGCAAAACTCAGAAAACGTTAAAATAAATAATAATATAAATGTAAAAGCCACCGAAATATGGAATTGATACCTGATATTGATGTAATAAAAAATATTAATTTAAGTATTTTTATTCGCCAATTTATCATATGATATCAATAGAATCGCTAATTAAATTCATAAAATTTTCTGTTTCATGCAATAATATTTTATTTAAAGTAATTTTATGAATTACATTAGTGATTTTATTGAAAAGTGTGTAGTATATAATAAAGTTATTTTGTTATATTATGTCATAATAAAATTCATAACACAGACCATTGGTTTCATTTTATTTTTCAATCAGAATTTCTCATTACCGTTGAAAATGCTCACCATACACAGATATTGCTCATTTTATTATTTGAGTCGCTATTTTTGAAAATGGTGCAAGTCCATTTTTATTATCGACTACAATCGTTAAAAAGGAATATATCTGTTGTAACCGAAACTACCATTAACTCACCATTGGACTTAACCACTTTCAAAAATAACGGTTCGTTTGGAAACAATGTTTTTAAAAATCTTTAAATCAGGTGATTCTGTTTGCCTATTTATGTTATATATGTATGTATGTACAATCAACATGTGTTTAATACCAGCTTTTTGACTTTTTATTACCCGGAAAACTGGTTTAAGCTCTAGGTACCAAGTCGAATATTCACATATACATATTATAAGTACATCTGCTAAATTCAACAAAAAATAGACACAAGTTAATTTTTAATGTTAAAACAATTTACTTCCGCCAACGCAATTTGTTGTTTTGTCATTTGCACAATACTACTGACGTCTCCAGTTTACTGCTTCCATGCATACAATTGTGTAAATCAGTATACAGCAGACATTCATTCACACCACACATAATCACTGCTTTCAAATATGATCTTACAAAACGTCTTGCAAACTTCGATTTTACTTTTTATTCTGCATAAGTGAGTAAAAAGTTAGATAATATTTTTCTATATAGTTTTTTTTTTTCATTAGTTCAAATCAGTTTTATTAATTATGGCCTTCTTTTTAAAAAAATGTTTTAATTTGTTCCACATCCCTACAAAATAATTGAACCTAAATCAGATTATTTTAACTTAAAAATAAAGATTTACTTTTTTAACCAGATTTTTAATTCAGATTCAAAATTATCAGAAAAATTGATAAGATTTTATCTTTTTATCAATTTTTCTGATAATATTTTCATTGGTTGCTAACTCATTTTTATTGAGACTGTTAACTGCATCGCAGTTCAAGCATATTTTTTATACTCTTTGTTTTCCTATGTAAATGAAATACAATATAAAAGGTAGGGGGTCGTCCATAAATTACCTCGCACGATTTTGGGTATTTTTTAACCCCCACAAAAATACCCAAATTTCGTCACAAAATCTTTTACCCCTTGTCTACATTACGTCACATTTTTGACCCCCCCTGCCAATTTAATTTTCAAAAAAAATTTTTTTAGAATATTTAGGAAATTCAAAAATCACGGAAAAAAATTACCCCCTTCGTCACAAATCATCATATTATATCAGACCCCCTAACCCCATTAAGGCGTAACGTCATTTATGGACGACCCTAGTATAATATTCATATTTTACCTTATCTTTACGGGATATTTTCCTCGAAACATATTTATTTGTTTGGTAGTTTGTCTTAAACTAGGATGCTGAATTTTTTTTCTCAGATTGCTGTAATAAATGATTTATGTTATTTATTTTTTATTTCAGTATCTCAGCTCTTAGTATCCTCAATAATTCGGTGGTACTTGAAGATCAGTCATCAATATTCAATAAAAACGACCATCACCATTCTAAAAGAATGACTTCGCAGTTGGCTTCATCGGCTCTTAGACTTGGGAGACTTAGAGCTCTTATGAAAAGTTCACCAGAGCTAAAAGCATATATCATACCTACAGCAGATGCACATCAGGTACCAAAAATTCTCATTATTTACCAACTGTACCATGATGTGCACTTATTATTTTCAAATTTTATAGAGTGAATACATATCCACTTATGATTCGAAGAGAGCTTTCATATCCGGTTTTACTGGATCTGCCGGTACTGTTATAGTTACCCCAGATGAAGCCCTACTTTGGACTGATGGTCGGTACTATCTTCAAGCTAGTACCCAATTGGACAGTAATTGGCAATTAATGAAAGAATGTTAGTATTTATATATTGTTGTATGCATATTTGTAGGTACGTGTACTTTAATACTCATTCACGTAATTTTTAATTAATCTTTATAGCACTTCCAACAACTTTGTCTAGAGATAAATGGCTTGTTAAAAATCTTCCACCCAAATCTACCGTAGGTGCTAATCCTATGCTTTTATCAAATGCTGAATGGGAACCTTTACAGGTATGAAATACTTGATACAAATTGGTCAAACTCTTACTTTTCTGTATAGATATGTGTTAATAGATAACAATTTTTTTTTAAATTTTAGACTGCATTGCACAAAGCCGGTCATACTCTCATTCCCATTGAAAAAGATTTGATAGATAAAGTTTGGGAAGAAGATGAAAGTAAAAGACCAAACCAACCATCAAACATTATATTTCCCCTGCCATTAAAGTTTTCAGGGAAATCTATTTCTGAAAAATTGAATGATGTTCGAGAAAAGATGGCAGAAAGAAATGCAAAAATACTGATTATATCAGCCTTGGATAGCGTTGCATGTAAGCACATTTTTATTTTATTGTACATACCTACAAATTTATGATTTTGTAAACAAAAATAATTTTAAATTTCAGATTTACTGAATTTGCGTGGCTCTGACATTCCATTCAATCCTGTATTTTACAGTTACGTTATTGTGACACGCCAACCAGATCAAGTACATTTTGTAACACGGCCAGAGTTATTTGATAAGAGTGTAGAAACTCATTTCAACCAAGAAGGAATAAGTGACCAACTGAAGATACATCCTTATACTAATATTATAAATGCTCTTCAAGAGATTGTGTTATCATATTCAGCCGTAAAAAGCGAAGTCGATGATGATGTAATTGTGTGGGCATCTCACGGCTCCAGTAGAGCTATTCACTTAGCAGCCAAATCCAGCTCATCTAAAGTAGATTTAGTCACTGATATTACACCAATTGATGCAATGAAAGCTGTAAAAAATGACGTAGAGGCACAGGTTAATCTATAAATTATCTTTAGAACATTCTATGTTTATCGCATCAGATTTTTCTTATCATTTTAATTGCTGTATATTTATTTTAGGGAATGGTTGATTGCCATATTAGAGATGGTGCTGCACTTGCACAATTCTTTTCATGGTTAGAAGATGAGATTGTCAATAAAGGCAACAAAAACATTACAGAAATATCAGCTGCTGGTACACTTGAGAAATTTAGAAGGTATTTTCTCATGTCAACATTAAAGATAATTAATTCATGGAATGTAAATAAATGTGCTAAAAATCATGCTTAATTTTTAGCCAACTACCACTTTACGTAGGTCTTTCTTTTAATACTATAAGTTCATCGGGACCCAATGGTGCTGTTATTCATTATGATCCTGAACCTGAGACAAACAGAAAGTTGTGTGTTGATGATTTGTACTTATGTGATTCTGGAGCTCAATTTTGGTATGTATTAATTAAAATGTTACCATAAATTTTCAATCAATGCTGTAACAAATTTTTTATTCGTTCAAAGGGATGGCACGACAGATGTTACTCGTACAATGCATTTTGGAAATCCCACTAAAACTCAAATTGAAGCTTTTACTCTCGTGCTTAAAGGACAAATTTCACTTGGAACTTCAGTTTTTCCAACTAGAATTAAAGTTAGTAACGTAAATATATTTTATGTGATTGGAAATCAAAAAATGTTTACGAACAATGTCCATAATAATTTCAGGGAAACGTATTGGATACTCTTGCAAGGAGATATCTATGGCAGAAAGGAATGAATTATGCACATGGTACTGGACATGGTGTAGGCTACTTTTTGAACGTTCACGAGGGTCCAATGGGAATTTCTTGGAGGGAAATGCCCGATGACCCAGGCCTAATGTCTAACATGTTTTTGAGTAACGGTAATATTATTTATATTACCTAATTATAATAAATATTGAAATGAATATGATTAATCTTAATCATTACAACTTTAGAACCGGGATATTATGAAAATGGGGAATACGGTATACGTCTGGAAGACATTCTAAAAATTGTAACACTTGTACCGCCGGGAGACATATCTTCCGGTAAAATATCATTCTGCAATTCACGATAATTATTGTTATAAAATTTACATATCTACAGTGATGTTTAATTGTTTTAGACACACCATTACCCCGTGGACTTAAAGGAAACTTTGCTGGACAAGGAGCACTTGGATTTGAGACAATCACCATGTCTCCCATTCAAAGGAAAATGATTGACATCACTATGCTCACTGAAGAAGAGGTATTGATTATTTATCAAAATTTGTAACAATATCTACTATATAAAATTCAATGTTTGTTTGTGATTCCGCTATGCAAATCTACAGTTTTCAACTTATAACCGCCAAACTTGGTATACTATCTCATGATACCCCAAGTCAGACCGTAGGTGGGTTTTCGAAGGGGTCGGATCAGGGGGTCAAAGGGCCCCCTTACAAATTTTTTAATCTGAAAAAAATTTTGTACTGGAGAATAAATGTTTTCATTTGTTTCAATTTTTGTTTGTACTGGAGAATAAATGTCACCCGCACGAGCAACGCCGGGCAATTCAACTAGTTGCTTATAAAATAAATACATAATACCTAACTTATTTTTCCAATGAATTTACAGATTCAATACATTGACAACTATCACAGAATGGTTGTGCAGAAAGTTACTCCAGTTTTAAACGAACTTCAGTGGAATTCAGCTAAAACATGGCTCGTCGAAAATACAAAACCTTTAAGGGGTTGAATTACTTAACTTAACAATATTTAAACGCACATATTTACATACTACTATAAATACATCAATAAAATATTTTTCTATATTTTTTACAAGATGTACCCATTTTATGTTTTTTTTTTACAATAATAAATAATTTTAAACAATAAATATCAGTTTTTATACTTGTAGGTTGGAATTGCTAAGATATTAAATAATACCCTATTTTTATTCTCAATAATCTCTTAAGCCAAATTAAATTTCCCCACCTTTTCCACCCCTTTTCGAAAAAAAAAGATCATTGCATTACTCTACTACTACATACTATATACTACTCTTAGTCAATTGGGATTAATAATAATCATCTTATTTTTGGGGTTTAATGAGTTGGCTTTATTCCATTTGCTTATGTTAAATCTATTGCGTATTTTCACAATCGAATCAATTTGCAATTATGTAGTAAAAAATCTGCAATACTGTTTAGTTAGTTACATTCTCGTCAGGTGGCACTAGTTTAGCATGATTGTAAATTTTATTTATTATTTCTCAATTTATTCTTTCAATATGAGACAAAACACGTTTTTTATTCAGCGTTGCAGCTGACGATAAATAGGTACATACTAAATTTACAAACACAAAGTCAATCTCGATTGTAATTAATTAACAGATTAATATGAATTGTAATTATATATTGATTCAAAGACGAGCACATGTCGGATGCTGATTGAATTTAATATTTTGGAGCTTTCACATATGTATGTTGCGGCGCCATAGTTGTTTACATGTGTAAATTATTGAACGTCCAACGGACGTTGAGGAATTCGTCAGTTCGAGACTATAGCGGAAATGATTCAATACTTCGTGAGAAGTCTGCTAACAACCATTAGATAGAAATTGGCGTATCATTACTACATCACACTATACGCTCACCTCTCGCCGCATACGCTCATGAATGAAATCAAAAAGGTGAAATCATTTAATAAAAAAAAAAAAAAACTAGTTTTAAATATGCAACCTAGTCGCTTCTAGTTTTATTTCCCGTATAAAAAAATCGAATCACATTGCTAAGTTGCTGATGAAGTTATAACATCAAATTTGAAAAAAGCAGTACTAAAGTTTACGCGAAATTATAATGGGGGATCGTTGACTGTCATAAAATCGATAAAGCCGTTATAATATGCACAATCCCCATTGCGTTGATCAACTTAAAAACGTGTGATTGCATATATGTACATATGTATAGGTACAATCGTATATTTTGCCTGGTTTATACCAGTTATCGTCCTCTGAGTGTGGAAATGTCGTTCAAATTCAATTACACTATTTAAAAGCGGTGGCCAATATTTAATTAAATAAAATCTTCAATTATTATCATTTTGATTCCAAAATATGTACATATGTATGTATATTAAAGCTAAGATAGGGGAAATAGCTGTATCATCTTGCTTATTTTTATGGTTTGGTATTGTTGATTAGTTACTAATCGGAGCAGTGTCGATGTAAAGGGCGTGTGAACTATCCAGTGCCCAAGAGCCCATACGCACATACCAGGGGTATCAAATCATTGAAAATATTTTTTTTTCCAACTAACATCAATTTAATAATTGACTTTTATCATTTAACGAGCGTTCTTCCAAGCTAGTAACTCGCTATTCTAATAAGTAACAATAACAGTTTTTGTGTCTGATTTCGACCAGGAAAAATTATATACATAAATGCAATGTTTTCATCTCACGAATGTGAATCCCCAATTCTCGTCCTGAGATGCGCAGTAGCCAAAAGTCGAACTTATTTGTCGCTAAAGCATCTAAAACCTGGGCAGTAGAAAGTGTGGGGATTCACACTCGTGAGATGAAAACACTGTACCTAAATTGAAAGCCCTGTCTGTCTGCCCTGCCTGTGCGTACATACTCGACACACTTATATGTATTGCTTTCATTGTAAATTTAAATTTTTTTTACACGGGAAATAGTTACCGCTATTTTAAGCCCACCTATATATCAATAGTAGACAACTGTTAATTTATTGTCAAATGACCTGTCAATTACTCTAGTATAAATAAATAAATAGGCTACAAAAGTATGAAAGTATGTTAAAATAAATTTTAATAAAACTATAATTACGTTTAATGGATTTTGCATGCAAAACGTAATCACAGTAGATAATCTTACTGTAGAGATAGTTGATAGTTATTTATACCTAGGACAATTTTGAATATGACTGAATGTAAAGAAGGAATGAAACTAGGATGGAGCGCTTTTGGAAGAATGAACATATTTTTTAAATCCAACATTCCTTAAAAATGCTTAAAAAAGAAGGCATACGACCAATGCCAGTTATGACGTATGAATGTGAAACGTGGATGCTAATTTCAATAATGTTACCTAAGATCCAGTGCACACAGAGAAGCATGTAAAGATGTATGCTAGGTATAACGAGAAGAGATCGTAAGAGGAATACGTGGGTAAGAAGCATGACCAAAGTGGCAGATATAGCGAAGTACTGGAATACTGGAATGGTATCCGAGAGGATGTGAAAGAAAACAAGGTAGACCGAGTGGACGATGGGCTGATGAATTGAGAAGAATGTGTGGAGTCAAGTGGATGCAGATTGCTCAAGACATGCAGGAATGGAATAGGATTGGAGAAGCCTTCATCCAGCAGTGGATGGTGAACGGCTGAATATGATGATGATGATGACTACATAGCATAGACTCATAGAGCATAGCAGATATCAAATTTGAGTTTTTGAACAAAAAGAAAAATTGCAACGTCCGCTCAGTGCCGGATATTTCGACAGATGGCAAACGTTGTAATATATATTTTGTGATTTTGGCATTCTCGTGAGACAGATTTCACGGTTGAGCTTCCTGTTTCCATCGTGTGCGGGATGCAAAACCCGACACTGGCCGACCTGTTTTACATATCGAGTTGCGTACAGCCATGCTGGTACAGTGCTGATTACACCATCATCATCATCTCAAGGATCCGCCAATTTGTCGGTCCTCATCGGCGGGTCCCCAAACTAACACCACGTTGGAATGGTTTCGACATCACGCAACCGCACCCAACTTAAACTTGGGTCCGATGTGAAAACTTAAACTTTTGAAAGTCTCCATTGCAGTCTACATACAATAGGGGTGTCACAGATAAAGAGTTCAACGACCGTCCCTTCGACACCCAAATTCCCATGACCCTTATCGTACGCTTCCCCTTATGCATTTGTGGCCCATATATATATTTTTTTTGTACATGCCCGATATGTGTATAAAAAAATGTGACATTTTCCTTTTTGCACCAACACTTTAACATGGCAAAAGCGGATCACAATTGCATATTATTGTACATGGAACGGGCCATTCCACGCATCTGCCCCCAACGATTCGCTCGCTGTAATCTTACAAGCCCTCATTTACCATTTACTATTTATTGCACTCTTCGAGTGAATATTACAACGTATATTTATATATAACACATAAATATATATAAATATGTAGTTTTGTTTATTTTTCCGATAACATTGGATTTCATTCAAAATTTTTATACACAATCAGCTTATACAAACACAATAGACATGTACGAGTACGCTCTAATTTATCAGAATGATTGTGAATATAATCTTATCATTCATGGTAGATAGATTCGTATTACAGACACTCTTTCATGGTTGACATTGCGTGACACATTCAACTTCATTTGTTGTGTCAAAAATCGGAATAATTCAATTTACACCTACGAGTAACGCGATTGTCGAAAAGGTGTTGTGGTTTAATTGTTTTGTTTTTTTTTTTTTTGAACCGGTTAGAAGTAAGATTATTTTATCATCTTACGAGTAGGTATATGTTGATTGGTTAATTTATTAATTTGGAAATAGGAATGGGGTGTAAAGATTATGTTGAATATCAGTGGACGCGGACGTGTGAGAATCCCTGAAAGACAGACTTCTTGGTCGGTTTACTATTGAAGCGAATTGAAGCAACATAAGCGACTTTTCTCAACACATGGTGATGTAGCATTTAAAACGTGTCTCTCTCCAGTTTGTATGTATTCTTTTTGATTGTGTCTGATCCGGGGGGGTGCTTATTCGCTAGCCAATGTCCTCGTGTGCGAAATCCAGGAATCTGTCAAAGGGTGAACGACCGTTTGTGCCAATCTGGTGCAGCAGCTGTGTTGGCGGAGCAGCTGTGAGGCTTTCACCCCATTTTGGCACCCCATTCCAGCCACCCCAGTTTCCCCAAGGAAATCCCCAAGATGCTCCTGAAACACAATGCAACGAATCGCTCTCACGCGACTTCCTTCTCTTGCGTCTGATATCGCTCGTGCCGCTTGCTGCTTATCTACCCTATTGAGATACGCCCTCGCTTTACACAGATAAGTACTGTACAACGTTTGAATCTGTCTAAAACTCCATGTTTTGAATTAATTTGAATATGGTATTCTCTTATGCAGAAAATCCAAGCCTTATGTGGTTTGAAGTTAAAAAAAATCTATCGGAATATATTTTTTTCATCTATGTATTCTCCTTCTACTTTTATCTCGCAACTGTCTTATCAATCTTATCATAATGCGATACAACGAGAGACAAGTTCAAGATTCTTAATTAAGATTATCTAATCCTTGTGGACCTCACTTATGATGGATGTTACCAATCTTAATTTAAATATCCGTCTACATAATTACATATATCTGTTTATCTTCAGCCGAATTGTTTGAACGTGGGAAGGACAACTACATATGTAGCTCAACGGGAGTTCGACAATGGCTATTTTCATATGCTACGAGTTTTAAAAATTATCTGACCCGACTTTGCACTTTTGACATTGGACAACTGGTCGCATAGAGTTTACTGTACACACACACGCATTTAATTTCCAGCCTTTTTTCACGAGCAAATATTGTACGTAGCCGTCGCCGATACAACGAACAACCAAACCTGTTTGAGGACGTTCTATTGTATTTTATGTGTATGTTCATGTGTTCACATTCACTTCTGGGAAATGGGAACCGACGATTTACCAAAACATACCCGAAGACGTCCTCCACAATCTCCACTGCTCGGAGAAAAGGCCTCATGAAGTCGTTAGTACTTACTTGTATGGCGTAGTTTCCCACACACTGTGGGCCTTTTTTTGACCTTTAATTGCCTGTGGTCCTTCCAGTGTAAAAAATGCGTTCATTAGATCAGAAAAACTTTTTTCTTCTTTGGTCGTGTGTTGGATGGAAGGGTTAAATTATTTTCGTATGATCGAATAACACGTTTCGAGTCCAGGTGGTAACTCAAGAGTAAATTATACTATGACGAGGTTTTCACCTTCTATTTTTGTTTTTGTTTTGAAACTACGGTCTTCAACGGTTTCAATGCCGTTCAGCGTAGAAGTGAATTAAGTCCATCTGAGAAAAATCAAAGTACATAAATTACTGTATAATATTTGCGTCTGTGAAAATTAATCTAATTTAGTTCAATTTCAAACGAACAGTAACTTATTGCGTGTATCAATTTAAAAAATCATACGTGTATTGAATGTAATATCATTTGTGTACATATACATTTAAAATATGAGTGTTGGACACATTAATCTTTATTGTGCATTCATAACACATCCCTCTGATACCAATCAAGCGTCCTTTCATGATATTCCCCATGCAATATTTGCAGCAGGCGTCAATCAATATATCCTCCATTCTTCTCGGCCCACAATTTGGGGTTGCTCAGCTTCAAATTTAATATGCTAGTATGAAGGGGTTCTTCTCTAAAGTTGAACTTAATTAGCTCATTTACATAGTTAACATATTCATAGTAGGTACACTGACAAAGATAGTGGAGCTCTTCACTATTATTTCAACGGAAAAAAATCTACAGTCTTGCCTGTGAAGGTTTAGTGACCATTATTCTATGACGACGCGGTCCACAATAAAAGGAACAGATTCTACGTGGTGATGTTGTTACCTGCTCCGGTGAGATAAAATCTAACCTTAATGACCCTCGACCAACCTCTACCTCACGCTGGGTATACCACACCACACCCACCCTACGCATTCGTCTCGGTGCTCCAAAATAGCCAGCAACCTCTTCGTATTATCCAATATAAGGTTTACGTATGGACCACTTCTCTGAATATAAAAAAAAAATTAACGAAGTAGAAAAAATTGAATTACCGAATATCTACATACATTAATTGGATTTTGAGGTAGAAATTCTGAATAAAAGTTTGATATAGGTCATTTTAAGTGAAACAATACAGTAAACTGCTTACAGAAATGTAGAATCGTACCCATACTTGTGTTAAATCGACGACTATTAATAAATTGTTATTACACAACCACTGAAAAAATAAAATTTCGCCGAAATGCTGATACATACAAGGATTCAGAACGAGAATGAACTGCATTCTTCATTCATCAGAGCGACGTGCATGTCCATTTTTGAAATTAGTTCGTTAATCGACTCGTTTGGGCTGTCTTGACCAGCAATTTCGTCGATAACCCTATCGCTACCGAAAATGTACATTTTTTGTATGTATGTACAACATTTTATTTTCAACATTTTAGGATGCTGCATTGTTCAAATCATAATATGAATCTCTCCTCGTACAACTGCTTCAGTTGCATTTGTATTAACTAAATTTAAATCGAATCATGCTCCATCTACTTTTCAATTAGTATTACATCGTCCTTTCGGTTCAATTGCAACTGTTGCTTTAGTTGCCATTGATTTGTTGATATTTGGAAATATTGGGTGGGTACATTCACGAGTTTTGCGATAAAAAGCACCGTGAGAACCAAATGACCGAGTAATTGAGATCAATAGATCGAATTGCATGCACAAAGGTGCGTGATGCGGTCGGGATGCAGTTTCGAACAAAAAACCGGTCTCTTCGTGAAGACAAGACAAATGAACGAAAACAACGATCACTTATATAAATGTAGTACATATCAACCAACAACGCAACGGTCTGCAGCGGGTTGATAAGAGCCATTGGAGCACAACGCTCGTAACGGTCACAGATTTCAACTCCTCCTGAGATTAGACGAACCAAAGTGTGTAAGCTCTTTATCTATAAAATGTTTTCAATGCCTATGTAATACATAAATGCACCAAACGTCAACTAACGATAAAGTTTAAAAAATAAATATAAATTGTGGGTGTGGGGTTGCTTTACTATTTTTTTTACAATACATACATACATACATACATATGCAAGTCAAATCTGTCATATAATTTTGTCGGCCATAAACTCAAGATGACATTTTTATTGGCGAAGCTCGTTTTGGGGTTTTATGGCGAGATCGTGAATAGAATCCTCGCAGGTTTGGTACAGACTTTCATTGAAATGACAACTTTTTAGGCCTTTTCAAACGCCTTCAATGGTTCAATGGGACAATTTTTCAGTAGGTATAGACGCACATTCACCTGTAAAAGCAACAATCGCTAAAAGCCCCTTTAGTGCCCTTCAATTTGATGTTAATCTCATACTCTTACTGAGTCTTACAAAAGTAGAAATAATTCATACACACTTGTATGAGTGTCGAAATATAAATTTATAAACGTTACAAGTAATAATAAATGATACCTATTGTATTATGTACAGCTCATATACATACATACACTCATACACGAATTATACATACATATGTATGTATGTATGTATATGTAACGATATTTCGTATAACGAGGCGGGTGCGGCTTTTCGCTTTTAACCAATGGAGCTTTTATACACTCTGATTACACGTTTTGATGCGTATGTACCAATTTCATGTTTTTGTTTCGCAAGTTACATAAAATAATTGGCATGTCTTTTATTTTGAGGCACGTCAACGACGATACCGACCCTACGAAATTACGAAATATTCAATATTTTAAAATACAGTATCATTTATTCTTAATACTTTACATTACAACGGTCAATATATATTTAACCCACATTAACACCTCGCTGCTACCCGCAACAGTTCAATTTACATACAATATTAGTCTCATGAAATCATTTTTCTACGACTTTGACAATTTCAAGTAAGCTTGAGTGCTGATGAAAACATATGATTGTCAAAAGTTGTAAGATTTATTAACGTTGTCAAATGTCCCATCGGGGATTTTCAATACTTTTCTTGGCTGTGTGCGTGTATGCAGTGTGTGTATGTGTAGTCCTGTTATGTGAGTGTGTACACAACAACAGGTAACAGCTGATAATGGAGGTATTTCCAAACCAGTAGATAAAGGTGATCTTCTGAGAAATTACCGAGGAGGTTCTCTTCTCTTCTTTTTTTTACAAAAAGCTCACCGCGGAAGGTGGCGGTCTCTTGTTGTGCGGGCTTTCAATGGAATGCTTCGTCTGCGCACTTGGCGTCTCTTTTACACTTTTGAAAGTGATTGGTGTAAAAAGGGGACAGAGCTAGTTCAACCTGACCGTTGTCAGATTTGAATAAAAGATTATGGCGCATGAGACTGTGCGCTAACGCCATTTTTCCTATTGAATAACGTCGTCTTCAGAGCTTTGAGAAATACTCTGCCATTTCCCAGGAGTGACTGATATCCACAGGGAACTGCAAGCTTAAAGCTTTGCTGAAAAACCACATATTTTCAGTAAATAATAACAATATATGTAAAAGTGTAGTGGAAATCAACTAAAAACAGGCCTATTCATTGAACCTACTGGGAGTGTCAGTTGGTGAGCTTCAATACGCATGTATTTGATTTTGATATGGGAATAACCGGTCCTGAGGAAATTTCTCGATGTTTAACAACAGTCTGCTTCACATATGGCTTTACCTTCAATAATCAGGCAAACTGTCGGTGTACGTTTCAATATTTCAATTGCGTCCATAAATTTAATTGCGAGTCGGATTAAAAAGTTGGAGAGCCCTGGAGAGACAGCATTCCAGTGGAAATGGCCCAAACACCCAGATCTTTCGGGACAAGTGTATTGATCTTGGCTAAATAAAAGGAACAACAAAGCAGAAGGTTTTTCGCGATGGGAAAAAAAAACACAACACACCCACACCGGCATAATGACCGGTGGGATGGCGTCAGCTGATTTTGGCGGGAAACATGTGCGAGACGATTTGGCGGGAAACGTGCCTTTTCACAATATTTACAAGTAGCGATTATTATTTTTCGATGAATTAAGTATTGCGGTTCATGTCTGGCATTACAACTCGAAGATTTCAAGCTAAATTTGGTCATATTTCACTTTGGGAAACGTAATATTTTGAGACGTTCAATATATGTATATACATAAGTGTACTTGATTGCTTGCCTTACCTTTTACCTGAGCTTACCAACAAGTGTTTAATTTAAATCAGGAATACCTCACGTTCACGTTCTATATAATTTTGTGTTTCTTATTACGGTTTTCAAATCACAGCATGACTTCAGGACGAAAGCATCATATTTAATCAATTACACCATACAACTTTTCATGATATATGTAGGTCGAATTTTGATCCAAAACAATAATATTCTCGTGGTAGACGTTTTAATATAAAAGAGTATCAATAAATTGATATGTGAAACTGTGTAACTGTCGAACACGAAGTATGTATTACTTCTACTGAAGTCGATTCTCATTGTTAAGTCAGCATTGCTAAAGCTGTCAATGTCTAAAAATTTTCATTGGTGGTCCACCAAATAGACTTAATTTTTAGTTTTAGTACAACTTGAACATTTTAGATGCCATAAATGCATAAACGAACCGTCAAATCCATTAATGTTATAAAGCACGTACACGTAGAGTTAGAAAAATGTCAATGAAAAAGTGCTAGAAGGATACAAGCAGTCATGTAAACACAGCCAGCACTGTGAGTAGACGAAGCCAACGGCACAGGATACTGGATCAGGTTTTGAATTCCAAGCAGAACAAAGATCTTTGAACCTGGCCATATTTTTCAAACCGCACATATTTATATACGCTAGGCTTGTGTACGCACGAAACGTAAATGTATCTATGGGTTGGTTATCGTGGCGGGTTTTGGCAAAATTTGACCCCACAATTATGATTGTGAACCCGATCAGAAGTGAAGATCGTCAAGGTTCACTCGAAGTTCTTTTAGCACCGGAAAAAAAATAAAAATATTATTCTCCTTTCAAAATAGAACTATCTAATGACGATAAATTTATAATTACACACACATTTAGTTCCGCCTAAAAAACTGTGCATTAATGTGATTGTAATTTCGTTTAATGACGAAAGACAAATTATGACGATATGAAATGGTTTATATGTTTTGCAAATTGTCGATTGAATCTATTTTTTATGTAGTGGGAACATTGGATAGGAAATATGTATTTGAGATCGTGTAATCTAGTGTAAATTTGTAGTAATTTGTAATTCTAGTGTAAAACTAAGTGTAGATATTTCCCGTGTGTTCTGAGAGCTGAATTTACATTAAATATTGGAAGGTATGTACATATTTCGTTTATAAATCTGGATAAAAATCCCAGATCTGATTCTAAAACCGGATTGGACGTCAAGTAATTTATAACCTCTAAATATACCGGCTTTCATTTGAAATCTTGAACCAATAAAAACGGTGGCTTAAGATTAAATACAGCCAGCGTAAGATGGTGTTATAGAATACATTTTACAAGTGAGAATTGTGAGTGCTAAAAACAAATTGGTAAATAATAAAATCAAAGTTTTACATTTTCTAAACCATAAAAGCATTTTTTTGACGTTTTGTCATGTGTTTTCAAATTGTCGATCGAAAATTTAAATTTAAATAATTTCTCGGTTCAACGCTAATGTGGAATTAAAAGATTATTTTTGAAATAAAAAATGCATTTCAATATTGAAAACGTAGATATATCTACATATCGCATGCGTGCAAATAAAAATAAGAAAAACTGTTGAAATCATATATGTACATACATACATATGTATTTTGTGTTCATTCATAAATTAAAATAGCGTTTCAAAAATACCGCTGAGATAATAACTATACGTGTGTATGTATATAAGTATGTAGTTACATACATACATACATATATACCTATGTACATATGTACATAATACGTTGCGCAATTTTCAGTGATGAATTTTATTATACATACATATTTAGAAGATGAACATATTTCTAATACGGTTATTTAAATTTTGATCTTTTTTTTGCGAATTCTATTCTTCTTTGATCTGATATTATTCATTTTTTAACCCCTTAGTCGCGCGTTCGTCCTCAGACGTTTTAAAATATGTAAATGAATCTATATGCAAATGCGAAATATGTATTCGAATAATTATATTTGCATCGTTTTCATTGCCTTTAATTTTATAAATATTTCATATTTGTGAATTTTTTAAATTGTTGGAATTATGTATACATATACATACATATGTACATACAATCGAGCGTTGCATGCTTAGCATTTTATAGCTAGTTCTACTAATAATAAAAAAATCAATTTCTACGGCTTATGATTAGTTTTCAAACCCCTCTTTCTGGCTTAAGACTGGCATTACAGCCTTAATAAAAAGTCCCCTCACGATAGCACGGATCTTAGAGTTCCAATTTCCAACGTTCCAATTTTCTTTTCAGATCGAACTGTTACTCTCACTATTTAAGGTGATTAGATGTAGTTCTTTCGGGAGGACAATCCTCATTTTGATGATTTTGTCCTCCCTATAGGTATTAATTATGTCCTCCTTGTTCAATATACATATTATATATACATATAATAGCCGAAATCCGTCTGTCTGGCTGTCTGTCTGCTGATAACGCTCGCTGAGGAAAAATAATTAAAAAACCAGAATGAGTGGGGGATCGAACCCAGGACCCCAGGCTCGAGAGGACTCACACTAATGCTATCCGCTATCACCCTTGGTCAATTAAGTCCTTTTTTTTTAAAACATTACCTATACAAGGGATCGTGACTCTGCCTTTTTAGATGCCTACATAGATGACGCTATAAAAACTATTATTTTTTTGTCACTTATAACCGTGCGATCAATTAGTGGGGATCTCTATTAAAACAGCGCTTTACGTAATTCAGCGGGCGTTGATATTCAACGGGCTTACACTAGTGTAGAATAACCCTCAACGAAATTCCAAAAAGAGTAAATCAAACTATCAAATATCCCAGGAAAAATGGGATTCAGCAATTGCGATTTACGGTCAAACACCAATTGCACAGTTGAATCTGTCGTTAAGATAAGGTGACCATACGTACTGATTTTAACAGTATAGTACTGGTCTTTTGAACATTGGTCTGGTTAGTCGTGAAATGCAACCGGTGCAGTTTAGGACTACAAAATCAATCAAATCCTGCTGCGAAATCTACACAAGGAAGTAAAAGTTGGTTCCCATAATCATATACCAGTCTGGAATACACGTCAACATTTCGGAAGTAACAGATTTGCCTGGCGGAACATCTGACACGGTTACTAAATATAATATATATATTGGAAGTGTTAAAAAAAGCATCGTTTACACACCGAGGTGCTTGGATTTTGTGCTGACAACACCAATACTAACTTTGAACGAATGCGAAAAAATAGGAATATTTATCTATTTAATATACGTGGGCAGGCGGCATAGCCGATGGAGCCCAGGGGCTAACATAACCTGTACATACAATTCTTAATTATTTATATTTGAAGGATTACAAAAATCCATTTGTGTTCAAAAACTTATCGAGATGATTTTTTAATAGATTTGTATTTTCGGAAGTTACTAGCTGATTTGGCAGACGGTTCCAAACTTCGACCACTCTATTTGAAAAAAAAAAAGAGTCTGACAATTATTATGTTCGATTTGTCTTTTAGTAATTTCAGCGTATGGCCTCTGAGATGTGCGTTTTTTTTAAAGTAAGGAGGTTTTTCATTGGGCGTTTATATTTATTATTTATTATTTTGTAGACTTCTATTAGATCGCCTCTTAATCTTCTCGTCTCCAAAGATGTGAGACTCACTTTCTTCAACCTTTCATTATCGGATAGTGATCGAAGTTCAGATAGCATTTTTGTTATCCTTCTTTGAACCCTTTCTAAACAATGTCTTTTTTGAAGTTAGGGCTCCAAACATTTACAGCAAATTCTAGTTTAGGTCTAATATACGATTTATAAATTTTTGACAGCAACTGCATACTAAATGTCTTAAATACACGTTTGATAATATACATATACATATATATATATATATACCTATATATAAATGAATAACACTTATTTACTAAGGAGTTAATATGAGTAGACCATTTAAGGTCTTTTGTGATAACAACACCCAGGTCCATTTGAGATGCAACTTTTGGGACACTTACATTATCAATTAAATAACGGATTTGGGGGTTAGATCGGCCTAGGTGTAAAACAGAACACTTATTAATATTTAAAGATAATAGCCATGTTTGGCACCATCTATTTATAGAGTTTAGGTCATCCTGTAAACTGTTTGTACCCGGAGAGATGGGGCTAAAGAGTGTACATATTTAAAATGTCCTGGATTTAAATTAAAAAAAATGGTCACCTTACGTTAAAAGACAACGAAACGCTCGACCTCAACGACGCAGACCGGGAGATAAAAGTTGCGAACGAGCTTTTTTCGTTGTTTTCAGCAGGGGTTGCATCACATTTCAAACCCAGTGCGATATTGCCGCGCTCCGACAACATTACATAACCGAACAGCTGAACGGTCGCGAACGGGTCAGACGTTCGTTGTAGAGGCTGAAGCGAGACAACGCATACGAACAACGCACACCCAGAAAGGAGAAGGGACGAACAAGGACGAACATCAACGATCAACGGCTTGCCAGTAAAGTTTAACCACTCGTCCACTGTACCAGTTGGCAGTCAGTTGTGCCAGTCGCGGCAACGCGTCCGTAGAAAACGGTCGTCCTAACAAACGCGGATCGCAACGGTCAGTTCAAAACTCAAAATCAACACACACCACGACAGAAACTCACCCATACACAACACCACCCACACACACACACACACACATATGAGTTGATCCTTTACTACCGCCTTTGGTCGAATAATACAACATTAATACAACCAATCAGCTTTGTTTCGTTCCCCCTATGCGTTTGTAGTAAACACGGCTCGTCGTTGCAACGGTCGACTCGTCTTCGCGCATTGCGTTTCATTCATGCCCATTATTATTATTATGTTTATTTATATGTGATCGTGTGTTGTTGTTGCAGGCTCTCCCCGTTGAATGGAAGCGAGAGCTGGCGAATTTTGCACCGGCAGTTGGGAATTTGGCGCGAATTGTTCAAGTGATCGTTATGCGTTTCGAAGATGCGCCGCTGGCTGTCAAACGGTGCAGCCGGGCGGCCCTCAAAGTGCGGTTCGCGCTCTGAATTTCGATTTTCGAAATTGTGAAATTTTCGCACAGCCGGAGCCTTTTTTTGAGACGTCATGGATCTGCAGGACGGTTGCGATTTGACCGAGTGAGTACTTTGAATTTTTTTGAATAGTAGTTTATGATTGTCAAAATTGCCAGCTGGACGTATGCTCGCAAGGCTTAGCTCCGTGAATGTACGCGCAATAGTTATATTCTCGGAGCACACAAGTGACATGTCCGAACTGTTTGCATGCAATTTGAAAAGTTAACTTGTGTAAATTCGATAACATCGATGGGTCAGTTTGCACAGATATTGTATGTATGTCCAGTTTTTAAAAAAAATTGAATTTATCATACACAAAACGTCCCTCTGCACCAAACCTTCGTGTTTAAAAAGTATTGTATGTCCAAATAGTATATTTGAGACGATATTGCCTTATTCAAATACATATATTATATGTCCATTTCGTCCATGGTTTTCATGCAAAAAAGATGTATGTCACTTAAAATATTTTAAAACAAAACTGGACATACAATATCTGTGCACTAAACCCATCGATATATAAAGTTCAGTGTTGAGACAAATAGTCGAAATGCGGTTATACACCGAGATCTGAAAATGCCAACCGTGGGAGAGGAGATCCCAAAGTTTGCCAAAAAAACAAAAGTACGTCTTCAGCATAGAAATGTCGAGGTCGTGGATCTCCTCGACACAAGGAGACAAATAAGACGACTATAAAGCCTACCGATTTAATATATACGAGTACATATAGATACCATGTAATCATGGTCACTAGAAGGAATCTTGTGTACGCCGGTGAGGTGACATAGGTGAAAAAAGTGATATATATATATATATACATATATATGTACATATCTATGTATATAAAGTTCTCCTGATTTATGATGACCAGTTCAAACTTTAAAACTGCCGCCCTGAACAATTTACTATTTTGGACACGTCACCTTTGCGCTCCGAGGACGCGATATCTACTATAAAGTTGGTTTATTTGGTGTTTCTGAAGCGTCCACGTCTAATTGAGTCATGGAAATTGTGGCGAACACTAACTAGTATAGTATGTTTGTTTGATACGTGAAAGAGCTTTCCGTTTCTGTTAAAAAGGGATAAGAATGCGAGCGGCGTCGTCTACTTTGCTGGAAGCCCCAATCGATGTAATTCTAGTGGTCGGAATGCACTAAAAAAAATGGACCAATTACCTTTTCCGAAGCGGACTTGGTACTTTTCTTGTCTCAAAAACAAATGGAGTGTGTAAAATGCATCATGTTACATTATGGAACACAATGGGCCCGTTTGCTGAGGTTATCATCCATAAGATACTATTCCAAGCCTTTTTTTTTTGGTTATAATTTTGGCTTTAGCGTGTGTTTGTATTAATTCATGCTCTTTCCAATCGTTCAATTTGTATACCACGTATTTGAAAATTGTGAAATATGTCGCCTATAGATTGAAACAAGTTGAATTGGAGGTACATAGTCGGTGGTCGTAAATCAGTTTTCAGAAAGATTTTTTTTGTTTGTTTTGAGGGTTCGACAGATTGGTAACCCTGGCCCGTTAATCGTCAAAAGGTTCTAAAAATGTTAATTGTCGTTTCTTTTTTGAGAGAAATGTGGGACAAGTGGCGCACCCTTCGTTTCGGTCGCGCGCGCGCCCAATTGTTTCTCTTTGAAATTACCATACAATGATGACGAGAAATGAGACTGATGATTGGCTGTAAAAAAATCGTTCATTCATCTTCGTCGTCGTC
Source organism: Parapsyche elsis (assembly GCA_022651745.1). Classification (NCBI taxonomy): domain Eukaryota; kingdom Metazoa; phylum Arthropoda; class Insecta; order Trichoptera; family Hydropsychidae; genus Parapsyche; species Parapsyche elsis. The sequence continues at coordinate 7,260,245 of JAGVSN010000003.1, read as the reverse complement.
GTTTTCGTTGTGCAGCTAAAGGGTTAAGCGGAAACGCCGATCACACTTGATCAGGCGGTAATAAAATTGAAACAATCCCATCGCGTCGAAAGGAAGTTCAATAACGTAACTACATTATCACTCGGCTGTTTGTTTAAAAAGTAATCGCATTTGAGCTTTTCAATAAGCTCGTCTCTCATCCAGTCAATGACTAACTAGCTTTATTTTTATTTATTTAAGATGGCTTAGAAAGCTAATTACAAACAAACATTAACTTAAAGCTGAAATTTCAAAATAAACTTACATATTATCTATTAGCACTTGTGCAGAGTTGCTGTTTTAAGGCTGCCAGGAATCGATCAATTTTATTTATATTTCTGAAAACTTCTGGAAGCCCATTATATTCAACAACACCCCTGTACAAGATACTTCTCCTAGATCTACTTAATTTTAAATTCTTGACTATTAACTTATTCTTACCTCTAATATTATGACTGTATATATTATACCCTCTTATTAAATATTTATCGAAATACTTAAATTAATATAATAAATTCTAGTCAACCTATGAATAAGAATTGTGTCACAGTCGATGTGCACAGATATTGTATGTCCAGTTTTGTTTTAAAATATTGTAAGTGACATACATCTCTTTTGCATGAAAACTATGGACGAAATGGACATATTATATATTAGAATAAGGCAATATCTTCTCAAATATACTATTTGGACATATTTACATACATACAATACTTTTTAAACATGAAGGTTTGATGCAGAGGGACGTTTAGTGTATGATAATTCAATTTTTTTTTAAAACTGAACTTACAATATCTGTGCACTAACCCATCAATGTGATATACAGAACTCACCAGACTTTTGTCCGACACCATGTATCTATCCTTTTAACACGTTTCATTCGCCATTTGTTTACGAAGTGGATGAAATGGGTTATTATTCATTATTCCTCGATGCAATTATTGTTAAGGTTGCGTGTTTTCCGCTCGACGATATTTCCCAAATTTGGTTGTGGCCGTAAAAGTACAAAGCGACTTGGAATTGCACTCCCGGTACTTTCTGAAGAGACCGCAGCCATTCATCTCGGGACACGTTATCATTATGTTTTTGGGTTCCTCGAGAGAGTGCTCACGCACTTATGCGCACACACTGCCTGACAAGTGTTATTATCCCTTGGATGTTGGCCGCCGCTCGAAAAGGTTGACGACCACTGTGAAAAGACCCGAGTATCGCTCATTGTCTTAATCGTTCGTTGTCTATCTGTCCTCTTTGCATGTTTACATACTCGAGTGCCATCTTGCCTCGTCTCTCCGGTTCCCTCCTCTCATTCAATTTTAATGAGACGCGCGCGCTCTTCTCGTTAAAGACTCGTTTTTCGTCAATAGAGATTCATTAACTGATTGATATATCCCGCTGTCCTTTCAGTGTGTGTGAGCGCCTTTTTTATGCCGTCACATCCTATTTATGTGAGAATGTTTGGCTTTTTTTTTTTTTCATCTGTTGTAAATCAATACAAATGCGTGTGTATTGGCTGAATCTGTGTGGTGAGATAAAGCCACTCGCCGATATCCCCGAGCGGTATTCGTGCACACGCCTTATTTTGCACTGAATGCATTACGATGATAATTTCAGACTTTCGGTGCTTGAAACGGTGTGATGCTTCTTTGTACCGAACGGTTGGTTCGATGGCCGAACTATTGAAAGTCGTGCGTAGATACGAGATCGCTCGAATGCTTTCAATTCGAAAACAATCGAATGAAAAATTGCACCGTAAACAATGTCTGAAACATTGTGCAATCGTGCAAATTTTGTCGTTGGTGTAAGAGTGTGATGTAATTTTGGCTCTTCCGTGTTCGAGTAGCCTGTTGAGTTGTATCTCATCATCATTTTCCGCCGTTTATCACCCACTGCTGGATGAAGACCTCTCCAATCCTCTTCCATTCCTGTTTGTCTTGAGCAATTAGCATCCAGTTGATCGGAAGTTATATAAGGTTAGATTAGAACCATCTTATTCTCCAACTCAGATAAAATTGCCAACGTTAGCAACATCGAAAATCTTTCAACTGTATTGAAATCTATGTGACTTTGCGAATTAGACATCTGAAAATTTGAGGAGCACTGCTGAGAATAAGATAAAGAATCATCATCATTTTCAATCGTTTACCATCCACTACTGGATGAAAGCCTCTCCAATCCTCTTCCATTCCTGTCTGTCTTGAGCAATCTGTATCCACTTGACACCACACATTCTTCTCAATTCATCAGCCCATCATCCACTCGGTCTACTCTGCTTTCTTTCACATCCTCTCGGATACCATTCCAAGTATATCTCGCGTCCATCTGCCATCCATTCTTCTCGCTATGTGTCCAGCCCATTGCCACATCAACTTTTTCACTCGTTCTGCTATATCTGCCACTTTGGTAATACGTCTCTCATCCATGTATTCCTTTTACGATCTAGTTGAAGACGAAAGCTGTCGACTATTGGTGACAATAAAATTTCAAATCAAATGTTTAAAAATATAAATGTATAATCTAAACGTGTTTAGATTGAGTTTGCGCGCTCCTAGCCTTGGTGCGCCTCGCGCTTCTTCAGGGTTCATCAATCTTTTTGAACGAAATAAAAAGTCGGGACGGTTTTATTTGTTGATCTTTATTTGCGTCTATGTCGATCGAATGCTGGGAAGTCGCTTCACAAACCAAAAAAAAAAAAAAACCAAAAACTTCCATAAAATCGGAACGTAATGGAATACGTGAGCGGTTTGCTCGCCGGGTTTTCGCGGTCAAATGGCGACTTTCGATATCGCGCGTCGAAAGCGAAAACAATATTCATATTTACCACACACACACGCTTACTACATAAATATTCTCGAGAAGAGAGAGAGAGATACGCAATGAGACCGCAACGGCAAATTTTATTTGTGCAATTTCAATTTAGCTAACATCTCGTCGGTGAACCGCGAATTATTAAAGTTTATTTTGTCTCGTGAGATAATTCAGCGAACGCGTGTCGTCGAAAAAAAAAGGTGAATGAATCAAAATACGCAGCGAAGATTATTTATCATCACATTTCGTTATTATCTGCGCGAGTGAGATCGCGGGAAGGAAGTGCAATTCTCTTGTATGGTGTTTTGATTCGTTTGTATATTGTTAATTTGAGATGGAACTTGACCGGACCGGTTGCCGGCAAACTGGTCAGAATGTTAATAATACATTTTCTTCATACATATCTATATATGTGTACTATCGTGATTCAAAATTATTACACGAGAAAATCAAAAGCGTCCTGCGGGAACAAAGTGGTTAATAATATCAATCGTCGATGGAACGAACTTAAACGTATGTCTAATTGAGACAATTGACTAGTTTTTGTCGCTGGTCAGTCAGTGGTCGTCGTCAGCTCTTTTTTGCGTCGAAAACCGACTCCACTGATGTGCAGAACCACGATCAGCTGCACGCCAAACTGATCTCGGCCCGTGCATCAGCTGGTGGTTTGCCATTTGCAACTCTAAAAAATGCACATCCACATAACTGTTAAAACTTCTTGTCGTGGACGCAGTTCCCGTTTGGTGATTTTCAAAAGAGTACCTGCACTTGCTATTACGTAATTTTCCTTCTTAATATTTGTCCCAGGATTTGTGTATTTTATTGTTTTGCTGAATCTCGAAACAAGTGTATTTAAAATGTGTACTCAAAATCGACGTTTCCAATAGTGTTTCTACGTATTGCTTAATTAAAAAGAATACTATCTTAAAAGGATCCTATTTGAGTGATTTGGATAGCGTTCGAAATGGGTTTTTTTTTTTATTTTATTTTCTTCCGAACCAAGTTTTCTCCAAGTTTATCACAATCTATGTATCTACCCGACAGAGTAGCATCGTTTGCTTCTTATTTTCTTTATCTAAAGTCTCCCGCGTTGATGTCGACCACACGGATAGTCATAGTTTGAATGTTTTGTCAGCTGCTATTATATCGTATTTAAACCTAATTTTGATATCTCCATCCGCTATCAATTCTCGTAATATATTTTCTGCAAATGTATGTACATATGTGTTTAAGATATCGATCACATCTGTAACCTTGATCCCTTTACCTTCAGTTGTAAATACGCTCGGAAGTTGAATGTTTCGCCGTTTTGAAAATCGGTTTTAAATATATGTACATTACGTGCACACATTTTTTTTTTGAGAGCTTATGGTTTGTGATGTCTACAGTAGATACGGTGGGTCACTGAAAAGTCAATTAGGGATGCGCATATACATATGACTTCACTTTTGGTTGCCGTTCTCGGTTAAATACGAAAGTCGTGAACTGAATACATTGTCGGCGATTCGACAACAAAATTACGAGGATTTTTTTCTTCAAAGTCATACATTTATGTTTTTCAGAACGCTTTAGTTGGAATTATGTGGTCGAAGGGTGCATCAGGTAGAGTAAATATAATAGACGCAGATAAAATTTGTCACGGTTAAAAGCTTTAACCGTTAGATTTTATAATATCACAGTTTTGATGGAAATCTGTACCCGAAAGATTTTTACCTTTTCTCGCTTAGGTTTTCTCTGAAAAATCACATTTTAATTGTTGTGCGTTTGCGTGAGTGCTTTTTCTTCTTTTTTTGTGGTCGGATAAAGAAAAATTGCTGGACCCTGAATATTGTAAATAAGGTGTGTCAAGGGAATGAACAGGTAGAGAAGGTCTGGTCCATTTTCTTCAATTGAAAATCAACCTTCGTGTCTATTCTGACGGACCAAAGAATTGTTGCTATTGACGATAGATGGACATGTGTTTTGATTTTCCTCAATAAATTGCCTACTTATAAAATCGTGTCCATGCTTGTAGCTATGTAGATATTCATCTCAGCTCGTTCTTCAATGGAACGGAAGTCTCGAAGGTTGCTTCCTTCCAAGATCTCCCTCGTTTGACCGACCCTTTTTAAAAGTTATCCTTTGAAATTGTACGTTTCGTACGTGAGCGCTCTTCGGTAAGGAAATGCCCTTACTAACCAAGTGAGGGGACCAACGACGTTAAACGCGGGGATGTGTTTCGATTATCGTCGTTTTTAATCTATTTGACCATTGCAAATGTGTAATTACCACTTACGCGTATGGCTCGTGCCGTACGTTGACCAAAACGACATAACCATCTGCCCCCGCAATGCTAGTTTGGTGGTGGAGTGTGCTCGTAGGGTAGGAAGCACGCTCGGTGGAGCACGTGGCCGGAACACGAAAGGTGTATGCGTTTTGCTCCAGTGACCCCAACGACCTGAGCTTTGAGTTGCGTTGCGTTGGTCTTCAACTCTCCAAAGCTTTCCGTTGCTCAAGATCCTCACAGGATGCAATCCCATCGCACCATCTACCCAGTCAACCTTTTTATGGCGTTTCCTTTGCAGTTCGTAGTTTTTGGCCCTGTCGATTAAATCATTTACATAATAAAAAAAATTATAATCATCTGGCGCGCCTTGGCCCACCCGTCCATCCGCAAGGTGTTCTCTAAGCAAAGCACACCACAAAGTGATACCGCAAATCTGTGGTCTTCAGTTCGCCTCCTCCCCCGCTCCCCGTTCGTCTAATAAACAACCAGTTTTTTTTAGTATCTTTGGCTCTCGAGAGGAATTCGCATGAGATCAAGGCTATTGGACTCTGCATATGTGTATGCGTGTGCCAGAGCGAACTATTGAACTCTAGCCGTGACGTGCGATACGTTACACCACTAATGATTTTGCGGGTAGGATGGCAGCAGCTCGAACGAGCTTATTCGTCATCTTTTAATAAACGACGGTGGTCATCCCATTTTTTGGTTGACAAAACAAATTAATGTTCCAGTCCAACTCTTTTTAATGTCTAGGTACCGAGCGATGAGAATTGCAAGGTTTTTTTTATTAATCTTATTTTGGCATCAATGTATTTTTGGGTATACTTTCAGATTACCTAAGTAACGCTCTATCTCTGGCTATGATCGGTTTGAATATGAAATTTTAAATATGACATTTTTTCTCGTTGTAAAGTGGGTATTCGCAAAAAAAGACAGTGTTAAAGTTTGTTTAGACTGGCGGACAAGGAGATCGAATGTCGTTATGTGAGATGTCTGGTGTTTTTAATTGCTTTTAACCGACCGAGACTCGTTTCGTTGTAAATAATTTGTTGGATTCTCAACGGACTTTTCGAGTGCAGATGTCTTCTGGTCCTGGCAGCGCAGCTCCGCCGATTTCGTCATTACGTAAAGCCAACCTTTTCCCCCCCAACTGCTTAATCTTGGTCGTGACACGCGTATCTCGTTTGAGATGAGCCACGAGTTTCAACCCCAATCGAATCGACAGTATCGATCGCTAACGTTTTATTTTGTACCCGCTTTTGGGCAGTTGGCGCGACAACGACCCCCAGAGGCCGTTAATTTGCTAATGAAACTGCACGTCTAGCAACCCCAACCAACCCCACCAGTAGAATAGTTGCATACTGAGGTCAATGCCGTTTTGTGCAGGGGAAGTCCCCCCTTCATAAAGTGCACACACCGTAACGTCGACAACATCACCAACCACCATCACCATATACGACGACTTTTGCAAAAGGGGAAGATGCGTGTTTTTGCGATGCGTAGCTTTCGCAATTTCCACTTCCCGTGTGCAGGTCGCCAACCTTCACTATTCCATTTTTTTTTTTCATAGCCGGACGTGCGCAATTACAGTGAATAGTTAGTTATCTATTGCCCAGAATAAAAGGGTAGAACGTAGTGGCCGATCAAAATCCTAAATAATTTCAAGTTCTCGACTATGAATAGTATGTTTAGTGTTGTAAGTCGAGAATATTCTCCAAAAGATTATTCTCCGAGAATATTTGAGAATTTTCTTTTTTCTTGGTTATGAAACATCTCTAGATAGTTTAATAGCTTTTTAGAGGATTCTAGGATATTTTCAGAACCTAATAGGAGTAATACGACTTTCTAGAGTGTCTGAGAGCATTTTGAATGATATTTTTTCATTCTGACGACACTGAATGTTTCATTTCGTCATTTTAACATATGCACTACTATGTAGCATGAACGTTTTCCGCAAAATTCTCACAAGAATACAATGCTTATTAACTCTGGAAGCAATAAATTATGTATACATATTTTTATTGCTTTGGTTATGATACTCCAGTGAAATTGTTCCAACTTATGATTTAATCATTCATTTAAACTGGCACAAAAGATCGAAAAAAATTTTGTCATATCAAATTTAGTTTTTATAACTGATACTAAAACCATGTGTACAAGAGTAAGAGATAACCTTTACACTTATACAAGTAACAAAGCGGGATGAAAATATATTGAAAGATAGTGAGAATACTGCGTTTTCAAATTACATACATAATAAGAGAGAGACATATCATTTTGATAGACAATGACAAGGACAATGATTGCAGTGAGTGGAGTGAAACGGCGAAAACTCTCAAACTCAAACAAAAATTACTACGTATATATTTTTGTAAGCCTATTTGTGCAATTCTGATGAAAACTAATATTATTCGTGTAATCCGTATCACCTCTCCCAAGTATTAGCCCGGAATAGCCCTAAAACAGAAAATTCTCGGTTTGGAGAATATTCTCCAAAAGATTATTCCCGAGAATTTTACAACACCAAGTATGTTTACAGTAAAATTACGATTGTTCATTTGCGTCATCGGTTGGTGATTCCTGCCTCGCGAAATCAGCACCGCTTGAAAATTGCGGCTTCGCCACATCTGTCCGCTAAAGGAAGCGGCTAATTGACTTGACACAGCGCTAAAGATTGAGCCTCGTCAATATTTGTACAAAAAGTTGCTTTTCTTTTGCAAACGCTTTCGAGAGTTATGTGTGTAAATTAGATGGCGTAAAGTGTGTGTGTGTTATCTGGGGTTGCGTGGAACATATTAACGGTTTCCGAGCTTATCGCACACATGGTGGTCGTGTAACGGCCATATTGAAAACACTTCGACAACGCTTATCTAATATACAATAATGTACACATATCAAGGCCGACCAGACATCCTCCTTCGGGATGGGATGCTCTCCTTTAAAACATTGTCCGAACTGTCCTACTAATTACGTCTCGGACGTCTTATTTCCAGGGGAAATTGTTGTTTTCTAGCGTGCTGGTAGCGAATTATATTAATGTGTTAATTTTTTTCATTGCCTCCCTTCCACCGATACAACCCGATTAACAGTAGAAGAGTGGGTACTTGTGTAGTACTAGATTCACACCCTGTACTTCAAGGTTGAATTTTGCCCTCAATCTGAGAAGTGTACGACTTTCACCACACCTGTTGAAAACCTGAATTTCATTCATTTACGTAGTCGATTCACCATAACTTTTGACAATACTCGCAGTAATTGATGTTCTTGTAAACGTGGGCTTACTCTTGTGTGGAATATTTACGTGAGACGTGAACGGAAACGGATGTTAATTGGAGTCGGCTGCAGTTGATGGTTTTCGGATACGAACACAAACAACAACCATACGCAATACAAAGTGAAACAAGGAGGAATGCATCGCAGATAGATGCGTTTGATTTTCTCGGAGACATTAACAAGTTGAATGAATTAAAACGTGTCGAGTGACTAATTTCACCTGTGTGATTCTGTATGCTTTTTTAATGGGTCTAATTTAAACCTTATATTAATGCTATCGACTGTCATTGTGCACTGGTTAACCGCGATTGACATTTGAATGTACCGGCCGGTACTCAAACCGCAATTTCCTTTTTAAAAGTCGCCGTATCGCATTTCCTCCCCGTATTTGGATCGCCTGTTTTTTTTTTACGATTACAGTTTCCCGTGTAATGCTGCGTATACAACAACGAACCGAACAGCGAATGACGAAGGGTTGCTATCGTGTGGACGCAGGGTGGATTTACCAATAGGCAGAGTAGGCAACGTGCCTAAGGCGGAAAATTTTGATGATTTTTTTTTCTTCGAAAAAGTTTGAAAATGCCAAAGAAAAAAGTGACAAGGAAAAATTGATGTGTTTATGTACATATATCATCATAAATCGTCGGACGTTATAACGTTCCATACAATAGCAACCCTTCGTCGTTCGCTGTTCGGTTCCTCGGCGGTGTGTGCGCAGCATAGGTGGCATCCGAATATGTCCAGACTCCATCATCACCACATACATCATTGTGAACGCGATTGTAAGCCTTACGGTCGAGAGAGTGATCAAATCGTGAGCTTTGGACTCTCTGTGTATGTACACGTGTACATGCTTATCGTTGGTCCTAATCTTAAGCCCCTTAATATAGAGGGAACTTGAACTGTTTTTCGGTTAACCAACAGCCAACTTGTTAAATTATTGCCGTTTGTGTTGGTGTGTTTATGCAGGGAAGCTTGTAAGTCACCTTCTGCCACTTTTGGCGGTTATGCTCTAAACAGAAAAAGTTCAAAGTGAGCTTTGGCTCGACTGGCTCTCGCTGATGGCTGGCTGGCTGGCTGCTCGCTTGTGGGCATTCTTCTTTTTTTTTATATTCCTCGGGTAAAAAGTCAACGGCGAGAAGTGGCGAGTTCACTTTCCCTCTCTGCGGTTGGAGTTCTGCTGTGGCCGTTATTGTACCGCTACATTCTTGAGAGGCCCCAGGACCCTCCCGCCTCTGGAGGACCCCCATTGTCCGTCTCCAACGGTCGGCAAACACCTCGTATCTTCGATCTTTATTCAGCGGTTCAGCATCATCAAGGGTACCGGCGCGAGTTTTCCACTCGCGACATTTTCGCGACTCGTTAACGTCTCTCGCTTTCTTTTTCTTTTTATTTGCTGGCATTGTTCTGGGTACGACCCGCATGCTCTTTATTGTTTGGGAGTCTTCGACTGGAGCGAACGGGTCAACACGACGTTGTACAAAATGTCTATTTACGTACTGACACATTCCCATCATCGCTAGAAACACAGTGAGCCATCCACGTCGCGAATCAAATCAAACGGTGTCATTTTGATCAATGTACATACAATTGGTTATGTTCAACTACCGATTCAATTAGTATCGAGTGCGAATACTATCTGTGAATTCATAAACATGAGAATGCTCATTTACGAGCATATGAGATTAGAATATAAATAACTCGTTTGTTTTTTTTTTGTTACGTCAGAACTTGATATAAGTGGGAATCTGAAAGTTTGTGTGTTCGCTGGTGTAACGGTCGTTTCGAACGTTATTGAACAGTGCAGTGGTTCAAATCCCGTTGGAATACATGTGGTTGCTGTGTGGCAAATTTCAGCAACAGGAACTCGATTAAAAATTCAATTTCGGTCTCCCGTCAGACACTGACTCGCAGCTTTGCATTCTAAAGCATTGTTATTCGGCTGTATGGCTGCATAGAACATAATCTCACGGGTAAATTTAAAATCTTTGCATTGAAACATACATTCCCTCGGTTTGTTTTTTTTTCAATTTGATATGCTTACATTTTTTATTTAATCCATATACACACGTCGTATAGATCAAGTATTGTTTTATTTTTCATCCTTGCAAATCGTCTGAATTGATTGACTATTTACAGACCGATTTCATTTCTTTGTTGAGAAGTAGATAAGTGTTAAGAGAAACTTTCTTGCTCAGTATGATACTGCTTACCCTGTGAAAAAACTCTTCTACGTTTTCGCTCCGTCTGAAGCAGATGTCTGGGTTGGTTCAGAGCTCAGAATCCAATCACCTGCTTCACCGCAAACGTTTCAAGTGTCGCGAGAAAAATCGCATACCAACCAACCGTCAAGTTGATTTTTTATAATCCGAAATGGTCTACTTCGGCAAGTTCTTAGGATTGCTTTCTTGGAAACGGGATCTGTTTACGCATTTTTCTACACCAACGGTCGTTTCTGGTTACAAAGGAGAGCCATGCGTGATCATTGTCATAGATATCCGGTGCGTTTGGTAATTTATGGCTGCCTGGGTATGTGGAATCACGTCGCGCTGCGGTTTGTATTTTTCTTCGATTTTAATTTGAGTGGATTTGGTCCAATGTAGTTTTTGCGCGGTGCCAAACCGCAACGTTCGACACACGTGTTGACTTTTTCACATATGGGTGGTTGTTATGTTTCTTTTTTTTTCCCCGCACAATATCTTTATCTCATTCTAATATGCCTCTCGCAAGCATTTTATTTTTGATTTTTTATTTATTTAATTCGGTCGATCGCAAGTTTCCCACCCTTTTTTCGTTTTAATCCCGAACAAATACTTTAGCTTGCCACCTTTGTGCTTATTATCATCGGTCTGATCGTTTATTCCTAGGGGAACTATCGAAAATTAACGGTAACGCGACGTATCGCCGTTTTGTAACGAAACCATTTATTCATAACCCATAAATCTGCCTTCGTTCGAGAAAGTTTTCGAGTCGAGCGTGCGAGTTTGGGATATCGACTCGTAATCTACTGTGAAATAACCGTTAAAAAATCGCCAACTTTTAAAATAAATAAATAAAACATTTCATAAGCATGTGTTTATTAATAAGCGCGACGGATCGGTTATCGAACGATAAAATTCGTATTTGCATACCAGATGTTTCGAACGACCTGGCTCGTATAATTGTAAGATTTATAAAAGATTTTTTTTGTTCTTTGTCGACATACATACATAGCCTCATCGACGAGCTTACAAATCCCTGGTTTAGTGGGTACCATTTGGGCATGTTTGACCGCGGATCAAATGATGCCTCGGGCCAAAGAATCTTCCCCTTGTGTTGAGTTGTTGAAAACCATAATCCAAAGCCGTTGGAATGCAACCCATATGCGTTGTGAATCCTTCAGTTCAGTACTAAACTTACATACATATGCATTTTGACTTCATAATTTTTCTGCTCTGTTTCGCTGGATAATATCGATCTGCTTGCGAGCGTTGAAAATGTGAGTTTAATTTACCATTGCATTGTGATGTTGTAGATCGATCATTTTCGATCGGCAATAAACATGGCATCCGCATTTAGCACGGTTAAAGCTTTCAACGAGGGGTGAGTACTGTGACCAACCGCAATACAAGCGAAGAAAAAGCAGTCGAACGGCCGATCTGGAGGGAATATCTGATCCGGGAGACCAAACCACAATCCTCCCGAGTTCTCAGGAATCTGTAAAGGAGGTAAAAACTGGTTCTGGTTCTCACTTCCGCCTCTGTCGGGGTGGCATCTCCTGACAGCAGAGGGTCATCGTACCGATTGACGAACGCCTTCGGTGGTGATGATGACGATGGTGGTTGGTTGTTCGAGCTGATGATGTTGGAGCTGAAGAGGTTCGATATGATTGAACCAACGATAGAGGTGCGGCCCACCAACCAACCAACCAACCAGTCCAGCCAGTTTTTCCTACCACTATAATACGCCATCACGTATGTGTATCATTCTCACGGCTCCTAAATCCGGCTTGTACAACGTTTACGTTCACGTCTTCTATACATTTTATTACCATCGCTCTAACAGACCTTTATTCTATCGCTTTACATTACATACATATACAAAACGAGTCTTCCTTTCATCGTCGCCTAATTAGAAGACTTTAGTGTAGAACGATTTTCCTCACTAATTTACGCATCGAATGACTTAATCCAACTTTATGATATCGCGAACCTTTACAATGATAAATGAATTTTGATAACCCCCCCTTTCTTCATCGTTTACTTTATATCTAGGTATAGCAGAAAACACTCGCACAAGGAGCCACTGCTCGAGAAACCGCATTGTTTTGGTGTTTTAAGACATTTTTAGTAATTAAATTCCACGTATCTATACCACGTAGAATCTAAATTTTTTTTGTTAAAAGCCTCGACGTCCAGATTTATGAGATTCAGGTTGAAGCGAAGGTGTATCGGGCTAGCATAGAATCCTGTTTGATTTATTGCTATATCGAACAAACACATAATTTATTTTGGATCGGGAATCTTTGGTTTACAAAAGAACCTTGAATTATTTTTCGACAAAAAAATTATACTGCATTCGGAGAATACAGAGATGAAAATCTTTTTAGACGTTCTCAATATTGACTTTCTTATTGTGTATCCGACCGAATACCAATTGAACGGCAAAAGCAAGCGATTGACACGTCAAATGTGAAAATGGCGAAAAAAACCAACCGACTCCTCAATCATGGTCCACATTTCAAGGTTGAATTTTTAAGAATAGTGGCATCGTGCATGAGATCATCGTCGTGGCACAAGTTGCACATTACGACGATAAACATGAATGAATGGCGATTGAACGTGTCGTGCATGCGAATCGAATGGCGCGAAATTTAGGCGCTTATAATATAAGCTTAGCCGGTGACCGTAAAAGCTCATTCGACGTCCAGATCCGACGGTTGCAATAAACCCCTCTAATAATGCTCGAGACTTCTCCTCTTGCATTGTTCGGAACACGTTCTTCTTCTTCGAATGATGCTCCGTCGCAACCTGCATAACGCACTCATTATTGTACGCACACCCTCGAAAGCACGCCTCAGAATAACAAAAAAAAAAGCACACACACATACACTACCAGGGCAATAATAACCCCCCAATTTCGCTCTTGGTCGTGCCTCCTTTGTGTCGTGCCGAATTTCCAGTCACGGAATCATTTGACAACATTTTTTGAATAAAAATCAAAATTTATTGAATTATATTGAGCGATGAAAAATAAAACTTATTTTCCCTGTCTATACATAGTGATTGGTTATACCATTCTTATAAAAATTTAAGTATGACTTTACAAGAAGCCCTATAAATTATAGGGCTTCTTAACCTACGGTGTTTTCCTCCCCAGGGGAGAAATGAAAGCTCTGCAAGGGAGGAATGAGGTGTCGCCCAAAAAAAATTGCAACAATTCGTTATACATACATATACGCTTCCAAATTGGATTTGAGGGGATTTGGAAAATCTAATCCTAAAAGTCCTTTGAGAATTATTACTTTCAACCCTATTAAAATTAAAAGTGGTAATTTGGATTCCATGGATGATGCTGACATGTAGAAATCGATTTACAGAGCAAAGCTCTGCTAAAGCAATAATTCTCAAATCAGAACCTTGATTAATTGAGGTTCTCTCAAACGGTTGCCTATCCAGATTTGGCAAATAAAGCACTTTCAGTCTTAATTACATTTGTTATGCGGCCTATTTTTGCGAATCTGGATTTTCATAATTTAGTCAAAATTTAGGATAGGGAAGGGGGGGGATTTAGGATGTCAAGGGAGGAATGAAAATTGTGTTCATTTTCGAGGAAATGAGCGCATAAGGTTAAGAAGCCCTGCCCTATAGTGTTTATAAAATCATTACTGCACTTTTTGTTATATTAAAACATCCAAGATTCATAATAAAAAGAATATTTTTGAACTGCCTATGTAATGTTTCAATGATACGTTATCGAAGAATGATTAGAAACCATTTAATTTCTATGGGAAATTTTCGGTATGTTGCATATTATGTAAATTTAAATGGAATAATTATTGAAATTAGGCACTTCTAATAGTTATGGTAGGGTATTTAATTTGCATAAATAACATAATAATTTTATATTATCGAGAATTTGTGTGTATGTATATATTGCTGAAAATACATGATGGCTATGCAAATCAAATTGCCAACGTTGTAATTTTTAATTTTTTTTTTTTGTTTCAGATTGATATCTGATAAATTTACCATCAACTCTGCTGGAAAGACACCGCAGTCGCGCAAAGAAGAGTCTTTGGCGCTGAAATTTTCTTCTAGAATGTTACCACAAAGTCTTTCATTTGATGAAGTCGATTGCTACTATAATATTGCCTGGAATAATTCGTCTGAATTGAACGCTAAAAATAAATCGCAATATAAAATGGAGGAGGAAACTAATTTCGATCTAGATTGCATAGAGAGCTCAATAATGCTGAATCGTGTCGATGCTGCGTTTTGTGGAAATAAACTGGAAGATTCTTTTGATTTAAATGCTATTAGTAATTTCAGTAAAAAAACACCCATCAAAAATAGTGTGTTTTCGATGAGAAGCAATTCTTCCCCTCTCAAATCTATAGAAAATACTTTGTGCAATTCACCTCTTTTGGAAAAAAATGCATTTACATGGAGAAGTAAATCTGACTTAACTGGTTTATGTACTTCATCCTCAAATTTCAATAAAGTGGAATCACCAAAATCCCTCATCGAAAAAAAAAATGTTAATCCTATATGTAAAGGTAGCATTACGCATTTTGTACAATCGTTGGCGATGACTGACTCTGAAAAATTTTGCGGTTTTAATCTGGACAATGGAAAAACACCATCGAAGGTAAATTTAAATTTCTTGCTTAATAAATAATAAATACATGATTTTGATATTTTTATTAATTAAATTATGTATTGTTTTAGTTTTCTGTTGTGCGAAATAGCCTGTCTCAATATCTTTCATCGAGATCCCCCAAAAAATTGTCTGACACTTTGTTGCATCAAGATTTTGCTTCTAGAGATTCTGGATTTGAAAATTCTTCGAGTTTTGTTGATATTAAAATTGGCGAAACAGTGCCTGATTATTGTGATGATTTTCAGAAATTAAAAACACGATTTGACGGCTATGAAATAGATGAATCTGAAAAGCATTTCGAAACTAATGTTGATTTTTGTGAACCAAGTACATCTACAACCCACTTTCCTCCTGATCCATTCTCATCCATCGATACTCTCCAAGATTTAGAAGTAGAGTTTGATTCAGCTTATCAATTACACGAACCATCTTGTTCCAAGTATGAAATCATAAGTACGGATAGTCCTGATATTTGTTTATCATCAGGAAAAGTTGGCACTATAATAGCGCGAAATTTCCAATTTGGTTCGCCAATTGGTGATTCTGAAACGTCCGAAAATTTTGAAACTATACCGAGAATTCCCAGAAAAATGCCTGCCAGATCAGAAACAACTAGAATGCTAAATTTTGATACTGAAACGACATCAACAAGTTTCAAATTTATTCCACCAAAAAAGCTACCACCTAAGAAACCAGATTTGGTGAGTCCATGTAAATATGATAAAAAGTCTCCATATAGCTTCTTTACTCTTAAATCAAATGGTAATAGCTGTAGTCCAGTTGGAGGAAGAAAAGTTGGTGAAAAGTCGCCCCATTTTGAAAACGGTGATGCAGTAATCAGTAGTGAAAGTCTATCTAAAGCAAAAAAAATGAGAGTTGATTCTGGAATCGATGGTGATACTTTATCACCATTTGTATCACCTCTTAGACATCTCGACGATGATGATAATGCATATGATGACAAATCAATGAAAAGAAACAACTCGAGAACAAATAAAAACGTCAAACCATCTCGTTTGTTTGATTGCATTAGCAGTAGTTCATTAGAGAGTGGATGTGTAACTGAAATGGAAGAGTGTATGTTTGATGTGGATGAACACTGCCAAGAAAGTGAAGATGACGATATTTCGACCGTTCCTTCAAGTTTACATGCATTGATATCTGGAGAAATCAAAACTGATATAAAAACCACACCAAATAGAATAGAAGAGTCGGCAATAGAAAACTTCTCCAACGAGAGACCTATTTTGCGACGGTGTTTCAGTTTGCAGACAGAGGAAGGGGTAGAAAGAGTTAGAGCTGCATTGTTCCGATCACCTGGCAAAGCACGCAAAAGGACAGAGGTAATTAATTATATTTAAATTAATTTATATTTTTTATCTATGTTTAAACTAGCCAATATATTTAAATATATTTGTTGTGTAGATGGTGTCTGAAGGTGTAGTTTTGCCTAAAAGGCGTCGGAGTCAAGTTTTGCGAAGTATTATTGAAGTACCAGCGGTTCGACCACTTCTTCAACGAACTATTTCTGATAATGAAGCTACTATAAAGATGGCACTTTCTAGAGGTGAACCATTTATAAAAGTAGAATTTTATTTGACTCGATAGTTCATATTTAGTTTTTAGTTTGATAGTTTATTTTATATTCTATTATGACATTTTAAAAGTTTAGCAAAATAATAATTATTTCGTTTCTCATTTTAGCATATAATGAGCCGGCTTTAATTGGTGACTTTTCAAGACCTTTTTGTTTGCCACTAGAAGAAAGTCAACATCAAGATTTGAAAGCAATTTCGGGTGACACATTGGCGGCTCTTATACAAGGCGATTTCAAAGATACGATCAACTCATTTCAGGTATGAAATAAAAAAAAAGTATTTGTTATTATTTTTAATTTACGTTTACACAGATAGATATGTAAAAAAAATCACAAGTGCATTTTTTAAACATTGATATGTTTTACAGGTCATAGATTGTCGTTACCCATATGAATTTGAAGGGGGTCATATAGTCGGAGCACAAAATTTGTATACTGAAGATTTAGTGCATGAAAGATTGCTTGCTCCGTTTCCATCCAAAACTCTGCCTCTAAAAGAAACCCCACGAAATATTATCGTTTTTCACTGTGAATTTTCATCGGAAAGGGGACCGAAATTGTAAGTACAGCTAATAAATAGATATGCTAGCATTTATTTTAGTCAACCAGTTACTTTATAAACAATTTTCATCTCAATTTCGCACGAACAAGTTTCGTTACATCCAATTTTAAATATCTAGATTGAATTATTAGGATTGCATATTTTTCATGTACATATGTAGGTTACCAACTTCATTGAAATTTTATATTTCAGATGTAGATATTTGCGACGGGCAGATCGTTCTCTGAATCGCGACTCCTACCCGGCTTTATTACATCCAGAATTGTACGTGTTGCGTGATGGTTATCAAGCGTTTCATGGTCGGCATGGTCATCATTGTCGTCCTGTGGCGGGTGGTTATACCCCAATGTTGGATCCTCAGCATGCTTCAGCTCTGCGACACCACCGCGTTGTTGCATCTCGACGTGCACTGCAATGAGGTATATTGCTGCAATCTACTACGCATATTTTATGTAATTTATATGAATGTGATGGAACTTTTATTCGACTTTGTATGTGTACTTATTTTATTGTTGGTATTGATTTTTAAAATTCATATTCATAGTATAGTATCGACGACATGATTGAATATACCGACATGTACCTCAAGCACTAATCATTTTACGAAAACGAAATTTATAATTGATTAGAGAACAGAGGATAAAAGTGCCATTAATAAATTATTGTTTTCCATTGTGAAATTGATGTTTATAAAAATTTTATTGAACAACTTTGCTAGATTGGCGGAGAGCAATAGATATATTTTTCAAAGCTAAGAGGTGTGTAAATATGTTCGGAAACAGAAAAATATGTAAATATTGACTTAATTTTCTTTATGATTTTTTTAAAATTGAAATTTTGGCATATTACCATGTACGATAAATGTGTATCATGATCGTCTATACAGAAAACTTTAATATTTTGCACTTTTGCATTTCGTAAGTGCAATATATTATTAAAAAAGCTTCACACACCACCAAAGATTTGTTTTCCTTTCATGTGCTACAATCCTGCTTGAAATGTCATATTTTTAGATTTTAATTATATCCTCTTTTTACTGTGATTCATAGTAATTATACTTTTAAGCAAAATAAAAACAGTTTATATGTTTATTATATTTATAGCAGTTCAAGCATAATGCTTGCATGCAATGTACGTTGAAATGTTAGAAAGTGTTTATATTTGCAAATATATTTGGAACCTAAAAATCATTTACACGGAGTGCATTTCCTTGCAAAATAGGCTCTAAACTCTGGAGTTTAAAAGTACCTTAAAACATACCTAATAGAAATAGAAACAGTGGCAATGATAACCTGTCTTTGAAAAAAAGTGGAAATTAGAATTGACACATTTATAATAAACAATTTATTGCACGAAGACTTCTAACAATTGCACCTCTGATTGAAATGCTCTTATATGTAGACTGGATTTGTGTCATATATTTTTATTATTGTATCATATATTGTACATTAATTTATATTGTTTCCATTTTTGTAGAAGACGGATATTTAGAACTTGTATTTATTTTAGATTAAATAATAAAGTATGCCATACCATTTTTTTATAGCCGACTTGCGTTAGTAAAAAAATAATATAAACCCTCTTGAGCAATTTTTTAAATCCACCGTGGAGTAAATCGACAGTATCTAACTTTAATATAAAAGTGCCATTTGATATGTTTAAATTACCTGCTTTAAAATATTGCAGAGGTGTAACGCTTAACAATTTGTACAATAGTTGTTAGTATGTTCTTGATTTTTGTTCTCTACCGAATATTAACATTTACATTAATGAGAGACTTTATATTTTTAATTATGAGTACGCTTAAATATTTTAATTATGAAGTACGTATGTTAAATCAATTTTTACAAATTCTATTTTATCTCTTGTGAGTTTTGTATTTTTAGTGAGCCTGAAATTGTGCATTTATTAAATGTAAATAAAAATAATGATAGATTTATATAATTTTATTTAAGAAAAATATAAAAAAATGGGTTTTTAATAGGGATATGTAAATAATAATTGACATGGGTTTTAATTATTATTGTAAACATCCACTAGATGAAAAATAATTAAAAGAACATGGGCCAGTTTAATATCTTGTTGTAATAATAAAACATTGCAGTTTTAAACTGTAAAAAGCTACTGAAACATGTTTTTGAGAATTTTAATCTGATATGTTATGACATAATTGCCAAATATAATAAAAATTTCATTTGTAAATATATATTTTAATACAGAATAAGTATAAGCTTGTAAATAATAATTAAACATTGACAAAGGTTAAATTTTGACATTAGTTGTAGGATTTTATCAGTAATTTGAAATTTTACAAATTGACACCATAGAAAATGCAGAAAAACATCAAAAGCCATTTTATATGGCATTTATATTTTGAAGGCGGTAGTGAAAATTTGTTTATACATAGTTAGAGATGGTGTTTATTTACAAAAGTAATCACTGTAAACTCAACCAATCGAATTTACATGTAAATGTGACATATTTTTTGCGTTTGATACGCCATTTATTTTTTAATTGTTTGGGGGAAAAGATAATTCCATCATAATGTTGAATAGACATCGAATGAAAAGGTCTTCTTCACATTAAAACACACATAAATCTCGCTTGAGTTGACTACAAACTCCAAAAATATTTTTATTGAAGGTTCCGTGTAAATTCTTAAAGCAATAGCGTGCTATTTTCAGAAAATGAATGAAATAAAAATGAATAAACAAAAAGTCAAAAACATTGGTTTAAAATGTCTCGAAAAAGACGTGGAAAGTTAGTTAGTTAATAAAAAGTGTACAATTATAATATCAAAGACTAGTAATTTATAGTAGTTTTTGATATATTTGTATTTTCAATGATTATAGTTTCAATATTGTACCTAAGTATGATTAATGAAATATTCACAATTATGTAGTTTCATATAATGAATTCTGGATTAATTGAAATACACAAATATTATATACCATATTGAAAAGTCTGCTTAGTTATAATGCAGTAAATAATGCTTGAAACTTAATCGCAGTATTTTCATCTATAATAATAAACTAGTCTGTTGTTATTTATTGTTTTCTAATATGCTCAAATCATAAATGCTTGATGAATATTTAACTCGAGGTGCCATATGGTGAAAGTGTATGAAGTATAAGATGATTTAGAATTTTCTTCAATTATTATTATTTGACAAATGTTTAGTGTGTATTTATGCACTCGAATTTGCAAAAAAATGAAGACTTCTGTAATTATATAACAAAAATTCTGCATACTAGTGTGTCAATTCGTCAAGATAATTAAATTTGATTTTGGAAACAATGTACATATGTATTACTATTTACTATTTGTATGGCATATAATTCAAAGTGAATATTTTGTGTTTGGTGTTCACATTTATTTGTGATTGGCTTTTACTAGCTTCATTTAATGTTATGTTGAAGAATTGCTTATTATATTTGCATATCTTCGTTATGTACAAATAATGAAATATAAATTCCTTTTACATTATATTAGTGAAGCCGAGTTTGATAAAAACCTCCTGTGATATATATATATATTTTAAAGAACTCATATAAAGGTAAATAAATGGCGTTTTGGATAAATTAAACTTGTAATGTAAATTGTCTTAGAAAAAATATTGCATTTGCATTTTTTTGCAATCACTTTGAATTTGTTTCTACATTGATTGTAAAATTTATAAAAGTTATTCCTTTGTATGTATTATGTGAAATATAGTTTAAAATGATTAAATATGATAATATTATTTTCATTGTGGCAATTTTTGCATTTAAGTACCCAACATGCGCTTATAGCTTAAGATATGTATGTATAATATACAACCCAGTAATTATTTTAAATTAGAATTAATGAAAATTCACGTGATTTGTGAAAGGGTTACAATTCAATTTGTCAATAGCTCAATCAAAAATTTATAACTGTATCATAATTTATATCTCTAGCTTTCAATTTATCAAGTCATATTTGTAAGAATGTTTTATTACTTTATTTTGAAATAGTATAAATTGGAGCTCTCTACAGTTATCATATGTCGTAATTTTGTCGAAAGATTATATTATTTATCAAAAATTAAATTGATGATTATTTCAACTTTTTATTATCAATGTGATTCGAATTTTGTGTTTTGTAATGGCAAGGTACATTACTTTTAAAATACACGCACGAACAGTAGTGAAAAACTTTTTTTCTTTCAATTATATTTTATTTTATTTATTATTTATATTATATTATATTTTATTATACCAAAATATTACAACAGTATCCAATCCAATAAACAAATAATTTTATGTTTATTTTATCATAAATGACTGGCTGTACTTTTTTTTTATACGTAAATATCAATATTTGAATATATTTCGAACAATTTATTATTTTATAATTTACAAATTCTCCATAGCCTTTGAAATTTTATAAAGTATTAGTTGCGAAAATCTGAATATTTTATTTATAAATTGATATATGAGTTTTATAACTCATGCAATATTTATTGGTTGAGCTATGTATCGAAATTTAATTCGTGTATTCGTATTTCGATGTTTTTTTATGTATAAGAATGATTTTTCACAAAACATAATTGATTTAAATAAACGTTTTAATGCAAAATATCTATTATTTTTCATTTACTACTTTTTCCTGGTCCATTTTTTCTGACTGTAATAAATAGTATCTAATTTAGATTGCATAATGCACAAGTTGGTAAATAAATATGATTTTGCTAAAAGAAAAGCATATAATTTCAATGAATTATTGGAATTTTAATACACATAATGATGAATTTTGCATAATTATTGTATGGTTTAGTGCTTGGCTGTTTATTGTACAAATTTTGGGAGATAGAGCAGAAGCATGCGACTGCCACGGTGCACGGTGTAACGGCCATCAAGCTACAATACGCGGTTGTCGTGTGCGAAACCAAGCCATTAGAAAATGGCACATGAGTAATCAGCCATTATATAATTAATTTTGGTTTTTTTCAATATTATATTCGAAATGTTTGCGGTCATCCATAAATGACGACACACGATTTTGGGTATAAAAATCAAAAAATGGGATACACGGAATATTTTATTTTTAGAAAAAAAAATTAATTTATATTTTGTTTTGCGACGCCACATTTTTTTTCGACAACCCCCCCTGTATTTCATAAAAGAAAGGCATACCCCTTCATCACATTATATCAGACCCCCTCCCCCCCCCATTGAGGCGTGACGTCATTTATGGACGACCCCCAAGTAAAAAATGGGTTTTGCCAATTCACAACCTAAGTTGATCATGTGATTACTATTACAACGAACATAAATATATTTTTTACCGGGAAAATATACTTGACAAACGAATAAAACACTGATTCAAGTATTTATTGCCATAAAAATATCGCGGTATGGTTGAATCAACTCGTATTACGACCAATACGAATATTGATCAGCGACGCAATAAGGGGTTGGCTGCCTGGAAATAGTTTTTCGTTAATCGACGGCTGTCAGTGTCGAGTATCAGTCAGTCTGACGAGTCTGAATTCACGATAAAATGTCTCTGTTTTCGGCAGTGCGACGCGTTGGGGTGAGCGCGGGGCGGGTAATGGTTGCCACTAAACAACCAGCTCGTACGCGTACTGCTACCCCCATCGCAGTTCCCATTCCTGCTAGAAAAAAGTTGCCAGTGCCGGTCAGTTCTGATATCAGCTATACATAACCTCATTGCCCACTGTATGATCTTCGTCTGTATGTCGATCAATATGTTGGAGCTATCTAAAAATAAACATTTGCGTCGTCTGTTTCGTAACAGCGCACATAACCTCAAAATTATGTAATTTTGACAGAAGGTGCAAGTTTGAGCATTTTTAGTTCTAACTTTCGACGCTAGGTGGCTCACATTTTAAAATGCACAATAGCGTAATTCAATCGTAAACTTGTCAAGGTTGATTGAAGATATTTTATTTTAGATTTTTTTATTATTACATATTTATCTATTATTTTATGCAATTGCTAATATGACTTTATTTTATTTACAGCAAAAGGTCGTTATGGCGACTTTAATGTTCGCCGGAATATGGGTCACTCCAATTTGGGTTTTGGTACATATCAGAGATTACAACGGCACCAGAAAGGCTGATGAATAGGCTTAGAAATGAATTTATTCTTTCTAATACGAAACTTCAATATGTACAATTATAATTTTTGTTGAACTATAGTTAATAAATTGTCTTACGCTTAAAACGTGCTTCTTTTTTTAATACCACCTATACATTCCCTCATCTGCATTAATTACTATATATAATAGCGCAAGGGTCTGCCTGGCTGGGTAGCAGTGGAACACTCGCATACACACACATACATGTATGTCACGGGTAGCGCGAACCGCTTGCATTTTTCAACTGCCTACTACATTTTTGCTACATTCTGAACTACTAAATACAGCATAGATATATATGTACATAAATTATTTCCAGATGATAAAACTGTCGCACTGGCATTGATCAGTTGTCAACAAATAAAATACACAATTTTCCCAAAAGCATACTTACAATTGAAGGGTTGAAAGTTTATTGGGTCCGAGTGCCAAAAATTTCAATCTGAGTAACTAAGAAAAAGCCTCGTCAATTGTTGATCTTATGAATTATTTGCGTCAGTTACATTAAAAAATTATAGTATGTACTATGAAATGTTCAAAAAATATATTGTTAAATGTCAATAAAAATTAGACAACCCTCACTTAGACCCCATCCCATCTTCGTCTACATATAACTCAGTGTGCAATAGCATTTATCGCAATGGACCCAATAGAATCGTATCGGTCTTGGTACAATAGAACCATTTAGTTAACTCAATAAAAATGAAAATGGTACTTAGACCCAATAGACTTTCAACCCTTCAATTTTGAAAGCAGCTATGCTAATGCATTACCTTTTAAATGGACATGTCTTAACCTTGAGTATTTTTAATCTAACTTTTAGAAATCAAAAGATCGGTTATTTTTGTAAAACTTTTATAATACTGATATTTTTCATGGTATTAGGAATTTATTTACCTAAAT
The DNA here is from genome assembly GCA_022651745.1 of Parapsyche elsis. Lineage (NCBI taxonomy): Eukaryota > Metazoa > Arthropoda > Insecta > Trichoptera > Hydropsychidae > Parapsyche > Parapsyche elsis. Next base: position 7,235,834 of record JAGVSN010000003.1, on the reverse strand, counting down.
ACCATTAACATTTCAATTGCACAACCATCGAAATTTATATACATATACATTTTAATTACACGGTAATATTTAACGGTATTATAAGTACAATGTATATTTTTATATTTACATATTATTGAAGATAATTAAATTACACAGTTTGTAATTCACAGCGTAATACAGTTTAATGCTATTTACCTTAAGTGAATATGAAAAAAAAATTCAGTGCATTAATTTACATTCATAAATGTGTACTACAAAAAATTTAATATCCATACAGTTTTATAAGCAGTTACTTTTTAATATTGTCTAGATTTGATATATTTTTAATATAATAAAGTAAAAATGTTTAATAGACATTTTTCAAAAATTATTTTAACAACTATGCGTATTGCAATATTACCCATTGTAATTAACCTGATTTTGATGGTAGTACCTCGACACATTCCAGTTTTGATTCGTTTGAAGCTGGTGACTGTGTTGATTGTGATACTCGTGCTGATGGGGTTGTTGATCGAGTCCTAGGACTCCAGCAGGATGCGATTGAAGACCTCCACTCATCATACTTCCTCCATGTGGTCCCACACCCAAGTATTGCTGCAGAGATAAATGTGCGCCATGGTAGTTCAGGTGATGTGTAGTGTTATAGAGAGTACTGAACACATCATAGTTCTGATGATAGCTTTGATGAGCCGACGTTTTGGCCAAGTCCATATTAGGAATTTGGCTAGAAGGGTATTGCGATGGTTTTAAACATAAATTTTCAGGGTTTTCACTACTCGACTTTCCGGGGTTGAGTTGTGTCGACATTGATCCGATGTGAGCTTTAGATGAGTGATGTTGAGATAAAACTTCAGTGGTGGCATGGTGAGGTCCGTATGCCATGTTGAATAAAGCGTCAGGATCGCACACAAACTTGTAAACATAGCGTTCGCCTGTAATTTAACTATTTATAATTTAGAACTGTATTGATTTGACTTGTATTGTTTTGACGAATACTTGACAGTGGCTTACCGGCTACTTTCTGCATTATTCCCTTTTCATAGTAATAGCGTAGAGAGCGACTCAACTTATCATAGTTCATTGCAGGTCGATTTTTTTGCATACCCCACCTTCTTGCTACCTGTACAATTATACATTTAGATGCGTTTTATACTTGGTTATTTGTTATTATTTTATAAAGAAAGTTTACCTCCTCGGGTTCAAGTAACTTGAACTCCAACCCTCTACCAGTCCAAGCTATGCAACCACCAGCAGCTGCAGGTTCATCCAAAAGTGCTACTAAAAATTGCCAAAGTTGCAAAGAACCCCTTCGAGCACTCGGACCATTTGTTCCACCGACAGTATTTGTGGCTGTTCAAAAATATTAATTACATTCCACTTATATATTAATTTGTTGAATGATATACAATTTTGATAAAATATATTACTACCTGGTGCTGTAGTCGAGACAATGTCAACTCTGGGTGGCGCTGAAGACTCACATCTAGTACTAGAAGATACTAAAACTTCTTGCCTACTGTTGCTAGCTCCTTTGATGTAACAAATAATTTATTTAATCATAATAATAATCATATTGCGGTAAAATTGATGTGAAATTTACCTGGCTTATCGGACCATGCTGGTTTTTGACCGACACCATCCTCCGAGTATGTCCTGCCCGTGTCCGTGCTGGAGACTATGCACGAGTTTCCAGGACTTGCGAGGACGTTGCCTCTGTTTGCAGTCATGGATGCGTCGTTTTTGGGACTTTGAACTTCTGGCACTATAGTTTCGTAAGTTTCGTTCCTTGAGCTGCTAATCGCCGCCATGGAGATACCGTCGTTGGTCGCTTTGTCCGTTAGTGTGAAACCTTCATACTTGGCCACATCTCTCCTCTCATCGTCTCTGCTTCTGCTGGCATCTTGATATTGAAATAACGACGGTTGGTGATAGGCTACCTCTGGATTTGTCTCCCGTTCGTACTGGCAATGTGCTTCTTTGTCGTTGGGAAATCTATATTGTCTATTTGCTTCCTGGTCCGCGTTTCCATTGTTGTTGAGCAATGACGCGTACCCGCAATGTTTTCCGAACAAATCGCTCTGATACGCAAAGTCCCTATTCACATTTTCCTTTTGCGTTTTGGTTAGATTATGTTCATGGAATTGCGGTATCAATAGTTGTTGGTAGTTGGATATGGGCTCTTTTACATTACACGTTTGATTCGCGTGAAATTGTTGGCCCGACAGTGCGAATCCATTGAAGGGTAAAGAATCGTTCGTTCTCGCGTCAACGTTTGTCCTGGTAGCCTCCGAGCATTTGCCATAATTGACATTGCTAGAAGTTGGTGCTTGATGGACGTTGACTTGGGTTGGCCTTTGGCCTTTATAACAAGAACTCTGAGGCATGCAGCAAGCTTCGTTTGTATACGTTCCCGACTGCAATTGTTTGGAATTGGTGCACTCTACTTCGTTTCCGGACACTTCGCAAGTATCTGAAAGCTTTTTGAAGTAGTTGGACGAGCTCACGTTATACTTCCACGATGGTTGCGGCAATGGACACTCGGAATCTAAAAAAAAAAGTCAAATTAAGAGTTTTGTATGGTGATGTTTTAACCGTTGATTTACACGTTTAGTGCCCTTCCAATTTAGCTACGGCTATAGTACGAAGACTAATTCATTTTCGTTACGTGTGCAGCGGTGTAGGGGTTGAGTAAATATTAATTATATTAACTGGATAACGTTTTGTTTGCACATTATCTCCCCTTGTTGCTTTATTTGTTGACACGGAAAAAGAAGAGCATACACGGTACACACACTCGCGCACACATATGCACACTCTACAATATGCACGTGAAGCTACAAAACTTTTAGAATTGTGAATTAGATACATTTTAAAATAAGTAAAAGTTTGGGTGAAATGTTTTTGTGTATGGAAATAATTAATTACGCCAGATGTACTCGTTAGGGAATATTTGAGATGATGGTTAATCGTGAACGTTAATGAGTCGTCGTTATTAATTAATGGCGTTTCGTCGGAGGGAGAATGGGATGGGATTCTCATGGTGCTGAGCCCCCGGCGGCTACTACCCCATCCCCCCATGAATGTTTAAACAACAGCTCTGTAATGCAACTTCCGATACAGCTTTTGTTTTCTGCACCCTTTCAGGGCTGCTCCCGTCTCACTAGAAATTATGTACATATATAATTGTGTACGCAAAGCGTAGTCACAGTAGATAATCATATTGTAGAGATAGTTGATAGTTATTTATACCTAGGACAATTGGTGAATATGACCGGATGTAAAGAAGAAGAAATAAAACTATAGGATGGAGTGCTTTTGGAAGAATTAGCATAGTTTTTAAATCCAACATTCCGCTATGCTTAAAAAAAAAGGCATACGACCAATGCGTACTGCCAGGTATGACGTATGGATGCTGAATTCAAGAATGTAACGCAAGATCTAGTGCACCAATGATGTATGCTTGGTATAACAAGAAGAGATCGTAAGATGAATACATGGGTAAGAAGCATGACCAAAGTAACAGATATTGCGGAACGTGTGAAAAAGTTGGAGTGGACACATAGCAAGTAGAATGGATGGTAGATGGACGCGAGAAATACTGGAATGGTATCCGAGAGAATGTGAACGAAAGCAAGGTAGACCGAGTGGACGATGGACTGATGAATTGAGAAGAATGTGTGGTGTCAAGTGGATGCAGATTGCTCAAGACAGACAGGAATGGAATAGGATTGGAGAGATCTTCATCCAGCAGTGGATGGTGAACGGCTGAAAATGATGATGATAATTTTTTACACCCACACCGACGTATATGTAATACAAATATAGTTAGCATATTAGGCTTGTGTAAAAAAAACTACTAAAGCTAATTTTGTTGAAACTAAATGACAGACGCCAGGAACACTTTTAAATTTTGAGACCACCTTATTATTCAGTGTTTCAAAAAAAGGTTGGCGACCTATTTTGTCGCTGTTCCGTAAAATTTCATAATTTTCTGCAATGAATAGAAAATTCCTTATATGTATGTATGTACATATAATGTTGGTGACGAGCTTATTTTTAGAAAAAATCTCCAAAGTGACTGCCCGGTGAAGGTGAGACTTCACAAACAGGACTAAAATTGACTTCAACAATACACAACAGATGAACGAAAAAAACTATGGAGAAAATCAGTAAAAATGTAATCTAGTTGGTAGCCCTGTTCGTCCGTTTAAGCTAATACTTTCATATACCTCGAGGGAGTTGATAATCCCAAAGCACAGTTAATAATGTAATGTTGTAATGCAAACCACTTCATTCACAAAAAGAGCGCAGATTCGCAAACATCAGCGAACATGAATATTTTATCGCTCCGCGTACGTACCTATGTACCTACTACATACATACATACTATAATAAAATTTGAAGAAAAATAACTATTTTGAACCTACTTGAGAAGAATCTTTTTTTAAACAAGTAGGTACACCTCGAACAGAGAAAGGCGCAAACAGACAAATAAGGGTGAAAATTTAAATGGGGCTGAACTGTGATTGCTTCTTTATACATTCAACAAGTTAAGATATTGTAAATTTTGTACTTAACAATATTGTACTTTACACTGACAATTTTAAACACATCTGCTTAATTTAATCACCCCAATATATTATTCGTGGGATTAAGTTGAATCGCATAACTTTGACGAATTTTATTTTATTCAGCCACAATAGAATGAAAGTCAAAATTTTAGCCAGAATGACTCGCTGAAAAACGATTGATTTTTAATTCTTATTCAACTTCGATATTATACGTTTCGCTTACGAATGTAAATACAATAAAAAACGCACACACACACACAATATTCAGATTTCAAACATTGTATAAACACGTGAATCGGCATTTGCAAGTCACCCCAATTACCCTAATGCAGTGGTGTGAGTCGCCTAATGGGGCACAACAAAACCACACAACAATAGCACCAAATGGAATTAAATCCGGATATATACACAAAAGAAAAAATATATCTAAAGCATACATATGTACATATGTCAGCTAAAATAATAAAACACCGTACATGTATCTGGATAAGTCAGATGCGGATAACGTTTGGAACAACGTGGTACCCGTCTATGTACATATGTACATGCCTACATTGTATACGCAAGCAAGCGAAAATATTCTATATGGAAGAATCTCGTTCCAATATTTTGCCATAATTGATATTCAGATAGCGACACAATTGATTGACACAGGATGAGGTGGCAATGGGGGGTGGATTTGATATTCAAATTGCGTCGCCGCCCCCGTGAAGTGGCTGTGATTGTTGGCTGAAAGCGTTTGATGTCTGATGCTGAAGCTGAATGCCACCGTATGCACTTATTATTATCAACCTTACAATTTTAAAAAAAGAACATAAAAATTTGCTACTCACCACATTCATTTTCTTTTTCGATGGGTTCCTTTTTCACCGTGACCGATTCGCTAAAACCATACAAAATCGTGTGTTAAATTATTGCACACGCGCTGATAGTGTAAATTTAATTATCATATTGTATTTGTAATGGAATTTTTGTACGAAAAATTAATTGGAAATTACTCGTTCCAAGTTCTGATCGTGGCCGAGCACTCGATTCTGGACGAAGAGCAATCTGCCAGGCTCTCGGAAGACATATCCTCATCACTAGAGACGCGTTACTTCACAGCGCATTGGAAATGGAAAATTATTCTGAAAATTGGACGCTCATCTGAAACAATACTCCGTACAGTGTTTTCATTTCACGAGTGAGCAGTGAGAGTGCTTGGAGAGTGGGAATTCCCCTTCGTGAGACAAAAAAACTATGTATAAGTTGTATGTACATAAAAATAAGTTAAAAAGTTGTCAGAAAGGAAAATATGGAATATGGAGAATTTTTTAAACTGACTTAATTATTTATTTATTGAAGCGCTTGCTTTAAGGTGCCTGTTAACGATCAACATTTGTCAGCAATATTGCTCGTCAACCATCCAGTAACATTTTCGGCATCACATGCGCAATATGTGTCGCAGTAATGTGTGGCTCAATGATTGCCGGCAAGTAGTTGCTGTTTTATTATTGCCCAGATTCGCCAAAGCGACAGAGACCCGCGCATTTGAGAGAGCACGAAAGGAACACATATTGTCGCGTATTTTCGTATACCGAAAATACGCGACAATATGTGTTCATATGTCGCGTCATATGTCATATGTCAATATGTGACAACAATGCTCGTCAGCACACTGCCATACCAGCAATAGTGGAACAATAGTGTCGGGAAGCATATTTCCGGCCCACATCACCATATTGCAGCAATATTGCCGGCAATACATTGCCGTGAATATGTTGATCGTTTACAGGCACCTTTAGGTATATTATTCGTCGTGTTGCCAGCACACCGCTGAAAAAGATTTGTTTGTTATGTTGGTAATGCTAGCGTGACCGCAACGACCCAGGCAGATTGTACGCTAATGTTTGTACATAGTAACAAGTATTTGGACGATATTTAACAATGCTTTGCCGATGAGAGTGTGGTTTTATCATCTTTAGCATCTCAGCAGACCATCAAAGAAGAGCACTGATCAATCGTAGCATACAAACAAAGATATGCACATTTTTAACGATATTTTTGTTGCCGTAAGTCCCCCTTTCTCGATCGTTCCATTTTGGCAGAGACCTTACACGCGCGCACGTCAGGGGGGATTTGCTTTCCCTTAAATGTTACGAGAGAGAGAGAGAGTCGGTTATGGAGGAGGGGTGAAAGGGGATAGAGGAGGGAAGCTTATTGGATTTGTTACACAAACATATCTCGAGGCTACATTTTTTAATAAAACCCGAATTCTTCAATAATAAAAGCCTATTTGCTGCGCCGAGTTAATCGGTGGAAACGCAAACACAAATTTTCTTGTCTTGTGGATGGATCTTGTTTCGGATCCGCTATTTAGGTACGTCATAGCAAAAATCTTTCGCTCGCGTATACGAACCCGGTCCCGCGTTTTGCAACAGTAGACGGTATCCCGTCGCGAATATCTTTTATGGTTTAAGATCAAAGGTGAGTGCCGGTGACAGCAGAAAGACACCGAATTAACGACAACGTACACACACATTTTAGAATTTTTCCATAACTTATACCTATGTACATACATATGTATCTAAAATTAAATAATAATCGTTCGAAGACGCAATCATACAGAGAGCCTTATAAATATTTCATCGGCGGAGTTTAATCGGTTTAGTTAATTCATATATCTACGACCGAAATAGTCCTAAAATAATAAGCATGATACGGTATTTATGATCGCAACTGCAGTATGTGTTGCACGCGGAAGATCAACGCGGTTTTATTATTGACAAGTGAGACGATCAAAGTTACATTTACAGTATCCCAATTATTATTAAAATAATAGTTGAACTAGCTAGCTAAAAATATCATTTAAAAAATTCAAACGTAAATAGAAACGATTCAAATTGCAATCAAATTATTGATGGATTTCTGTTCAAGTGTGGTTAAGTTTGGTGCGGTGTCTCTGACGTCAAAAGCTCATCTTCGGTGAGCTTTTTACTCGTTTTCTTGGGGCCCAGATGGGGGCTTCTACCTGGGGCGTGACCCCGTGGAGACGATGTCGCATCCTGAAATCAAATTTGCTGATCCCCCTTGCGTTTGTCGGGTACTTCGTTACTGTTCTTATTTGTGGGTAACTCAATACGCCGTAGCACGGCATGCTGCAACCTCAATTGAACATTTGAAAATAAATTACACATACGTGAAATAAATGAGCTAGTGCTATATATGTACATACATACATATGTATGTAGCTTTTTTGCTATGTATCAACTATTTTCGTTGATAAAAGCTTCAGACAGAAGATGTTAACGGTTAACACAAAGATTATTTTGCAAATCAACGGTTTAAAACAATAAAACTAGTCGGTTTGCCCGTCATATGACGGTGGATTCTAACTCCACTCCCCCCCAACCCTCACCGAAACAGTTCAGTTTGACAGTACGTGAACAAAGGTGTATCGTCATTGTCGACTCGAACCAGCTTTGACAGACAGCGGTTCGTTGCCAAAACATCGCTAAAATATTTTTGTTTGTTAAGGCGCGAACACTCAGAAGCGAAATCGCTTGCGAAAATTTTCGCCTCTATCGTCGTCCCACTCAGACCGATATAATTCGCATTGGTGCGAATCAACGATGATAGAGCGCGAAAATTTTCGCAAGCGATTTCGCTTTGGTGTGCTCAGGCCTTTATGTTGATAACGCCAGCATGACCGTAACGATCAAGGCAAGCAAGGCAGATGCTTACGCTAATTTTTAATAATAATTTTGAACTATTAAATTGCCTAAAGTGAACGTCTTTAATTAACTATCTTAAATTTTTACACATACATAGATAATCTAATGACATATGATGCTTACAATAATAATCTGATATTGTCTATAAGAAAAGTCATTGAAATAATATTGTACACAATACAATGTTTCACACTATACTGGGAGTTTATTGTTAATGGGGGGGTACGATTTATTTCAATTGTATCTACATATATGTAGGTATAATTGAAAAGACGGCTTTTGTCAAGTTGGTTTTAATTTTGCAATAACAAATGTTTATTCAGTTTTGCACGAAATGACACAAATCTAATTGAAAAGTGTATCTATAGACTATTTTCATTTGTGGTGTGAAAAGCGGCTACAATAGTTTCCGATTACAATGGAAAAACCGTGTCGTTTAGTTTACTTTTCCATTAGTGAATTGGTCGCCTATTGACGAATCGAATAATACTCGTACCTACCCTCACAATTGGAAATTTAGTTTTTGTGAACTGATCGGTCTATTTACCTACATCCAGACGAATTTACTTTTCTTTTTATGCAAACGAAAGCAAAAAAAACCGATAATTTCATTCATAGCATTAATTTTAGTTCGCGACGAACAGAGACGTAAGAAAATGAATAAACGATACCGGCGCGGCGAGGCAGAGACGTTTTGCTCCAGGAAATTTGTCTCTCCTGGGCAGGAAGTGCACCGGAACCGGAAACCGGCACTGAGGATGCGGCAATCTCCCCACAATCTGATTGCTGCTCGAAATACACCCGGACGATCTTACAGCCACCTGTCGCTTTTCACTTTCAAATGCATTATCTCTTTGTAAAATTGCTTACAAAACACAAATTAACGAGCACAGTACAGGCAATGTTGAAGTGAAGATTTTCTACCATGAATATTTAATTTATACAATAGAGCAAAATACTGGAATGGTATCCTAGAGGATGTGAAAGAAAGCAAGGTAGACCGAGTGGACGACGGGCTGATGAATTGAGAAGAATGTGTGGTGTCAAGTGGATGCAGATTGCTCAAGACAGACAGGAATGGAAGAGGATTGGATAGGCCTTCATCCAGTAGTGAGTGGATGGTGAACGGTTGAAAATGATGATGATTCTTTATCTTACTCTCAACAGTGCTCCTCATATTTTCAGATATCTAATTCGCAAAGTCACATAGATTCCGATACAGTTGAAAGATTTTCGATGTTACTAACGTTGTTGGCAATTTTTTTTGCATATTAATATGTAGATCGAGCTGTTTGAATTTGATGGTTCTTATCTAACCTAACCTTATATAACGATCTACCTATACTTTGTTCGTTCCTTCTTATCTTCCTTCGAGAAGGCAACGGGTCAAAAAACAATATATGTAATGTTTGTCAAGTAGTAAAGAGGCAATGTTTGATACGCTTTAACAAAAGAAAATAAAACCCACACTGTGCAACAAAAAAAAAACACTACCGGAGTGGAGACTAGTCTAAGACTAAGTTTAACCCATTGAATCTGAATATGATAATGAAATTAGTTGATTAGCTAACGTTTATGAGATATGAGCGTTTAAAAAAAAAAAAAAAAAAACTTTTACGGTCTGTGACTCAAAATTTAGTACTTCGTGTTAAAAATGCAATAGACGACGGGCTGATGAATTCAGAAGAATGTGTGGTGTCAAGTGGATGCAGATTGCTCAAAACAGACAGGAATGGAAGAGGATTGGAGAGGATCTTCATCCAGTAGTGGACGGTGAACGGCTGAAAATGATGAATTGGGCATTTGAAAAATAATGTGATCAGTCATCGATGCAACGCTAAAGTGTTAGCAAGTGACATTGGTAAAGTGTCCATTGATAGAATCGAAGGGTTGGAGACAATGAAGGTTGGTCAGCGGGTGGTGAGCAATCAGTCCGAGTGTCTCATTAGGCTCGTTAGGGTAGGGCAGCCCCCATAGGGGCAAAGCTCCCTGATATCGCATTACCGTCGGGGGGGCCGCCGCACCTTACCCAAGACTTGCTCCTACACATCTAATATATCAAGTTCGATCAATTTTTCGTGCTGCTAAATAGTTGTCATCAAAAGTAAAAAAAAAAATCTCGAGGTCGAATTTTTGCAGGACAACAGTACTACGCAAAGTAAAAAAAGTAGGTAGATATCTATCAATTGTCGATTGTGTGTGTAAACTTGTGCAAAATCAATAAATTCCGGACTGAAAAATTAGCACATTGAATTGGAATGTAGGTACATACATACATAGGCATGTACGTATGTACATTGTAAATGATTTGAAAACGAGTAATTTGAAAGTTTGCCAATTCAAAGTAATTTACTTTTTATAGAAAAATTATGTAAAAGTAAGAAAATTTGATGCATACTTCGTTTTGGAGAGTTTAATCGTTATATACCTTTTTGTAGCACGTTGCCGAACTAAAATGTCCTTAAATCAATTACTCCGTTTTATAATACCTACATATATGTAGATATATTCAGTTTCTCGATTGTGAATTAATGTGATCAATATTGTATATTTATTTCATTAGAAACTATAAGAATTATAAATGACTTGATAATTTTTTGTATGAGCTCCCAAATAATTTGGTTGATCTCCTCAAATCCTTTTTTTTTTAATTTCCTTCATTTGTCCTACCAGAACATTTGGCAATCTTAATCTGTTCCACCCAAAGTTCGCAACTTCAAATTTAATTTATAGAACATGTAATGTCTTTAACAAAATTTCAAGCTTTATATATCTTCTAATCTTTCAACATTTAAAATTTTTGTATACAAATTTTTCCAATCCCTAATTCCACTCACACCTAAAAATTAAAAAAAACACCCGATATTTAAAACTTACATATCTATGTGTCATATTCAATGTATATAAATTATTTTGGTTTAAGTCATAATCTTTGCTCTTCTATATTCTGTATTTTTTTTATCATACATATGTTTCTTTTCATAAATAAATAAAAATAAAAAAAAAGAAACAAGAACAGTTTTTCAGATATGTATAGCGACTCTACACAAATAAAGAGATTTTTCAAAAATCATGGAACGATTTCAGTCAAAATTTCGAAATATAATTTTCGCACGACAACAATACCTAATCTACGTATGTATGTACATATATATGTACTACGTATATGGATGATGTAAAAATGCGCAGAAACTACGTATGAATTTTCGTTTTACATTCACTTTTGGTTTGAATTGTAAATTGATTGCAATGAAGCGTCAACGTTTATATCGCATTTACCTAAAATCTGAAGACGGCGTAGACGCGGAGAAGAATCGAAAATGTCAAACGTTGACATGCATGTTACCGAGCATAAAACGATCTGTAGAACCCCCGGATGTTGCAGATAAGTTATCTGCAATTTCTTTATGAATTTTCGTCAACCAAAATTGGTTTTGCGTCGCGGGGAATCGATCCGTAGACCTCCTGCTGTGCGTGCGGCTGCCACTTGCATCAAGCAATGCCAAATACGAAAATGTAAACGCTCTCATGCACCATCTTTATCATTTATATACAGTGGTATGAAAATATCTAATAATTTAATATGATTAATCGAAATTGATGCCCCGCCCCGTCTCGGCAAGAAGTTAACTTTCAATAATAGCGCATCATTTAAGGTTTACGACAAAAGATACGGTAAGAAATGTTTTTGTAAGAGTGAGTTGTTTGTGTTTGTTGTAAAACTCAACCGCATTTCAGGTTTAATTAATTTGCTGGCAACAATGGGGGGCGTCAGTCGCCATTGTTGTTTGGCGCTACCGACAATGCAAACACAACGATTGTGCTTCAACACCCTTCCCTTACCCCACCTAGACACTATTGTCTACAATTAGCACAATGTACACAATGCCTTACTTATGTGATTATATTTTTAAATCCAAAAGTTCTATAAGCCTACATATTATAGGCAAGCTCTGGACATGACTAAATCCATATTGTTGGCAATTGCCAATTTATCTAACTTATGTATGTAGGCTGTGAGACGTCACCTATCCATTATTCCCATGTTAATCTGTTATGGGGGCTGAATCCTTGTATCCTTAGAAAAAATTGGTCATGGATAAATATTATATTAAAAAGAAGGCATACAACCAACGCGTACTGCCAGTTATGACGTATGGATGTGAAACGTGGATTCTGAATTCAAGAATGTTACGTAAGATCCAGTGCACACAGAGAAGCATGGAAAGATTTATGCTTGGTATACAAGAAGAGATCGTAAGTGGAATACATGGATAAAAAGTGTGACCAAAGTGGCAAATATAGCAGTAGATACGTGTAAAAAGGTTCAATTGACGATGGGCGAATAGCGAGAAGAATGGATGGCAGATGGACGTGAGAAATACTGGAATGGTATCCGAGAGGATGTCAAAGAAAGCAAGGTAAACTAAGTGGAGAATTGAGAAGAATGTGTGGAGTCAAGTGGATGCAGATTGCTCAAGACAGACAGGAATGGAAAAGGATTGGAGAGGCCTAAGATCCAGCAGTGGATGGTGAACGGCTGAAAATGATGATGAATACATTCAAATTTTTAAAACTGTAGATCAGTTAGTTCAGAGTTTCTTGGCAGCTATTTAAGCACAATTATAAAATGCTCAGCACCACCTTTTTGCTGTATCTAAAGATAAGCTAAATTTTGTCCACGGTTCAACCTACACGTACACTAAAAATAAGGCTTGAATAACTTTGAACGGCATCTATGTATGTACATATCTGATTCTGATATACGAGTAGATATATTCGAAAACTTAATTTCCGCTTAAAAGCAATCAAAATTTGTACACAGCAAAATTTAGGGCATACATAGTTTAAATTAATAGGAGGTTGATTTTACTAATCTTTGGTTGATATTTTCCTGTATAAAAGTCGGTTGGTGATGTGACGCAGATAGGGCGTGAAGAAATGATTGCGCTCATCCCTAAATAGGGGTAAATTATTGGGGTTAAACGAGCCCCCCCCCATCACGAACAAACCTATGCAATCATTTAACATCGCATCAAATTTTGATAATCCTCATAATGTCTAGTCACTGTGAAATCGACCCTCACCGTTATTTATTCACACATAAACATTATGTTATATGTTTGTATATAGCCGTTATTACGTAAAAATATTTATGTATGTATTTATTTATATTATAATTTATTATTACTGTTATGAACATAAATTTTCTATATACAATGTATGTATGTATGTAGGTATATCATCAAATTATAGGTATAATAGACAAAAAAAACACATTTATAATGATAAAAATATAGGATTTTCACCATCGCACTAATAAGGAATTATTTAAATTCCTAACGTTTTAAAACAAATTTCAAGGTGATTTAAATTTGATCAAACGGAAGCAAGGTAAACACAAAACAGACAAAATAGTCGGAGTTTTGTTGCATTCACAAACATGCAACATTTTAATGTTATAATATTTACTTTATTCTAATCGGATAAAGTATTGTGATCGTGCGAAAATTCGACCTCGAGATTTTGACTGATTTGTATCAGGTATCATCCCCTGATCACGTTTTCATGATTTCTAAAAAATGTCTGTATGTCTGTATGTCTGTATGTCTGTATGTCTGTATATCTGTATGTCTGTGTACTTATGTGTGTGTGTGTCTGTATGCGTGTTTTCTCCGAAACTGTCAAGTCTATCAAGCTGAAATTTCATATCTTTTTTTTCCACGTAAGGTGTAAGAGCCATAACGAATTTAGTCAACATCAGTGAACCGGAAGTAGGGTTTTTTTCTTGTAGAAAATTCTAAAATTCTTTTACCACAGAATATTTCCGAAACGGCTCCGGGAATTTTGTCCAAATTTCATATCTATAGTTTTCATGTTAGCCTTAAGAGATACTGTGATTTTGGTCAACATCTGACTACCGGAAATGGCAGTTTACTCTTGAACAATTTTTTTTTTTTTATTTTTTTCGGCCTTTTAAATATGTAGTATCGTCACCATATTGTAATATTATAATTCTCATAGAAATTGCTTATTAAAAAAAAAAAATTATTAAAATTAGTCAACCGGAAGTAGGTTTTTTTTTTTTGTTGAAAAGTTTACCACAGAATATTTCAGAAACTGCCCTATTGATCAAGTCGAAAATTTATATTTATAATTATCATATAAAATTTAAGAGTTGATAAGGTTTTGATTAAAATCCGCCGACCGGAAGTGGTAGTTTTTCTTATTTGAATATATGCCGAAAATCGTATTTTATATACGCGCGCGCACTCAACACAGTAATTTCATGATATGTACATATGTATGTATTTTGATTGGTGTGGTGGTGGTGTATGCGTTTTATTTACTTACGTACTTAAAAAAATAATTTTGTTACTCTTTGGATTCCTCAAATATATGGATAAAGTCATGGGTTGGCTACACCCGAATTTTTTTAATTACCGATCGAAATGTTAATGTTAATTAATTAAAATGTTAAAATGTTAACACACGTGCAAAAAAACTTTTAACAAAATCCTTTCACGATTCTTTAAATATGTCGACAAATGACTATACAGTTTAGTGTTAGTTACATTAGATTTCTCTGAATTTATTAACAAGCGAATAAATGTCATAATGTTTCAAAAAAACGTTTCCATCATTCTTTAACAGTACTTATGTATGTACATATGTATGCCTAGGTGTGCCAAATTTGAGTCGCATTTTAAAGATATTTACAAATTGAACGCTAATGTAATCGTAGTTTGATATAATTATTGTTATTAATTAATTAATATATTAATTATTGTTAAAATAAAATTACAAACATTGAAGATTTTATAAAACTCAAACCAAGTCAATAATACATTCACGATCGCAAGAATTGTAAAATAGTGTATGAAAAAATACCTTTTCCGAATGAACGATTTTCATGAACTTTTTAGTACACTTTCGCCAACGTTTCAATTTTTCCGTTAGCTATTGATAAAACTAGATAATCTTAATGATATTTTAAAAATTCACTTCTACAAACACTGCAGTATAGTTAAATTCAATCACATAATTGATTGGCAAATTAATTTTGAAAAGTTTTGAAACGAATTTTCGCGTTGCAAGCGCGAACTGGTGTCGGAGTGCGACTGCTTGACGAGCAATTTTCCGCCGCTTTTCCCGGGTTTTCCGAGGGGCGGGGTTTGCGTGAAGCGACAGGGGTGGGGCAGCGAGATTAGTGGGCGTGTTTTAACTGTCTGTCGACCAATCGCAATACAGATTCACATGACGAATTCTGATTCGCCGAAACATTTCGATTCCCACAATTTTCCATGGGACGATTTGTTTGTTTTTCCGAACGTCCACATATAATATGTAAATCTCCTTACACGATATCTGTCTATATGGATTCCATACGAAATTAATTTGCACGCTAAAACTACGTAGGGCTCATTTTAAAGCTTCATTGGATCACTCAATTTTCATTTGTATGTACATACATACATATCCTGAATAGTTGAATACCGCCTCTTAGCGAACATGGTCAACTCTATGGGACAATATGTATATGTATAATAGTAAATTTATCGTTTAATAAGAATAGTGTATTTATGTGTTTGATTTCCAATCATAAAACATTTTACTTCTTGCTTACTTTTAAATAAAAAATTTAAGTGCATGTACATATGTATGTATGTATGTACATATGTACATATGTATGATGTATCTACAAATATTTATGTATGTATGTAGGTTAAAATGCTTTGTATTCGCAAGGGATATGCCTTATCAACTATTTACATAGCAGAGCGTTGTATATTTAATGCTGATGGCAAGAATATCCCTTGAGATTTTTATAAAATGGAGTGATTCTGCTATGCGACAGAACAATAATACATTAATTTTCAATATACATATGTACAATATACTCGGAAAAGAAAACAACAAGTATCCCATAAGAAGTACATTTATTTTTATTTCCTTACACAAATAAATAAATCGTAAAGTATGAATATTATAATATATCTATGTATGTGAAATTAATCATTTTGACCTGTATGATAAACATATACATATTTTAAATGTAATTGAAACTGACGTATCCATTGAATAATACAAAGTATACAATAATTTTTGCCTATAAATTATAGGGTCGATGAGGATATTATGATTCTGCTAAAGTAACATTTTCCTGTTGTTTGTCATTGTCCTTAGGTAAGTCGGATGATTCCATCATTTTTGCTTTATTTTTTTTTTTTTTTTTTTTGTCCTTCTTTTTATCTTTCTTGTGTTTCTTGGCTTTTTTCTTTTCGCCTTCGTCCAAATCATGCATCTTTAAAAGCTTCTTGTACATTTTCATGAGTTGCTTAGCATCCATGGCCATGGCTTTCTCGTCTAAACACGGTTCAACGACAGGATCAACATACTTAGTTGATCCAGATAATTTCTCATATTGACTTACGGATCCTTCGATATCACCTAATTCACTTTTATTCTCTAAAACTATATTTTCACTTGTACAATCAACAGATTTGTCTTCAACTTCATCGGTGTTAATGATATTTTGTATTTGGTCATTTTCTAATTTCTTTTTCAATTCCTTATTTTTCTTCCTTAAAGCATTGCAGAGATTTGAAGTTGCTAAAACACGCTGGACTTTATCGCTATTTAACCAACGAGTTTTCCAAGAAACTCCCTCACTAATTTCTTTCTTTGCATTACTTGGCTCATCTTCCGTAATTTTTAAATTAATAGAAGAATCACCTAATATGTCTACACTTTCCCTCTCTATTTCATAATCAATTTTTCTACTCAATTCTTCAATTTCTTCTCTGGTGGGTTCTTTAGACAAACCACTGGAAACTTCATCTTCAGAATCATCTGATATTTCGAGAATACAATCTGTGTATTCTTCATTTTCATTCTGATTCACAACATTTGTATTACTTCCAGAAGAAGCAGTTACAGCTGATTTGGTTTGATCAATATTATCTTCTGTAGCTAACGCTGGTTCAGAAACATTTGGAGAAATCACTTTTTCCAAATCTAGAGTCTGAATAGACTCTTTTTCTAAATTATCGTAGCATTGATCAATTGAGTCGACGACACATTCCTTTTGAGTGTCTTCAATGATTACTTTGGGTGTATGTATTTCATCATCAGAGCTAAGATTACCGATTCTTTTTCTATATTGTCTTTTTGTGCCATCATTACTATAATCAGAAATTTGATCATCTGAAATGCACAAGATTTCAAGATTATCCCCTTGCATTCCACCAGAACTGTAACTGCATTCACCTTCAGATTTATTTATAGTATCATCATCTTGATTTTCGCGAGATTTTGCGGTATATTCTGAATCATTGTCAACACCAGTAACTTTACTCTCAGATTCAGTGGTTTTATTTATTTGTAAAGACAAATCAGTTTCACTATCTTTTAGCTTTTTCTGCTTTTTCTTATTATTTTTAGATTTTTTTCTTTTAATTCCATTATTTTGATTAGATTCCTCTTCCAAAATAGCGGTATTTTTTATGGTGACTGATTTTTCATTTCCATCACTGTGATATGTTTTATCAGAGTTTAAGCTTGCAGAGACAATATTTTCATTTTCGGCTTGTGGTGCGTTTGATATTTCTGTTTCCATATCAATTGAGTTTGCCTTTTCAATCATCTTAGTATTATCGGCAACATCGGTATCTGTGTTGGTAATATCCATAGAATTTTCATCAATAAGTTCAGAAGAACAATCTTCCACCTCTTTTTCAGTACTTAAGTTGATTTCAATATCTTCAGTTTCAAACGATTTCGGAGAGTGAAAACCTTCTAACAAATCCATCTTTTCACTATCGGAGAGTTCAAGAGTGATTTCGTCCTCCTCGCTTTCTTTTCTTTCTCGTACAATTGGTTTCTTTTTCACTGTGGTATTATTTTTAATGTAACTACTCTTTATTTTTTCAAGTAATGCTTGATCACTTTTATCAATTCTTTTAATCGATGAGATTTTATTTTTATCAATACCTTTATTAGAAATAACAGATTTGCTATTTTTATTTTTAAGCAAATTTAATTTTTCAGTTTGAATTTGCTTTCTTGATTCAGAATCGTCAATATTAATTTTATTACCAGAATTAATCTTAGACGAATCTGCTTTATCTTTAGCTTTTACATTTTTATCAAGTGAAATGCATTTTTCTTGTATGTTACCATTGGGTGATATTATTGGAACCAATTTAATATTTGAATCAACGCTTGACCCGCTAGTTACAGTTTTTGAGTTATTCGTAACGGAAACTAGTAAATTCGTTCTATTCAATTTGATTTTTCTAGATTTAGATGGACCTTGATTATCTTGGAGAGAATTGTTGGAATTCATTTGAATTAATTGTGAAAAACTTGTAGTTGGGCTATTTCGACCGGATTGACCTGATTTAGTTTGGTTTTGAATTGATGAATTGGCTTTTCTTTGGTCACCTGTAATAAACGATCAATATTTTAACTCAACTGATTTAATGTCAATTTAACTACAATTTAATACATTAAAAAAAATTACCACTATTATTTTTTTTCGTTTGTTTGTCTGCAGTTTTATCATTGTCATCTTCATCGGAAGAACTTTGTATTTCAACAATTTCGGGAGGTTCTTCTTTAATAACTACTTCATCTTCATCGCTTTCTGATGAATCCGGAGCACTATCATTTTCCTCATCGTTTTTGGAAGTATCTGAATCAGTTATTTCAACAATTTGTGTGATTGAATATGAAGCTAAATATTAAATCATAATAGATACTAAAATAAAAACCTTTCACTTCAACTGCTGCTAATTGAGCTCTTATAGCTCGGGCTCTGGCTTGTAATTCGAGAAGCTCAAGTACAGTCATTCCTGTTCCGGATGCATCATCCGTTTTTTGACTTTCCCTTGCTTCTTTTTTGGTCTTTTTACCTTTTGAAGTATTGTCATTATCTAATATATTATCGCTATTTTTACTTTTCCTTTTTACTTCTTTTCCCAGTTTAGACTTTTTCTTGGCATGCTGAAATAATATACAGGTAATATACACATGAAATTTACATTATAACAATGGAAATACATACATATATAACATCTAGCAGTAACGATACCTTCTTCTTTGATTTCTGATCACGAGGTGACAATATATCATCTTCATCTGAAGAAATGCTATCTAATGATATAGTTTCTAATGCATCAGCCGATGATTCTTCGGAACTGTCTGTATTGGAGGGACACTCTATTCCATCCAAAATAGCATGAAGCCGTTTCGAACTAATACCCAAAACCTATGCACAAAAATTGAAATCAACAAGTGTTATCATTTGATCGGAGTTATACTAAAACGTACGAGTTAAAATACACACCTCATCTAATAAAGCTTCTTGTAATCCGTCTACTCTTAGTCCGCGGAGGCAATCTGGTGCCATCGCTAGCAATTCTCGGTCTTTCAAAATTGAAAATATTTGTCGCATCAATTCCACGCGATCCTTCACGTAAAATGTCAAATCTTTGTCGTCGGGACATATTTGGATTTGTTTACCGTCCGATTTTTCTATTTTAACTTTAATGGGTTTATGTTTAGACGTTTTCGAATGTGATGCCTTCATCGTTTATTCAACGCAATTTATACGAAAATAACAAGAAAGTCAAAGTTACATCGAAATATTGACATTACAGAAGTGACGTTCGGTGTATTATGTAAAAAACTCAACAGTACAATCTTAATATTTTATCAATTAACAATCGAGTCAAAAGTATAAAATGCAATAAAAGCTTATTCAATAGACAAAAGCATCTATAAGAAATGGAAAAAAACTAGGATAATTTGAGGTTATGTTTTATACAAAAAAATTAATTTCAAATTAGACAGAAAGATGGAAGGCACCACATTTACAGACGTTTGTGGAATTCGTTGATAATATTATAATCAAAAATTTATAGTATATAGTTGACTCTTTTCATTTTTGCCTACGATGCTACCAAAAGATGACAGCTGGCTTATTATTGTTTTTTTGGTCGTAGCACATCAAAACACGGCCAGTGAATTTCAGCTAAATAATTCAAAATAATATTTTTTAATATTATCAAAAGCATCATATATTATAAAATTCAAGCGTTATGGATTTACAATATATTGTTTTCAATTTAACTCTTAAAGTTTTTAAATAAAATTTGGTAAAGGCTTGGTTTCGCGTGTGCGTCGGCCTGGCCGACGCCAACCCCATGTTTTTTGTATAAAATTTGACAGATGGATGAAAGCCAGCCGCCGCCACAAGGAAAGGAGGGGTGCTGGGAGTTTTGTGGTCGCGGCCAGCTTTCCACCCACCCGTTAAATTCTATACAAAAAAAAAACCACGAGGTTGGCGTCGGCCAGGCTGACGCACTCACGAAACCAAAGATTAAATAAATAATATTTTATTTAAAAACCATTTTTATCCCACAAAAACCTATTACCTACATTTAAAATAGTTAGTTATACCCAATACGTGTAATACTAAAAGGAAATCTGGGCATGTTTCCATTTGGCATGCGCAAAAAGCGAGTTTGCGCAGAAGAAACTTCACCCCAGCCTCACCTCATCTCACGCACGCCTACTCTCTTCATCTGCACATTTTCGTCGTCTCTAAATATTTACTATTTCAAATCCTAAATAGAGTAATTCATTACATATTTTATTTACGAATTCCAACTCATTGATATCGACACTTTCATTGAAGGTTTTCTATAGTGAAAATTTAAGCAGGTCTCATTGCATACCAGGAAAATGCGAAAAAAACATTTGCTACAAGTTGACTTTCACAGTACGTATTCCATCTATTAAATTTAGACATTAAATACTTGCTAAAATTTAATATTTTCTTATCGTATTGGTGAAGGCTTTTGAAACGTCGTAATTGGTGCCAGTTTTTTCAGCAACAATGCATCCAAGAAAATACCAGTTTGCAGAAACTTGACTGATTTGATATGATAAAAAAGAATATATAAATGATGTGAAACCATCGCTAGCTATTATTCTTACCCTTTAGCTCTTCTCGTTCTCTTCCACTTTCTTCTATCCTACAACGCTATAACTATCAATACAAATTCATATTCTCATCAACAAATATACCTACCAGTTGTAACAAATGTAATCTATTGCTTCTTTTTAAATCGATGTCAATTAACAAATAAAATAAATTTATCCATACTCCGCTCATACATATTTTTTTATACAACGTAAATATATTTTTTACGTAATGAATAGTTAGAACTAATGTTGATGTTGATATTGTTGTGGAACAGTTATATATGTGAAAAACATATCCAATCTCAAATAGTAAAATAATTGAGATTCGCTGTTAACAATTTCACGCACAAATTAATTGTATAATAGTTGTATTAATGTTATTACAAAACGACAAGTTTAAAGTATTGTAAAATTGTAATTGTCAATTAAAATTATTGTATAAACATGGGGATGAATATGTATTTGATTACGGGTCTTCTCGTCCTGTTTACAACATTGTGTGAGTATTTGAAAGTTTATTTATGTATATTACTTCAAGTACTTTACTTTATATATTTTTTTATCTCTACAACAAAAATTATCACTTGAAGGTCACTCATCCTTGGGCGATGAAGAAGCAACGTATACGATTGAAAATAATTTACCATATTTCAATGATGCATCTTGGAAAAATTTGCAATTGTCAAGAATGATCAATGATGAAATGATAAAAATGCTTGACAAAGAAGAGATATTTGAAAAAATGCATGATTTATTTCAATATGACAAAAATCATAAGCAATGGTTAAATGACATGAAAAACACAGAGCACTTGGAATATTTGAAGGAGAACAAAAAAATTTTAGATAATGGCGGTAAAAAATTTGACGCTGAAAAAAATCTCACAGATAAAGTGTACCGAGATACTTTTGCTGATAGCATTTTAGAATTTGTCGATACAAAAAGAGCAAAGAGAAATTCCAACGAAGAAAGCGATAGAAGCCGACAAAAAAAAGAAGTTCGCGTTACAGGAGACACCATACTCCACATAAGAAGTGAAATGAGTGATGTTATAAAATCCGAGACAGATCTGTATGATATTTTGAAAAACGAAAGACAACCACCGAAGAAGACAGCCGAGTCTTACGTAGACGGTATAATGATACACCCCAGCAAATTCGTATACTCGAAAGAAGAAAAAGGATATTTCAGTGAGATAAAACCTGCAAATATAAAAAAGAAGTATAACGAAACAAAACGAATAAATACAAATGAGTCTAATGCGCCTTTGGAAAACAGACGCAAAAATTCAGAAGTGCCAGACGATTATGACGATTCTATTAAACGAAAATATGGTCAAGTACTAAAATCAAAACGAGAATTTAAATACAAAACTGATGATGTTAAGTTAAATGAAAATATTCAATCTGATGCCCCATATGCCAGACTATCACAAGTTGAAGTAACAGATTCTGAGGTATTGTCCGAGTTGAACGTTAAGCAAATGCTTGAATGCTCTCTTCAAAGTGATGCATCAAAAATCACCTGGTATAAAGATGGAGAGGTGATTATTATTGTAAATATTGTTTGATTTGACAAAAGACAATGAAATTTTATCCAACATTAATATATATTTTCGCAGGAGGTGTTGATGCAAGGACGTATGCAACTCGTTCGTGGAAAACATATAATGATTATTAGAGTCACCAGAGATGATGAGGGTCGGTGGGTCTGTTCGGGAAGAGATCAACATGGGTCACTATTACGATCTGAACCTCTCAATCTTGTTGTATTAGGTTATTGAATAATTTTTGTCATTAAAAGGTGTATACAAGTACATTTTAGTTTACATACTTTTAATTTTCAATAAACAGAACCACCTTCTGCACCGTATTTGGAAGTGTTTGGCAGAAGATTGGATCCAAGCAATTTATTCCTGCCAGTAAAGGAAGGCAGTGAATTGAAACTGTCTTGTAAATCTGAAGGCGGAAGGCCATTAGCCACACTGCATTGGGATCCAGCTCCCTCGGAACTATATCTCTTAGATGAGCAAAATCAGGGTAATGATAATTTCACATGTTTAAGCCACAAATAGTAAATAATTATAATTATTGAAATTTTAAGGAATTGAAGGCGCTTCATCGAATGCTATATTAGTTGTAAGAAGAGATCATCACAACATTTCGATTTCTTGTGTAGCAGTACATCCTGCTTTAGAAGATCCAATGATAGCTTCAACACTACTACACGTTCAATGTCTGAATGTTTTGATTAATTCATTAATGAAAATTTGGTTTAGATGTAATATTTGTAACTTTGTTTTTTACAGATGCACCGAGATTTAGTATAAGTAGAGTTCCTGGATTTGGATTTCCTTTAGCCGAGGGATCTGCAGTGGCGTTGAAATGCGAAGTTGATAGCAATCCTTCATCTGCACCACGCTGGCGAAAAGATGAAATGGATCCACCGGTATTAGAAATAATTCTTTTTACTGCATCAATATTGAAATATAAATATAAATCAATTTCCCCAATATAAAAAAGTACCACAAAGTGACGATGGATTTTTAAACTTTACATCTGTACTGAGAGAACATTCCGGATGGTACAAATGTACAGCTAATCATCCATTGGGAAATTATTCCTCGATAGGATATTTCCTCAACGTGCGTTGTAAGTAAAATTATAGACGAATGTAGTAGAAAAATAAGAGTTCAAATGTGACACATTTTACTGTTAAAATTTCAGATGAAATTGATGAGGTGACTAAACTGTCGACTGACATTCAGCAATCAGCAACTAAAGAAAAAGTTGAAGTTGCATTGGGAGGTGCCGTTCAGCTTCAATGCCCACCGGGTACAACATCTCATAATATTTAGTAGGGAATGATATAAACAGAGTAAATAAGCATTCAATTTTAGAAAGTTTTGGATGTTGGGGACGGCCTGAATCGAGAATGGAAGTAGGAACACCTCCAGGTATCTCTAGAGAACCATCATTAGCAACTAGAGGGATGTTATACCAAGAAGCTGATCAATATCGATGCAAAGGTGTAGCTAAAAACGAAGCCGAACGGCTGAAATCACTGAGAGATGCCAATATGATTATACAAGGTTAAAAAAAAAGGGACTATTGATTCATACATATAAACTAAAAGAAATACGTATTAAAAATATAAATTGTTTATAGATGGTCCATCTGTACGTCCAAATAACGAAACCATTGTAGTGCGGGAAGGCGAGTCTGTATTGCTGCAAGTTGAAGTTTGTTCATCACCACCACCTACAAAACTAATATGGTTAACTCCAGACAGACTCTTACACGTCGGATCATCATACGGAAACATCACGGCTTACAATCTCACTGTACGTCTTGAATAATCAAAAAAATTGAAATCGCGAATGTGTGCAATAATAATGTATTTCATTTGTAGGACTCAATGAGGCCGGAATGTGTTTGGGCGCGATTGACAGTAGAAGAGACGGATATTCGTCATGCTGGAGAGTACTCGTTGGTTGCACGAAGTATGTACGGTCTAAGCGAAGCTCTACTGCACCTCACAGTACAACCGAACAGTTCAACAGCATCAGCTTCGTTACCGAAGGTTACAACAGCTGCAGCCACCTCACACTTTTGTTCACCTATTATTGTTTTACCGATGCTATATTTTTTGTTGTACTTTTAAACGTATGTATCGGAATGTGATTAATGTTAACATGTAATAATCGTTTAAATAATTCCTATGTTTTATATGTCTAGGCAAACGAATTTGATCAATTATCTGTAACACAATAACAATTAATGTAACATGTATTAAAATTTACGCCGTCCTAAAATTTGTTTTATTAGTTCTTCATCTGAATAGGTGTAAGCTAGTTTGTAATAATGAAAGAGTTCATTATTAAAAAATATTTATTATTGCATTTATAATAGTACAAAAACGTTAAGTCAATTGTACATAAGGCTAGCCCTATCCTGAATCACGTACATATATGCATATAAATTTATTCAAAACAGAATGTTACAAACGCAGCATATTATTGCAATAGCAATCGACTGAGAGAATATTTAATAAAAAATTCGGAATAAATGAGCTCAAATTTTAACTTAAATATAAAAACTTAGCATTAAACATAGTCTGGTATTAAATTATTATATTAAAAATGAAAACTTAAAAAAATTTTTTTTGCAATGGGTGAGCTAAATTTAAATGTATATCCTTCTGAGATGTGTCGTTGTAGTGATAGCATTACACTGGGGACAAGTTTTCTTCGCACTAAGTGATGCAAGCCAACACACCTGTAAAAATACAATCAATGGTAAAAACAGTCACTAGTCAACCATTGAAATACATATTGTATTATAAATAGCACATACCTCGCAATGAACATGCCAACATTGTATAGATACAACCGGTTCCGTATACGGTCCAAAGCAAATCAAACATTTCGTCTAAAAAAAAAAAAGAATTAATTAAATAAATTAACCAACATACATACATATGTATGTATATAAAAAAGGTGATGTAATTTTTATAAATACCTCAGTCCTTTGATTCTTCCCACCCAACCTCTGTTCCAATTCACGAATCCTCGATTTTAATGCTTCTACGACTATGTCGTAACAACTATTTTGCTACAGGAAATAAATAATGAATACAGAAAGTTAATATGTAGTAAAGTAACAAAATTTTTATGCATTTGAGTCACATCATATTTACCGTCTCTTTATGATCTCTCCTGTCATTACTGGTTGAAGATTGGCCTTCGTGTGTTTCAGTACTTCTATTATGTGATAAGGAATCTCCCGATTGTAAGCCATTAATAATAGTTTCAGTAGTGTTTGCTAGGTTTTCTGTACTAACATCCATGCTGTCGTCCTAATTAAAAACAAATCGATCATTTTAAATGTTTTTTTATTATTATTAAAGAATAACAATCTCAATATATTATATATATAAATGAATATACTTGGGGTACTATTCGTCCTGGAGAATATTGAGGAGGTCCGTATAACAAGTCATCTTCATCCCCGTCTACAACCTGCAATTTTATTCATATAATACCCAATTTCTTTAAAACACAATCTGCAAGATTTATTTTATATTTTTTCAACGTGCAGGTGACCAGCGACGACCTAGCCAAAGGTCACTGGGCACACATTGTACGCTGTTTTAGAAAAAAGTGCCGCTTGCTTTAACACGGAATGTACATTCGTATATGTTTCATTCTCACTCAGAAGCTAGAGACATGATCTCGGGTGATCAAATTACACATATAATTGGCTATAACATAAAAAAATTCTCACTAAATGCGTATCTGTTGAAGCACGTCGAATTCTCATAGCACCGTGTGGCGGCTCTCCTCCATCACGCAATTGAAGAGCTGCTGCACGAACTCGTACTTGAGAACACCATTCGTATGAAGTGCCAAAACCAACTTCTTCCGTATTCTCTTCTCCCTAAAACAAAGTAATGTAAAACAAGGGTGTAATTGAGAAACGGTTTCAAGTACGACGATGATATATCGCACGACAATACAAAAATACCTCGACATCAATGCTTTCATCATCGTCATCGTTCGATTGAGAGGATTTCCTAAGGCAAGCGTCCACGTGAGCTTCAGCGTTACTCGTCGAAAGACGACGACCGCATACGGGACACGTTACAGTTTCATTACGGCCGCGACAAGCCCGTAGTCTCTTTTCACGATTCTTTTTAACTCTCTGAAATTTAACCACAATAAAAATGTACTGATCGACTTACATTCTCTGTGTACAAAGTACAAAATAATCACCTCGTATACATCGCTGCCGGTGCAACCGGCCGTGTCGACGTCGTCCGTTTCCGTCATCGGGCCGTTCGAGCTGGTACTCGGAGTACCAGCCCGACGTTTGGCCGGAGACGTTGTGAGTCTGGCCAGTCGATCCAGCTCAATGGTGAGATGAGAACGCAGTTCACCGGGCCTCAGGGTGCAACTGCAGACGGGACAGCACAATAGTTCGGATATGCGACGACGGGAACGAACTGCTGATATGGTTTCCTCACCGCTCACTTCACCGTCCAAGGAACTATGGTGTTGTTCCATTGAGGCAAAGGACAGAGGTATCTCCACTGGAGTGGGTGGATACGAAGCGGATAGAAACATGGCACTGCATCAGAACTGTGAGTGTGTTCTACCTAATGGAAATATCTTCATAGATGAACCTGTAAGGATGAAACAAGATTTACAGTTAGAATTAGACATTTAATTTATGCACAATGTGGTGCCATATAAATGAAAGATCAGTCGTGGGCAATCAGTCATGGCCATGGCAACCCGTGGCCTGTGGGTTATTTCATGTCTCAAGATGAATCAAACCTTTTTTCAAGAATAGTCAAACCTCCCTCTTTTGCAGTGCCTCGGCTGACACTGATCTTACACAGACCGATTTTTACATAATAAGTAGATTTATTGAACGCACAGTCAATATGTTGCCTCTATGAATTTCAGGCCTTACACTAAAGTGTTTTATGGTGGATATATTACTGATTTATGACTGGATATAAAGAAGAAATAAAACTAGGATGGAGTGCTTTTGGAATGAATAGTTTTTAAATCCAACATTCCGCTAGGCTTGAAAAAGAAGGCGTACGACCAATGCGTACTGCCAGTTATGACGCGTGGATGCTGAATTCAAGAATGTTACGTAAGATCCAGTGCACACTGAGAAGCATGGAATGGATGTATGTTCAGTATAACAAGAAGAAATCGTAAGAGGAATACATCGGTAAGAAGCATGACCAAAGTGGCAGATATTGCTGAACGTTGAAAAAATAGTTGAAGTGGCAATGGGTTGGATATAGGTACCAATAGCGGGAAGAATGGATGGCAGATGGACGCGAGAAATACTGGAATGGTATCCAAGAGGGTGTGAAAGAAAGAAAGGTAGACCAAGTAGACGATGGACTGATGAATTAAGAATGCGAGTGGATGCAGATTGCTCAAGACAGACAGGAATGAAAGGGAATCCTCTTGGAGAGGCCTTCATCCAGCAGTGGATGATGAACGTCTGAAAATGACGACGATGATACACATCGAACTTAAGAAGGACCTTGGTCTTGACGGATTTAGAATTGATATGCGCAAACTACCCGTCTGAAACATTGAGCTATGTCACAATCTCAGCTTCTTGGAATAAACATCAACAACTGACCGAAGACGTGAATCTCGGACAGCCCCATTGAGCGTCTGTTGCAGATGTTGTGCCAAAATGGACAAATTGGCATCAGCTCCATTGCACTTTTGCGAATGAGCTCCTCGCCATCAGCACTCGGAGACACACGAGGGGGACGCTTTTAAGAGCCGGGAAGGAATGGAAGAGGATCGGGGAGGGCTTCATCCAACAGTGGATGGTGAACGGTTAACAATGACTTACATATATCCTAGATCCAGTTCTGATGCAAAAAATTGGCGATGCTAATGTGCAATTGTACAAAAATCAAAAAGTTTTTGATGTCGAACGATAGCAAATGAGCAGAGCAGTAAACGCAATATACGCACAGGGAAATATGTTTGAGGATTTGGAGTTGGGTGTAGAATTGCATTTGCAAGTGCAGTGTGTGGAGTCTTCGGCGAGTAAACAAACAGTGCGTAATCTGGTGACATCGGCGTACGGGAAGATCGGAGTGCAACAATATGTGGAAACATACCTGCACTTTCGCTGGCTGCACTCGGACTTGCACCTTCGTCAGCACTGCAATGCACTATTCATATGCACTTGCACTTTCGCCCGACTCGGTGGTAAAGTGACACACACACCGCAGCTGGACAATGCGAACGTCGCCAACTGACATTTGACCAGTGTTGCCACTGCACGTCACAACAATACGTCGCACAAAAAAATAAAATGTTTTATTTATTTTCTCAAAATCGTGCGCGTTCAATCTCGCAAAACGTTAATGAATTAATTTTTAGCTTAAATAAAAATAAAAATTTGCCATTTTTCATTGAATACGCTGTTTTGCTGTTTTGTAATAGGCGACCGTGTGCGGTGATAGTTTGGTTTTGCGGGTATGTCCCGATTTAGAAACTGTAATCCCGACTTCCGATACGCAGTAGTTCAGTAATTCACGATTTGCACGGAAAATTTTAAAATCTAACTAAAGACAGATGTTATTCTTATACATAATTGCAGTTTTTGAATGCTTAGAAAGTGGGCAGCTTGACAGATATTCAGAGAATAAAAATGTACAAGGTGCAATAGGTGCGCTCTGATCTTACAAAGCCGGAAATTTTCGTACTCCCGAACTCTCAGGCCTGCGACGGCACGCCCGCAATATTTCAATCGCCTCGTGCTTGTTCAGCTTATTGTTTTTTCTAATGTTTTGAATAATTACTGATTTATTTAAAGATACATAAGTCCTTCATTAATTCTAGAACAAATGTTTTTTTGGGAGCTTTGTACTCCATTTTTCGTTACTGTACACCCTTTTAAACCGTACTCCTTATGTACTCTTTTTCACTTATTTATACTTCTTTGTACTCATTTTCGATCTCAGCGCCATCTCTAATTTTAGTCTTAAATGAAATAAATAGAATCAACTGGATACTAGTGGCATCTAATTGAGAAATCTGTTACTTTACTGTATGTATTTCATATATCTAAACAAATGAGGTTACTACTTATCACTAATAAATTCCAAAATTTCTTCCCCTTTACTTATATGTATATCCTCCAAAGAAAATTTCTTGCTTTGTAAACATGCTTTTTACTAAGGGGGCGAGTTCCCAACGGCAACGTACTCCTTTTTGATCAAAAATAGCTGGTCCCCTAAAACAGTCTGTTAAGGGTCTCACAAACCGGAGTGGATTATTTTCGCTAGCGGATAAATGCGCTCGGTGGGGTTGCAACACAATGTGTTAAAATGTGTGTGATGGGTTGAGCAGTCTGGTGCGGTGCATGCTGCAGCCTCTAAAGGCTTGATTTCGCAAGTGGCCGCGGCCTGGCCGACTCGGCTGTTGTAGCCGCGGCCGCTTTTCAAGCATCTGTCAAATTCTATACAAAAAAATCAAAATCTTGGCCGTTGTGGCCGATGCCACGCGAGGTAGGCCGTCTAGGAGGGATCCGGGAACAACTGACAATTTTTCTGCGGTCGAACAAACTGAAAACTGTTTGATCCACTCCAGAGTTTACAACATACATACATCACAACAGGCTGCAGCACTAGTCAAACCAAGCCTTAATAATTTGGTCAATTTGGTTTGTTTGATCGTGTATGGCATGAGGTGAAAGGTCAGTTTAGTTAAATATTGCTCGTTAGGAAATATTAAGACTGCCCTACACGTACATGCTTGGCTCGAGACTTGCAAGCGCAAACTTGTTTCGCCCAGGTAAAACGGAGCAATTAGGTAATAAATCGAAAACACATGTATGTAGGCCGAAAACGCAGCCTATAGTACTTCAGACAAACTCAAAACTCAAAGCTCAAAGCTCAAACTCAAAGTTCAAACTTAGCACAAACAAGTATGCGCAGTAAGCCTGTGCCGCGCCGTGGGGGCAGCCATTTAGCTTTTTTACATTGGCCATTTTGCTGTCGCATTCTAAAAGCCAATTTGCATGGGTTGTTAGTTGCTATGCAAGCTTATCGTATGAGTGACTAGGACGATTTTCAATGTGCTATTATTGATTTGACTGTCAATTTATTGAGACATCTATGAAAATATGTATGAACTAGCAATAGTTTTCCTACATTTTCCTGTAAATCATAAAATTGGAAAGCTTAAAAAATTTGGGGTTGTTCACTACTTTATATAAATTTTAGAGAGAGAGTGTCAGTTGAATCTAGCATAGTAGTTTCAGAAAATGAAATTGGATAGTACCAATAGACAAAATCTTTCATGGGCGGCCCAAAGAGTATAAGTCAAAAAAGGTATTTTTCCGTATTAAAAAACTAAAGAAAATTAGTACCACATAGTATTATCATTATTTTGATCTATTCATTTCGACAAGGTCCCGGTGGAATTGACGTGTGTGTTTTGGTGTGAACATGGACACCAACTTAAGAATTCGATAAATATCCACTAATCCCGTTTTGACCAAAATTTGACTTATACTCCTCAGGCCGCCTATGAAAGAAATTATATAGGAACTATGTACATACATTCATTACTTAATGAGATAAGCGTCTAAGCGTTAAAATGTTAATTTTAGAATGCGATATTTGAATAATAAGCTATTCTTAACTAGTTAAAACAATAGGTGTTAGGTCATCCCTTCACTGAACGCCTTGTATGTGAAGAATGCTTTATAAACACCGTAATTCACAATTTAAAATGACTATCAACACAATCGAATTAATTACAGCTCATAATCATAAAGAAGAATAAAAATTTCACACGCATTACTATTTGGATTTCAGTTTTAAGCGTATGGGTAAACTACTTTGTTTGCACCGGTAGCATAATTAATACTGGGTAATTCAGAAGCGAATTTATGACGACCTTGGATGCGCATTTTGATTAACTCAAAATTTTTGCATCAGATCATTGTGTGGAAATACCGTGTGACGGCGACGCACAAAAACTGCACTGAGGTGTCTTTATTTTACAACACGACGTTTTTTTTTTGCTGTTATATCTTTTACCAACAAGCCTCCGTGTGAACCCAGATGTAAATCTCCAGTCGTGGGAGAAGTTAGCCGGCTTCTTACGAGCCAATTTTGCAGTAGATGTTTAACTATCTCGGCAGAGTAAAGACGTGCTTCTTTGGATAATTCGGCTGGACCAAAGACAATTCAAAAGTTAAACCTTAAAGTGAAAGTGAAGAAGCGAGACGACAAGTCTGCGGATTATTTCATTAAGCTCCATGAAACTGAAACTATTTGATAGTAGATGAAATTTAAAACGATCACTCAAAGTGGTGGAGACAAATATTTGGGGAGTTGAGAGCGAGAAGAAGAAACATCTCTTTGTAAGAATTCAAATTAGAAGTAAGTCTTATTATAATTATTACGCTTATTACTACCATTTAACGATAAAAATCATTACAAAACCAAATATTCAAATAAACCATTTTAGGTATCCATCTTTTTGGTAAGCTCATCATTTGGCATCTTTGGTAAACCCAACTTGATAGTAGTTCAAATTCCTTATTATTTATATTACACTTTATGTCTAATAGTTTTGTCGAGTAAAATGTCATAATTTTATCTTATGAAAATTTAGTCTTACGCAAGGAACGGTTTTAAATTTTAATTACAATTTACGAGTAGATACATTTTCAATTGATTTTGTGTCTATGATTTTAGTACAATCTCTTTATACGAAATCAAAAAGACCTTTAAAATATGATTGTCAGTTTAAACGAATCACTTTAGCGACCTTGACTCACGGAAGTCGAGATGAATTTTAAAAGTATGTAAACAATCATAAGTTCTCCTCATTCGCTTCTTATTATGTATTTGTATAATATAATTACATTACTGGGAAATACAACTTTTTAAAGGAAACATAACTTTTGATGTTGGAAATTGCAAACGACATCGGTAGCTCCGTGTAAATTACGCGATGTATAGATTAGAATGGAAATAATAATTTTCATACACATCGAAATCGAAACGTGGGAACAATTCACACGCGCACAATGCATGGGAAATTTTCAAGGAATCACACAATAACGATAACGTGTCGTAAATGTATGCGCGTCTGTTATAACTGGTAGGAATAATAAAGAAAATGTCATATGAATGTACATACATAAAAGTGACAATTCATTAATTGGCATGTTGGAGTGAACATTTACATTTTTATGCCCGGAAAAACTAGGAAAATTATGTGCTGTGTTATGCCGAAGAGTTCTCAGTTTAAAAAAAAAAAATCACATGGAATAATAATGTACTACACTTTTTTCAACAATATTCCGTTACATACTTCAAAGCCTACATTTTTTATTACAAACTTATTAATTTTGTTTTCATCTTACAGGTGATTTGAAGATATATCATTTCATTGATGTCAAAAAAATGAAATCAATAATATTCATTATTCTCCTGATCAATTTGTGTTTCGAGCAAATCGACTGTGCAGAAATACAAAAGCGACAAAATCCAACAAGGTTTCTATAAATTAAAGTAAAATATCGAACTAAATTGTAAATCTCCCACCGAAACAGAAATGTTATAAATAGAATTTTATTTACACCGTGCAGTAAAGGTCCAGTACTGTTTCCGAGCAATGCTACTCCACCGCCTAGGACACCTCTTATCGTCACTTCGAGACCTTTGGCCGAACAGATCAATAGAAGCGACCAAAGAGGAACCATTATTATACCGAAAACACAGACAAATCGCGCAGGGACGTATTGGAATCAAGCCGATAACGAAATAGACAATTCGGGACCGTTTCAATCACCGTACGGTGGAGTAGGTCCAAGTCAAATTTACGACTATGTAATAGACCAGCGAGATGGTAAGATTGCGCTGCAAAACTATGGCCAGCTGGTGAGGGTAGTGAATCTGCCAAACGCGTTTTCCGGATCGCTGAAAAATTCCAGCATATTGGAGAAGCACCCCTATGCAGGCGTGGCTAAAAAGTTGAAGTATCTCGTTAACAATAACCGAGGAAGAGGATACAGCGCGTATGAGGTATGTACAGAAATTTATTTAGCTACAGTCTGGGTTGGGTATATGGAACGTTTACTTGCGTGGGAAACGATTTTGAGTTTGTGAAGAGTGGCGGTCATCGCTAAATAGCGTCGCCAGCTCTAGCAGTTCAACCGGAATTGGTACCGGAAGCGGCCAGACGTGCGAAATTTAATTACTTCGTAACTATGCAGCATCCGAGTGGGCAACGGTGGAGTAGGGTGACCAAGCGTTGGGGCACTTGAGCGCATGTTTTTGGCCGACCGAGCTATTTACATGCTGAATATTGGGTTAGCACACGTACACGTACCAGCTACGAATTCAATTTGTTGAACAATTCCGGAAAATGTCCGGCAGAATTTCCGGAAGTTGGTCTTCTTCCGTGCGAAGTGCGCGAAGAGCCGCTCGATTGACGGACACTTTGGAAACTATTTTTCGAATCGATTTCATTTCAATTGTAATATGTATTTCATTTATTAATGCTATGTACATATGTATTTCATCGGTACAAACTACGGTAATGATATGACTCATCTACCTCGATGTTTAAAATAAAGCAACAGGCAAGGAAACACATGTCGAATAGTAAATAATATCAAAGTGACTCACTCTAAAAATTAGTCGAAGAAGTGGGGGAGACCGTGAGTTATATTACATAGATTAGGTTAGATTACCAAGCAAGCCAAGCAATCAAAGAAGTAAATTTTCCACACCAGAATGTTTATTTCAGAATCATACACTTACCTAAATAGGTAATATTATTATATAATACATATTATATTAAATAGTAAATTTTATTCTTTTTTTTTTTAAATTATTATTATTATTTCATTATTGGGTATTATTATTCTTATAATTATCATTATTATTATTATCATTATTATTTTTCATTATTAGGTATTATTATTTAATTATTATTATTACTATTATTTAATTATTATTATTATTATTTAATTATTATCATTATTATTGCATTATTATTATTATTATTGTTATTATTATTATCATCTATAAATTTATATGGACGGTAAGGATTACACTACCCTCCTTGCCGCCAGGAATAAACTATTATTATTATTATTTAAATTAGCTTTTATTAACATACATACGAGTACATATATTGAGGTGTATTTATTACGTGTGTGTATATTATTGTAGGAAGCTGTCTATTTCTGTACGGTAATTGACTTGGAAATTAGCTACCGAACATTTAGTTTTTCCATAAGTGAACATGCACTAACTTAAACATCCAAATAATATTTTGATTTCAGCAACAAACGGTACTGCCGCCCATATACACAGCCCTGGGCAATTATGCTAAAACTAAGGTCCTCAAGAACAACATCGTACCGCGACCCAAGGCACACCAGGGGTCCAAGAAAAGCAACCGCAAAGGGGATGGCGATGAAGACGAATACTACAACGACAATTTCGCAAATGTGAGCAACAACACGTTTGTATTAATTATATTCGTTAAGGAAAATCGACGTTCCGGGGCAGCGGTCGAAAGCTTACATATATAGGTACATATGTACCGCTCGGTTAAAAACTATCGCCAAAAAAGGGGTGAAAGTTTAGTTTATTGACTTTCGGCGCTCGCACTGAAACGACGATCGCACTGAATAAATGAAACTTTGTCAACGAAAGATACCATTGAAAACGACGGCTCAAAACTTCACAGAGAGGGGGGGGATAATTGAAAAAGTTTCGACTCAAAGCGACGTCGTTGTCGCTTTCGATTGATTTTCAACGTTCACATATTTCAGGTTGAAAATGCCCTTGGGATGTCCGAACGATTTTACAGCTCTTTTATAGCATTACATTAATTTTTAATTTTCAGGAGGCTAAACAGTACGCCTTTTCATATTCGGTGAAAGACCAAGACACCGGCGACGACTTTTCCCATTCGCAGAGCAACAGTGGCTCAGGGACCAACGGGGAATACAGAGTGAAGTTACCCGATGGAAGATTGCAAATCGTATCATACACAGCTGACAATGGTGGCTACAATGCAGAAGTCCGTTACGAAGGAGATTCGGAAGATCAACAGCCGATTGTGTCCCCAGTCGAGGAACCGAACGACAAGTTGGGTAGAATAGTGGTACCCAGTCGAGAAGAAGCCGAATATGACGATTATTACTACGACGAGAGGCTGCCGAAGGAAGTTGTGATCACAAGCAGACCAGGTTTCATACACACGACCCCGTCTACACCCAATGTGGTATACGATCGATTGATCTACCACAATGGTGGTTCACAATCGGGCAGTTATGTGAGTACCGCTGCGCCGATCGTGTACGTGCAAGACGGCCGCCATTTTGTGGGGTCTTCTTCTCCACAAGATGGCCGCTTCTATGGGGATGGTGTTGTGTCAACGACGCAGGCACCGGTTGGCGTTTATGATCATTTGGATACACCGGACCGCAATATAAAGAGCGGTCAGGTGAGGTATACAACCGTAGCTCCTCTGTACAATCTATCTACTCCTACATACTATCAAGGGAATGGGGAACAACACTCTAATGTCGACCTGAGGAAGTATTTTGACTATAAAAAGTAAACTTTCTACATATTCCTGCACCACAAAGAGGAAACAGTTTCTTCGATGTATTAGTATTGCTACGGAAATTCTTATACTCATGTAAATAAAAGTGAAAAACTACAGTAGACTTCTGTTGAGTTGGGAAGAAAGGAAAATGCATAGACATGCAAAATCGTTCAACAATGCTGAAATTTCAATCAGTATTGTAATACATTCTCAAATTTGAAGCATTGATAATTTAAAGGTACCAAAATTGCTTTTCCGAGCTACATATCGATGGGTTAGTGCACAGATATTGTATGTCCAGTATAAAAAAAAAAATTATTATCATACACTAAACGTCCCTCTGCATCAAAATTTCATGTTTAAAAAGTATTGTATGTCCAAATAGTATATTTGAGAAGATATTGCCTTATTCAAATATATAATATGTCCATTTCGTCCATAGTTTTCATGCAAAAGAGATGTACATATGTATGTCAAACTGGACATACATATGTACAATATCTGTGGACTAACCCGTCGATATGTAATGAAATGTTAATCTGTGCATCGAGCCCAATATGAGTTTATTGTATTTTTCACCATAAACAAGCTTAGCATTTATTCAGTCGTAAATAAGTCACGATAAAATTGCATTATTCTTAATATAAGTATAGCGTCTATTCAAATTTGAATCAAATGTGGTAATTCATATGTCTATTATATTAGCATAAAAGGTTCTAAATATTGACATGATAAAATGCCATAACTATAAACATAGCTTATATGATGTATGTGTATCAATAAAGCTTCTGTGATTATTTTGTATGAAATATAAATATTGAAATAAATAAAAAATATATGTATCTACGTATGTTTTTTTTTTAAATTTTATTTGAATAGAATGAAGAAATTATGAGGGCGTCAAGCGTCGTACGTATTGAACGATATTGGCGAAATTAAACAAGTTTTTCGCGGGGCAAAAGTCGGAAAAACGTATGTCTGATTTAAACGGAAAACTGGATGTCTTCGTCAAACGTCAACGACAGAAATTGGAAATGAAAACTCACGCGCACATATTTATAAATATAATAATAGTAATCCCGAGAAACCGATCGGAAAACGGGAAACGTATTTCTAGAATTTTCCTCAATCATCCCCGTCGTCGCCCAGTTTCGTTTAAAATCGCTTTCAATTGGGAAAATCGGACTTAATATTCAAATACACACACACACACACACACACACACACACACACACACACACACACGCACAAACGTACACAAAATGGAATTTTAATATTTCAACTCGCATGGTTTGCCGAGTGCGCTTACGTCAAACATTAGATTAGATTTCAAGTTGTTTGAAATACCAATGCATAAGCTAAATGTTTTTTGTTTAAAAAAAAAATCAAAAGAAATACAATTTGAACACCTTTAGTATTACAATGTAGATGCAAAACAATTTTCTGTTTGATATTGCTGTGCGAGAAACAAAAGCTATATAGAGACGAGGGTAAACAGGACCATTCGTCATTTGGCCCGTTACAAAATTCATGGATAAACGGCTCCGATCCCGGAGTGTATGAGACGGACTCACAATAAAATTTTCATGTTTCCAGAAAATAATTTAAACATACATACATATTATATAAAAACGTATCACCTATAAGCAAAAATACGTTCTTACTAATCAGCAAACAACATATTGAAAATTGTACAGAATTTGAAATGAAACGCTAAATAGTGAAGATGGTTATCAAAAAATATACAATACATCAATAAATAAATAAATTTGACTTAATTGAAGCGAAAACGCTTGATTAAAAGCGATTTGAAATTCATCAAGTTGGACAGCTCGACGAGTTTTCCCCGGGAAAACTCGCTATCATTACGGCTAACAAATCGCGTGCATTCGCTCGTTAATTTGTAGCCGAGTATATCAACACACAGCATATTATACACATACATATGTATGTACATATATGCTTGTTAAATAAATGTTCGTTTAAATTTAAATACTAAGAGAGTGCTAACTATCCATTGATCGATGTGCAATTTGTGTTTAATGAATTTCAATTTGTCACCGTATGTATGTATGTACGTTTGAAATAAAAAGAACAATTTAAATTAAAAAATAGGTTTTACCTTGTACGTGAATTTTTGCTGCAATGGGTTGGAATTTGAAATTGAAGCCGTCTTTCTTTGACGACCTGTGTGTAATGGGAAAATTTTTAAAGGTGATAACGAGCGATAAATTAAATTTGTCCCGGGGTGGCATCTCGAGCGGAGTGCGCGCGGGGTTAATTTTATATGTGCTAATTAAAGTGCTAAGCTCATTTATAACGGGGCATGGCTTAATGGCTCACTCGTTACAGTGTGCTTATTAAGCAGAGGGGAGGGTGGTTGACAAATCGTGCGACACGACGAGATCCAAAGCGAAATTTGTCAAAAAAATGCTAACTTTCTTGAATGCCGATGGTATGAGTGAGAAATATTAATATTCAAACAAATTCAAGACATATGAAACGCTTCAAACTCTCTACATATGTAGTTGAAATTTTTACTTTATCCATACACGTACACTGTAAAGCATTGTTTAACTCTTTAAAGTCTCTCATAACTGAAAACTCTTTAAAGAGTTAACTTTGTTTTGTGCTCGTGTATGTATGTATGTATGTGGGGGTGATTATGATTAAATGTTCAATTGCATATACTATATATATTAGCGTAAGCTTTTGCCTACTTGCCTGCCTGGGTGGTTGTGGTTACGTTAGCGTTGCAAACATAATTTTGTAGCGGTGCTATCTGTGGTGCTAACCACAAACAAACGTCCCTCAAAAAAATTGATGCTTGTCCATTTACACGAACTTTTCCCTCATCTATGTATCATCATTTTCAGCCGTTCACCATCCACTGCTGGATGAAGGCCTCTCCGATCCTCTTCAATTCCTGTTTGTCTTGAGCAATCTGTATCCAATTTACTCCACACATTCGTCTCAATTCATCAGCCCATCTTCCACTTAGTTTACCTTGCTTTCTTTCACATCCTCTCGGATACCATTCCAGTATTTCTCGCGTCCATCTGCCATCCATTCTTCTCGTTATGTGTCCACTTCAACTTTTTCACACGTTCCGCTATGTCTGCCACTTTGGTCATACTTCTTACCCATGTATTCCTCTTACGATCTCTTCTTGTTATACCAAGCATACATCTTTCCATGCTTCTCTGTGTGCACTGGATCTTACGTAGCATTCTTGAATTTAGCATCCACGTTTCACATCCATACATCATAACTCATAACTGACGGAAAATTGCATTATAGTCAATGTTTTTTTTTTAGTTAATTGTTTCAGTTAGCGACCCCACAGAAAACCCCATTAGGGGTCGCGACCCATAGGTTGGGAACCCATTGGCTAGAGGTTGTATCTTATTGTACAAACCGGCGCACACGGGTATAGGTTAGTCTGTTTGAGTTAGAATCCACCGTAATATGACGGGTAAACCAGCTAGTATTCCATAATATAACTTTATAGTATGAGATTAATATGGTGTTATTACATTCTCAGAGGTCTTCTGGCGCGTTTTCGAATAACAGTATAACACAAAGGAAGAATATGATTGCCAGTGATGACGTTGGATTTTATTTGTAGGAAATGTTTCTCAAATAACACGTCATCGTTTTTAGCGTCTAATTTTCCGATTGTCGCGACGTCCAAGCAACCGTTTCTGGGAAGAAAGTAGTTGGACGTTTTGCGACACATCTTGAAAACAGTGCGACTCTAACGGATACAACCAGTGCTTGAAGTAGCAAAAAAAAGTTAAACCAATAAAAATATGAAACGCATTAAAAATATATGATAACCTCGTAGAGTACTTTTATCTAAATAATTTACCGGGGTTCAAAGGTTCTGTTTCATCATTTATGAATCAGTTACAGTTTATAAATTCGATGTAAAAACCAATATTATTAATTAAGTTTGAGTAATTTTTTATAATAAGTCTTAAAATGTTTATATGGTATTTTTTTTTTTTTTTCAAGAACTGGATTTTGGCCTTCTGGAAATTGCAAGCGTAGCGTTTGCTTTGTAGTACCCACACAACTGCTCATTCAGCTGAAATTTCTTTTTCAGTCTAGACACAATATAAACTGGAATGGAGTATATAAACCTTCGGGGAAAATTGTTGTAAAATTAATATGTAAATTGGAGTCTTAAAAGATGAAAGTTTTAAGTTGAAAAATATTAAAATATTATTTTATAATATTTTAG
This sequence comes from Parapsyche elsis, assembly GCA_022651745.1. Lineage (NCBI taxonomy): Eukaryota > Metazoa > Arthropoda > Insecta > Trichoptera > Hydropsychidae > Parapsyche > Parapsyche elsis. Next base: position 7,195,184 of record JAGVSN010000003.1, on the reverse strand, counting down.
TTTGATTTGCTCGCAATAGATGGCAGTAACAGCATAAGAAAATTCTAATTTTCATTAGATATGTATGTAATACACTAATATTCAAATATATGTAAACAGACAACAGAAATACTAAAAATTATATTATCAAAGGTTAATTACACGACAGATTCAAACTTTTAATGAAAATGTCTGAAAATTAAATTGCCGGGAGTGATTTTGTAAGTATTCACAAACTTTACGAAATTTATCAAAATAAGCTCCCCGATCTTGCAGGACTGCATTGGGTATTAATTTTTTTCTAATTTTAGACCTTTTCAAATTTGCCGAGACCGTTTCATTAGTAAGTATCTACGTACACATATACACACGTGTGCCTACAACGCAACGGCTCAGGCTCAACAACAAATTTGGACCAATGGGTTGTTCGCTTTGAGTTGCACCTGTTCAAAAACAAACCAATCAAAGCGACCGATCGTTAAATACCTGACCGGTTCCACGTAAGATCGCTACGAGCGAAAGATCGGACAATTGTCGTTCGTAGCAGCACCCTGCCAAACAGAGACAAGTCCCTGGTCGAATCTCGGTGTACATTGTATCGACGGATGGTTACCACAATCCGACCACGTTCATTAATAAAAATACATACTACTGTTTTTGTAGCCACGTTGGAACTTACTACACTCGACTAACGAAAAAGTTGGCTATTTTTCCCATTTCAAAGTATGAAGTGAAATAGTATAACCCAATATTACACTACTGCCTACCCTATAACGACTGGTTGAAGAAAATGAATCTCACCTCTTTGGAGATGAGAAGATTGAGAGGCGATCTAATATAAGTGTATAAAATAATAAATAATAAATATAAATGCCCAATAAAAAACTTCTTCACGTTCAATAAAATCGCACATCTCTGAGACTTCTAAAAGACAAATCTAGCAAAATTGTCAGAGACTCACTCTTTTCAAATAGAGTGGTCGAAGTTTGCAACCGCCTCTCAAATCAGCTAGTAACTTCTGAAAATACAAATCTTTGTATTTTCAAAAACATAAATTTTTGAATATAAATGGATTTTTGTAATCCTTCAAATATAAATAATAAATAATTGTATATACAAATTGCAACAGACCCCTGGGCTCCATCGTCTATGCCTGCCCATGTATTTTAAATAAATAAATAAACATTGAACACATACATATGTAGGTACTCATCATCATCATCATCGTTTTCAGCCGTTCACCATCCACTGCTGGATGGAGGCCTCTCCAATCCTCTTCCATACCTGTCTGTCTTGGGCAATCTGCATCCACTTAACTCCACACATTCTTCTCAATTCATCAGCCCATCGTCCACTCGGTCTAGTTTGCTTTCTTTCACATTCTCTCGGATACCACTCCAGTATTTCTCGCGTCCATCTGCCATCCATCCTTCTCGCTACGTGTCCACTTCAACTTTTTCCAGCCCATTTTCAATTCAATTTTTTTACACGTTCCGCTATATTTGCCCCTTTGATCACGCTTTTTACCCATGTATTCCACTTACGATCTCTTCTTGTTATACCATGCATGCATATTTTCACGCCTCTGTGTGTGCACTGGATCTTACGTAACATTCTTGAATTTAGCATCCACGTTTCACATCCATACGTCATAACTGGCAGTACACATTGGTCGTATGCCTTCTTTTTTATGCATAGAGGGATGTTGGATTTAAAAACTATGTTCATTCTTCCAAAAGCGCTCCATCCTAGTTTTTTTTCTTCTTCTTTACATCCAAGTTATATTCACCAATTGTCCTAGGTATACATGATTATCAATTATCTCTACAATACGATTATCTACTGTGACTAGGTTTTGCGTGCAAAATTCATTAAACATGTACTATGCAAAAATATTAAACACAAACTAGCTGGTTTGCCCGTCATATTATGACGGTGGATTCTAACCCCAACCCCCAATCATGTGCGCTGGTTTCTACATTAACAGTACAACCCATAGCTCATTTGACAGTACGTGAAACAATTAATTGTATAGTGTAGCGTTGATTGAATGGGAATATGGCCATAAAATCGTATTGTCGACTCGAACCAGCTTTGATATCATAACAAATAGCATCTTGTTGCCAACACACCGCTAAAAAGAGTCTGTTATGTTGGCAGTGCTAGCGTGACCGCAACGACCCAGGCAGGCATTCAGGCAGACGCTTATGCTTACATACATATGTAATAGTAATACATCTACACAATTTAGTTGATTGATTCAGTTTATGAACACACAATATTGCCATTGAATGGATTTCTATCTCGATAAATAACACTACAATATTACAATATGAGGTCTAACTACGATCGAGCTAGCAGGTTGACCTTCCAACTTTGAGGTATTTCGAACCGAGGAGTTTGGCGGGAAACTGCTACGGAGGACCAGAATTTGGAAAGAGAGGAGGGAGAGGGGGGGGAGGGCAGAGGGTGTGCTGGCTCTTTATTTAACCAAATAATGTATTTTCAGTAGTAGTAGACGGCTTCAAAAGTTTCCACGGTGGGCTAGGGGAAGTTGAAGTCCGGGACCAAGTTCAAATCCCCAGGGGATATATTCAAAAGTGTACACACAGTTTTGCCGATGTCGTTCCGCGCAAAATTTTAACATCTTTGGCAAACTTTATTTGATCACGCTGTCGGACAAAGCCCCATTCCCTCCTCTCACTTTCTAAACGCGGCATTTGTGCGTACAAATTTTACATATCGTACCTGAAACGTTATATTTTTAGCACAACTGTCGAATAATCTAATATACTAGTGTAAGCCCGTTGAATATCAACGGACGCGTTTGACGCAATTGATTACGGCACAATTTAGCAAATTCGCGAACCTACTGAGGATTAATATTTTCAAATTATAGGAGGCCTTCCATCACGCGTTAGCGCTAACTCACCCAACCTGGTGATCACGGGTTCAAATCTCACTCGCGACGTTCGTGTTCTTCCTTTACCGTGGCGAGCGTTATCAGCAGACAGACAGACGGAATTGGACTATGTAATATATATATAACTAGTGTAAGCCCGTTGAATATCAACTGAGCGGTTTCTCATCACCCGTACTGTGAGTGTTTGTGCGTGCGAGTATAGTTTTTGCATACATATGTATGTAGATAGCGCGTACAACAACGTCGCGAGCCAATTGAGAAATTATATTGTGGCAGGCCCGTCATTACCTAGTTTGGATGAATGCGTAAGCGCACCCTCTTCCGAACTGGTGATCTCGGGTTCAAATCCCACTCGCGCGCGACGGTTCGTGTCTTTTAATCATTTACCGAGGTGAGCGTTATCAGCAGACACACACAAACAGACGGAATAGGGCTCTTATATATATAATGTACGTACATATGTATGTATATTCGAAATATGCACAACACAAGCATAGTTTGTTCATTTTTAGTTGAGGTTTTAAAGTCAAGCGCGTTCAACGACAGGCGAGCGTCAAGTTGTCCGTAGCCGACTTATCAAAGTTACATACGTATAAAATTTTATTTTTGCACCAATCTTTAATATTCGCATCGTCACCGAAGCGATCGCACTCTGAGAAGTGATACTTCTGGAAAAAAATATAGAAAAATGACACTTTTCCGTCGTGATTAATGACTGAGCGCATACACGGGAGAAGGGTTGCAAAGCGCTATCGCAATTTCGCCATGCGATATCTCCGTAGTGGATAGGATAGGAGGTGGAGGGTCGCAAAAACTGAGGAGGGCCGGGGAAAAAAAAATGAAATAACAAAAAAGAACAGTAAAATATAGCGGTCGAAAGACAAGAGAGACACTTGATCGATAGCCGTTCGATCGCGACGCACACCCCCCCACCTCGCCACGGTCGATAGGGGATGAAACGAATTGATAAGGGATGAAACGACGCGTTCGAATACATTTATCATATACATGGTTCGTGCAATCTCAACCTACTCTAAATAAATCAATTTTTTTTTTAGTAAATTCGAAGCACTTCAATAAAAGTATTAAAAATGTATTGAAATGAATACAAATGGGGTTTGAAATATATCGCATATAAACGTCCACTAAAGCTCAACTCTTGTAATTGTAAATTTTTATTTCGACCGTGTACAATGTGCTAACCGAAAGTATGCGCTATCATTATGCATGTGTGATATTTTCATCATAGGGGTTGTGAGATGAAAGGGGGAAGTTTTCAACACCACACACGTCTGCATAAAGTCGAGGCGCCCTTATTAAATATTTCATAAGCGTTTTCGTTCGCAAATTGAACGCCATTATAAAGAATCAGTTCCGCGCAATTTGTTCCGGCATCGCTCGTTTTCCGATAAAACTCTCCTTCATCCGGTTTCGATATGAGAAATTCCGCAAAATAGTCATATTGAATATCTATTACGGATAGTGGTACATCAATAAAGAATTTTTAATCTCGGTACAGCTGTTTTTCTGATCATATACATACATAGAACAGCGGTCGCAAACCTTTCGGACCTCACGGACCGCTAAACTCAAAATCTCGAATCCCGTGGACCACTACCAATGATTTTTTCCATAAAAATAACATTCTAAATATGAAATGGTAACTATGTACACTTGTATTTGCACTCCAAGTTATTTGCAAAAAGTTGGATATCACCTTATATTCATTATTCATTATGAAAACTGCCAGTAATGACGTAAGGATGTGAAACTTGGATGCTAAATTCGAGAATGCTACGTGAGATCAAGTGCACACAGAAGTATTGAAAGATGTATGCTTGGTATAACAAGAAGAGATGGTATACATGGGTAAGAAGTATGACCGAAGTGGCAATGGGCTGGACACGTAGCGAGAAGAATGAATGGCAGATGGACGCGAGAAATACTGGAATGGTATCCGAGAGGATGTGAAAGAAATCAAGGTAGACCGAGTGGAAGGTGGGCTGATGAATTGAGAAGAATGTGTGAAGTGGATGCAGATTGCTCAAGACGGACAGGAATGGAAAAGGATGGGAGAGGCCTTCATCCAGCAGTGGATGGTGAACGGCTGAATATGATGACGATTATGAAAAATGCGAACCACCAAAATTCTCTCGCGGACAACCAGTTGGCGACCGTTGATATAGAATATGAGTGAATTATGTAACTATTGACTCAGTATTGGATTTTGATTTCGGTGATTTTACAAAATTATGTTCTTTTGGTTTTGCATTTCATGATTGTAGTCTTCTTGTGCGTCTTTCTATGTATGTATGTACAACGTCTATAGTAACATCACTGGTAGCATGATATACCCTCAGGTGGAATATAGTTGTGGTCATCTCGGTTGACTGGACCGATCTAATAATGACGATAAACATTAAGGGGAAACTCGGCTGTTATGGAGTAGTACTTTTTGAAATTTACAATAAAAATATAACATTTAAATTTTGTCAATATTGTAGTATTAGTGAAAAGTCGTTACGATTGTTGAACGCGTCGAAGCTTTTCTTACCAATTTCAATTGTTATAAAACGATGTACAATATAAATACGGATTGATGTATGCAATAATTTTGTTGCATGTATCGTATTGTTGATTTACAAAATTCACTCAATAAATGATTGAGATGTAAAATGGTATAGTTGTCGGATTGGAAGAGTGTCCCCTCTCGTAAGACCGGTTCGTCAGGTCCACAAGATGAGCTGTCCTTACTGGAGCAGTGAAAAACCTGGGCAATGAGCTTGGCCATCATCGTCGTCCGGTCAGCCGTGGTCAAAGACGAGCAAAGGATGCTGCTCAAGGATCAGCAGCGGACTCTGACGTATACGATCTTTACCATGATCTTACAACGCTATTCTTATCTTCTACGATAGATACAATATATATTGTAAATTTATACAATATTTGATAATATTGTGAATGTTTTATGTTCATATTTAATTTATTGCATTATCATTGCTATGTATGTATGTACATGTGTATATGTATGTGTACGTCGTTAATTCATTTGGAGGGCAATGCACCCGGGTCCATTTTTTGAATCGAAAGAATCGCAGCATGAGTTTACGATTCCAAACCTGATTCACACAGCACAGAAGCGAGAACAAGAACAAGAAGACGACGCGAAAAATAAAAACAATAAAAGATTATTATAGGCGTATAGGATAAAAAAAATCGCGGATATCCTGTGGCCGAGTGCAGCCAGCAAGTCGCGACCAAACGTAATTTGTTGCGGCTCCACTCCACAACCAGTCTCGAATGTATGTATTTGAACAGATATAAAAGTATATATGTACATCAACGTATCTCCAACGTGCAGGTTGATAACGTAATAAATGATACGACAATGTAACGACAGTTCAAGTCGATTTACGGGGCTTTAGTTGCAGTGCTGTTACGTTCAATAGTTTCCATTGTCTACTCGACAACAACAATTTGTATGCCATAATCTCGTTTCTCGTTTGAATGATATAAATCAACTTTGTTATCCATAGTTGATGAAGAGCAGGAGAGGCGGACGACGCAACTTAAATAAATAATTTCGTAATATCCTGCCGGGTATTGCAGGTAACTGCTGATCCTCTACTCGGGTCACTTATGATTTGTATAATCTGCTGTTGCATCTGTATGTAAAATATTACAATTTAATTTTAACTATATACCAAATGCTGGTAAGAAATTTGTCTCTAAGTATATAGTAATGCTATTTTTTTTATCCCTCGCTTTGTGGAAAGCTTTTACACATGAAAAATTTTGTGCCCAACTATGACTGTCGAAGATAAAAGCGGCGTGACGATCGTTAAAACGAATCGTAGCAAATCTTTGATCTCGAATAAAATTCAGCGGGTGAATTTGGAAACTTTTGAAGGTGCGACGCGCGTGCCTAAATTTGAAAATTGCGGAAAAGTGGGCGGAAAAATAAACATTAAATAAATTCGTTAAGCGTGGCACACCTTTTGCGAGTGCTGTGTAAATATTTGAATTCGTTTTCTCCATTTTTTACTCCAGTAACGATGAAATTTTTCCAGGGGAATTAAGTAACATCTAAAATTTCTACAAGTTACTCTCGAGAGTTGACAGTATCTCCTACACAAATATATATGTAATAAGAATATTTAAATATTTATTGCTTGAATGGGGCTTAAGTTGCTCTTCAGTTACGGCAAGATTTCTTGTATAGAAAATTATTTAGATGTCTGATAAGAACAAAGATTACATGAACAATGAAAAGCCCTGTCCTTGGAGTGGCTTGGTTTCTGAAGAGTAATTTGTAAAATATGCATACGAATATTCAATCAAAGACCGACCAGTGCTATTATATTAACCTTCTTAAGACCCACTTTGGTTCGAATAACATTTAATTATTAAAAATTATGTCCTTTCGTTGTTTTTAATTTTAATTGTAAAGTATAAACATCGAATTCAATTTAATTTATGCCTTGATATTTAAAATTATTTTTTGCAAACGCATCGCAATTTATTTACAAATAATATTTAATTTTGATTGGGTTTCGCGCCTAATTTGCATACTTTGCGCGTCGGTGTCTCTAAGCTCGATTAGTGTATGGGTCGAGTGTTCTACCAAGCTGGAGTCCCACGCTATAACCGGTCGTCTCTTGTAGTTCTCAACCAAACACACGCAATTGGGACTCTTGTGCGAAGCCTCGTTCCAATGTATTGGTCGAATCTGGTTTCATTCATAAACTCAACCGACGAATACTCGTTTGAGAATACTCTCCGTGAATATATCAGTGAATTTTAACGAGAGCGGATGCGTGCGTGTGTGTATGTGCACGTGAAGTTGCGTCGATGGAAGGAAATCGATACTTAATTACAAAGCTTATGGCTTTGTGAGCATATGACACTTGTCAATGTAAATCCGGCTTGAACTACATAAAAATGATCCAGCAGAGTAACGGATATTACTGATTTAATATAATTCGGTGGTAATAGTGGCGCGTGAGGATTGTCCGTCTAATGAACGGGAAACAAAAACAAAATTTAGCTCAATTTATATATCATCATCATCATCATTTTCAGCCGTTCACCATTCACTGCTGGACGAAGGCCTCTCCGATCCTTTTCCATTTATGTTTGTCTTGAGCAATCTGCATCCACTTGACTCCACACATTCTTCTCAATTCATCAGCCCATCTACCATTCGGTCTACCTTGCTTTCTTTCACATCCTCTCGGATACCATTCCAGTATTTCTCGCGTCCATCTGCCATCCATTCTTCTCGTTATGTGTCCACTTCAACTTTTTCACACGTTCCGCTATGTCTGTGAATTTGGTCATACTTCTTACCCATGTATTCTTCCTACGATCTCTTCTTATTATACCAAGCATACATCTTTCCATGCGTGTGCACTGGATCTTTCGTAGCATTCTTGAATTTAACGTCCAAGTTTCACATCCATACGTCATAACTGGCAGTACGCATTGGTCGTATGCCTTCTTTTTTAAGCATAGCGGAATGTTTGATTTAAAAACTATGTTCATTCTTCCAAAAGCACTCCATCCTAGTTTCATTCTTCGTTTTATTTCTTCTTCTTTACATCCAGTCATATTCAGCAACTGCCCTAGGTATAGATAACTATCAACTATCTCTACAATATGATTATCTACTGTGACTACGCTTTGCGTGCAAAATTCATTAAACATAATTTTAGTTTTATTAAAATTTATTTTTAAGCCTACTTTTATACTTTCTTTGCTTAATTCTTTGTCTAAATCTACTGAGTTACATGCGATAACTATATCGTCAGCGAATATTAGATGGCTCAAATGTCTTCCGTTAATACATTTATATATAATGTAATTTAACTTCAACAAGCTTTAAGCAAAATATATTTTCACTTGAAATATGCTTTCACTGTAACATATACACAACTAGTCAATAGTCAAATTCAATAAGTACAGTCGTTACATTTCTACAACGAAAGATCCTTGGAACATTGTGTTACAAGCGTTGTGTTGCGGTATTCAGACGTACTCGTAGTTTGATCACAATAATGATCACGTTGGGTATATTCCTCGTCGTAAACGGTCGAATTGTAAAGGGCTGCTGGTTTACAATTTAAATTGAACATCCGCCACGGAAGTCGCCGCCACATATACACACACACATATAAGCCTAATGTATTTTATAGACTATACGTGTTGGTTATGGGGGTATGGGGGTGGAGACGAGGGGTGTCGGAGCCGCAAAATATTCCGCAAGTTATAATGAGAATTCCGCGAGTTTCGGCATCCAACTTGCCGGTTGGAAATAGCTCGAGAACCGTTCAACGGACGCCACAATTTTGTTACCCCGATAGCGATTCGGATACACAAACGTATAGACGCACATGTTTACTGGGCTAAATGATAAAATTAAACAAAGACCAATTGAAGACGCTGGTGATGCTCAAAGCTCAAAGTACATACTTGGCAAGGTGTTCAGATAACGAGCTTAAGAGTCTGAGGTTGGAGTTCCGCATTCACTCTTTACACATATTAGGAACCGAGTGTGAAGATTCTCAATTTGCAATCGAGAAAATTAATCCGCCATAATGAGTCATTGAAATGTCGATTTCAAGCTCGGCAAGTTGGTCGTTACACTCAATAGGAGTATGTATATGTATACTGTCAATTTGCAGTCAAATGCACTGAAATTACCGTCGAAGAATAAACGTTTGAAAGCTGAGATGGCGCTTTTGAAACTTACTTTGCTTTGTGACGACCAAGATAATTACATACCGTCGAACACCGCTTTTCTAATACATATTCTCTGATACAATGCAGCATGCAGCCATTTGCTGATTAAGTACGGAACGCTATTCGGTGAAACTGTAAAGGTTCAACGGTGGAATAAAATATAGTGTAAAGTTGATGAGAAATAGTTAATAGTTTCCAATATTTCGGGTTAATACCCGATCATAAGTTAGATTTTAAATTACACGGAGATATGGTTATAAAAAAATTCGGGTGTAGCCAACCCATGACTTTATATTTGAGGAATACAAAAAGTAACGAAATCATTTTTTTTAGTACGTAAGTAAATAAAACGCATATACCACCACCACACCAACCAAAAAACATACATACATATCATGAAATTACTGTGTTGAGTGCGCGCGTATATAAAATACGATCTTCGGCATATATTCAAATAAGAAAAACTACCACTTCCGGTTGGCGGATTTTGATCAAAACCTTATCAACTCTTAAATTTTATATGGAAATTATAAATATAAATTTTCGACTTGATCAATAGGGCAGTTTCTGAAATATTCTGTGGTAAACTTTTAGACAAAAAAAAAAAAAAACCCTACTTCCGGTTGACTGATTTTAAAGATTTTTTTTTAATAGCAATTTCTCTCAGAATTACAATATTACAATATGGTGACGATACTACATACTTAAAAGGCCGAAAAAAATAAAAAAACAAAAAATCGTTCAAGAGTAAACTGCCACTTCTGTCAGATGGATTTTGACCAAAATCACAGTATCTCTCACGGCTAACGTGAAAACTATAGATATGAAATTTCGACAAAATCGCCGGTGCCGCTTCGGAAATATTCTGTGGTAAAAGAATTTTTGAATTTTCTACACGAAAAAAAACCTACTTCCGGTTGACTGATGTTAACGATTGACGCATTTTTTCGTCGATATTTGTGAAAAAAAAGTCTACTTTTCGCGAAATTAGGATAGGTATAGGGTGGCTTGAATTAAGATTTCGACTGACGCATTTTACGTCGATATTTGTGAAAAAAATCTACTTTTTTTCGAAGTTAGGTTGGGTACAGGATGGCTTGAATTCAGTTTCCGACTGACGCATTTTACGTCGATATTTTTGAAAAAAAGTCTACTTTTCGCGAAATTAGGATAGTTATAGGGTGGCTTGAATTAAGTTTTCGACTGACGCATTTTTTTCGTCGATATTTCTGAAAAAAAAGTCTACTTTTCGCGAAGTTAGGTCGGGTACAGCATGGCTTAAATTCAGTTTTCGATTGACGCATTTTTCGTCGATATTTGTGAAAAAAAGTCTACTTTTCGCGAAATTAGGATAGGTATAGGGTGGCTTGAATTAAGTTTTCGACTGACGCATTTTTTTCGTCGATATTTCTGAAAAAAAGTCTACTTTTCGCGAAGTTAGGTTGGGTACAGCATGGCTTAAATTCAGTTTTCGATTGACGCATTTTTTCGTCGATATTTGTGAAAAAAGTCTACTTTTTGCGAAGTTAGATTGAGTACATCATGGCGTTAATTCAGTTTCCGATTGACGCATTTTTCGTCGATATTTGTGAAAAAAAAGTCTACTTTTTGCGAAGTTAGATTAAATTACATCATGGCGTTAATTCAGTTTCCGATTGACGCATTTTTTCGTCGATATTTATGAAAAAAAGTCTACTTTTAGCGAAGTTAGATTGAGTACATCATGGCTTTAATTCAGTTTCGATTGACGCATTTTTCGTCGATATTTGTGAAAAAAGTCTACTTTTCGCGAAATTAGGATAGGTATAGGGTGGCTTGAATTAAGATTTCGACTGACGCATTTTACGTCGATATTTGTGAAAAAAAATCTACTTTTCGCGAAGTTAGGTTGGGTACAGGATGGCTTGAATTCAGTTTTCCGTTTTTTTCGTCGATTTTGAAAAAAAGTCTACTTTTCGCGAAATTAGGATAGGTATAGGGGTGGCTTGAATTAAGATTTCGACTGTTTTTACGTCGATATTTGTGAAAAAAAATCTACTTTTCGCGAAGTTTTCAGGATGGCTTTGAATTCAGTTTCCGACTGACGCATTTTACGTCGATATTTGTGAAAAAAAGTCTATTAGGATAGTTATAGGGTGGCTTGAATTAAGTTTTCGACTGACGCATTTTTCGTCGATATTTCTGAAAAAAGTCTACTTTTCGCGAAGTTAGGTCGGGTACAGCATGGCTTAAATTCAGTTTTCGATTGACGCATTTTTTCGTCGATATTTGTGAAAAAAGTCTACTTTTCGCGAAATTTGGATAGGTATAGGGTGGCTTGAATTAAGTTTTCGACTGACGCATTTTTCGTCGATATTTCTGAAAAAAAGTCTACTTTTCGCGAAGTTTACAGCATGGCTTAAATTCAGTTTTCGATTGACGCATTTTTTTCGTCGATATTTGTGAAAAAAAAAGTCTACTTTTCGCGAAGTTAGATTGAGTACATCATGGCGTTAATTCAGTTTTCGATTGACGCATTTTTTCGTCGATATTTGTGAAAAAAAGTCTACTTTTGCGAAGTTAGGATAGGTACATCATGGCGTTAAATTCAAGTTTTCGACTGACGCATTTTTTCGTCGATATTTATGAAAAAAGTCTACTTTTCGCGAAGTTAGGTTGAGTACAGGATGGCTTTAATTCAGTTTCCGATTGACGCATTTTTTCGTCGATATTTGTGAAAAAAGTCTACTTTTCGCGAAATTAGGATAGGTATAGGGTGGCTTGAATTAAGTTTTCGACTGACGCATTTTAACGTCGATATTTGTGAAAAAAGTCTACTTTTCGCGAAGTTAGGTTGGGTACAGGATGGCTTAAATTCAGTTTTCGATTGACGCATTTTTTCGTCGATATTTGTGAAAAAAGTCTTCTTTTCGCGAAATTAGGATAGGTATAGGGTGGCTTGAATTAAGTTTTCGACTGACGCATTTTTCGTCGATATTTGAAAAAAAGTCTACTTTTCGCGAAGTTAGGTTGGGTACAGGATGGCTTGAATTCAGTTTTCGATTGACGCATTTTTACGTCGATATTTGTGAAAAAAGTCTACTTTTCGCGAAATTAGGATAGCTATAGGGTGGCTTGAATTAAGTTTTCGACTGACGCATTTTTCGTCGATATTTCTGAAAAAAGTCTACTTTTCGCGAAGTTAGGTTGGGTACAGCATGGCTTAAATTCAGTTTTCGATTGACGCATTTTTTCGTCGATATTTGTGAAAAAAGTCTACTTTTCGCGAAATTAGGATAGGTATAGGGTGGCTTGAATTAAGTTTTCGACTGACGCATTTTTACGTCGATATTTGTGAAAAAAGTCTACTTTTCGCGAAGTTAGGTTGGGTACAGGATGGCTTAAATTCAGTTTTCGATTGACGCATTTTTTCGTCGATATTTGTGAAAAAAGTCTTCTTTTATCGAAATTAGATTGATATCTATCATGGCGTTGAATTAAGTTTTCGACTGACGCATTTTTTTCGTCGATATTTCTGAAAAAAAAGTCTACTTTTCGCGAAGTTAGGTTGGGTACATCATGGCGTTAAATTCAGTTTTCGATTGACGCATTTTTTCGTCGATATTTGTGAAAAAAAGTCTTTTTTAGCGAAATTAGGATAGCTATAGGGTGGCTTTAATTCAGTTTTCGACTGACGCATTTTTCGTCGATATTTCTGAAAAAAGTCTACTTTTCGCGAAATTAGGATAGGTATAGGGTGGCTTGAATTAAGTTTTCGACTGACGCATTTTTCGTCGATATTTGTGAAAAAAAATCTACTTTTCGCGAAATTAGGATAGGTATAGGATGGCTTGAATTAAGTTTTCGACTGACGCATTTTACGTCGATATTTGTGAAAAAGTCTACTTTTCGCGAAATTAGGATGCGTACAGGGTGGCTTAAATTCAGTTTTCGATTGACGCATTTTTCGTCGATATTTGAAAAAAAAAGTCTTTTTTCGCGAAATTAGGATAGCTATAGGGTGGCTTGAATTAAGTTTTCGACTGACGCATTTTTCGTCGATATTTCTGAAAAAAGTCTACTTTTCGCGAAGTTAGGTTGGGTACAGGATGGTTTAAATTCAGTTTTCGACTGACGCATTTTACGTCGATATTTGTGAAAAAGTCTACTTTTCGCGAAATTAGGATAGGTATAGGATGGCTTGAATTAAGTTTTCGACTGACGCATTTTTCGTCGATATTTCTGAAAAAAAAGTCTACTTTTATCGAAGTTAGGTTAGCTACAGCATGGCTTAAATTCAGTTTTCGATTGACGCATTTTTTCGTCGATATTTGTGAAAAAAGTCTTCTTTTATCGAAATTAGGATAGCTATAGGATGGCTTGAATTAAGTTTTCGACTGACGCATTTTTCGTCGATATTTCTGAAAAAAAGTCTACTTTTCGCGAAAGTTAGGTTGCGTACAGCATGGCTTGAATTCAGTTTTCGATTGACGCATTTTTCGTCGATATTTGTGAAAAAAAGTCTACTTTTCGCGAAATTAGGTTGGCTATAGCATGGCTTGAATTCAGTTTTCGATTGACGCATTTTTTCGTCGATATTTGTGAAAAAAGTCTTCTTTTATCGAAATTAGGATAGCTATAGGGTGGCTTGAATTAAGTTTTCGACTGACGCATTTTTTCGTCGATATTTCTGAAAAAAGTCTACTTTTCGCGAAGTTAGGTTGGGTACAGGATGGTTTGAATTCAGTTTCCGACTGACGCATTTTTACGTCGATATTTGTGAAAAAAGTCTACTTTTCGCGAAATTAGGATAGGTATAGGGTGGCTTGAATTAAGTTTTCGACTGACGCATTTTAACGTCGATATTTGTGAAAAAAGTCTACTTTTTCGTCGAAAAAAAGTTAGGTTGGTTGCGTACAGCATGGCTTAAATTCAGTTTTCGATTGACGCATTTTTACGTCGATATTTGTGAAAAAAGTCTTCTTTTATCGAAATTAGGATAGCTATAGGGTGGCTTGAATTAAGTTTTCGACTGACGCATTTTTTCGTCGATATTTGTGAAAAAAGTCTACTTTTCTCGAAATTAGGTTAGCTATAGGCTGGCTTGAATTAAGTTTTCGATTGACGCATTTTTTCGTCGATATTTGTGAAAAAAGTCTACTTTTCGCGAAATTAGGATAGCTATAGGGTGGCTTGAATTAAGTTTTCGACTGACGCATTTTAACGTCGATATTTGTGAAAAAAGTCTACTTTTTGCGAAATTAGGTTGCGTACAGGGTGGCTTAAATTCAGTTTTCGATTGACGCATTTTTACGTCGATATTTGTGAAAAAAGTCTTCTTTTATCGAAATTAGGATAGCTATAGGGTGGCTTGAATTAAGTTTTCGACTGACGCATTTTTCGTCGATATTTCTGAAAAAAGTCTACTTTTCGTGAAGTTAGGTTGGGTACAGCATGGCTTAAATTCAGTTTTCGATTGACGCATTTTTTCGTCGATATTTGTGAAAAAAGTCTTCTTTTATCGAAATTAGGATAGCTATAGGGTGGCTTGAATTAAGTTTTCGACTGACGCATTTTTTCGTCGATATTTCTGAAAAAAGTCTACTTTTCGTGAAGTTAGGTTGGGTACAGCATGGCTTAAATTCAGTTTTCGATTGACGCATTTTTTCGTCGATATTTGTGAAAATAGTCTACTTTTCGCGAAATTTGGATAGGTATAGGGTGGCTTGAATTAAGTTTTCGACTGACGCATTTTTCGTCGATATTTCTGAAAAAAGTCTACTTTTCGCAAAGTTAGGTTGCGTACAGCATGGCTTAAATTCAGTTTTCGATTGACGCATTTTTTCGTCGATATTTGTGAAAAAAGTCTTCTTTTCGCGAAATTAGGATAGGTATAGCATAGCTTAAATTCGGTTTTCGATTGATGCATTTTTTCGTCGATAATTTGAAGATCGATTTAAAGATTTTAAGAGTAATTTAAAAGTGTTTCAATTTTTCCAAAATCCATTTGATATCGATATCAACGATATTGAAGAAGATTTTCAATTAGAATTAAATGAACAATGTGTAAAATAGATAATGGTCACTGGACCAGTAGCTATTAAAATAGATTTAAGATGTATTGTGAACATAGTATAAGAACAATAAAAAGCTTTTTTAAATAAAATAAAAAAAAAAATTAGAATTAATCGATCTTCAAGCGAATGATGGTTTGAAGTCAATATTTAAAAATGAAGCGTTAATTAAATTTTATGCTATATTGGAAGAGTCTGATTTTATCCAAAAATAAAAGCATTTGCTAACAAAATTATGCAAATTGGTTTGAATTTGGATTCCAATAAGATTTTTTTTCATCCGGTCCTCTATACATTTCAAAATTCTGAACCGGCCCATTTCCCAAAAAGGTTGGGGACCCGTGATATACATAGTCATAATACTACGGGTAAGATTAAGCTAATAGTTGAAATTTTAAAATTATGTATGTAGATCTAGGAAGAAGTATCTTGTACAGGGGTGTTGTTGAATACAATGGACTGTCAGATGGTCTTAGACAAATAAACCAAATCGACTGATTCTTGGCAGCATTAAAACAACACTTCTGTAGGTACAGGTGCTAATAGATAATTAAATTTATCATGTAATTTCAGCTCAAAGTTACTTTATGTTCGTAATTAGCTTTTCGAGCTACTTATGTATTTAAACAAATAAAATGAGTTGCATCAAATTTAAACTTTTCGTATGTGAATGGTATCGCGTTACGCATTCCATAAAAATGGTAATAGTGCAATTTGAAGCCAGCTGCACTATGCATTTCAACTAGTTTTGTTCAAATTTGAAAATCTGAAAGTTTTCGTTGAGTGCAAGCACGCCTCAACTACTAAAGTAGACATTTTCAGACGTTTTAATTAAAAAGGATCGTGCCTAGAGTAGTCAAAGAGGAGCAGAGTCCTATCGGCGAATGGCGTCCTAGAATACTAATTTCCGATAGTGCCGAATTTTCGCATTATCGATTCGCACCGTTTGATAGTAAAATCGGAGCAATAATGGTGCATAAACGACACGCACTCGCTATAATTTCCAGTCGCATTAAAACGTCACTTATATGCCTGTATGTATTCCTACGCACAAAAAAAAGGTGAACAGACGTTGATCTATCGGTCGACCTTTTTGCCAAAAAAAAAAAATCACCTCGATTTAAATAACGCGTACCTCAGTTTTTGGACCCATAGTAATTTAATAATAATTTATGGATAATATATTATACAGCTATTGTACGTGTAATGCATATGATAAAAGTCATTGTGCAAGCGACCCAAGAAAATATAAGCTGTGCGTCGTATGTACGAATCGTTTTAAATTAAAGCGACACTGCTTTATGTTTTTAATACTAATTTACAGAAAATACAATAGCATCACACCAGCTGGTGTGTGAAACTTGGAAAATATGCTCGAAAGTACCAAATCGAAACTATTTCGGGGAACAGGTTTGTGTAGATTTTTATTTATTTAGGTGGAGAGCGCGCGCATGCCACTTTTTGTGTTCAGTACAAATTTATTCGAAAACTAAACACACGAAATTATGCTCCCGACATTCCCTAACTAGTACAAACACAAAACTTGCGTTCCAGACCATCGTACGTCACAACGGGGAGCAGTGTATCCTGAAATAAATAAATAATAAATGCACATATACGCTTGTATTGTGCGCGCAAAAAAATTTCAATTGAAAGTCAAAAATATGTAGCGCAAATCGAAGATAATAAAGGGAAAAAGAAATAGGGACTGCAACATGACTCATTTTAAATTGAGATCTATTGGGGGAAAGTTATCCAACAGGTCTAAGAGCACAAGAATCCAGACCCCATAGCCGAATAACAGGTTACCTTAAGAACAATTGATAGGAAATGACAATTTCTAATTTTAAATTTTCCACAATGGTTCAATATTGTTTACTAAACCCGGGCAATGACTAAACGATAGTATTCCTGATCTCGTGCTTATCCGTCAACGAAAAGGATTAATGGTCAAAGGAAGCTATTTTTCCGTACTATGCATTTGTTTAATCATTGGTTTTCAGTTTCACTAGCAAAAAATTTCAAGTGTGCTCTATTTACAATACAGCACACTCTTCAATATTGCTAATCCAAAACGCGTGTACTTACGATAAACTATATTTAAACGACTACATTCAGCAATGCGGATTTGTTTGATTGATGATCACCTTGATGACTGTTTGCGTTTTGCTACAAGTAATATTATAAACCGAATTATTTGAAGAGGTTGAATGCAGTCGTTTAAATATAGTTTCTTATAAGAACACGTGTTTTGGATTAGCAATTTTGCAGAACGTGTACGGTATTGTAATAGAGGTGATCTTAAAAGTTCCAAGAAGTCTTCTGACTTCGTATTCGTATCGACTAAATTCTAAAATCGTATTCGGGATCGACTAAATTCTGCTTCGCGATCGACCGATCGAACATTCATGCTCTAACGGTGTGGTCGGGAACCGGCGGCTCGGGAGCCACATGCGGCTCTTTGTATGAAAACCGGCGACTCTCGCTGTCATACAACGTTTTACGCGAAATACAATTTACACAAAATCAAAATGAATCATATTTCTACATTTAACTTCATGGCTATAAAAAAACATTAAATCGTTTTTCAAAAATACTTTTTATTTATAAACTGTCGAACATTAAGAAATATCACTAATATAGCATATTTTTTACAGCTATCCATTTCATAAAGGAGCAACATTTAGTTACACTTATCAATACTGACCTAAAAGGACTACATTCCCAGTACAACATCCCATTAGTCGTAGATGTCACTAACAGATTAACCAGTAGATTATATGATAGAATTACCAATAACCACACTAACAACTTAGTGAAAGGTCTCGGTGATTATAGCAAGATGTCTTTACCCTTTAGGTATAAACACAAATTACCTAAACATAATTTTCTTTAGATCGCCGACTCTAAAAAGTATTTCATCATCATTTTCAGCCGTTCACCATCCACTGCTGGATGAAGGGCTCTCCAATCCTATTCCATTCCTGTCTGTCTTGATCAATCTGCATCCACTTGACTCCACACATTCTTCTCAGTTCATCAGCCCATCTTCCACTCGGTCTACATTGCTTTCTTTATTCTTTCACATCCTCTCGGATACCATTCCAGTATTTCTCGCGTCCAAAAAAGTATTTAATTATGTATGTAAAATATATTATAAACATTTGATAAGAATTGTAAATAGGGTTTTCAGCTCTTTCTCCTATTGTGCTTTAAACACTAAAATAAAACATTAAAATAAAAGAATCTTTATAAATACTAACAAAATGAACAATGGATAATGGTCACTGAACCAGTAGCTAGTAATATATGTTTAAGATGTATTGTGAACATAGTATTATGAAAAATAAAAAGCTTTTTTAAATAAATAAATAAATAATTTAATTACATTTTGAATATACATATGTATGTATAATCTAGAAAAACTTACCAATTTTGCAAAGTTTTCCCTAATTTAGCTCTTAGCTTGAAAAAGGTTTCCGACCACTGCTCTAACGAGTCTAACCACCAAGCTATCGCACGATGATAATCTCTGACATTTATTCGATTGGAAATATGCACGCTTCCGAATTTCGACAATATTTTCCGCAACTGCAATCAAAAGTAATCCAACGCGCACCATTCTAATCCCTCGACAAGTTTTTCACGACAACAAACAAACGGACGACAAAAAGAAGAGCAATTGCCGTGTATATGATCTTCTGCATTGTAATGAATTCATTTACGAATATCCTGCTTTGAGTTCGTCGAAACGGGACGAGATATATAATAAAAAGAAGTAAAAAAAAAAAAAAAAACGAGTGTGTGTCGAGTAGCTGGCAGAAGCTGTGGCTAGGGTGTGCGCGCGTTGTTCCCGGGCGCGTGCGGACGCGTACTCGTGCATCTTCGGGAAAGATCGGCTATCATCGGACAAATGGTGGCGGGTGGCTAACGCGCGCCTCGGCTTCGGAGAACTTCGGCAAAGTTCGGGAATACTCGGGCGCGCCCGCAGCGTGCGCCAAACACTGCTGCGTCGAACTGGACGCTTTGCTATTTCAATCTCCATCGAAAATACTAAGATGACAATGTTAATTAATGAAACACTGAGCGCAAAGCGCGAAACCATTTGCAAGTGTATACATAGCTGTAGATTCAATTCAGATTCTGACAATACCACACGGTAGGTTAATTACTTTCAACTCTATTTATACTAACGAGTGTACATACATATGTATGTACACGCGTAGATGTTGATCGTTGAAATTTTGTTTCGTCAAGTTTTTATTTTGATATTACACTTTTTGAAAATTTTAAATTACACTTGTGCGCGGCCGTATCGACGCGTACTGCAGCATCAGCTCGTGTTGCTCCGCGAGAGTACGGATCCAGCTTCTGTTGGAAACTGGAGCCAGGGTTGCCATACACGCAAAACGTACACGTGTAATAAAATGCACACACAAACACAAACGGTGCATATGAATGCAATTCGTAATTGTCGCATTCCAACCTTCCATCTCCGCCATTCTAGTTGTATCGTCATTTAAATAAAACTATTTTGGTCACATTGTCTTTTACTATATTTTTTGTCATGCAAATGCTGTATCCGTCTTCGTTAAACAAATAAAGTACAAAAAGTGGTTAAATTATAATCGAAGTCGTCGTTAATTTTGATTAGAGACGTACGTACAGTTTGTATAGCAAAACGGAGCGTGTTGGTGATCAAATTTTATGTGGGCAATAGTAATCTTGCGTGCACGCAGCCGAGCATACACGCGCAGGGCAACCTTTAGGTTAGGTTAGATTATAATAAATTGGGTATGGTTAGGTTAAATGAGAGTTTTCACTCGAATTGTGTTGTAGTGTATTGCAGTAATACTTTATAATATGTTTACAGTAAAAAATAATGTTTTTAAAGCAAATGGCGGCAGTGAAAGTTCACTTTATAAACTGAATATAATTATTATGACCTTTAATATGCATACTACTATATAAAATTGAACTTTTTTTTGTTTGTCCACCGTGCAAATTTACAGTCTTCAATTTAGAACCACCAAATTTGGTATATCGATGGGCTGGTGCACAAATATTGCATGTCCAGTTTTTACCAAAATTGAGTTATCATACACAAAACGTCCATCTGCATCAAACCTTCATGTTTAAAAAGTATCGTATGTCCAAATAGTATGTTTGAGAAGATATTACCTTATTCAAATATATAATATGTACATTTCCTCCTATGTACTATATTTCATGGTACTCTAAGGCTGATATTACACTTGGTCACTCAACCAACACCCGATTGTTTTTGACGGTGGTCAGCACCTTATTATGTACATTGCACCACTTTCAAAGTCACCAGCTACCTGCTCATCTTCATATCAATTAATAGGGCTACGAAGCTATTCGAAAACTACTCTATGTAGTTTAGTGTAAAAAAAACTGCAAGACGATTTTCAGCAAATTATCATCGTTTTTTGAAAATGGGTCCGAAAACGCATCTATCACATAGCAGGCGTTCTCGAAACAATTGCATTCGAGTGGGACGACGCAAAAAAAGGGATTTGGTGTCGATTTGTACTGCGAACCTTTGACTTACAAGAAATTGTATCTGTAGTAAAACATGTATCTGGTAGTAGAGGTTCAAAAAAAAATCGGGTGTTGGTCGAGTGGCCAAGTGTAATATCAGCCTAACTTAGGGAGCCCGAAGTCGAGGGGCCCCCGTACAAAGTTTTTATTTGTACTGGAGAAAATGTTAATTTTGATATTATTTAAATTCGCCCGAGCCCGAGCAACGCCGGGCGATTCGGCCAGTATGAGATATGTACATAAAAATTAAACATCGCGGATTCATTCCAACGGCAAATCAATTAATCAAAACGACACACACGTACGAGAATAAAGTAAAAAAGAAGCGAGGCGCGGGGAGTGGCAGCCCTGCACCTGATCCGGGCGATGTCGCGTCTCGCTCTCGCACACGTGAAAACGCGAGAGTGCGAGAGAGCGAGGTATATTATATAGGCAAATGTGGCCGCAAAGCCTCCAAGCTCGTCAGAGTCTCAGTGCCGGTCCAGACGGCGACGCGCTCGCATTCGCGGGGGCGTCGGAATCGCGTGCGAAACCCGACGCCTCTAACAACGACGCCTAATCAACACAACACGACACGTCTAAACCCCTGATTTTCATCTCGATTTTCCCGCTCGTTTCGCCACTGGACTCGTCGTGGAAAATTGTCCCAAAATCGACGCTGTTTACACCGCAGCGCAGCCACCCACCCCTTGCACGAGTATATACATCATCTTTCGCATTTTTTTCATCACCAAAACATCCGACGTGTGTGTGTGTGTGTGTGTTAATTTTCCTCGTTTTTCCGACCGGTCGACCGTCGCTGTCGGAAAATTCAAATTTTCAAAGTTTGTTTATTGTGACACCGGGAATGTTTCGTTTGTGATGCGCGCGGCGCCGTATGTGTTTTCCTGTGCGAAATTCGATTCTAATGAGATTTTTGTGCGGAATGTTTACTTTTTAGTTTGTAGTGTGTTATGTGTTTAGTTGTTTAAATTATTGTATTATATTTTCGCATTTGAAGTTTGGCAGGGATTAAAACGGTGCGCGATTACAATATGCGCCCGGTGATAGCGTTAAGAGTTTGACTTTATTTTATTTGGTTTGAGTTAAATGTTATAATTATTATAGTCAAATTTTAAAATTAATCGTTTAATTTTTTTTTATTTAATTATTTTTTATGCATCGATGTTATGTTTTCATTCCCGATTCTTGTAAAATTTTATTCAAACCGAAAGTGCGACGGTTTAATTTAACGCTATTTTAATTTAATCACAACGAGTTAAATAAACGTTCAACTAGATTCCAATAAGAGATTTCCATCGAAAGGGTGAAAAAAGTAAATTCAATTAAAATTTTATTTAATTCTAATAAGGCGCGTCTAGACATGATTTCATAAGAACAACGGATCGATTAAAGCTTTAGTGCTATTTCAAATACAAAGCAATCAAACGACAGTCAAAATTTTAATTAAAATTACAAAGAAATTTACGTGTGCAAATTAATTTTGAACTAATGGGATTCGAAGCGCCGCAACGCCACGCAGCACTTATGTACTTTTCAACTTGAAAAATTGATAATGAATAGTTTTTGGAACGATCGGTACTAACCCAACTATACGTTGCCATATTTGAGATATAGAGCGAATTATTTACATATGTTCATCGTCAGCCGTGTAATTGGATCGCATTTAAGATAAAATAGAACACGTTTTCGGGGGGCGTCACACACATATACACATTATATCGGCCGATAACTCTATATTCCGTGCATGGGGTGGTGCTAATCCCGTTTTGTATGTTCAGTTCAGTGCAGTGCTTGTGACAATAGTTGATAAATATTGTAAAAAATAATTGAAATTACATAAATTCGACGATGACTAGTTGTGCTAGTGCGCGTAAGCCTCCGTCATCAGTGCGTTCTTGATGGCCGATCAGTGAATCGCTACTGAGTACTTACTTACCGAATAGGTATTTATTGTACACGTACAGGTCACGTGAATTAGTTTGTTAATTAGTTTAGTTAGTTGCACATGACGGTGCTTATGGTGCATGTGTGACGCTTATGGATTATCCGAATCCCGTTTGAAGCCTTATCGGGGACTTCCCTCAAGATGGACAGGACCAGAGCTGTGGACATCCTGCTAGCGTCTTTCCTGCTTATTTCATCAGGTATTATATCATTTTTTTTACAATAAAATTATAAACGAATGTACAAAGGAGACTTTCAAATTTAATACGTTGCTTTATCATGGTCAAAAATGTAATTGATTTGCTCTGCCGTCCTAAGCCCACTTAACGTTACTGACAAAACAACAATATCGAGATAAATGGACTTGAAAGTTTTATTCTAAATTTGTGTTTTTCTTCATATATCTATTACTGATTTATTTTAACTTTTTTTAGTGCATGAGGTTATTTTCTATTGTGTTTTGATAATTCTAAGGAAAAATTAAAAAAAAAAAGAATACTTTAGTAGTTACGTCACTTCATTATTCATTATTAATGTATACATATGACTATTCCAAACTTCAACCACTCTATTTGAAAATAATGAATCTCTAACAATCTTATTTGATTTTTCTTTACGGAGTCTAAGAGTATGACCTCTTAGATGAGGGTTCTCATTGAACATAATGAGGTTGGTCATTTCACATGAATAATGATTATTTATTATTTTGAATACTTCAATTAAATCACCTCTTAATCTCCTCGTCTCCAATGTGGAGAGATTCAGTCTTTTCAATCTTTCATGATAAGGTAGTGACCGAAGTAAATATTGGATACATTATTTTCGCTAAGTATTGATGATACTATTTCTCTGCGCATGCAGATACGTTAGATTTAATAGCTTAAAAAAGTCACTTTTGGATGAAGATGCATAAATTTTGATATGAAAAATCGCAAGAATACACTCCCATAACCCCTAAAACACATCTAACTCATTTTCGTAATTGTTGTCAGTTAAGTTAAGTGGGCTTAGGACGGCAGTGCTAACCAGGTAAGGTAAGAAACTACTAGTAGTTTGTACACCATTGGTAAGTTGGAATTCGTAGGTCTACAGGATGGCTGAAAATTCAACGAACATATTTTCAGTGGTGGTTTTAACAAAAAGGCCACATGGTTATGAGTTGTAAATTGACCGGTATAAAGTTGAATTGTATCTTAAATAATTTGAATTTTTTTTTATATTCATATATTAACATTTTAAATTTTATATACGTATGTATGTATGCAATGGGCTTTCATCTAATTCCTATATATAATAGCGTAAAGAGCTGGGTAGTTGCGGAACGCTCGAATACACTCATGGCACGTACACATATGTACATATGCACACAGCACGGCCATACATTCACGGCATTTTTCAACCACCTACTATATTTTTGTTAAATTTTAAATTACTACATACACTATACATAAATGATAACCATCCGATGACACTGTCAACGAGCAGTTACTAGTAACTACACGTATTCGCGTAAGCGTCTGCCTGTCTGCCTGGGTCGTTGCAGTCACGCCAGCATAAAAATCTAACTGTCAAAGCTTGTTCGAGACGACAACACGAATTTATGATCATACACTTATTTAACGAAACGGTACACTATACAAATGTTTCACGTACTGTCAAACGGGCTAGGGGGTGTACCATTATTGTACAAACCAGCACACACGGTATGTGTTGGGGTTAAAATCCACCTTCATACGGACGGGCAAACCGGCTAGTTGTTGATGAATATGCCTATTCGCAATCCCATATTATCTACAACATTGAGTTTGTTTATGTCCACGCGTGTGTTTAAATTTTTTTTATCCTTTCTGTACGAGATGTCCACGCGCGTTATTTATCCTTTCTGTACGTTGTTTTTTTGCGTTCGTTCTTCGTCCTGAACACAATGTCAAAAGTGTTTTTCACCTGAGCGGCCATTATACGTTTTGACTTCACATTTTGTGTAGACAGTTTTGGCTATGGCCCGAGTCGAAAGTGGCTAATGGCGCGTGGGCATAGCCGCGCGTGGGATTCGATCCCAAAAAACGATGCCTCTGCAAGTCTTTCCACATTTTATCCTATAAACATTTGATACGTTTCAAATCAATCGGAGGACATCATCAAAATTGACCACCATTGCCGCTATTTCAATTTCTAACCGTCACAATAGATCATTCGACTGTGGTGATTGGGAAACGCTGTCGTTTGATGATAATTGTTGGTTGCTAATACGAGAGGCGGTTCACACAATGTTTCGAAACAGAAATATTATCATAGAATGCATCATCGTGTTGACATTTTGCTCCCGTTGCTGCATAGTATAGATTTACACTAATTCAGGCGCGTGTCGACAAGCTTGCCATTTAAATGTGAGTTCACCCCTGATACGAAAGGCTTTTACGGTTTTGGCAATTAGATTTTATTTTTTTGAGTTTCATTAATTATCTGGCGTGGGATTAGAGAGTGGCAAACACAAAGAGTTGCGTTTCAAAAGCGTCACCTGTCGACTGCCTTATGCGGTGGCGCTGACGACTTTTTGAGCCTCAACTATAGATTCACCCACGCCCTCTGACCGTTACGCTCTCGAATTTACGTATATTTGTCTAAAATTAATTAACTTTTGAGTGCGCACACGTACCTGTGTGAGTGGCCCCCAGTATAGGTAGAAGTTCAAACCGAGACAAAACAAAGAAAATGCTTTCATGCGATTATTCAGTCGATTTTCTAAAGTTAAGTCTACTATAGAGAATACTATGGTATTGTGCAAACAATAATTTCTTGTAAAGAAAGGACACTGACTTCTTAGTACGACTGCGTCTCGATATTGTAACCAAATACATACATATATACATACACATACGTAGATACGGATCCGAATTCATTCGTGTACAAGTACAAATGTTCGATAACGTCAAGCAAATCGCCAATAAAGAGCGATAACGTTAACGTTACCGTTGACGACAGTCGATGTCGAAGTTTCGATGAAATTACGTTTTTACGCGGTGGTAGCGTCGCGGCCGTAAAAGGGGCGTAATGATACGGCCGTGTGGGATTCGGAATCGACGACTAATAAAAAAAAATTAGACGTTAGCGTATCTAAATTAGAACCGAATCTAAAACGTTTCCTTTTTTTTTTAGACGACCAAGTGTTATCTAAACTAATTTTTGGAGGTTTTCCTGTAAATCAGTTTCACGTTGAATACGAAAGCTTATTATATTAACTTTTATTTGTTCAGTTGAATAATTCTCAATGCCGATTAACTCAAGTTTTTATTGAAATAATTTAGTTTTTTTTTTTTTGTAAAAGGGTGTTCCATCGCATACGCGTATTTTAAATTTGAATTTTGCAGTTTATACAGAATGGTCCACGTAGTGAAGTGCATTTAGCCGACAGCAGTTAGTTCAGTGGCGCCGATTGAATTTTAGCCGAAACCGATCGTTGGTCCGAACGAACGCTAATGATTTCCACTCCAAAGTTTCGGGTTCGTTAGCTCCGATCCGTGGACCTTTTTCCAGGGGCGTGCTAAAAACTTTCAGCTTCGTTTCGGTATCAATTAATTGAATTTCTTTCGGTTTGTCGGCTACGATTGAATTACCCTGCTGTGGATTGAATTTCTTGTTTTTTCTTCAGTCTGCTTTTAAACATACTTTGATTGATCTGTGTATGTATGTATATACATCACCGTAGAACAGATCAATTGCACGATGTTTCGAATTACGTGAAGTAAACTTTTTTTCACTTTAATCTTCAAAAAAAAAAAACAGTTTTAGTAACAACCTAAAAAGTTTTAATATGAATGGAAATATCGTAATATGACCTATTCGGTACACCACTGGGTTATGCAAATATAACATTTTCAGTCAATTCCACGTTCACTTACAGGTGAATCGATTTCAAAAGTTTCGACCTGTTTATTTTTTAACCATCAAAAATCATTGATAACGTATGCACACAGTTATTGCAGTGCGTGAAACGTTCAATTAATTGGTCGAAAAACAATTCCACGAAAAAGCGATTCACCAAAATCTATTTATTCTATATTTATGTACATACATATATAACATCATTTTCAGCCGTTCACCATCCACTGCTGGATGAAGGCCTCCACTTGACTCCACGCATTCTTCTCAATTCATCAGCCCATCTTCCACTCGGTCTACCTTGCTTTCTTTCACATCCTCTCGGATACCATTTCAGTATTTCTCGCGTCCATCTGCCATCCATTCTTCTCGCTATGTGTACATATACTAGTGTAAGCCCGTTGAATATCAACGGAGCGTTCTCATCCCCCGTACTGAAAAATAATATTAAATTTAATAGTTTTTATAGTTGTTGCATCTATGCAATGACAACAACGTACCAATTTAGCAAAGTCGCGAACCTTTTAAGAATAAATATTGGCCAATTATAATAGTACATCCGTCATCGCCTCCGTTGGAAGATAGTGTAAGCACGATTCCTCCCAACCTGGTGATCTCGGGTTCAAATCACACTCGTTCTGGTTTTTTAATTATTTAACAAGGCGAGCGTTATCAGCAGACAGACACACAGACAGACAGACGGATTTCGGCTATTATATGTATATATAATAATAATATATATAATTCAAATTAGCTTATTTTCAACGTGAAAGAAAATATTTTCAAATATCATTTTTTGAGTGGCAATCATTTGATTGGTTTCGATGAATAGATTTTCAATTTATAAACATAATTAATTTGGCGAGTTGTCTTGTAACCGATTTCGTAGCGAGGAAGGGTTGTCTGTCATGAGGGGTGTGTGGTTTGTTCCACCTGATACATAATGAGGTGGTGCGGAACGGACGGACAGACCGTTTGTTTTTACCAGGGCTCTTCTTGTGGTCGTGTTCGTCGTGACCGGGGCCAGGTCGGCTTCCGGTTCCCGACAACTCTCACAAAACTAGTTTTCATTCAAGAAGATCGTGTACCTTAATAACCTCGCACACACGCGTATTATATGCACACATATACATAAATTCAATTCGATCGTCGAATTTATCGAAGCGTTTATTTCGGTTTTATTTTAACCTTTTAGTCCTTTGTTGAGTGAATTTGAGTATACATGAGTCACCCAGTATGTAGAATTCAATAAAATAAACGAAAGGCAATTCTGGGGTAAATGTATACTGATATAATTACTATAAATATATATAAAGGTCTGCCTGGCCGGCTGGGTAGCCGCGGAATGCTCGCATACACACGGCATATACCCATAATATCACCAACACACACAATCACGGCACGGGTAGCGCGAACCGCTCGAATTTTTCAACTACCTACAACATTTTGAACTACTTTGTAAATACACCATGGATATATCTATTGTACATACTAGTTGAATATCAACGGAACGTTCTCATCACCCGTACTGAAAAATAATATTAAGTTTAATAGTTTTTTTATAGTTGTTGCATAGATGGCGCGTTATAATACAACAACGTAACAATTTAGCAATGTCGCGAGCCTATTGAGATATTTTCAAATCGTAGCTGGTTCGTCATCGCCTCCGTTGCATGATAGTGTTAGCACGACTCATTACAAACTGGTGATCACGGGTTCAAATCCCACTCGCGCGCGGACGGTTCGTGTCTTTTAACCATTTACCTCGGCGAGCGTTAACAGCAGACAGACAGACGGATTTCGGCTATTATATTGTATGATATGTGTACATAAATGATAACCACCGATGACACTATTTTATATACATATGTATGTATGTATGTATGTATATTAACGTTAGCATTGTCAACATAATAAACAACAATCAATCAACGATACACTTTACATGTATTTATTTCTCGTATTGTCGAACGGGCTATGGCCTGTTATTGTACAATCCCGGGCGCACGAGTGGGGGTTAGAATCCGCCGTCTTATGACGGACAAACTGGCTAGTTCTTTTATATTAATGTCCGTTTGCCCCGGATTTTTTGGTTCCATTTGTTTTTTTCCCCACCATTCAGCTTTTTCTGATTGATGTTTATCGATATCTCAAAATCTTTTAATATGCTTAAGTAAATCACCCATTCAATTTGAAGTTGATCTAAATTTTATCATTTTCAAATCTCGTTTAAGTGTTTCCAAAGTTTTATTTAATTTTATAGAGGCCTCAGCTTCGAGTAACCTTGTTGTGTACGTATTGATAAACCATTTCAGTTAAACAATTGCGCATTTAAAAGTCCATCATTCCTTTTTAAGTAAACACGATCAAAATTTATATTGATTGCCAGCAGTTTTTTTTTTCTATCGAACCAAATACCGATTTAATTTGCAGTTTCGTGTATATTCGAACGCAATTTATCCGTTTTCATGGCGCCGTCATTCAATTTTCGCGTATATATTTTTTCTCCTTCAGAAAAGTTTTTAAAATTATACACTTTGGACCTCGGAAGAGAACGTCCGGACCAGTTCTTATAAAATTATTCGAATATAAAACCTGATCTTTGAGGACCGGTTCTCGAATTGTCCTTACTTTAATTTATATTCATAGCATCCCGTGCACACTTGTACAACTATGTAATTTGCGTGGACACACGTACGTATATTTACAAGCAATATTCATTATTTATAGTTGCACTAATCGAAATGCACCTGGATTTTCAATCCTAAATTTCAGTGATACGCCAACATAAGCGGTATTTTGACAACGTTGTTTATTGAGGATCAAAATTTTCAGGTAGTTTAGAGTGTCTACGAAGGCTGCCGGGCTATGGGGCGCTTCTCAAACTTTAGAGCTCGTTTAAACTATACCTTTACATTACGTAAAATTAGCCTCGAGCTGAACGGGAGGTTTTTTTTTTTAAAGGCTTAGCATATGCGGTGCTCGGTAGCGCCAGAGCAAGAGATGTTTATCGAGAGTGAGAGAGATGGTTCACACGAGAACAGGTGCTTGCGAACGCGCTGGGACAGGTGGGAGATAAATTCGAATATGGAACGCCTTCACCTTCCAATTCCCCTCTTCTCCAATCCCTTATACATATCCAGGTCGTTTCCCGCTTTTATTATGACCGTCAAAAGTGGGAAAAATTGTCGCGAGCGAAATCCCGACGTGCTTTGTTGAATTTCACATTTTCTTATATCGACCCCCCCCCCCACAATTTGCGTTTCATTTTCGTTAAGGGGTTAACGGTGATTAAAAGCGTTTCGTCAGACGCGAATTTCTCGATGGACGGCCGTGTAAATCTTTCCGATAAGGGTTGCTTCGCCAAAATGGCACCCCCGGGACCCTGCCGTCTAATTACAAAACTGCCAATGTTCGTTGTTGGCGTATTTATGGCTGAGAATTTTAACGACGATTGGTAGTTATGGTTTATGAATATAAAATAATTACCATAGTAAATATGAAGTGCTATGTATTTATTTATTTTTTAAATTGTCTATTCCCCCCTATTAGGAATGATTTTTGTTTATTTTATCGGTTGAAAAATAAATTTATTTATTTGTTTGTTTAATATTTATTTATTTATTTATATAAAACAGTAGCTTAAGCTTAATATAATCCTTAACTAAGCACCTGTACAGAGATGTTTTTTTAAGACTGCCAGGAATTTTTCAATAGTTTTGGAACTTCTAATTCCATCCGGCAGTCTATTATACTCCAAAACACCTCTGTACAAGATCCGTCTCCTATTTCTATGTATTTATTTTAACATTTTTTATAATTAAATTATTTTTATTCCTTAAATTATATTCACATACATCCATTCCTCTCACAATAAATTTACTAAAATATTATGGTAAGATATTATTATCTAACTTAAATATAAATACGAACATGTACATCCTCAAAATATCATTCACATTCAACCAATCTAATTCAATCATCATCTTTTTTTTATGCTAGCATACCTATCCGCATTTAAAATACATCTCATACCTCTATTTTGTAATATTTGTAATCTATCTCTAGTTGACTTATCTAACATATTTAATAATGAACCACAATACATGAAATACATATAGCATAATGAGCTAATTTCAAACTAACAGTAACTTACAAAATAAACTTAATGATCTATTTTGTTCATATATGTATCTGAGATCTTCTGGCAGGCTATTGTATTCAACAACACCCCTGTACAAGATACTTCTCCTGGATCTACTTAATTTTAAATTCTTAACTATTAACTTATTCTTATTTTGGTAATAAATTCTTATCTAATTTAAAAATATATACTAGCATGCACACTTTTAATTCAATTCATTCAACATAATTATATCTTACACTACATAGTTAATCTATTGACATTTAAAATACTCCGCATAGCTCTTTTTTTTTCAATTTTTGCAACCTTCAATTAACCCATTTAATAAATTTAAAAATGAAGCAGAGCATATAAAATAATTCATTAGTCGACGAAAAATGGAAAACATAAATTGAAAACGCCATTCGTTTATATGTACATATGTACATATGTAGTGTCGTGTCCCGTTAAATTCGGTCCAGTCTATGCATGTGTGTATGTATAGGTACATATACATACATATATATGTATGTACTCTTTCGCCGGTATAAAAATGTACGAGATTATGAAGCAGCGCGATAGTAACCGGATACCCTTTATTGTTCTCATTATTCTGCAGCTTTGATATCAAAATCGCAGTCTGGTTTTTTTTTGTTTTACAAAAACACATACATATACATACATACATACATACACACTCGCTCATCCGCCACTGATATTCTCTCACACTTTATCCGTCTACCCTTTTATCTTAGCGCGTCCTTTTTTGCGACCCTCCCGGTCGTGGGAGCTTCTTGAAGATGGCCGTCGAGATGAGTGTCACTCGGTGACAAGTCATAACTAGCGCACCGGCACCTATCCGACATTTCCTCCCCTATCCTCGTACCCTTACGGCTTATCGATCACTACCCTATACATACGTAGAAAAAGTTTAGATGTACATATGTATGTACATACATACATATGTATGTAGAAGACGCTTCGACGGCGTCTATTAAGGCATCGCTAAAATTGGCGATTTTTAATACATTAATATACATATGTACCTATACATACATATGTAGATAGCTTTAGCGCTTCCATGCAACATCGAAGCTTTTTTTTTGCCAATATAAGTTATCAATATCATTGATGAAAACCAGACGATTTGCCCGTGATACGATGAATGGATTCTAACCTCATCACCGAATCGTTACCCATACGCGTACAGTACAGCCCATAGTCCTTTTAACAGTACATGAAACAATTGTACAGACATGACGGACAACAGTCTTTGACCCATTGAAGCTTTGCGTCTTGGCCTCTTACCCACCTTCGTATGTATGTACATACATATATAGCGACGCCAAAGGGACTACGCTCTGCCGAAGGGACTCATGAGTTTAATTAAAACTGTATCTAAGGCCCGCCCTAGACGTAACTGAATTACGGTGCGTTTTAAAACGTAGCGATTTTGCCTGCGGCGCAGTTTTTTTGACGCTCGTCCCTACACGTTAATGTACGAATGCACCTTATAATTCTGCGTGGGCGTGTGCAGCGCCACGGCCGCGGCGTGAACTATACGCGAGCGCTAACACGCTCAAAAATGAGACATTTCCTCGCCAACGCTGAAATCGTTGTCTAAATCGAAAACGGTGCGATTTTGTTCACCTACACGCTCCGTTTTTACGGCACCGTACGCAAATCGCACCGTAATTCAGTTGCGTCTAGGGCCCGCCCAAAGCTGCGCCACGCGCGAGCTTTCCTCTTTTCAGAGGGATGCTCGCTCCTGCCTTGGAGAACGAGCGAGTCGATCTTCGAGAGTGGAAGCCTCCCGGTCGCGGGTGTTAGTAAAACTATGAAACAATTGTTCAGTGTACCGTTGATTGTTATGTTTGCAATGCTAGCGTGACGGCAACGACCCAGGCAGGCAGGCAGGCCAACACTAATATATATAGTATATACATATGTACATACATACATAGACGTAGTAAGGTCGATATTTTTAACGATTTTTCGTTAAGTATCTATAGACTATGATTTCGTGTATGCGCTTTGGCCACATAGTGCCACAAAAGTGCGGGCTATAATCGGCTGTGGCGAATCTAAATTTGAACACATCTAAAGTTCGAAAAGGCGCGTCGTGACCCGAGAGGTCTCGACCCGATCAGAATCGGAGTGGGGTGGGTGATAGTGTCAAAGAGGGGGGGTAGATAAATGTGGGAGGGCACGTGGGCCGCTGGTGTGCGACCGCTGACGTAGCTTTTTTGGTACGAGAGAGCTGTATGCATGTATGTAGAAGAGATGTCATGAGATATGACGATAGGTGTGCGATTCGACAGTGGATGACGAAACTCGCGTGAATGGAGGCTTTATAGGTGTTCGGTTGCACTGACGGTGTTGGCGTGAGTGTGGGCGGTGTGACTATACATACATACATACACTCGAATGTATATTCTAATTGTATTTTATTATTATTGATATAAAACACATTCAAAAATAAACGTTGGGTCAAATTACGAATACAATATGTATTATCATTTACGAATAAGGCTAAAACGCCAATGGGCCAACTCTATTCGGGCGTTTATGCATGCCGATGTGAAAATACTATAAATAGTATAATTGATGAGATTTTTTTGATGCTTTACGTTTCGCCAGAAATAGTAATTGGTTCAATTGATGTTATTAAACAATCATCGGACAGTTGATATAATTTTTGTGTTACATAATCTATGCCATCCGAACTTCGGTCACTACCTTATCATGAAAGATTGAAAAAATGAATCTCTCCACACGGGAGACGAGGAGATTAAGAGGTGATTTAATTGAAGTATTAAAAATAATAAACAATCATTATTCATGTTAAATGACCAACCTCATTATGTTCAATGAGAACCCTCATCTAAGAGGTCATACTCTTAGACTCCGTAAAGAAAAATCAAATAAGATTGTTAGAGATTCATTCTTTTCAAATAGAGTGGTATT
Organism: Parapsyche elsis; assembly: GCA_022651745.1. Taxonomy (NCBI): domain Eukaryota; kingdom Metazoa; phylum Arthropoda; class Insecta; order Trichoptera; family Hydropsychidae; genus Parapsyche; species Parapsyche elsis. The sequence goes on along the minus strand of JAGVSN010000003.1, from coordinate 7,161,007 downwards.
TGGAATAGTCTTCCGGATTCAATAGTCACTTTAAAATATGTTAATTTATATAAAAATCAACTCGATTTATTCTTAAAAAACAATGGTTATTTAATAAATGGACCATTATTCATTTTATTTTTGTTTTTATCTTATTTTTATTTTTGTACCAAACCCCATGGGCCTATCGGCTATGCCGCCTCTCCATGTAATTATTAAATAAATAAATAAATAATCGTTTTCGCCGAGCCGCGCATATTAAGCGAGATCCAATGTCATGTTAACCTTTGGTAAAATTGAAATTTGAAAGTCATTTCCGTATAATGTTCACGTTCTTGCGCTTTTCACACTCTTCAAGTTTCAGCTTTAATTCCGATAAATTCTTACAATATTTGTACGATTCAACGTCGGATCGTGGGGGTGGGTGGGCCTATTTCCAAACGCCTTTTAAAAGAGATTCGATTTGAGATTTACGCGCGGCTCTAAAAAAAGGGGGAAGAAATCTCCCCCATCGCAACTACCCGAACGGGTGCTAGGCGCATGGGTAGTAGTATGTGCGAAAAATTTGTACGAAATTCGAAAAGTCGGAATGATGCGATTTATATTCACAGTTATCGCCGTGAAAAGTTTATGATTATTGTGTACCGAAGCGGCGTTATGCGCTATGTCGAAAATCGTTACTCGCGCCTTAATATTTTATTTGAAGGGAATGTTTTCTTATCAATCCGCGTTACGTGTGTACGTACACGATAAGCATTTTTTTTATTATTATTTTTATTGATACGAATTTTCGCTCGACTGTTTACGCTCGCTAAATGTCTGGAAATTGTGCAACGCCTCCTTCGTCTTTAATTACTTATATGCCAAGCGTTTCGACAGGTACGTTTCCTCCATTAACAGGTTGTGCAATGATAATAATTTGAGTCTAGATTATTTTTAATACAAAGTATTCGTAGACACACGCGATCAGCTTAAATCGATTCAATTTAATAATACGTATATGTATGTACAGCCAAATGTTAAGGAAATGATTTAGTTAAATTAAATATATGTACATATGTATGTATATTAAAAATTTTCACGTGTCAAAATTCAATGAATGATATATTTGTATTACGGCAGAACTTTTGCTTTACAATCACGTTAGTTTCCATTCGGATTTCATTCATAAGAACACCTCGTAATCAACAACTCTCGAGGTATACGCAAACGTTCGATGGCCACTTGACCAGTTGAAATGAGTGTGTATCTGTATGTACATACATATGTACGTACTTGTGGCGATTTGCCGACACACGCGCGCTATTATCTTTGGTCAGGTCTCGTGTCGAAAGACCAAAGACTCCCACGTCCATTCGGCCAAAATATCATGACGGTGCAGCATCCATTCATGATTTTTTTTCGACCAGAAAATAATAACAAAAAAAAAAACGTACATAATAATACGGCAGGTGAAAGGAGTTGAAAAATCGACTAGATAGTTACGCGTGGGAGTTCAAAATCAATAGTGGGCACTGGGCCGCTCGCTGATGTCATGCTTGCGATGAAATCTCCTACAAAGTGGTTGATGATCGACCTTATAAATGATCTTTGTGTGGAAATGAACGCCATTGAATCATTTTAAATTTTGGTTTTAGATTTGTATGTACATGTATGTCTCGATGTCGATTTTTGGTTTTAAATCTATCGGAAAACCTTTTATCGCGAAAATGGCGTATACAAATCAAACAAATTTGTTGTGTACCGTTAATAGCAACTCGGTGTACCGTTTTATATCCATTAACCCGAGCTCGGGCTATCCATTCTTTACGATGTTCGTGGCGACATTAAATCTGTAGATAAGAATGAATAATTATGTTGAAATTGTCTCGTGTTGTTTTCGGCCGTTAGTGAGTGCCGCTGCGGTCCATTCCGAACGGGTGCATCGTTTTTGAATGCGTTCCAAAACTGCGTTCTATTCTCGTTCATTCCGACTGTTAAATTAACCGATGCCGCTGTATCCCAGTTATGGATTACCTATATATCGCTATGTGATCCGAAATCGCCTTTGTTTTCATACCTATCCATTTCGAAAGCTCGACGCGAATGGACGATTTTCACCACACACAGAAAATCGTATAGCAAATATTCAAATGTATTATTATGTATGTATATTGCGTTATTGTGTTACACATACCATAAATCGCTCAACTTGTGCTCAATCAATACACGAAGGGCCTCGTCGTGGAAAGTGTAGTATTTTGAAGGTTTCGCATACAGAGTGAAATTTGGGAAACGCGGTTACTTACATAGCACTGTTTTTTTCGCTGCGGCTATCTCGCCGCAGAGTTTTCTTAACCCCTTCACTTCTCGGATGAGAGGCGTACGTACGTCGTAAAACTAACTAAGTTTGCAAAATTTTGAAATTTCTCCGCAATAGTTAACCGTCGTACTTTATGCTCGAGTTATTTCTCCGGGGAGCGGGATGAGCGGCCTAGGGGTTAACTCGACTCTGTTGGAGATACATAGGAGGAGGATGGAGAGTTATACAAACAATTTGTCCTAGTTTGCCTTCCATCACTGTGTACATATTTTAACCCCCCTTTTTTTTATAGCTAAGTATATTTGTCTTATCGTTAATTGTATAGGCCACATTGAACAGTTTTTAGCTTATATTCTACCGTAAAATCACATTGGACCACTTAACCACTTAACATAATCGAATTGGAATTAGCCGAGTTGACTGTATTATTCTGATGGTTTTTCGGTTAGTGTGTACATATACTGTATATGTAGGTATCTGTAGTCGTCGTCATTTTGTCTCACAGTCCTATTTATTTCTCGCCTTTTCTGTTTTTGCAATCTATTAGGAAGCTGTCCGTGCTTTAGGCGTTACCTCGAGTGACACTTTTCGCGACGTCCGTGTGTTCAACTCATTATCAATCAATCACACCGCCGAAGTGGTGTAATAACGAGCTAGGGGTTTTTGCAGGCCCCTTCACCCACTCCCCATCGATCACTCCCACCTCCCTAGTTTCGACGAAAACGCCATCGATTTTCAAATTAAGCTCAACGTTATGACGGAAGGATGTCTGAAGGAGATGAAGATGTATGACCGGGCGTCGTTTGAAGACTTCTTCTGCTTGAACGATCATTTTCAATACCGAAATCAATCTGTACAGTATAACAGCGAAGGGTTCACGCGTAGTCGAGTGTAAATGTTAGTATTTGTGTTGGTATTTAAAATAATTTTGATTTGTGTCTCAGCTTTCGTTGGAAGCTCCTAGCCGACTAGCGCGTGCGCTGATAAGGCTTCAGTCCATCCGCTGCAAAGATCGTAATGTAAATATTTTTTGCGCCCCTTTTTTTTTTTTTTTTTTTTTTTTTTTTTTTCGATTTCGGGTCATACATACTTTTATGTCATCTAATGGGTTATTCGTTGCATTATTTCAGCGGTGAAAATCTCTCGTTGGTGACGGAAATTCCACCGGTGATTGATGGCGTAGTATCGTCGCCGCACACACGTATCGATAATTGACACGTGTCGGATTGAATTGATGGCGCCAAATAAAACTGAAAGCGAATATATGTATGAATAAAGTTGATAATTGAAATTTGTACTGATCGTTTGTCGGATTTTTTGATAGGGTGGGAAAATAGTTTTGAGCGATTGGATGAGCCACGACTGTTTGACGGGTCGTTGAAAGCTTCGAGATTAATGGGTAGTTTTTTTCACGTTGGTTTGTTACAGAGCGCTCTATTGCATTGTGGACTTTTAAATCAATTTCGATAAAATTTTTTCATATGCAGTTATTAAAACGGTATTTAATTACTGGAAAACAGTATCCCTGTTCATATGTACATATTTCACTGTGTCATATTTAAAAATAGAATATGTATATAAAAATTCAATTGAATATTGTTTAAATTTAATTTCCGATGAAAATTAATGTATATTTTTCAATCGATATTCAATTTTCATCTATCGATTCGCATATTTACATTATTAAAAGCGCGTTTGTACCAAACACATAAAAAGATCAGCCCCGTACAACGAACCCTTTCGCGTCCTTTGTGCAAAGTATACTTAAGCACTTTCCAAACACCGTGCAGCCAGGAACAAAGGATTTTCCGAAGGAAACAACGACCCTGAATAACTTGAGGAATTTCTGATTTTTTTTTTCAAACCTTCCCTATCGGGACAGATAGGGAGAGGGGGTGAGGGTTTCGTGGATGGGGATGGGTTGAAGGTTCAAATCAATAATTCATCTGCGTGTTGGTAATGCAAATTCGATCGACACACTTCACCGCGCACAATCTGTTTCGTTGAAAATCTTTAATTTTTTTACATGCTCTGAAAATCGACACTCGAGCACGAACTTTGAGATTTTTAGGAACACGTCTTGAGATTCTTTTGGTATCTTTTGAGTTGCGTTTGTATGTATGTATGTATGTATATGAACGGTGCAGGATGAACGGTGCGATAAGGCGAGTTTTCCATTGAGCCGAGTGACAGGGGGATCGGAACAATGGGGATGATATTTCAATCAGAGGGGGCTGATAATGTCAAAAGTGATCGACACGAGGAGGAGGGTCTGAAAAATTGTGGAAAACAAACCGCACCCTTGTCTCGCAGTGATTTTCGACGGGGTCGGCTGAAAGACGAGACGAGACGCCATTGACGAAAATTTGTTTAACGTTAAATTTTACCGTACGTACATACAAAAATCGAACATATTAAATTTTCACAAACAACAGACGGCGTCTTGGCTTGTTTGAACAATTCAAATTTAATATTAAAAATGTTTTGAAATTTTTTTACGAAGAGTCAAACTTTCGATTTTTAGTTTACGGCTTTTCTATATTTCGGAAAAAAAATATTAAACGGTAGTAAAATTTGGTGAAATTCCCTATTTTTCTTCGTAGAAGTCCGTTTAAACTTTAGTGCAAAGAAAAAAAACCGCTCTTCAAAGGACCATTTGCTAGGACGGCAACGCGGTTATTTAATTAATGGTCGAGCGACGGAAAAGTTCTCTCGTATCCGAGCTAGATTTTCCGGAAAAGCGAGCAGTCCGGAACGGAAATTATTTATTGCTTATTACGCGAGGAGTTCGGCTTCACTCGGCAACACTACACGTGTGTGTGTATCTGTGTGTGTGTGTGTGTGTGTGTGTGTTTATTCTTCTTTTACGGTTTTGTCTGAGGCCTGAACCTCTGAAGTTTGTTTTAGCCCCTGAAACGGCCGTGCCCCTGAATACATTATCGCTTTATGGCCGCAAAGGCCGGGACAGGGATTTGAACCCAGGACCGCGGTCCAACTATGGTCTCCTCTCCCCTTCTTTCCCCGCCCACGTATAGTTTTGCGCCCCTGCGAACGGATTTTTATGATGGTTGCCTTTTATTACCATAAAAGGGGTATGATATTTATAACGAGCACACACACACACATAAATACATTTGGCATTAAATGTTCCTTCCCTCTACATGCTAAAGCTATTTTATAGCTGAAATTTAAAATTCTAGTGGCGGTGCGAAGCCCTATTGTGGGAAATTATGTTAACCCTTTGACTGGATACGTGACGTTATCGCGCGGTTACGCTAATGCACAAAATAAAATACCAGATTACATCTGATGGCGTCCATACTGCAACTGTGTGAATCTAAACTGATTGAAAATTAATTACCAATGATATGCTAGAAAGTTATTTTAATTTATATGTTTATATGTAAGTAGTTTGTATGTACCTACATATGTATGTATGTATATGTACATATGTTGGATACTTTGTACCATGACAATGTAGGTCGTCGAGTTTGCATATTAAAATTATCGTCGAGTTCAAGTCGAATTATAATCATTTGAATAATTTACAAGGTTCCAGGACGATCTGGTCCGCGCGGTAATTAACTCGGGCCAAAAAGCTAAATATCCTCGGGTAACTGGAGCGAATCGGTGGAGTTTGCGGTTTTACCACGGCTTAGTAGCTGTGCGGTACAAGTCGGGCCCGATGGCTAATTGAGTATCATACGCGCTCTATGCCAAAATATCACACGAAAACAATAAATGAATAGTTCTTAAACCGCCGAATACGGCGGCTTTTTGAAGTTACATAGATTCGCGCGCTCTTCTTATTCCGGATACGTTCCGGCTTTGACCCTTTCGTGCGCGCGCGCGTTTAACCTCGTTACGTCGACGAGACGAAACCGTAGCGGAGTTCCCTGTCTCGATTATGCGAATGCACCCGTATGCAAAATGCGAAGTGAGACCTATGCACACCTTCAAAGCGGCAAAAATCCAATTTGGCGGACTGGAACTCGGTTGCGGTGCACCTGCGAGACCGTAAACGTCACGGGATGCAGTTGAATATGAAATGTCGTAAAAGTCGGAACGGAATCCCGAAAACGTGTTCAGCGGTGTTCATCTGTGGATTGCAGCTGAGTGAAAATTGTGACTTTATGCCGCCCTTTTAATAAACAAGCAGAATCAAGGCGCCCGCACACCGCTGCGAATTCGTGCATGAAAACCTAGCGAATTTCGCAAGTCTATCGGCCTGCGCAAGCGCCGGTTTCTGTCACTCTGACATAACCTATCAAACTACCATCTGTCACCTCGCTTTCGGAACGTTTGTATTTCACTCACGATTCTAACATAGACTCAAATCAGAGTTATTTACATACAACTTTTCCACAAACGTCATCGAAATCGAGCGAATCGGCGAAACTTCGCGGACGCGGAAATCCTTCTTGGTGTAGAGGCGCGTATTCAGTTAAGTTAAACAAAACGCGCGATAGCTCTCTATACTAGCGAAAACGCTTTTTCGTGCATTAATGCCACACGCGCGCATCTCACATTATTTATTGCGAATTTGTTTCAATTCTATTAATAATCAATTGTTTTTGCACTACTTTACGTAATATATCTATTATAACAGCTAACAAATACCGTTTCAAGGCAAACTAAAGTTCACCACGTGGTTAAAGCCAACTTTGCTGGCATTTGTTGATGTCAACTTTGACGTTCGCGCTATCGTGCGTTCTGTTTAGCTTAACTGAATAAATCGCGGCTATGTGATACAACTCCCCACCATACCAACCTTGTGATTTTCCTACCTGTTTTCCCACCTGTTCGCAGCGGTGTGCCGGCGCCTTTATGTATTTAAATTTACGCTACAATAAATTAGTATTAGGAAATCGAATCACGAACCTTTGTTCACGGGTCAAATGCTCTATAGCTGTGGTCTGTTATATTATTCATGTACATAGGATCCAAAGCAACCAAGGCTCCGCATCCACCTTTAAAACAAATAGGAACGCGTTGACGGAGTAAAAAAATATACAAACCGTAATATAAGCCTGTAAAAAGAAGCTTTTATGTACGTCACGGACTTGGGAGAAATGTGGGTGAGGGGGTGGAACTTTCCGATAGTTGAGTCTTAGCGAAAGCTCGCCGAGCGGGAGCTTTCAGTTTTATTGAAAACTTTGGCGGAGAGGGTGGACGAGAGGCGGCTTAAGGGTGGCGGGGTGGCGAGAGAGGGCAGCTTTTTTAAATAAAGTAATTACTCGCAATAAATCTTGAAGACAGGTCATGATACCCCGTAGGGAGGGCCCGGCCGCGCAGATGGGCCCCCGAGAACGGAATCGACGTCACTCAAGTGTCATGTCATATATTAATTGCGCGCCCCTGAAATAAACCACACGTCGTCGTGCGCGTATAATATTGTAACTACCTAGTTAGTTGAACGTTAGGCCCGTAACGCACTTGGCTGCCTGGCTGCAGCTGCCATGGCTGCGCAGCCAGGCAGCCAGTGCTCGAAATGGAAATTTTCACGAATGGGAGCGCTCGATAATTTTCAAAAAATATCAAACGACCTTTTTTTTTAACTACATATATGTATAGAAAATGTACGTACATTTCTATACATACATATATTATAACACCAAAACACTTACGTAACATATGTACACCAATATAAATGAATTTATGGTTGTATATATTAGGTTATTAGTATTATTATTATAGAAACTGTATTACATACATACATGCATATATTTAAACGGTTAGTTTTTTTTAAATTTGAATAATTGTTAATATCACTATTTAGTTATAAGTCACGTGCAGTAATTATAATTCAGACAACTTAAAAAATGTTGCTAGAAAAGTGTTTGTTAGTGATGAAGTGCAGTAATAAAATATAAATAAAAAAAATAATCAAGCGATTCCCGATGATAGATTGAAATTGCAAATACGTTCGGTATATTCAAGTTCTCTCATCAGAGGGACAGGCAAGACTGAAGTATTTTGAAATTTTGGTTCCTTTAGTATAATGGTAGCGGTACAGCTACTTTAGAAATTTTGTTAAAATAAGAAAGCCGACAATTCAAAGAAAGATATCGTAAATTATCGAAATGACCGATGCCCCGAGAGGGACCCGTTGCAGTTCGACCATAGTGTGACAGACAGTGCCGACCATAAAGCAATAAAACTTTTTGCGCATAAAAACCCTCGAATTCTAAATGTTATCTTCAAGTAACACAAGTGCATCTAGCTTTTTCAAAACATAATAATATTTTAAATGGCTTTTGGCTACAGATAAGATGCCTTTGTCGGAATTGAAATGTAAAGAATTTAACTTTCAGTCAAAGATTGTGATTTAGTAGTCATAAATGTAAAAAAAAATTCACCTTCTAACATTTTTTCGGTAATAATTATTGAAAGAGCACGGAAATTTTGGTTTTTTACGAAAGTGAGCGCTAAATTTACAGATTTCACGAAAGGGAACGCCCGCTCCCTGCCGCTCCCGCTGAATTCGAGCACTGCAGGCAGCCAAGTGCGTTACGGGCCTTACGAGTTCGAGAACCGATGACGCGCGTAATCGCTCGTTTCCTCCTCTTTCGCCCCCCATTGAAATCTCCACGTGTTCCAATAGCACATTGATACATTATTTATATCCGAATATACGCACTGCCTTAGTTGATTTATTTTTTTAGAGATGGGTGGGTCACGGTTTTTTTTTTGTTATATCACTCGTAATAATTTTTTTACGCCTCTGCGGAGTTATGAAGCTGGCCCCGAAACCGACCCCACCGCGATCCGAGCAATTAAGCGACCCTTTGTTTTGTAAAATTGCCCCGCAATAATTAAAAAACGGATCGAATCCGGCGACCGAACCGAGGGGGCGTAGTACTAATCCGGATGTGGACGCGCGTTTCGCAAACAATGCAGTTTGATGCACTCACTCGTCTACCCCTGATTGCCAACGGGGTTTCGTCGGAAGGGAGTGAGAAATGACTCGTGCTTGCATGCATGAACAGATGCGTTGATTGCAGGGACACCCCCCATCCCGACACTAATCCGAAGGGGTTGTATTTCAGCCCCCAACCCTTCCTTGCCCTCACGGTTAACCTTTTGCACTGTATCTATTGCGATCACGTTGTAAAGTGTAAACGTATCCTATTTTAACGATCCTTGTTATTTGGATGTAAATCAAACGGCTTGATCTTTCAAGACTGTTTTTTTGTAGGTACATACATATGTACATACATATGTATGTACAATATCACAGAAGAGAAGCAAACGTAATAAAATTCGTTCTCAGAAAATTTGATCAAGACATTTTTTTGTTAGAAAAAAATCGCTTAAGCGAACAAAAGTCAAGTAATTTAAGCTTGTTTTTGATTTTGGTCCAAATATTTATTTTTAAAATACATACATAGTTTTGTTTTGACTCACTCAAAAAAAGCAAATATGTAATCGAAACTTTAAATCTAATTCTATGTACATACATTACTTATAGACCGGGCTTAAAAACATTATTTAAAAAAAAATATTAAAAAATTGTTTGTTTTTTTTTTAACAAACAATTTTAATTAAAATGTAAATCAAACAATGTTTTTACTGTATTCTTTGTATTATTTCATTTAATAACCTATTCTATTGCTTTTCACTGTGCTCAAAACCAAAAATTCCTCGATTTTACACCTTATGTATGGCAACTTCCATACAATTTTTTTTTAATCACAATTGGACCACTTTCTGACCTGGCAACATCAAAAATATTGATGACTGTGACCTATCAAAACAATATCCGTTGCCAGAATGCGGTCTTCATATTTTACATACAGCCTTCCCTTGGGAGCCTACACTATTATTACTATATATATATTAGCGTAAGAGTTTGCCTGTCTACTTGGTTTCGTTGCGGTCACGCTAGCATTGCCAACATGATAAACAATTTTTTTTAGCGGTGTGTTGGCAACAATCCTCTATCTGTCAAAGCTGGTCTGTGTCAACAATATTATGGCCACATACCCATTCAATTAACGTTACACAGTTACACTATAACATTGCTTGACTTCTGTACTGTTAAACGGGCTATGGGTTTTATTATTATTATTATTATACAAACCAGTGCGCACGTGTGGAGTTAGAATCATATGACGGGCAAACCAGCTTGTACGTACATACATATATATTATATGTACATATACGTGTTTATAATTGAAATTCGTTTGCTTGGATAGAGTATAATAACAATTTGACGCGTCCAATTTTCATCGTGTTTTAGTGAGAATGATTTTTCGCCCGGTTTGTTCTTGTATTCTGCGTGATTTCAAAATTGTGCTGCGACGTTTAAATTAGTTTTTGGCCGTTTTGCTTGAATATTAATTAGCGAGCAACGAGCCACATAAAATATTTAGTAAATTTTCGTCCGGCGAAAACCCTCCTCCCACTAAAAATGACGCCCGAGACGCTTGTAAAATTCGCCTGGTGGATTTCGCACGGAATTTATTTCGTCCTCTTTTCGGGTTGTATTTAAATTGCGGACGGGAATTACGCACCCCCTCCCCCCCTTCCCCACCTCTATTTAGACGTGTGTGCGTCCACACAATTAGGCCGGGATAGGGTTAACAACTCTTGCGAGGGGCACTTTGTAATGTCACTCTTGTTTACCGCGCGGGTGCCTAATGGAACGGTGAAAGTTTCCACCGCAGAAATAATATAAAGACACGCAGTTCGGCAAATATTCTTAGGATTGCGGGATATGTAAATGTATTTAGCGCGTCGAATTAATGTCGTTGTTTGATGTATAATTTGTCGTGGCTGTATAAAACGAGCGATTCGATTGAGATACGTTATGGTGGCCATTCACGGTCCGTACATACGGACGTATACGGAATGTGTCAATTCCTACTGTCAGTAAGACCATTTTAGTAGTGTGCCTGCCTGGGTTGTTGCGGTCATGCTAGCACTGCCAACGTAATAAACAATTTTTTTAGCCGTGCGTCGGCAACAATCTGTCTGTTAAGGCCCCCACACACGGGAAGGCCAAACTGCTTCAGTTTGGCCTGAACGGATGCGTGGACACGTGTCAGTTCTGACTTCTGACTGATCATAGCAAAGAGTGAACGCGCATTTGGATGAAAGTGAACAAAAAGAAAACAATATGGGTTAAACACTGGCTTCGGCGGAAGGAAAGGATTTTCGAAATGAAAACTTTATTTAGAAGCAAATCATAACAATTATTACGTTTAACTTTATTATAGTAGTCTTTCAATTTTATGAACCACAATGGTTCTGAAGTTTTAAATAACTCAATGAATTACATATAATAAAAAGTCTTTGGACCACGATGTCATTTTGTTAAACACACAACGCGAACAAAAATGTCACGCATTACAATCCATTCAATCCATTATTATGCCACCACCTCACATTCGCGCGAATGTTCGCCAACCGTTGGAATTAGGTGACACGCGTGGCCAGAGCGCTGCTATCGTATTGCCAATTAAACGCACAGACAACACTGAATATGGAGGGGGAAAGAGTCCGCCATCTTGCTTTCTTCGCGGTTCGCTCGACTTCCAGCGATGCACCGCGAGTGCTTAACGCGAAAATGTTCGAGTGACATACCCACACGTTGACGCTCGGTACTGCTCGTCAGAGTTCACCCAATGTGAAGTGGCGGCATCACACGTACTCTCAAATGGGTTGTACGGTTATTGTACAAATCAGCGCACACGGGCAGGTGTCGGCGGTTAGAACCCACCGTCATATGACGGATAAACCAGCCAGTGATGAAATAAAATATGTGCATAGTTGAAATAAAATATATGTATATAAAGCAGCGTGAGGTGCTAGAAAAGAGATATATGTGTAAAGGAGGCTGTATATCAGTCCTCGGAATAAGGCCGCATCCTATGGTACAACACGTGTTCCGCGCCCATATGTCCATATAATGTCCACCCCGTGTCACTCGGGGGCGACCGACCATTTTATGGCGGTTTCAACCCTTTGTACGTATATATTTTTTCCTTCGATACGACCCTAATATGAAAGGAATAAGTCTGAACTGAAGTTATGGCGTCCGATGCCACTATAGTATAGACGTCTACGTTTCAGCAGGTACAAAATCGCTTGAATTCAAACCAATTTCAAAGTTTTCCCACGAAAGAGCGATGCAGATTTTTACGGTCGAGTTCAATTTTTAAGAAAGGAATGTAAGTATGTATGTGTGTATATATTCAACATGGAAATTAAATGTCGCGCCAGCGCTCTTATAGATAGACACGACAAAGAAGTGCAAGTAGCGTACAAAATCAACTATTCCCTTCAATGGCACAGTTCAACTTTACGACTCTAAAAATATGTTTAATGTTCGCTTTAACTGCAATTGAAACGTATGCGTTTCTCGCGCTGTAAAACATTTGTATTTCTTTTCTTGTATGGTGGCAGCTGTTACTTTGAGCGAACGCACCTGCTTTCGTTTTCTCACCTGCCAATTAATATATTCGCCTTGGCACGTGGACGAATTGTGCCCTTACAGAGCAGCTGGATCTTTCGGCGTCGCTTCGTCATTAGTAATTCCAAAGCATATAGCTTCATCATCTTAAAAAGTCACCTGTCAACAGGATCAATTATGTATATCGACGTACAGTACCATTTTGTACGACGCGCAAAGCGTGTAAAATATACATAATATGCACTTTCGTTGTGTGTGTATTCCGCTCGAGACCCATTGATATGACTTCATGTGTAATATTTTACCTGTTTGTATATTCAACTCGTTGAATTTTTAAACCAAGAATTCGGATTATTTCCACCTCGCGTCCATATTTCATGCATTAAAACCACCTGTTTTGGTCTACCCACACCCAAACCTACCTCGTATTTTCTTTGCATTTTTCACCCCCCCTTCGACTTCATACCCTCGAGTACGAAGGCTTTTCTTTTGACCCTCGAGAATTTCTTGCCACCGTCTCCCTTACACTCATCCCCTTCGAAGATTTTTATTATTTTTCGAGGGTTTGCTATACTATCTGGCTAGTCTCGCTCCAAAAAGTCGATCGACAGGGCTGGATTTATTTTTACCACCACCGTTACATTTGTAAGCCCAGTAGAAAATTTTCCACGTAATGCAGAAATTATGCGATTGCTACTTTGTATAAAATTTTGGTTCTTTGCGATTTTTTTTCGAGACTGGATCTAATGCTGTTAATGTTTTATGGACAACGCGAAAATTTATCTGGGTCGTAAAGGCGTAAATACCTTTATCGGAACGGGACGCTCGTAACTGAATTGTTAATTTTTTAAAATAAAATTACCTTAATGGCTTTTGTTTATTTTTGATTTGGTTGTTGCAGTATACTGTGCTCTATATGTATGTATGTACACTATTGCTGGTTATTTCTAGCGTATTCCACAATTTTCTTTGGTTTTATTCTTTTGAGCTTAGATTTAATTTCATCGTACGTATATAACTTGCTTCCATTAGTTATCACAACATTAACCGCAGTGATTAGTGAAATTATATTCGTTTGAAATCGATATCTAAATTTTTTACTTGATGCTAGTTTGTTAGTGTTTTCATTTAAGTGCTGAGACTAGCTGGCGCGTAACTCAATTAGACGGTTTGCGTGCTAGATATTTTCTTCAGTTCCAGGAAATGCATTTAATAGCTCGTCTATTTTATACACGTAGTTTGAAGTGCATCACAGCCACAAAGTGCAACACGCAAAACTGAGTTTTACGAATGCCCCGGGCAGCGCGCACTCTCAAAAACGCCGCAAAAGGCCAAAAAGTTTCGCACAAGTTTTCCAGATGCACATCTCATAGTTGTTTTTAAAGTTTGTACTTACTCCGACTGTTGCGACAACGTAGATTTGTTACTTGTTCGCTGCTATGAAATTTTGTTGCGCGTTTCTTCAAACTTGCCCCTCACTATAAGCACAAACAAACGTCCCTCAAAAATTGACGCTTGCCCATTTACACGAACTTTTCCTTCATCTATGTATCGTCATTTTCAGCCGTTCACCATCCACTGCTGGATGAAGGCCTCTCCGATCCTCTTCCATTCCTGTCTGTCTTGAGCAATCTGCATCCACTTGTCTCCACACATTCTTCTCAATTCATCAATCCATCTTCCACTCGGTCTACCTTACTTTCGTTCACATCCTCTGGGATACCATTTCAGTATTTCTCGCGTCCATCTGTCATTCATTCTTTTCGCTATGTGTCCACTACAACTTTTGCACACGTTCCGCGATATCTGTCACTTTGGTCATACTTCTTACCCATGTATTCCTCCTACGATCTCTTCTTATTATACCAAGCATTCACATTTCCATGCTTCTCTGTGTGCCCTGGATCCTACGTAGCATTCTTAAGTTTAGCATCCGAGTTTCACATCCATACGTCATAACTGGCAGTACGCATTGGTCGTATGCCAGCGGAATGTTGGATCTATGTATTAGAAATACAATACGTATGTAGAATGCTTGGAAGAATCGCCTTCAGAATCTTCTCCTTTCTACGATTTTATATTATACTAGTGTAAGCCCCTTTGAATATATATCAACGGACGTGTTTGACGTAATTGATTACGTAACAATTTAGCAAAGTCGCGAACTTACTAAGGATTAATATTTTAAAATTATAGGAGGCTTCCCATCACCGGTGTTGGGTGAACGCGTCAGCGCTAACTCACCCAACCTGGTGATCGCGGGTTCGAATCCCACTCGCGCGATGTTCAAGTTTTTTTAATTATTTTCCGAGGCGAGCGTTATCAGCAGACAGACAGACAGACGGATCTGGGCTATTATATATATAATAATGTAGTAGCTTTGCGTTGTTTGACTGTATACAGGCAAACTCATACTCTGATTAACTTTCGAGCCAATGATCACAAGATCAATTTTCCAAATAGCCTAATGGGGTCGAGTGCGAGGCTAGGACCAAAAAACAATTTTGTCCGTTGAGGGTTGACGCCCTGTCGTTTTAATGTCCACTTGGCAATTCCAACGTGGACACAGTCGATCTGAAAACCAACCGTGTGCGTGTGTGGTGTGTGTATTTTTGTGTGTGAGTGAGACGAGGGTGTCCTCGAGTGAGTCCGAACGGCGGTTTAAGTGCTTGGGGTATTTTTGACCCCGCGTACCCCACACTCCAACATTTTACGACCACAGCGGGGTCAAATGGAGTTTTCTTTATTGGGATTGTTATAATTGCGACGGTTCACGTTCGCTGGAATAATACGAAATTAACCCCAGTTTATGTTTGTCTGTCTGTATGTGTGTGTAATTACACAATGCTTCCTACCTTGGCGTGTCAATTGCTTTTTTTATCTAATTATCTCCTGACCGACTTTTTTCCACTGATTCCGCTTAAATGTAATGTGTACATATTACATACATATGTATGTACATATATACTTCACACGTAAACTATATCGGGGCCTTTACTTCACGAAACGCAAAGATTGGACGAATAATTATTTTCATCGTAATTCACATCTCAAGAAATGGTGGTAGTCTGTGATAGTCATTACATAATTAGATTTATTATTTATTAGACGTTAATTCTGGGGCAAACAGACACTTAGTCGGGGGGGTCTAAGAGGCTAAAGCCTCCCCTCCCCCCCTCTTAACATTATCCTTTTTCTTACTTTACGATATACTTTGTATATTTTTATTTTCTTTATTTCCGAATTATAGCAGTTGCTCTAATTTGTATCGCATCAAATTACTATATGTATGTATAATATTAGCGCGAGATCTGACTGCTTGGGTCGTTGTGGTTACGCTGGCATTGCCAACATAAAAACTTTTTTTAGAGGTTTGTGGCAACATGCAGCGATCAGTCAAAGCTGGTGACGCCCCCATCGTCGTCCCATTCGCCCCGATATAATTCGCATTAGTGCTAATAAACGACGATAGAGAACTTGACGCAGCGATACCGCTCGGGTTTGTGAGGCCTTTATACAATTGTTTCACGTGCTGTCAAACGGGCTACAGTTATTAGGCTGAAGTTATTGAACATATAAACCAGTGCACACGGATGAGCGTTCGGCGATGAGGTTAGAATCCATTCGTCATATGACGGGCAAACCGTCAAGTTGTTAGCAATGATAACATATCTTGGCAAGAAAAAAGCTTCAAGAAGTTTCGATGTTGCATGGAAGCGCTAAAGCTATCTACACATATTTATTTATAAAAGATATACCGCTGTGGCATTACAGGTTTCCTCAAATCGCCACACCCGCAGATACATACATACAAAACTGATATGTACATATAAAACAGATGCAAAAAATAAAATAATAAAACTTTAGAATTTAGAAGAAGCAAAAAATCAATAAAAAAAGTTCAAGGAATGTGACATGATGTTGAGGGTTTATAATAAAAATGTTAGCATCTTGCACAACATTAATTATATTAATGTATTAAAAACCGCCAATTTTAGCGATAACCTCGCGGTTGGGGTTAGAATCCACCGTCATATGACGGGTAAAACCGGCTAGTTTGTCAATAAATTGAAATTATTTGAAAATTGTAATTTTAAGTATGAAATATAAGATTACTTTACTTTACGGTATTACTTAGTAGGAAAATTCAAAAGTGAATGGCGATATGTACGTACATACAAATGTATGTATATTTTTTTATTTTTTGTAACAAAACACGCTTTATTGAATATTCACATCCACTCCCTCCCCACTGCTGCCACTCTTTCTGCAAAAGCTCGATTCACTCGGCGACCTTTTCACTTTTCATATCAATCATCAATCACGACCGCTTTATCTTCGCCCCGTTTCAATTCCTACGTCATTCTTTCGGATCAACCCCCTCCTTACCAACACTACGATTTTCCCCTCTCGTATCTGGGTTCCAGGCCGGTGCACGCGCCGTTCCATCATCCCTTTCGTATGGTCTTTGGACCTATCGTTGCCAAAGGACTCACAAGTGAACGCACCCTCCCATGTCCGACATTTGACGTCCCTTCTTATAACCACTTCCTTGCCGTAAATTGATAATTACCAACATTTTTTTTGTAATGAAATACATTTTTTGACGAATCTAAGACCACATAAGCATTTGGAGAGGGGGGGTAGACTTGTTATTAATGTTGTTCATTACAGAGGGTAGGGAGGTACTCAAACTCTCCCCTCTCATCGTATCACTTTAGCAAATCCTCGAAGGCTCAAATGCCCATATTTCTTCATATACGGATGAAATGTACACGCACTACCCCAAAATACGCGTATTGTTGTATATTTGCGGTCGGCATGATTTATACAAGTACGATTCAAGAGATGTCCCAAAACATTTTGAAGCACAATGTACATACATATGTATGTATGTATACTATTATGTGTATTTTTATCAAACATTGAGAGAAAGTCGCGTGTTGATTACTCCATATTTTATATTAGACGCGCGTCAGGTAGTATAATCCAGTTTTTTCATGACCCCGAGGTATTTAACCCGTTCCGTAATTAACCCCTTCGCGTACGCAACTGAACATACGTTCTCGTGCGCCGCCGCTACTACTATATAAACTATTTTTTTTGTTATTTAAATATTTTATATAATTCGTGGCTTGTCTACATTTTCGGGGGAAAATTTCATTTCACGGTTATAATTAACCTTTTTTCCTCATTGTTTTGTTTTATGTGTTTTTTTTTTTTTTTGACCGGGCTCACGTTTTTATTGTTCAACGGTAACGAGAGTGAAGCTTTTTCGGTAATTACGCGATACGCTATTAGGCGCTCAAAGAGTAAAAAGAGGAAAATAATACAATAATACAATTGATAAAGCGCCTCGATATTTTTTTTTATTGGCCTCATAACTTTTTCATTTATTTTTCAATTTTCCATCCGAAAGCGTTCTCCCCCGAATTAATAAACACAAATGGTGTTGTTGTTTCAGCTGAAGCTCGCGAATTTTACCCAATGAATGTTAGCCAATGGAACACTAGAGTTGTTGTGTAACAATTGATTATTCACTAAAATGAATCTTATGTAAAATATGTCTACAGCTAAATTGAAAAAAACCTTATAATATATAATATTATGATATTATAACATACGTTCTGTATATATTAGCGTAAGCATCTGCCTGTCTACCTTCCTGGATGGTTTTGGTCACGCTAGCGTCGCTAGCATTGCCAACATAATAAACAGAATGTTTTTAGCGGTGTGCTGGCAACAAATCGCTATCTGTCAAAGCTGGTTCGAATCGAAAACGCGATTTTATGGCCATACATCATTCAATCAACGTATACTATAAAACTGTTTCACGTTGTGAACCGACTATGGGCTGTACTGCTATTATACAAACCAGCGTGCATGGTTGGGGAGGGGGGTTAGAATTCAACGTCATACGACGGGCAAACCGGCTAGTTATTTTATATTGAGACGAATCCGAACTTCATGTAAAATATCGAGTGCTTATAAAAATAGTAAATAGTATTAAAATTTTATGGTAGATTTAGTGTTATTGTCCAACCTGTCACCTGCGCCTCAGGATTAACACGTCCGAAGCGTACGTACACGGCTTCTCAACCTTTCCGACGTTTTTACCTTTAGGTACAGATTGAGAAGCGGATTTTTTTTCTGTATGTATGTACATATGTATATACCTGTTTTTGTTTTGACCGCAGCTTTTTTGCCCGGGTTCCTGACTCGGTCGACCCATTTAACCCTACACGGGGCGGACATGGGTCAGTAACGCCCCCGTAATGAAACATCTACTTTTTTTTTGTTGTTGTCTTCTTTCATCCGTCGATTCTCTATACATCTCGTATGAATACGAATTGTACGCATTTCCTTCCGGATGTGTGTGACGATTTTCACGCTATTATAATCCTTTAAGAGCTTTAATTGAAATCGGATTAAAGCGAACGCTTGTTTTTGTGACGCAACGTTGACACAATCGGATGAAGAACAAATGTGACATACATATGACTTTTAGCGATAGTGCATAGTTACATATACATACATACCTATCTGGTGAATTGTTAACAGAAATTTGTTTACAGGAATTCCTTTCAAATTATACGTATTATTATTTTATCGCACTATATGTATATGCAGTTTTATATTTTTTCTTTCGTAAATAGATAGTACAAGTCATATTATTAATCTAAGAAAAAAAAACACGACAATTTCCTGTACACTATTCATTCAGAGGAGTTCCCACGCTATAAATCCTCACATTCTCACCGACTTCTAGCTGGATTTTTGCATCAATTATATAATAATAAAAACCTCCCTTCTTATTTTATAATTACCGTATTCGCGTCAGTTATTGCGCATTTTTTTTTTATGTGGGTATTATTTGCGGTTACTTTGTTTTGCGCTGCCAATGTTTTACGAATAAAAGTTCGCACTCGATGTTTTCAGCATGTTTGTGTATGCTTTTAGTATTGTAGTCGCGCATATGGGAATTCGCGATTTTTTCTGCTGTTGCTATGCAGTCGAAATGTGATGCAAATTTTCATACAGCTTTCAGCGGTGCCCATTTTATACGAAGCTTACCTGTTTACATAAAGCCGTAACACGTGCATAAAGCTGTCGCTGTTCGGATCAATGGATTTTTTATAGTGCATATTTCATTACTGTAATTTATTTCATACATAGTGTTGTGTTTGAAGAAATGGCATACGATAGATACGCTTTTAGCATGCCGTTCACATTCGCATCGAATGATCCCAATAAAAGTGTACGAGCGCGTCGATCGTAATATGAATACGGTGAAAAAAATAATATAAATAAATTCACATTCGGATCGCAGTCATCGTTGAAAATTATACCCGGGCTGCCGATGCGAATGTGAATTAAAACCACCGCGCTTACTTACCGCGAGTGTTTCTCAGTACCTCTAGTGCGGTCACGTTCTAAGCGTACGTTGTACGAAACGCGCATACAAAGGTGCGCTTAGAATGTGACAATTTGGCGTGCAACTCGTCCCCGGGGCGTTTTCCGCACGAGGAATATTGCGCGCGAAAGCGGTACGTGGTAGAATTACGTGCGTCGCATACGATACCATGATAATTTGACGATTTTCCTAGTGAAAAATGAACGACATCGATCCATATTCGTATGTACATATGTACATACATATGTAGATGAAGTCAACTCGGAAATTTCGTATTGTGCAAACTTACACTTGCATTCGAAATATGTATAGTTAAATATCGCTCACTTAGATTAGATTGTACTGAAAAGTTTTGTTTATTTATTATGATTGAATTATCTTTGTGTGGTATTCATATAGTGATTTTGTATTAGTATCAAATTATAATCGAAACTTGAAACATTCGTAGATTGGTGTTAGAAATGTATAGATTATGATAAATGTGATCAGTTTATTCATTGTTATGAGGTTGTCACACGAGCACTTCTCTAGATTTGTCGTTTTACAAAGTAATTAGTGACATAGCGGTTAACAATTTCATCAACGTGACCCACTTAATTGAAATCTGTCTAGACTTTGAACAAATATCGTTCGGATACTGTGTTGAAACTGTCAGTTTTGAGGTAATTAGGTGTAACTCTAATAATTCAATTGATTGCGGTGTTTTTTGTGAAAATTTTTATTTTTTATCAAAGTGTAAAACAAATTCGCTTGGTTGAATTTGTATAATACAATATAACATTCATGAGAAAACATTTTCTTTTCGTGGCGGGAAAACCAAGGCAGCTGTCGAGTGGATCATTTGTTTTTATGGCCGATAAGGTTATACTGCAACATCAGTGGATATATGTACAAGTCGGAAGATACAATGTCGGAAATTTTGCAATTTATATAAAAGTGTATCTTGCATGACGCACTTCAAAAATCGAGTCCTTCTTCAAAGGTCTGCTCGGGTTCTGGGTAATGCGCTCTAAGGACGAGAGACGACAGGTGGGTCGAGGACTTATACACCTGCCGTTCTTTCGTTTTTTTTCTCTGTTTCATTTTGGATCTCTTTTTTACCGCAGACAATAATGTATGTATAAAACCTGGTGCTCTTTTTGGGTGAGAATTCCCAAAGGATGTGCGGTAAGTCGGCCAAGTCCCATTGTGTAACCCTTGTGTAGCCGACGAAATTTATGAATACCCATCTATTGCTTTATTTTTCGATAATTAAAGTGATTTGAATGAGCTATACAAATTTTATTTAAGTTATAACCAATAATAATTATGTCTAAAACGGTAATAATTCATAAGTAATTGTATTTTTATTAACTCCCTTTTCACACTGTTCAACTTTAAATATTGGTTCTTAAGTTTATTGATTTTAATTTTGTATTTATTGAATTTGTTTCTATACAATTCCAGTGAAAAAAATTAATATAATATAAGTACACTCTCTCTCTCCTTTTAAATTGAATTGAATTAGCGATTGAATTTCTTTCAAATGAATGGAAAAATGTTTTTAAAATATGCAAATGATTTCTATTATTCGACTGTTGAATAATGATGAAGACATAACTACCAAAAAAATATCAAAAAAAATTTTTTGTTGCGAAAAGGTAGACATTTAGAGTAGACAAGAAAGAAGGGGCAATCTTGAAAGCAAGTTTGCTAAGGATGCAAGAGCCTTTTTTTGGGTCGGCAACGTGCCAAACGATACTCTGGTAGTTGCATATTTTATTGTTCGCTATGTCGCTGTGTTCGTCTCTACTTTTTTTCTTGCATCAAATTTGAACATTATGACAAAAACTACGAACGAGGAAGAAGAAATTGAAGCGAGTTTAAGAGTTTCAAGTAGCGGAAGATGGTTTTTAAGTGTTGAGCTGTTGAAAAGTTTGGACAGAGCCAAGTTTTTTAGCCCCGATGTGTTTTGTCTTTGAAAACATACAAATGGCAAAACTCGGCCTTAGTCCCTTTCCTTGGCCAAACATTTAAATCGAATCTACAGTTTGCATAGTAGAAACAGAGCGGTTTCGAATTAAAACTTGGTTTCGTTTACTCGACCTGGAAATAAACACAACTGCTCCTCAAATGTTCATTGATTTTATTTATTGCTATGTACATATCTTTCCATATCCTATAAATATTCCCTTTCATAGTCCTATAAATATTCCCTTAAAAAAAATGTTTTTTCTTTTTTTTTCTTCTCCTTTTTTTGTATCTTCTTTCTGTCTCCAATGGAAATGTCAACAGACTATATTCGTTGGGGGGTGGTGGCCTTATGTGAGGGTCTTAGGGAGAAAGGATGTGGAGGTGTTTCTCTTCAAGGCGGCTTATATCCATATATGTATCTTTCCATTGTCAAATTGTGATTTTTTACGTTGAAGGACCATAGTGTTATAATGTTAATGCAATCGTTATTTTTTGGGACAAGGTGTTGTATTCCATTTTAAGATTCTTCTTTTCGTGTTTTCGCCGTTCGTTCAAATTAGAACCACTCTCGGAAGTATGAATATTCAGCTGCTTCATTAATTATTCAGCATTATTATTGAATTATGAATAATGCATGTTGGTAAGCAAACAAAGCGAATTGAAAATGTTTTTATTATTTATTATTATACGTACACATTTCGCGGTGAACTTTTGATAAAACACCATAAATTAATGATATTATGGCACGAAAAATAATAATCAAATGAGAAAGTTTGACAATCGTATGCTTGCCTGCTGACAGGCTGAGCCGAAATTGTCAATGGCGTCACGATTAGGCATCCCACAATATTTTAATTTATTATTTTTTAATAACAAATGAATTTTATAAACTAATGATTGTTTGTTTTTGTTGTAGGTACGTCTAAATGATTTTTGTAATGCTACGTATTTTTATTCTACTCGAGAAAGGTCAACGAATAAAAAGTGAGTATGTTTATATATACATTTTCGTGTTTAATAACAATAATAATAAATGTTTTTTTAGCGATTAAAATATTTAAAAAAGGCGTTTCCTGTTTAAGTATACGCATTTTCATGTTATGAAGATTCGCATGCCAGATTTCTATAAAAGGAGACTGTACGTCTCCGTCGTCATCGTCGAAATGTCATTTTAGATTATTATCATCGTTGTAATTTATTAAAATTAGCATTCTGCAAACAAAATGTTTACTTAAAAATTAAATTTTTATAATTTAAAATAATGGGCCTGCATGAGTCATCACAGGTGACATCGAATGACACTGCGATTTCTGCAAATTTTTGAAACAGCTTTTTTAATTGAAACTTATGACTCACTCGGTATATATATTTTAGGCGCGTAAACGAGTCTGTTTTTTAATTAAATTGAAACATATAATTTTTTACGTTTTTCTTGCGAAATAATTTTGAAAAAAATTACGCCTTTTAAAATTTCAATTTTGCTCAATTATTTATTATATTTTTTTATTGACGTGTGCGTGATGTATTCAGTTTTCATTCAAGGTGTCCGTTTTGACAGTTTTTTTTTTTTTTTTTTTCTTATTTTGTCAGCTATGAATATGTACTTTCGTGCTAGTTTTCCGTTCAACTCTCGCTCCCCTTTGCGGCACATGTGTCAAACTTTGGACATTACAGGGCCGTTCCCTCGCACATCGCAAAGGGACTGTAAATCCTACATTTAATTTCCGGATCGTAATTTTACAAATGTTATATTTCGCGACGCGCGTTATATATTCTTGTCCATATTCCGACTAACCCTCTCTCTTTCCCTTCAGCTGTCGTACAAACTCATACGGAAAATTTTCTTTCCCACAAACACTATTTCCGTACCCCCAAAGTTCACATGTACCCAGCAGACATGTAAAATATATATGAACAAAATATAAAACTTATGCATGTATTTTATAAAAAAATCTGTTAGGTATTTATATTATTTTCAAACTCGTCATCGTGGAACTTTTGTGAACGTTTATGCAAAACGGTTTATAAATTGTTACTTTTCTACGTTTTGCTTGTAAATTGACAATTAAACATTTTTTTTTATTCCGATCGTATCATATCGTCGTTCTGTCTAGAAGTTTTCGCATATTAAATGTGGGAAGTTGCTAGCCGAACATAATAAACGTATCGAAAAAAATATATATGACGCAGTTTAGATCAAACAAAAAAAAAAAATTAAAAAGTCGTTTTGCATTTTTTTTGGACCGGTTTCTTGTGTTCACCTTATCTTTTCCATTCATAAAATTGTTAATTGATTTGTTGGCACGTGCCCACGATTGTCAATCTGCTGAATGTTTATCGTTAAGTAAATGAATCTCAATTTAACGATCGTAGTAAGTTGTGTTATGCCAGTGTGTGTTATAAGTTATAAGCTCTGTGTGCACGTTGGGAATTGGAGTAGCTGATTTGATGCTTTCATTACAGACATTGTCGGTGAAATACATTGTTTTGATTTTCCGCAGCAGCCCTTACCGATCACGTGTCTACGTCACGTAACTACTTTGAACGTATTCCTGCGAACTATTATGTACGTGTCGCACTATTGCGCAACCGCTTCCGCCGCCGGAAATTCGATGTTCCTTCAAAAACTTATGATAAGTCAATAGTTTATTATATAGGTATGTGGATGCTGTAATGCTTTGAAAATTAGCTGTACAATGTTTGATGCGGAAGATGCGATACCGTTCTGTCAATTGCGAAATTCGCCCATTCGTACGCAACATCGACGCGAAAGCCTGTAATTAGGCTAATTCGAGCTTGACCAATGCGTCAAATTAGACATCGGAAACGTTGAATTATGAGTGTTATTAAACATTATACCGTACTCGTAGTAATAAGCGTCCTTTTGATGTTAGCGGATCGTCGCAATTCCGCATCTGAAGAAATTGAAATTGCGATTCCATCCATGCCTATACTGCGACTGTAGGACATGTTCGTTTCGAATTCTTCGCTTAATTGTGCGTTCGATCGATTTCAAGTTAAATAAATACTTCGCCGAGTCTTCCGAGATGATTGCCTTGCATTTTTTGAATATCTGTCTCTCATTGTGAATGTGTGTATTTTTTTTTTATTTTCTTAAGCTTGGAGTTTTTCATTAAAAGCATTCGATAAAATTTTCATTCAACATACATACATTATATTTCAATATATGTATGTATACACGTATATTTATAGAAACGTCAGTATAAAAGCGCATGCGCGTAAATATAAGGTATTATTAATGATAATTATTAATAAAATTCGGCTTTCCATTTTCGCTTGTGGGCGTTTGGCAAACTCTGATTGAAACATTAATTATTCGTTCACGCTGTTCAATCGACGAACGCGCTCGTGCGTTTTTATCATTTCTCGTTTTGAATGTTTTATGAACACGTACAGATCGATTGATGTCTTTCTACAGCTGATCAATAATTTGTATGATATATCCTTGCATTATTTATGTATTGCACATATTGAGTAAAAGGAAAATTGCATTGAATTCTAAAAGTATCATTTGCTGTTTCAAAATTTTTCATAATAACTAGACCCATTTTGCATTACGCCAAAGCTTTCAACCAAATTTTTTTATCAACTCCAAATAAATGCATGGCTTAATCGAGAAAATCCATTTGACACTGTTTTGCTGAGCCGGATCGTCTATTTTCAATCTAGCAAATCCCTCGGCGTCGACGTGACGGATTTCTGTCGCTGTCGAATCGAATTCGAAATTATACGTCGACAGGATATTCGAATCGAATTAATTTATCACTATTAATCGACAATAATTGCTAATGCACAAAACTACAATATATTGTCACAACTTGTATGTTAGTTTCAAGTAACGTTTGAAGGATACAGTAAACTGTGGCAGAATCAAAAAAAATATTACGAATTAAAAAAATATGTGGGATTTGTGCAAAAATTCATCTCGAGATGAAAAGTTTCGATGTCGATTTTGCGATAAGTAAAAGTGGGAGAAAAAATTGTTTGCCCTTTGGAAACTTTTATTGAAAACTGATTGACGGGAGCATATTTTTTATGTACTGCCATAGACTTTTTTTTGTTCGGAAAGAATTCTAAGTAATCAAAAGTTGAAATGGATATATAAATAAATATAGAATAATAAAATACTGTTTTGTATGTATAAACACGCACCATTTCAATTTATTTAATGTGGAATAATTCTTTAACGCAAATTTGTATAAGCCCGCCCTCATTTAAATAACTACCAATACAAAATATTCAAATTGCTAAATATATTATACGAATTCAGAGAGAGTATTTTCGCACATTACACGTTCGCTTTTACGCATTTAATTTCGATGAATAAATAAATACATGCATTCAAACCGATAACCAAAGAGCTTGGAATAACTAGAGTGGTCGTATGTTAAGCAACTCCATTCGTATATTTGGGAACTAGCCGATTTGCCCGTCATATGACCCCGTCACACCCCAACCTCCATATGTACAATGTAAATTTGAATTTCAGCCTTTACCGAGGCGAGCGTTATCAGCAGACGGACAGACAGACGGAATTGGGCTATTATATATGTATATAATAATACAATTAATTTAATTATATATATCCACTGAATTTTATTTATATACCTAAACGAAATTATATGTATATTAAAAAAAAATAGCAAAATAAAACCATACTAAATGCAAGTCCGATTAAAAGTATTAATTCACAACAAAAAATCTGAAATACAATTTGAAAAACACAGCACTTTGATAACCCGCGCGTTTAACGTAATATTTCATTTAATTTGAGAAAATATAGCCTAAAAATTCCCGAAACGAGAACATATCACTCGAATTCAGAGGCGAGGGCCTGTCACTACGAATTCATAAACAAAACTTTAGTCCAAAATCACATAAATGAAATAAAAAAATCCTACTAATTTGATTTATATTTTTGATAAAATTTTCTTAAGAAAACTGCAGAATTCACGGCATATAAAATTAACGACAAATTTCACGAATCCTTAACACATGAAACAATAAAACAGATTGGAGTCGATAACCCAGCATTCAAGCCTTAAATAAAGCGTTGCGTGTCGAATTTTAGGATATAAAGGCTTTAGACTTTTAGAGGCATGACAATATATGAGAATTTTTATTTAAGTTTACAGTTTTGTATGAATTGATCTTTTTTGGTTAAAAAATTATTTATTATTGATTTTCTTGGGAATAATTTTTTTTCTGAAAACATATTTGGGGCCCCCTGACCCCCAAGGGCCCGCAGGCCCCGCATACTTCCGCGCCGTAGTAGTTAGGCCACTGTAGTAATTTGGCCGAAATGTGTTCGCGAAAACTGATTTTTGCACTAATACAACTAATCGACTGGCATTACGTCGCATTATAAAATTTTATGGAGGGATAATAAAATAACAGCCCATTCTTTAATATTCCAAGCTGTTTGTCGATAACGGACAACGACGCTCCGTCACAGAGGTTACAGCTGAAATAAATTCGCGGTCGAATAGATTCGCACACATTTTAACGTAGTGTCGCTCAACCGTTGTACATTATTAAATGTGTCGCGGGGATTATGCGTTACGCTTAACGTGCGGTATTAACGTGCGACGCGCGTCGCAAATAATCAACAAGTAGTGGCATAGGGCCACGTCCATACATACGTATGTACATACATGGCATGCCACACGCATACACACGTGACGAGCGACTTATCGTCACGCCGTTTTGCGGGCGTGTCGGTGTGTAACTTCAATTTTATGGGGCAGTTAAACGCCGAAGGGTTAATCGCCGCCACTAGCTCAGGTGCTGCGTCTAAACGTCCATAGGGTAGAGGGGACTTCGCCGTCGTAAAGCGAAGGGCCCCAGAATAACGCGAGCATCAAAATTCGGGGCCCCATCCGCTCCAAATTGTCTTTAAGTCGTCGTAATATGTGCGTGTTGTGCCAAAGCGTCGGTGAAATTCTCCGATCCGTGGTACTCCTCTGGTCATTTGCCGCTCTGAGGGGTTAAGATATTGTCGATAATAACCTTTAACAAAAACACTAAACGTCGTCGTATCGCATGCTTTGAACGGTGATCCCGCCGCTTAGAATCTTAGAGCTTGTTCGCGTTAACTTGGCAATTTTTCTGAATGTGACACACTATGTATACTGCGTAAGCGTCCGCTGCTCTGCGATTGGTTGATACGCGGGCGCACGTCGGCTTTATATTACGTTCTCACACTAAGAAATAAAGTAAAAATGCCAAGCCGTACGCACCTTCTGCCTCGATACTGCAAATAGCATACGTATATTTCTTCTATTACATTTTTATGCTGTATATATTAGTGTAAAATTTGTCTGTATGCCTGCCTGGGTCGTTGCGGTGACGCTAGCACGTGACAAATGAAACATTTCAGCAACAAGCTGCCATCTGTCAAAGCTGGTTCGAGTTGGCAACGCGATTTTATGGCCGGCGGAATATTTTATCGAGGGGTTTGGCTTTGGGAATCCATCGTAATATGGCGGGAAAACTGGCTAGTTTATTATGTTATGCCGGTTCTTCACATTCGTGCGAATGTTCGCCAACCGTTGATATTAGATGACGTCGTCGAATGCTGACCAGCATTCGCATGGAAGTGACTGATTGTGGAGGGGGGGTGGAGAGGTCCGCCATCTTGCTTTGTTCGCCTTTTAGCATTCTTTCAGTGCGTTGACCTAAACGCGAACAAGCGCGAGCGACCACCCACATATGGACACTCGGGATTGCTCGTCAGCGCTCGCCGAATGTGAAATGCCGGCATTACATATATCGCCGTTTTAAAATTACGTTTTTTTTCTGTTTTTGGAAACTTGCTCATTTTCAGCTAATGAAACTTAGCGGCACAGTGGTTGATAGTTTCACGACGAGGAGCATTAGCACGTTAGGCTTTACAGTTTTTGCGCAAATAAATTGTCAATATTGTAGAGTTTTTAGCAAGTGAAGCAATATAAAAATTTCACTAATAAAAACAAGTTTTTCGCTTTAATTTGTATTTTTTTAGATTAGTGCTAAAGCATGCGTTAAAAAAAAATCACGTTTTGCGCATTTGAAGCGAACTTGTGGGGGGGTAGTAGGTGGTGTAACGTAACGATGGTGACTTGAGACGGTGTTGAGTTGAAAGGTTGCATCCGGGCAGAGCACAGCTGAAACTATCGATAATACTTTAAGTAGACAAGAAACTGACAGTGGGGGATGAGAAGCGGTGGTGCAAAATAGGGATGATGGTTTGGGGTCGGTCGGGAGGTTACAGCGAGAAGTGGATATCTGGTTCCGGTAAAACTATCCAAATGCAGAAACGGCAGATGAAAATCTCAAATGTGTCGCAAATTTGGTCGAGGAACTTTAACTAGATCAAGTAGGTACAATATCCTTTCCCGGCAACGGCTACGCCAGTATGAATTGTACACGAAGTCTCGAACGTATTTACAGCTTCTCTGTCTCTGCACTCGAGCGTTGGAGTTGGTGAAGTTTATGCGAGTTGGTTATAATACGACTTTGCTCCCACACCGATCCGGGATGTCGAGTCAATAATAAAAAAACTTAAATTGAGTTTTAAACCGACTTTTTTAAAAGACTTTTCGCCGGCTTGGTGTTCTTTTTTTTCAATGTCGTAAATACATTTGTTTGATTGGCCGTACCGCCAAGTGGCCAGACGTTTTCCATAATTGATCTTTGACATCACGTTTTGAGCTTAATATCTAATAATTGCACCTATGTACTTCAAATGATTATGTTAATTTATATGATTCTATTACTGTTAAATTTCATTAAAAAAACATGTATGCATGGTGAAAGGTAACCAGAGAAACTCCTTTGAGAATTTTTAATCGTGCCATATCGCTAACCTTCCCTGCCAAACATAAAACAAATATTATTGACATGGTTTGATTAAATATTAGGATAATTATATGTACATATGTATATTGAGAAGATTCGAACTGTAGACCAAGTTATATTAGATAGCTCAGCAGTTTGCCGCACGCTGAATACCCGTGTATAATGGATGAGCAGAGTATATGAATCTCATCAGTGGTTCATGGCTACCGACAATAAGAGAATATACTCGTAATAATAGATCCTCATCATTTCAATGACAACTATCGTATCGGGATTGATGTAAATCAAACGATACATTCTAGTATAATATGTATCATCATTTTCAGCCGTTCACCATCCACTTCTGGAAGATGGCCTCTCCAATCCTCATCCATTCCTGTCTGTCTTAAGCAATCTGCATCCAGTTTACTCCACACATTCTTCTCAATTCATCAGCCCATCGTTTTCTCGGTCTACCTTGTTTTCTTTCGCATCCTCTCGGATACCATTTGAGTATTTCTCCAGTATCATTATTCAACTTTTTCACACGTTCCGCTATTTCTGCCACTTTGGTCATACTTCTTACCCATGTATTTCTTTTGCGATCTCGTCTTGTTATACCAAGCATACATCTTTCCATGCTTCTCTGTGTGCACTGGATCTTACGTAGCATTCTTGAATTTAGCGTCCAAGTTTCACATCCATACGTCATAACTGGCTGTACGCATTGGTCGTATGCCTTCTTTTTTAAGCATAGCGGAATGTTGGATTTAAAAACTATGTATGTTCATTCTTCCAAAAGCACTCCATCCTAGTTTCACCAATATTCACCAATCGTCCTAGGTATAAATAACTATCTCTACAATATGATTATCTACTGTGACTGCTGTAACATATACATACATACATACGAGTTTTCCTTTTATTTTCTTATAGGAAAAGCGTGGAATTGTACCAACAACGCCTTAAAAATACACATTTGAGATTTATCCTATTATTACATTTACGCACAATTTCACAATATTGTCCAATTCAATATTGAAGTTAAATTTCAATTTAAATGCATGTGAAGGATCGCCGAATTCCATTTGGTTATCCATCGCTGAAAAATCAGTCCGTCGTATTTCACGGCTTGGAATATTCAAGAATAATCCCTTCAATATGTCACATGGGCGAGTGCGAACACCTTTCGCACATAAATACCGTTCGAATTAATCGTCGAGGGTAAGTTAACCCTCTACTGCGTCCTGGCCGCTTATAAATTATGTAAGCTGGAGTCAATAGCTCGTCATATTCGGCGGGAAACCGACTCGGTTTTATCGGGCCACGACCAGAAATCACCATAGTTTTCCATAAGCCTCGCTCGGGGATAATTTATGCGGTGTCTGGATGTGAAGCGACCACCCGCTCTCACCCCGTCGTCGGATTTGCACGCTGTGCAATTCAAATCGGCCAGATTAAAATCTTAAACTTTCATAGTGGTACGTGGTAGTTGTGGGACTGCAGCCGGTAATTGAATGACGGCTACGTTTCGCCGATTCGAATTTATCATGCATGTTTGTGTACGGATTTCAAGTTTGTCGTTGTTGTTCTCCAAGTTGAACGCGGCATGAATGCTTAATCAAAACCTCGGGTGTTAAACTTTGTATCATATATGGCTTTTTGAAGTAATACTTCTTTTCGCTCGGTAAAAAGTAAAAACGGTTCATCCAACGTTCCATACAAACGGAGCGAGCGGTAAGCTCCACTCCTTCAGTTTGGAGGTAGGCTATTGCCCTCTCTCTTGCTCTTTCGCGTTCGTGCGAAAGAGATATCCGCCCTGAAAGTTCGACCACACTGCACCGCCCTTCAGTTTAGTAAAAACGTTTCATCGAAGCGTGGCACGACACCAAAACCAGTGACGGCCAGCGTTCAGCGTGTACCCCCACTCCTCGGCTAGACGTCAGGTAGCACTGAGAACAGTGAGTCATTGGGTGAGCGTTTAAAACCACATTTGTGTACACAATTCTATCACATTCACATCTGTATTCCTTCTTGTACATTGCACTTGCTTTAAATTGGGGATAAGTTTTACTTCTACAGTGAGTAGCGGCTACACACTGCGATTTTTTATAACCATCGACGGACGAAGACATACCCCAGTCGGAAACCTCGAATACGCGCGCGACTGTCTTATGATCGGTCTGATTCGGTCTGTCCGAACTATATGTCACTTGTCTGACATTTAAATCTAGTCTAACCGTTACTCACTTTGACCGTACATTTATTTATTCACTGGCTCACGATCACACTGGAATTTTCGTATCGAATGGTCCCCGCGTGTGATTCATCTCGTGCATTTATAATAGTAGCGCAAGCCCATTAGAGACGAGACAAAAGCACCACGATCGATCATATTAAGCGGCGTATATGGCAAAAAAGGAAAACGTCGTCACTTCTGCCACACCACACGGATCGTTTGCTCTTATTTTGGTAGCACAACATTTGTTTTCGGTGTGTCTATGTATATATATGAGTGCGCCCCACGCGTCGCACAGTGTCGTGCGGGCCATGTGTTCCTCTGGGTATTGTTCGTTATTCTTAGCCTTTTGAACTCGACATTTATGACCTTGAATTAATATTTTGATATGTGGATAAATTTCAATTATTGTTCAAAATTTTGTGTATGTACTTTTTAGGCTTGTTAGATCAAATTCACTATCGCTTGTCACCATATTTAGGTACACAAGTCTCATCAAAAAACGAAAAATAAGCCTCGCACAGTATAAATATGTGTATTCATACTTTTTTTATTGGCCCTTTTCACTTTAAGCATTGTTTGACGCCACGTGCGATTTAACGCACCCCACGAAATTCCCTTTCCGCCTATTATAGCCGAAATTTGCAATTTTCACAATTTCTCCGGGTGCTGGTTTAGAGCATTGCCCGTCTCAAATATCCAACAGATGTTGTGCTTTCGTCGAGAGGCGGGCGACAAAAGGTTAACGTGCCCTCTCTTTCGTCTCATAATTCACGTTGAAAGTACTTTTTTTCCCTCTGATCACTCGCACTATCATTGTGATCGCACGTGTCCTCCGCGCGGTGTAGACTTACAGCGCATATAATAAACTGTACAACGAGTGCAGTAAGGGTTAAAAGGATAGTGTGCGTCACGCGACGAACAAAAACAACGCACACAAAAGGTCAAATGCGCATACGTGTACTGAGCTCATTCTTAGCGGGAATCTGTAACGGCAGTGTGTACGGAATTCTTTGGTGAATTTTCCCACCTTGTATTATCGATATCACCCTTTTGCAGTTGACTTAATATAAAATTTAGTTTAAAATGTTAGTTTTGACGTGAATACGACTGTACGCGGACCAGTATGGGGTACCAGTACGGAAACGGCGGTGTTACGTTTGGATGGGCATACATTCCGATACTATAACTTAGTTACTAATAACACGATCGACAAAAATATTGTTTTATTCGCTCGGGTACAAACGTCTACGATAAATTTCCAACCTTAAATTGGCGGAGCGGGCGTATCTTCCAACGGCTATTTTGCACGTTTTTGGAAATTTCCAAGTAGTATATCTCACGACGTGTTAGCGCGGTGATTTTGCTACCAAACGAAATATTGGCTTGTCGGCCCATACTCGCCGAAAAGCCAATATGAGATACGAAAAAACGCATATCATCAGAAAGAGGGTCTAATCAGTAACAAAATGTCGGTGACAGAACGAGTGAGACGGTATCGCGAACATCGGAAAGTCGACGCGGCGCGTAGGGAAAACAACGACGCGAGCACCTCGACGGCCACTGTTTACCACAGGCCAACGATAAATAAAATTGTAATCGATTACTAGTAAAATATATTAATGTATCTATTTCGATGCTTTCATATTCCAAATAAAATATTAGCCGCTAACGCAGACGTATTCTATGTACAAATTGTTCCTGCGAATTATTATCGAAGAAGTGTTCTGATGTTAACCTTTTAAATTTCGGAATGATGAATCGAGCCGTCTTTCGCGACACGCAAACAAATTTACCTTCGATGAAAAAATCCATCCATTTAATAGGATCACACGCACACACACACACACACACACACCTGTCGTGTCACTAAAACGCGATACATTAATAACTTTGACAAGTTACAGTATAAAGGATGAATGGCTACATTTATGAGATATCCGGAGGGTGTGTGTGAGGCCGGGATGAACGATGACGACGAAAAAGCCAAAAGGGATGTGCGAGTGAGGAAAGGGGTAGGCAAAAAATTAATTTCAAAACGACGCTAAGCGGGGACATCCCGTCGCGTTGTAGACACACCCGCGCCATATAAAAGGACCAGCGATAAATTATTTACGAGGCGTTATTATTATGATCTAAATTTAGTTATAAATGGAGGTCGATCGGTGACCCCTCCTCAACCCCTAGCCAGCCGTTCTGTAGAGTGTTAATTTTGAGATGTGTGAAGTTGCGGGGGTGGGATCGTGGTGATGGTGACTGTCTGGGCGGGGGTAATTGGCGAAACTGTCTCGTGCGGGTAACTTTCGATATTATGCTTCTTGGTATATTGAAAAAGTTTTGCGGCATAGTGCGGTTTTATGGGTCCGGATATTGGATGCGACGTCGTTATTGCGTGTTGTCGATATCGGGGATCCAAATATAAAGGTATCGTCTTCGGGGGTGAAATGAATTTAAGCCGCTTAATCGAATCGCAACGATTGGTGTTGGGTTAGGTTAGAAATAAATTGAATTCGCTTAATAAACTCGGTAGCGCTCGCTCGCGTTGCGTAGGTTAGGTTCGAATAAATTCGGTTCAATTCAAGTGTGCGAATTTTGTCAAAATTGGTTAGTTTGTTTGGGCCGTGTTTCTGAACGTTTCAACTGTCGTTAAATTAAATTGGTTTTTGTTATATTTTGATAATAGTATGTACATTAAACGCATTGACTACCGTTTAATCATTATTATTTATTTATATAATATAGTAGCTAAAGTTAATTACATAATCCTTAACTAAGCAGCTGTACAGAGATGTTTTTTTAAGACTGCCAGGAATTTATCAATAGTTTTGGAACTTCTAATTCCATCCGACAGTCTATTATATTCCAAAACACCTCTGTACAAGATGCATTTTTTTCAAGACATTTTTTTATAATTAAATTTTATTCCTTAAATTTTATTCACATAGGACTGCCAGGAATTTTTCAATAGTTTTGGAACTTCTAATTATATAATATTATACTCCAAAACACCTATGTACAAGATGCTTCTATTTATTTTAACATTTTTTATAATTAAATTATTTTTATTCCATAAATTATATTCACATACATCCATTCCTCTCACAATAAATTTACCAAAATATGATGGTAACATATTATAACTTAAATATAAATACCAATATACAAATCCTCAAAGTATCATTCACATTCAACCAATCTAATTCAATCATCATCTTTTTTTTATACTAGCATACCTATCAACATTTAAAATACATCTCATCATTATTAAACAGTTTGTTTACATGGAAATGCTTTTATATAAAGTTTTTAATGAATTGATTGCTTCTCTGCGCACTGTTTTGGAGTTGAACTGTTGTGGTTGTGGTAATTGAAAACTTAGAGTTATCATATTGCTACGTCAATTCTATTTCTAATTAATTTGAACGTATTCACTGCAGAAATTAGACAATGTTGTTAAATTTCGTAGAAATTGAGCTTTCAAATTTTCATCGTATTTGTTTGTATTGTTGGTTGTGCTCTGAAACATTTTATCGATTGGAGTTTCATGTCTTGGCCGTAACTCACAATTCGCCGGCCAAATGCAATCGGACGATTATTTTTATTTCTCTGGATTTTAGCTGCGAACACAGACGAAACACGAAAAATACAAGTGAAATAAAAAAAAGAAGAGAGATGAGAACTGGACAAATTAAAATTGCAGAGAAAATACAATACAAAATACGGAGCGGACGATGCAAAAAAGAACGAAACATGCCAGACTTAACGTTAGTCAAAAATAAATCGAGTAAAGTTTTAGATACCATATTTTTCCACGAAGTTTATTGTACGTATACTCGTACGTTTTATATATAAATACATATGGAAATTTAAATATCCATCTACCAGACAGATGTATATCAGGACCCGTATGGCTGACTTGGCAATATTCTACGTTTAGCATTTTCTGCTGGTCTTCTGTGCGGTGCGGCGGTGGGAGAGCTACTTCTACGTGAAGCTACCAAATTTAGAAGTTTTTTTTACTCGGTCACGTTCTTCGGTCGGAAGAAAAATCGCATAGACACTCAGACTGACGTTTCAGTCTGCATTCACATTCAACGGATAGCATCTCTCTCTCTGCCTCGTTGGCGGATCGATTTTGAAAAATGAAGTTTCGTCTATTTACAGAGAAAAAAATATTTTTTGTTTAAAATTTCCCAACGTAATATATGTAAATAGAAGAAAATGCGGCGTAAAAGAATTTTCTCGAACGCTATCCTATATTGGTGGAGATTTGCGTTTCCGAAAGATCGAAGCTTATTGCCGTATATTGATACAATGGAAAGTCTTTGCTTGCGCATCTTGCTTTTGTGTTTTGGCATGATTTCTTCGTACTTGTTCGCATTTTGCGTATCGAGAATCGAAAAAATCGGACGAGTGTGTGAAATTGGAGTTTATTTGCATTCGTTTCACAGTTTGTATTTCATCTTATGTTCTTTGCGTTTGTCTCCCTGTCGAATTGGATATATGTATTGTATACATATGCGTGTGTGTTTTACATATATTTTACTTGCTCCCGTTGTCACTTTAAACTTGCTCGTGTTTATTTGCGCCGAGCTTACCACGCGGCAGTTTTTTATTTACGAGCAACATTTGATTTTTAACCTTTTTTTTTCACGATATTGCACACGTGTTACATATTATATGTTTCATCGTCGCACGTTTTTCGAGACCGTGCATCTCATAAAATGCACATTTCTCACGCGCGCTGAATCCTGAAAGAGGAGAAAAAACCAATGTTGAATCATTCTGCGTGCACGTCGCTCGGAGTTATGTATGTAGTGTGTACGCCTTTCGCGTTTATCTTGTGCAAAATTCGCCGTCCGAAATCACCAGGTCGAATCCGGTAAGTTACGTTGTCTTTCCGGAGGCGGGGCCTTTATTGGCGGTTTGATATTCGCGGCAGGGCACACGAGCCCCGGGGATGTGGCGAGAATCAAATCTATCACGGGAAGGGATGGAATTGCGGTGTGTGAGGGGGAGGGATTGACTGCAAAATTCGTTCGCGAAAGCTCGCGCACGTCTATTTTATTGGCAAGCATTAGGCAAGGGAAAAAACGTGACGGACGGCGGACGTCCATGGCGTACGTAGGGGGTTTGGATTTCCCCTGACGGCTAGCGCGCGTGACTACCGCAAAGATGGCGTGGGGTTTGTATTGTGGGAGGATGAGGTCTCTGGACCTCCGATCGTCTCGAACGGTTGATTGATGGTGAACCAATGGAGTCGTCATCGTGACGGAAGGATGCGCGCTCAACTGGCAAAGTGACCTTTGCGAAGCGGAAGTCGTGCCGGAAGCGCTGCTCGCTCCGATCCGCGCTTGCGACATTTTACGCTACAAATAAAATCGAACTGCTTCGAAGCGCATATTTTATTGCGCGTGGCATGACAGCTTCAATATAATCGCTTTCTTTAAGCCTCGCAGAGATAATATTAAACACTATGGTCCGGGGCTCGATCCCTGTGTGATTTTTTTGAACCATAATCATAAATCACGTATGGCGTTGTCTCACGCTCAGAGAGAGACAACGCCATACGTGTGAGGGACAACAACATACGTACGACACGAATTCGTACGAATACGTACCTAGTGTGCGCCCGGTCTTACGAACTTTGTTGCATTACACGTTCGCGTTCTAGTGTGTACTAGGTGTACTAGGCCTAAGGATGAAACAAGATTTACAGTTTGAATAAGATATTTTATTTATATTGCAGCATGTGTTATTCACAATGTGGTGCCATAAAAATGAAAGGTCAGTCGTGGGCAAAGTCATGGGCCCCTGAAAGATCAGTCATGGGCAACCCATGCCCCGTGGGTTATTTCATGTCTCAAGAAGAATCAAACCTTCTCTCGAGATGAATGATCAAATCTCCCTCTACTGCAGTGCCTCGGCTGACGTAGATTTTTACGTAATAAGTAGAGTTATTGAGCTGCAAAGTCAATATGTCGCCTTTGCGTGTTCCAGGCCTGACACTAAATGATCATGGGTGTTTTATGGTGCGTATATTAGTGATTTATGACTGGATGTAAAGAAGAAGAAATAAAACGAAGAATGGAGCGCTTTTCGAAGAATGAACATAGTTTTTATGACGACATACAACCAATGCGTCCTACCAGTTATGACGTATGTACATACATATGTGAAACGCGGACGCTGAATTCAACAATGTTACGTATGATCCAGTGCACACGGAGAAGCTTGAAAATATGTACATACATATGCTTGGTATGACAAGAAGAGATCGTACGAGGAATACATGGGTAAGAAACATGACCAAAGTGGCAGATATAGCGGAACGTGTGAAAAAGTTGAAGTGGACACGTAGCGAGAAGAATGGATGGCAGATGGACGCTGGAATGGTATCCGAGAGGATGTGAAAGAAAGCAAGGTAGACCGAGTGGACGATGGGCTGATGCATTGAAAATAATGTGTGGAGTCAAGTGGATGGAGATAGCTCAAGACAGACAGTAACGGAAGAGGATTGGAGAGGCCTTCACCATTCAGAGGCGGAAAAATTATTACTTACTTGTCTTGATTAACTGACATGAATAACGAATGTGTTCTACATACATAGTAGATAAGGTTGACGTTGTATATTATTGAAAAGCTCTTTTTATCTTAATAAATCAACGCCGCTGTGTGCAAAATCGTGTTAATTTCGCACGCCTGGTGGAACACGCGTGATTGATATCGACAATAGCAATCGGGCGATGACGCGCGTTTCACTCGCTCGCACAATGCTTCCGAAATTTATGTACGCAGGCGAAATCTCGAAAGGGGTATTTTACATCCCAATCCTGTTTTCAACCCACACACACGCACACCGACGTATAAATATCGCGCTTTTACATAACAGAAACAATTTACCGGGGGGTTGCCCGCGAAATCTCGCTTAATTTCGTCGCGACTAATCCTTCGCGCATCCCTCACGGATTTCGCGCGACGTCGCGCATCCAAAAGTCCCCCGGAAAATTGGGTCGTGGGATTCCTTCGCGTCCCGCCGCATGATTAATATTTGGAGTTTTGAAATTGGGCCGACGAAAGGGGCTCGGTCGAGAGGAAGAGTCAACCCTTTCTCTGCGTGGGCGTGACGAGGGACCGAGAATCCTTAATTATTTACCGGCGGGCTGTTTCGTGCGTGCGTGCCCTTAATATATTTCGGGACGTTGTTGACGGTTAGTACTCCTCTTTTTTCACTGCATTGCTTAATCGTTGACGGACTGTTCGCATTTTCCATAAAAATTGACCGAGGACGTGCAAGGTAAGGCTAAAGGCTCCCGCACACCGCTGCGAACAGGTAGGAAAATCTCAAGTGTGGTATGGTGGGGAGTTGTATAGCATAGCCGCGATTTATTCAGTTAATAAGCCAAACAGCAAAGCTTTAACCGCTAAATTCATGTATCTTATTGATAATAACTGTTATGACTCTCTTTTACTTAGTTTGAAAATGCACAAATTATCTGATAGAAGAGTTGTAAATTACTTGGTCTTCTTTATAAAAATTGTGAATTCTCTAATTGATTGTCCTGCTCTTGTTGAGTCTATTTTACGTTTAAAGGTTCCTGCACGTTTTACACGATCTCAATTATTGTTTGTTGATGAAGGTAATTCATGCACCAACTATTATGTACAATCTCCTATTCCTAGGTTGATTCGGACCGGCAATGAGTATGGGAATCTTTTGGATTATTTCTGCATGAGCATTCATTTGGTAAAGCTGCTTTCTTTAAGAAGTTTCTATTCTTATAATCATTTTTTTATATTTTTCTTTCTATTTATACATATGTACATTACTCTTGTATTCTTGTCTTTTTTTGTTTATATTATTTCTTGTAAAAGCTTTTAGGCGTCAAATAAATAAATAAATAAATATTCGGGCATAACCACGGGGTGAAAACTTTAGTTTGCCTCGAAACGGGCGTAGGGGGTGGCGGGGGTGATTATATACTACGTCCATTACATATTTGTTAGCTGTTATAATAGATATATTACGTAAAGTAGTGCAAAAACAATTGATTATTAATAGGGTTGAAACAAATTCGCAATAAATAAAGTTAGATGCGCGTGTGTGGCATTAATACGAGAATGGAATAACTGAATATGCGTCTACACCAAGGAGGATTTCCACCGAATTCCGCCGATTTCGATGACGTTTGTGGAAAAGTTGTATGTAAATAACTGAGTTGAGAATCGTGAGTGAAATACAAACGTTCCGAATGCGAGGTGACAGATGGTAGTTTGATAGGTTATGACAGAGTGACAGAAACCGACGCTTGCGCAGGCCGGTAGACTTGCGAATTTCGCTAGGTGTGCGGGAGCCTTAACGTCTAAAGTGCTCGGAGCGCATTACGCGTCGGCCGCAATTTATTTTTTTTGCGTAATTAATTACCGCGGGTCGACCTGTCAGACGCAACCCTCAAACCAAACAGGCGCACCCTTGTCATGTGTTTGTGCATGTATTTTTTTGGCACATTGTTTAATGGGTTAATTTATTTAGTAATTGTAATTTTATTCACGCGATTTTTATCGACACAAAACCCGAGTCATAATTGTTCACGTCGTCACACTATTAATCAAATGCGTTTGTAAGAAGTTGTAATACAATATCTTGTACTGTCGGCTCAGTATCAATTTGATATGTGTACGTATTGTGCGACAACGTGTTAATTTGTGATAATGCTGTGACATACGCCAAGTTTCAGGGTATACTTATGTACATATATAACCTTATAAGGTGTACATACATACATACATATGATTGGTAGGGTAGCACTTGCTGATTGAGAAACGCTGTATTTCGTCTAGGATTACACGGTCGCATTATATAGAACATTAATGATTTAGTTTGAGAAAGTAAACAAAAACAACGTAAGGTTTCCGTAAGCACGTGGCCCGAAGGGCGCTCCCATTCCTCATACATATCTACCCCACAACGATTGGTCGAGATGCTTCAAGTTCTTCCAGTATACCTTGATGAGCACCAGCCCCTTCTCATACTCTCGAATTTGTGGATCGACATCTATGTAGGTCTCTCCTGGCAACCAAATGGAAGGGGATGAGGTTGCCAGGTTGCCGTGTAAACAGGCAAATACGCTCGGAATGTTTAATTCCCGTGCCCCTTTCTACCTTTCACCCGTTCTGTTTAGCGCTGTTTTTAAAAAAAAAAGGGTTGGTTTTAATTTTGATAACGCTCTCCGTTTTGTGATGACCGCGTTTGCTTCGTCGCGACATTTGCACTACAAAATGAGTTTTTAACTTTATTACTGTTTTATTATGGTTACGACTTTTTTGCGGAAATTAAATTGCGCATTAAAAATTAATTGCGAAAAGTTGCGCAAAGTCGTGTAAAGCGTGAAAGCATATCTCCCCGATAGTATTCCAATATTGTGTACTATAAGGTACATATCTACATATATCTAATAGCGTACGCTGCATTCCAAAGTAACAGAAGTGTAATATTGTGCAGTGAATATTAATTTCATCACATTCACCACATATCCGCAAGTGTACTACACATCGTTCCCTCATCAGCCCCTTTCACCTTTTCCATTTCAATTAGGGCCAAAATCGTTTGAAGCCTTACAAACACTTGGAAGGTTTCACCTCTGGGAGTATCCCTAGGTTACGGACTCGCGAATTCTCACAGTCCCTTTCGGCCCCACGATATACACCTTTATTTTTCTACCCATTTTGTTTCGCCACTCTTTTCAAACACCTTTAAGCGCCCCAGGACATCACCTTTCGTAGAGCACACATCTATAGCTATTCACGAGTGTTGGCGATAAGTGCCGAAGATAAATAAATTTGATCAGCATGACCCAAAATATATCACACGATTCAATCAAAATAAAAAAAATGTTCTGCGTCTGTTTGAAAATTGTATTTCCCGCTTTAAGCAGTTGCTGAGAAGTAGTTTGGGCCAAGTTTGATAAAGCTTCGGAGATTGCACGGCGCCCGAGAATTAAGTTTGTGCGCGCTCAAACTGGAGCAAATGAGCTTTATGTGTGGTGAATCGGCTTATGAAAACTTTCAGAACTGTTAATTAAATACAGCTAAATGTCCAACTCACAAGAAGGTACATACATATAATCACGGATGTCTACTTATAAAATATATTCGTATACATGTAATTTAAGAATTCGTATATTTATGTGTAAGGGCGCGAGCCTCATTATTGATAAGAGTGTCAGGATAGACGTATCTCACATCCTTCAAATCTTCACGGTTACATTTCCAATTTGGATTGTTTTTCCCTCTCGTATCACGCTACCCAC
Source organism: Parapsyche elsis (assembly GCA_022651745.1). Taxonomy (NCBI): domain Eukaryota; kingdom Metazoa; phylum Arthropoda; class Insecta; order Trichoptera; family Hydropsychidae; genus Parapsyche; species Parapsyche elsis. The sequence continues at coordinate 7,118,554 of JAGVSN010000003.1, read as the reverse complement.
CCATCCCCAAATTCGTGTATGTACCTAGCATTCATACGCCTACTACTTGTGTGTAGCACACACATTACAGACCCATCAATCAAGTCGTATACACGGAACCACTCTCTACCATAGAGTAATATTGATTGCCTTACATGAAAGAAGGCTTACTGTTCGAATTTAATACGTCTCTTTGTATTCTTTGTATACTTATATACAATCGAATGTATCCGCTAGTTTATGTGATCACCGCTTTTTGAGAAGCAAATTGTATTGAATCAAATTTTGTTCAAAAAAAAACACAATCTACACATATAATTTAATTATTAATACAAAATTCGTCGGTGCTTTTTCTTCCATTAATAATTTATATCTGTACTAACAAATTTGAGAGTTTAGCGGAGGGAATATGATAGTGTAAGGCTTTCCATTTGAACTAAAATTTTGATCCCAGTTTGTCCTTGCTAGTGAATCTCTGTAATTCGCGATGACAAATTGCAAAACTATTAATTTTGAACTCTGATTCTCAATTAGGGTCGCCCACTTTTACTGCCTTCTGTCTTCTGCTTCATATCTAAGATTCTCGAACTATTTCCGTATTTTAAAATGCAAATTATAGTATTACCGTAAAATTATAGAACATTTTAGATCTAGATTTTCTGTTTGTTTTTGTCATTGCGATTTTAAAGCGGTGACGCTAAAAATTCGTTGCTCTTTTGAGTCTTAATTTTTGAAACGACACGCCGACTAATTCTCGCTTCATTGTGCTTTTACCATTCACGATAAATTCCCGTATAAAAGGTACTATGTACTTTTCTATTACTTTTTTCCTTCACATTCCAGTCTTGATAATTGAATTCGAGCGAATGAAAAGCCTCGGTAATGAAAGAAAAACACTTCCAATTTGGCTCTCGAGTCACAGTCGGGTGTGTGCGTCTGTTGACAATCGGCCAATCTGCGACTTTCGCCGGTCCCATAACTTTAAGCGGATATTATTATTATTTCGATGGTTTGAGAAATTAAATTCGACATTGTTCCGTTAGGGTTATTAATTGCCACACTTTGAGGAACAATGGAGTTTTGTGTGGTGAGCGCGCGTCTATCCCAACCCCGATACAACCGGCTTGTGCTATAAATTCAAACGATTGTTTTGGGCTTATATCTTTACGAAAACATACACGCTCACTCTAAAATTGAACGTTTATATGTTCTTTAGTAATATGAAAATTTTTGAATATGTGAATACATAATAGTCAAAATCACGGGCATAGCGCGAATGTACTCGTTTTCGGCAACGAGTCAATAATAAATTGAAGCATTTCTCGGTCGATTGGTTCGATTTTAACGATACAGACTTTATTGAATGGGATGAGGGTACAATTTGCATAAACGATCGGTTTCGCGTTCGCCCCATTAGCTGGAACGCATCGCGCCTCACCAGTATGTCAGGTGGTAAATAAAGGAGGAAACGCGGGTAAGTCTCTGTTTTTAGGATACGCACATAAACGGCATTTAATGATGCCAAATATCTCCTGATTACCTTTCGAGTCCTGATCGTTTTCTGATCTCGATTTAATAATAACGAGAAGCCGGTCGGATGCGGAGGCGATTACGTTTCGCCCTGGGGTTGTAATTATTATTAGTGGTGTGTGAGAAGATCGCGTGCGCTCAAAAATTTTAAAGCTTGTTCTAGTGCGGGCTTGGTACTACGCAGTTGGTTTCGAGTTCACTTTTTTCAATGAATAATGTGCTTATTACGGTAATTAAGTTGTTCTTTGCTCGAATGCATGTCTATGTCTGGAATTAGACGATGCTATGCGATGTCTGGAATTATCGTTCAATTTCACGAGGTTTTACTGCTTAAATCAACAAATATTTTAATTGGGAAATTAACGATGTGTTTGAAGTTTAATCATAATAATTTACGAATAAAGTGGCTATTTCTGTAGTACCTACTTATGTACACATCAAAAGCAGGTATTAAATTATAATTTGGAAAATTTGTTTGATTTTATTAAGGGGAATATCTCCTCGAATGTGTAGGGTATTAATTTTAGCAATGAAACGTATAAAATTTTCAGTGGAAAAGTTATGACGTCGGGGACTTCGTTCGGCTTTCTGCGATTTCGTATAAACCTTCTGTGTGCGCGAGAATAAATCTGACGAAAGTCGAAAACGACAACGACTTTGTTTTATTTAAGAAGAATGTCTGGAAAATTTTTATGAGAAAAGTTTACAAAAGTTGTCGTATTTTTAAGTGCAATATTAGTTTCACGAGGCGAACTGTATCACCAATGCGATTTATAAAAAAGCGTTAATGCAACACTTTATTCTCAGAAACGTTGTGTGTTGTTTTTTAAACTTTTTGTTTTAATATTCAAATGCAGTGGGGTATTTCGCAACGCAGTGCGACGTTTAAAGGGTTGCACACCGGGTAAGGGATGGTTCTACGTTCCGTGACAATAAAGCGTCCGCGACAATAAAACCTCGCTCATTAAATTTAATTATTAAATTATAATGCGGAATTCCGCAGAAATCAAATTCAAAAGAGGAAAATCGCAGCTTCAGCTCCGGCAAACGTTCGCAATAGTAAGGGGATGGGGTGGGGTGTGGTGCAAAAGTCGTTTGGACCTTATTGAAATTGGAATTTGTCGGAAAGTATTTGGACACGTTGCTATAACAGTATTACAAAGTTTTTTATGAATTAAAACTGCGCTATAACCGTAACGTAAACGCTGATTCTTAATATACATATGTACTTACTCCATTTTATTTTAAATGTTTTAAGTATCCCCTTTTTTTTCTACCTTCAAGCGTCTGCTTGTTGCTTTCCCCGTAATTCGCATCTTTGTCCCTTGCAACAACCGCTACTTATCGAGATCAAAAGAAGGGTAATAACAACACCCAGCACGAGGGTTTATCTATAGTGTTTGTTCCTATCTAACTTTAGGGTGGCTTATTTGCTGCTGAAACAATTTTCGAGTAATTAGCGGGACGATTTCGTTTCAAAAGCACAACTAACCACCGCACACGGCTGGAGCAGCGTTCCGAGGATATGTTGAGACTCAGCCATGCGAAAGCGACAAACTCCTCGATACGGGTATCAGAATACGCGTTTAATTGTGATTTGTGGTTTTGATCCTGGCCTGAGATTTTCACCGACCTTCTCTCTTAGAAACCAGCCGAAAACTAATCTCGGAAAACGACTCCTTTATCCTGCAGCACTCGAGGAGAACTAATTGATGGATGGCCGGAGCCAACGTTGCAAATCTGGACGGATTATAATAGATATAAACCATGCGTAATACATTTCGGCTTATGTGGCCTCATACTGATGTAATTTCTTTTCTTGTTGCAGGTGAGTGATTCACGCTTATTCCATCCAATCCAATCAGTCACGTAAGTACATATGTAGGTACTGATGCATTTTATGTGAACTACAATTTTTCATAGTTTCGTTTTGTTTTAAATTAAAAATCTTAATCGGGAAATATAGCACATAATTTCGTATCGAGGCACTGGCTGGGAATAAATTTTCATCTTTCAGTTCGAAGGTGGGGTGGGTGATAGGGATATGGGTTCTAATGAATCTAGCACCAGCAGCCGGGGTCCACGACGTGTTCTCCCGGTCGTTCGGACCGATTCTGTCCTGACCGTTCCTGGCGCCATTGATCTATGGCGTAATTAAGGCCTCGGAAGTGGGACGCCGTAGGAACAATGGATCCTTACCCCCACATTCCCTCCCACACCGCACTTCTGACCCTCGCCGATTCGGTAGAACAAAAACTAGATAACGGCTAATCTAAGTCTCCTAAACTAGGCGAATAGAGACAACGTGGACGTGGAACAATTGTTACTTAAACCTTTTATCTCACTTTCCGATAGTTAGCGATGGGATTGCACCCCCCTCTTTCCATCCCACATTGAAAATGGCCGTGCTACTCGTTAATATGTTTGATTTGACACGTAATGTTTTTTTATTACAGTATTGTGATTGTGCGAAAATTCGACCTTGAGATTTTGACTGGTTTGTATCGGGTATCATCCCCCGATTACGTTTTCATGATTTCTGGAAAGTGTATGTGTGTACCTGTATGTAGAATTGCTAATAACTCAAAAACCGTGTATCCTATTAAACTGAAACGTCATATTTATATGTTTTTTACCGGCCACTACAATCCATTACAACCGGAAGTGGTACTTCCCCCGAAAAAACACCTAATTTTTGTGTAGTCTTTGAAGGTTCTTCCAGCAAAACTATAATTTATTTTATTTTATTTATTTATTTTCATAATGACCTAACAGGTTACCCCAATTCGTCACCACGGCCAGATACAAAAATACAGAGCGCCATTTCTCTACATTACTACGAGCTATTATATTCCGTATCTATGTACATAAGACATTACATTTATTTATTTATTTAATCGTATTTATTTATTTATAAAAAGACAAACAAAAACACGATATACAAATAAAAACCAATATACAATATTCAGGCGCCAAAAGCTTCAACTCCTCCAAGACCAGAGGATTGAAGACACATTAAACTGAAAATGTGTACATATGTATGTATGTACATATATGCAGTATATTAACGCGCGCCGCTGGTAACATATAACGTAGTTTAAAATCATTTGCCGCTCGAATTAGTACGTTAAGATAAAATAAAAAAATATCGAGATAGAAAACCAATCTTTTTAAACGTGGTGAAAAAAAAAATTCTCCAAATAAACGCCAAATAGCATGGGAAAAAAATATTTTTTTGACTTTAAAAATTCGCTAGATAATTAATTATAAGTATTTTAAAGCAAAAAAAAATCACAATCGATAGGCAAAATATCTGACTGTTGATTTCAATACTCACTTTGAGCACAGCGATACTATATTTTGAGTTATAGACCGCAAAAGCCAAAAAAATGGATATTTTTTACATTTTTAAAATCGAAAATATCTCATAAACGAGAGCATATCAACAAAAATCATTATCGGATTCGAATTGAGTGGGTTAAACTTAATAAAGATTGACCAATCTCCGCTCTGGGTTTTAAAAAACGTGATTTTTTGTTGCTCAGTGTAATTAGCGAGACTATTTCCAGCACTCGCCGACAGAATTAGTATTATGATCGTTTAAAATGAAATCGTTCCATATGTGTATTGATTGCACTAGAGATAATTTAGTCTGGGAACTTTTCAACCGTGAAATTTTCAATTGTCGCTTGCTATACGATCCGAGTATTAAAAGCTTGTAAACAGAAGTTCAGCGAGACAAAGTTAATCCGTGTGAGTCGTAGGATACCGATCTGATTGGATCTGCCGAAGTTTCCTGATGCTGCCGTTGCACATTACACTAACTGCAGCAACACCTCACCACCGCCATTCCACATCCCCCCATGTCTCCCTCAGTTATCTGAACAGTAAAAACTTCACAGGGGGATGGCTGTAGAAGGGGTGGGAGGTATCAAACTGGGTGGGCTATTCGTAACACCGCTCTTCGCAGTGAGGGCAGTTAAATTGACATAACTGGAAGTCACTTTGAGCAAATGAATATTAACTCGAGTTTTAATACGCGCGGGAGTGTTTCTCAAATATCTGACTGCAATGCGACAACGCTATCAAATATTTCATAATGAATAACATTTATGACAATTTTCACCATTTTTTTTATCGTTCCATTAACTGACTGTAAGGGCTCACACACACCACACGCCAAGCCACTCACGTCTTCTGACGAAATCCTAAACGCAACCAGCTTTGACAGATGATTTTTTTTGTTTGTCACGTTGGCAATGCTAGCGTGACTGCAACGATCCAGACAGGCAAATATATACAGTGTAAAAATGTAATAGAAGGAATATATGTTCGTGTGCTAGTTGCAGTATCGAGGCAGAAGATGCGTATGGCTTGGCATTTTTTCTTAGTGTGAGAATGTAATATATAATAGCCCTATTCCGTCTGTCTGTGTGTGTGTGTCTGTCTGCTGATAACGCTCGCCGATGTAAATAATTAAACAAGAACGTCGCTCGAGTGGGATTTGAACTCGGTATCACCAATTCGATAGAGGGTGATATTCGTTTAAATTGTTACGTTTTTGTATTATAAAGCGCCATCTACATATACAACAACTATAAAAACTATTAAATTTAATATTATTTGTCAGTACGGGTGATGAGAAACCGCTCCGTTGATATTCAACGGGCTTACACTAGTGTATAATATACAAAAAACCGACGTGCGCTCACGTGTCAACCAATCGTAGAGCACCGAACGCTTAAGGCACCCGCCAAAATACTAAACGCATTAATTTCTATGGTTTTTTATGGCGTAGATACACATTTGTAACACCCCACACCACGTCACATCACGTGTGGTGGGGTAAGTGTGTACTCCCTTTAAGTACTCGGCAATGTTGCTTTTTCTGAACTGGCGATAATGTCATTGACCGCAGTCGTCGAATAAAAATGTCCTATCTCACTCCAAGTAAGATCCGCAAGATCGTTAAAAGTAACTTTGCCAAAATTTTAAACAGTCGTTATTATAAAAATTGTACGTTGAATTGAAATGTGTTTAATTAATGCAGATGTATAGTAAGTGTACCGATAAATTGAGCCGTTAACCCTCCTATTCGCAATAGTGGCTTAATGGGAAGAATACGTAAATTGTTATAGTGATAAATGGAAAGACCTTCTTGTCTTACACATTTAGATATATGAAGGTACATGTATGCGAGTAGGTACATACAGAAATAGTGGGTAGATTCGAGTTGGGGTGTAAAACGGGACCAGAATGAAAAACGAGGGCAGTTTTGAAAGCGCAGGTGCAGTTCGTGGCGCACAAATGTACGTCACAACGATAAATTCGAATCTGGACAACAATTGAATTGACAGTGGTCGCGGTGCGTGCTCGCTAAGAGAGATTTAGTGTCAAAAGGAAGCTGGCCCAGATTGTATCCGATAGGGGGGCTACTGATGCACCGGATGTTTGGGCCAGCACTAAATCCTGCCCTTAACTAGACTTAAATTTAAACGCCATAAATCCTAGGGTCTGTGCCGGGGGTAGAAAACACGCTATTGTTCTCAGTCGCGTATAATTGGTCATGTCGTAGAATTTGGTGTAATGTAAGCCTTGCCGAAATCGTCTTAAATTATAGCCTTTTTTGTCATAAAAAATAAAATTTGTCGGAGACATGCGACAGAGGTGGAAAACACGCACGTGTCCAATAACGTATATTTATGTCGAATGTAATCAGTCCGTGTTGTATTATGTTGTTACTGACATCGGAAACACACATCGCCTTTTATTTATTTATATACACGATCACGATGTGTACGTATAAAGGGCACAACGTATAATTAATCGATTACTCCATTCACAAACCACCTTTCGTATGGCAAACATTTAATTACGTTCGCAAACTTACCTGACAAATTCAATAATGAGCGCAAACATTCAACTTCAGTTTCTGCTCAACAATGCTGTTATAGTGAATTCGGTGAGGACAAAGGTTTCAGCGGCGGATGCCGGAATCTTTCGGGAAGAAGATACATAAGTTTCGGGAACAATCGGGACCCGGTCACGTGGAAAATGGAGCTCGGATAAGGCTTTATTGGAGGAGGATTCCCGGAGAGAACTGTCCGGTACTACATCATACGCTGCGGTCGACGAGATCGATCCAGATTTTCAGCAGAATGCCGAAACGACTTGACGTTTTACTATTGTCAGCTTATGGATTTAGATTCGTATTAAATTTATGTGGTGCTTTTGTAGATTTTCTGCTATATATAGATTTATGATGTGGATGTGAAGCGGCAAAGTGCTAACGAGCCATTTTGATTAACGCCAGATTAGGATCTCCTTTGGCACCCCTGTCCGGACAATAGGCAGGGTTGTGCAAGAAAGCTCAACTCTCATTGATCTCGTCCGATCTGTGTGTGAAATCGCTGAAAACAATGGTGGACCAGATACGATCGATGCGCTTGGCACCCCTAGACTTAGCTGGCTCCGCATCCGTTCTCTTTCCTCGCAACTGGAAAATAATTAAACGAAGTGAAATTGAAGAGGATGGGGGATGAAGGTGTCGGAGGAGGGGAAGTGGGGTAGCTCCTTTGTGCAGGCGTGCCCCATTATTTGTTTTTGTTGCCGTGGTTCCAATTTAATTTGAACGAGATCCGGAGTGGGAGCAGGAAGATGGTTTCCATCGACCTCGTATTGGCACCCTCACAGCTAGTCTTCTGATTCTTGGTGTCCACCAATGCGGAAAATACTTGGCTATATACACTCGGATAGTATATACTGTCGCTCAAACTTTTGCATGTAACTTTTGATAAATCACAGAGGTCACCGAAAGAGGTTGCTGGTGAATTTACCACTAATAGATAGCGATTCTTTGGTTTTACTCGACAAAAACAAATCCACGGAAATATGCCTAACTATTTATTACAGTTTGCTTAGTTTTTACTACGTCTTACAATAACGCTAGAAAAAAATGTTTACATTCCTTAACTGCCGAATTACACCATGACTTTAGAATTGAGCGTGAAGCAGCTAGTTTGTTTTTTTTTTTTTTTGCTTCATTTAACACGCACTTCTCAGATAAATGATCGACCGTTTAGCGATGCACGAACGATTTATAAAATCACTGTAGTTATCGCGAAGCGAGTGCGTGCCAGCAACGAGTTTTCTAAATGTGCGATTTTTACTTTTACTTTTCGCTTATTGCTTTGGAGCTTGCGATACCGCTTATTACTCGGGTTCCAGCTTATGAATTTTGCAAATTGTATCGATTATGTTTCGTGCAATTGTGCGGTCGCGTTAGGTGGTATATGTAATATACATATTGTAGTCGGTGCTCCACCACAACTCTACTTCCGAAATTGAATCCTTTCCTTTTTTTGAATTTTACCGTAATGAAATATGAATTTGGGATACAATTTATGAGTATGCAAAGTCACCATAGTACGACGTATTTATTTCGGCGAAAAGGTCAATCGTCTGGGTCGCGGAGTCGTTATCGGCCCACCGCATTATTGCTAGCGACCCGTCCTGCAGATACGGGGGTTGCAGGATGGTCATTTTTAGAACACTATCGATGGAAAACATCTGGTCTTCAATTTTCCAATTTTCAACCCAACCCCTCCTCTCCATTTCCGGACTACCTGCTCCTCCCTTCCCCGATATATAATACAATTGCGGCCCGAAGCTGCTACCCGAGACCTTTTCAAAATATTTGATCTATACGCCAACGTCATGTTATATAATAATGTATCATATTTTTATCTAGACTAGTCGTGATACACGAGAGTATATCATGACATATGTATATTTAATAAATACCGTTAAATGCAGGCGCATTGCTTAAATTTTATACAGTAGTATGCGCAATGTCAGTTGAGTCATTTCGCTATGTTAGATCATTTAATCCTTCACTACTATAAATACTCAAACAGGCACTTAAAATATATTATTATATATGTACATATTTACATATACATAAATATATGTATGTACTATTAGATAATCATATTGTAGAGATAGTTGGTAGTTATTTATACCTAGGACAATAAATTGGTGAATATGGCTGGTTGTAAAGAAGAAGAAATAAAACGAAGAGTGAAACTAAGATGGAGTCCTTTTGGAAGAATGAACATTGTTTTTAAATCCAACATTTCGCTATGCTTAAAAAAGACAGCATACGACCAATGCGTACTGCCAGTTATGACGCGAAGAAATCGTAAGAGGAATACATGGGTAAGAAGCATGACCAAGGTGGCAGATATAGCGGAACGTGTGAAAGAGTTGAAGTGGCAATGGGCTGGACACAGCGAGAAGAATGGATGGACGTGAGAAATACTGGAATGGTATCCGCGAGTGAACTATGGGCTGTTGAAGTGAGAAGAATGTGTGGAGTTAAGTGGATGCAGATTGGTCAAGGTAGACAGGAATGGAAGAGGATTAGAGAGGCCTTCATCCAGCAGTAGATGGTGAACGGCTGAAAATGATGTATTATGTATATTAGCGTAAGTGCCTGCCTACCTGCCCGAGTCGTTGCAGTAACGCTAGCATTTCCAACAAAAAAAAAACAAATTTTTTTAAGCGCCATCTGTCAAAGTTGGTTCGAGTCGACAATCCAATTTTATGGCCATACACCCATTCAATCAACGGTACACTATACAATTGTTTCATGTACTGTCAGACGGACTAGGGTATGTACTGTTATTTTACAAACCAGCGCACGGGCGGGGGTTGGGGTTAGAATCCACTGTTACATGACGGGTAAACCAGCTAGTTCATAATATTAGAAAATTGTTTGAATTTTCTCTTGTTACATACATACATATGTATGTATGTATGTACATACGTGTATAATATAATCGTATCGAAATATGGTCAAATGAATTGAAATGGTGAAGTGCTAGCCGATTTCGTATATGCTACGTATATATAAATATGTGTATTTATAGATAGGTGTATTATTATAGAATAAATCAGTAGAGCAGATGGGCTTATCGAAATCCCCTATTGGCTATATGTGTATGTAGATAATAGTCGTGGCGGTGGTGGGGGGGGGGGGGGATATGGGTACTCTAGCGCGTATTGTAATCAATCCCATTCCCCTTCCTGTTTTGGGACTGGATCCCTTTTGTCTCTGTTCTGGGAGACCGGAGCATTTTCAACGGAAGAAGAGAACCCATGCAAATGGGCATTCCGCAGCGCAGCCTTTTATTTGCGGCCAGGCGTCGCCAACCTTTACCGTCTATTGTCGCTAGATAAACGCGACCGTATTTCATACCTTTAATGGGCGACCCAATGCAAACTTACAAGTGTGTTTGTGTGAGATTTAATTTGGGAAATTATAAAATTATGTTTTGACTTGTAGGTTTTGCTACATAATGTATGTATGTAGCTAAAAAAAGTAGGAATATTATGTCGGCTAAGAAAATTATTATCTAAAGAAACTAAAATAATAATTTATAATATAATTGTCAGACCTCATTTTATGTATTGTGTGTGGTTCATTATTAAATATTTTAGATAAGTCAACTAGAGATAGATTACAAATATTACAAAATAGAGGTATGAAATGTATTTTAAATGCGAATAGGTATGCTAGTATAAAAAAGATGATGATTGAATTAGATTGGTTGAATGTGAATGATACTTTGAGGATTTGTATGTTCGTATTTATATTTAAGTTAGATAATAATATGTTACCATCATATTTTAGTAAATTTATTGTGAGAGGAATGGATGTATGTGAATATAATTTAATTATAAAAAAAATGTTAGAATAAATAGCAATTGGAGAAGCATCTTGTACAGAGGTGTTTTGGAGTATAATATAATATAATTAGAAGTTCCAAAACTATCGAAAAATTCCTGGCAGTCTTAAAAAAACATCTCTGTACAGGTGCTTAGTTAAGGATTATAATTAATTAGCTTAAGCTACTGTATTATATAAATAAAATAATAGGTTAATAAACGAAAGGAATCGTGTACGTTTAAAAAACGAAACAATACGTATGGTATTGTTAACGTTGATAAGTTTTTCTTCCAGCTTTTACGTAGGATGTTTTATTAAATTAAATATTTTATTCAGATAATGAGATGTTGTCTTATACTGAATTTTATATCAAATAAAAAATGATGTTTTCCTCTCTTTATTTTAGTGAATATTATATGAGCATAAGCGCTTTTCCCATTAAAAAAATTGTAATGTAACCCGTGGAGGGTATGGACAGGGAAATCGCTTAGAGCTTTAGCCTAACGCACGCGCAATATTCCTATTGATACCTCCCGGGACTTGTCCACCCACCTACCTATCGAAAGCGATAGAGTTTTTCCTCGAAAGAGCTTGGAACTGGAAAATTTTCCAACGACCGTAATGCTAAAAAGGAGGGTAAAAAAAAAGAAGAAAATAAACACACACATACAGTTTTTCACAGAGGGGTGTGTCTCTCTCTCACCCTCGCTCAAACAAAACAACCCCTCGGCGTTGCGAGGCTTTCAATAGCCGCGCCATATTAAAAGCTCGGTTATTAGATGTTTCTTTCACACTCGTTTGCCGCTCGAATTTTCCTCTTTTCGGAGCCCGGTGTATTGCCTTACCCGGTTTTCCATTCGAACGGTGAACGTGCGCGCAACAATTTTCATACGTATTGCGAAAATTTCACACGGAAAACACATTCGTTCCGATTGGGGCGCTTTGCCTCGCCCAGGTACAAATTCCGAAATTTTTTTCCTCCCGTTCGCTTTTACAAATCTTATTTTGAAGGCTTATCCTATACCGCGTTGATGAATGACATTTCTTCAAATAAAAGAAAAAACCCCCCCCGAAGCAAATTCGTTTTGTAAGCATATAACACGTATTGAAAATTGTTTTCTACGGGGTGTTTTATGTACACATATACACACAATAGGTATGTTATTTATTTATTTACTGCACCTATGAAACTCATTTTCACAATAATAACAAAAAAAAAAATTATATAATAACACAATAAAATAAACTTAAGCATATTTACGGTATAATTTAACAATATGAATAATAAGTCCTTTCAGGATTTTTACGATTTTTGGAGAACGTGTTGACATGACTTTTTGAGATAAACTTTTGAAGTTCCAACTGCGTTTTACAATTGCACAGCACAACTTTCTGTACCGTGAAAACAAATCCCCCCCCCCTCCTATTCGCCTCTATTGTTCTTCGGACAGACAGCCGGACAGACAGACGTCATTCGGAATTCTTAGACACGTTCCCGCACGTTAGGAGTAAACACATTTGCGAGGGAGAGGAAGCTGCGTATCGCCACTCTGTTTTTCCGGCGGAAAAATCGAGCACGGAAAAACAACACTCAAATATTTATGTACGCTTTGGCCTCCGAGGAAAGCATGCTTTTCTTATTTTTGACTTGAATTTTCGTAGAATAAATTGATATCGACCCGTGACGAATTTCCTCTATGCATGCACATTTTCTCAAAGTTCCGTAATCACTGTTTGAATTGGAATAAAGATTTTTCTATTGAATGTATACATAAATTTCTGTGAAACACACATTTTTTTTTGCATATGTTTGCATATGCAATTTGTTTATAGACGAGAGCTTTGGATTCAATTTTAAATTTTGTATAACAATATTTGTTTATTGCATTCTCGACGGTTCTAAAAAAAAGGCGTAGGAGGTATAATGTGATGGGGTTGGGGAAAATATTGCGGAATCGAATTACTTCAGGTCTGCGAAGCCCGGCGCTCCCTTTATATCCGCTGACAGATGCGAGCCCAAAGCCCCGCCGACTGGAAGGCTGTATCGTGAAATCTGATTTGTTCAAACTTGCACGGGGATATTGCTCTACACTCTATATGTATTATATCCACGTAAATTTTCCTGGAAAGCCTCGGAAAACTCGATGTGGGAAATGCTAAGGTCGAACCAATGCTCGAGGCACACGCACCCGTCCAGTTAATTGAAAGAAAAAAAACATTGTTGTTCCAAGAAATATATTTTAAATTTAGACTAGCTAACTAACTGTATATATGTATGTACATACATATGTATGTACATACATATATACAGATGCACAGTATATTGTATTTCATTAATATTATTTTGTTGTACCACCGTTACATTCTATTTGACCTTTAAGTGGCAATTATCTTTTAAAAAGATATTTTAATTATTTATATGCGTTAAAGATGCGATATAATGCTGACATACAATTAGAACACTCGAGTGAACTTTTGATGTTTTGTCAATAGATATGCCGCCATTTGTTGAGGCAATCTATCGCCATTCGTACACTCTTCGTCCAGAGCGAGGCTTAAATCCGACCATCACATTGGGGGCATTTCTCTGTCATTTACGACAGTGCAAACACTATTCGCACTAAAAACGGAAGGATTTTAGCAAGGTTAGGATGTTAAAAAATAGGGCAGACTTAGTAATCGAACGCGGTATTATGAAATATTTCCGATGGAGATAAAGCATGCTCGCGAGCCAAGTTTTCTCGCCAGATCCCGAGGCGCAAGTTTTAATTGGATGTGTTTGTTGCTTCTTACTGTGTTTGCCATCGTTACTGTTGTTGTTGTTGGCAACAACTATCTGCCAGTCTGGATAGATATGCTAGGACTCGCGAGCTCTCTCTCCTGGTCTTTGTTTCGTCTGCAATCGGATCGATTCTTGGCTTTAGACCCAGAACTAACGTTGAGAAGTCGTGTTTATCGAATCCGACGACAATGTATCCATATTTGATTCCATTACGAGGCTGCTGGCCTTAAATTGTATTTTATCAATTATTATTTATTTAAGTACTGTGGAAATTAAATCATCGTATCTGTAATGATTGTGAAATGTTTCTTTGTACATACTCGTACTATATACATACATGTAAGCATAACCGATGGGTATCTGATATCAAAGCGCGTGGTTCATTGAAGCGACGCGTGGCATCGTTATCCTTATCCGAATCCTGCACAGCAACATCCTTTTAAACTTGCATGCAAAAGTGGCCATTTCGCTTTAATTAAATCCGTCGTCTTGCGCGTATCTATACAAGGAGGCCCCATAAAGAGGCTAAAACTGCCACTCGCAAACGAGATTCATAAAAAGCTATGCTGCGTTATAAACGTCGGGATTTATCCGATCGAGCGTCTCGACATACCTAAAATAAATTTCCATGGGGATATTTTCCCCATCTCGCGCCGATTTTATCAGTTTGCTCCGCACTTTCGTTTCTCTCTCTATTTCGATTGAATATTTAATAAATTTTAGGGTGTGACTTTGTTTGGATCATCCAAACAATTAAGTTCGCAGCGTTTGTCCTGTGCAAATTTGATCGACCTGCCAAGTATTATATTCACCGTACACTGTCGCTAGAGCGGGCACGCCAACATTCCGTGTCAATAAGGCTTTGTTCACGCATTGATTCAACCCAACGTGATCCGTTTGTAGACAACCTATGTATGTAGTTGATTTAATATCTCTTCATTTTGTGGCTCTCGATTTGAATCACCATCCCACTACTATCCACTCTCATCGCCATACCACACGTGCTACACAACGAAAGCGAGGTTCCACCGCTGAATGAAACGTTCAATTCAGCACAAAAGGATGCATATCACCTTCGGTGCAATTCACGTACATAACTAGAGACTCCTAGTTTGTTCGGTAACTTTCAGTAGTTGGTCGACCGTGTGTTTGTATCTACTTGGCTCGCAGTCTCTCCAAACGCTACGTGTAATATCGATGTAACGGAAGTTTACCCAGGAGAACTTTAATTGAGTGGTTGATTATGTAATGTCGAGCTTGAGTATTTGCTTGCGTTTTCCTGTGTGGTTCGTCTTTTTCACGTGTTTACGCTTGAATTTGTCCACGGCAAACGATATATTCTCGAGCTTTTTGCGATTTTCTTCATTCAAAAATAGTTTTAGCTTACAAAAGCGGCCTCGCTCTGTCTGTGTGCGCGCTTGAAAGTTTGTGTCTTTGTGAGACGCCGTTTGCATCGCTCGAAAGCTCACACACACAAGCATTCGCTTTTGTCCGAGTTTCTCTCATTGTTTCGAAACGTTTGAGAAGCGCACCCCCGATAGCCGGGAATCCAATAGGAAACGAACCGCCTTTTAAAGTTTCCGGCTAGATTTGTCCGCTTCCCCGATCGCGGCATTGTGGGGCGAGTTTCCGCGTCGCCGATGACAAATTGTCATTGTTTTGCGCTAACAAAATATGTTTATTTCAACGTCGAACTCGACACGGGTATTCCCCAGGAAGGCTTTCAATTAGCGTCTGTGACGACTTTCCAAAATTTTGTTTCATTCGCTTGAAAATTGAGCGCACAACGACTGACTGTCGTCGTACTAGTTTATTTTGCTTCGTTTTAACTCGCGCTAAAACTACACAGTCGGAGCATCCCCGTAAATTAATAATGATGCGATGTGATTAAGGTCTCGTTACCTCTTTGTTATCACGAAACAAAATTATACAATCATTAGAATATATTGCAATAAATGTTTAAACGCCATATCTGCGTACAATTCGTGTTAATATATGTATGTAGAGTTCTACATAAATAACTTCATACGCATATTTGCAGTTTATTACGCTTCGATAATTCCGATTAAAATTTTCACATGTGGATACATACGTATGTACATAAGTACTATCGAACGAAACATACTCGTATGTATATGGCAGATATAATAAAACGTTCGACGTATCTCGGTTATATTTATCCGAATGGATACATTTTCGTTAATCACGTAGAAAAAAATCTTTTACGATAAAACTTCATTAGAGGAGCGTCCTCTTCGATATTTTATTATATATTTTTTCGTTCTGGAAAAAATATCGCTATATCAATTTCGCTCCGTCATCTCCTAATGGCGACCACTCGTTTTGGTCTAATGTCACCCAATCAGGCGTCAGACGTTCATAAGTCTCTCATAACTCGTAAGTCACCCTCGTTAGAAGAATACGACGGATGGAGTATACTGATCCATCCTATAAACTCATAAATCAATTACGCCTCTATCAAAATTGATGGGCGAAGTTTTACTAACGCCTTTGTCTACTCTAATTTCACCAGATTACCGCGCTAAAGTGTCTCGTATACAACTTGCGTGTTTCGATGTGTCACTGTTGAATTTTGTAATCTGTGGACACTGTTGCAATGTCATCAGCTTAAAGGGCATTTGATGTCTGAAATGAGCGTATTTATTTTCACGATTTTGCCTTCGGGATAATTAATTTTGGAATAGCATCCAAACGATGCATATCCGGGATAAATGACGCAATTTTCTATCTGGACGTGGGCCAATGGCGCAATTTTAGCCAAAATTGGCACTCAAAATTCCGGAGGTTTCGATAACGGTGTAATTTTTCGACTTCAAAAAGTATTGTAAGGTTGACGTTCGTCACCCTCGTCATCGGCAATTTCGAAGGGAAGTAGTGGCGCTTCGTAACCCAGCCACCCCCTTCTCGCCTGATATTATTAACCATTGTGAAGCACTTTGACGCGAAAGCCTCCCGGTGTACCCCACAAAGGAATTCCCCTCGCAGACCGAATTTTCATTCGAAAGACAATGGCGCCATCAAAGGAAAGCATTTTCTATATATAAGCTTTCCTATGCATACCATACACTTATATATATGTACTCTTGTATTGTTTACTATAAGCAGTCGTGCGTAGTAAAGCATTTTAATTAAAATACGTATACATTGTGTTCGCTACGTAAATTTCTATTTCACCAGTTGATTGTAATCATCGGATGAAATACGTAGATTTTGGTTATACATAAATAGACACAGCGAAGGCTGAATATTGAAATTGTAAAGTTAAACCTCAGTTGAATGAATCCAATTGATTACAGTAAGTGGTGGGGTGTAAATACTAACGTATACTATGTAATACTAAGCGAAAGTTTATGTTCTATATCGTACTAGTGTAAGCCCGAATATATCAACGAATGTTGTATGTGTATTTAATAGTTTTTATAGTTGTTGGTTTCTGATTTTTTAATTATTCTGGTTTTTCTAGACGTTCTGGTTTTTAAATTATTTACCGATGCGAGCGTTATCAACAGACATACACACACACACAGACAGACGGAATAGGGCTATTATACTATACTAGTGTACGCCCGTTGAATATCAACCGAGCGCTTTCTCATCACCCGCACTTAAAAATAATATTAAATTTAATTGTTTTTTTATAGTTGTTGTATCGATGGCGCTTTATAATACAACAACGTAACAATTTAGCAAAGTCGCGAACACTTCAATAATTAATATTGGCCAATTATAGCACCTCCGTCATCGCCTCCGTTTGGATGATAGTGTAAGCACGATTCCTCCTAACCTGGTGGTACCGGGTTCAATTCCCACTCGCGCGACGTTCTGGTTTTGTTAATTATTTACGTCAGCGAGCGTTATCAGCAGACAGACAGACAGATGGAATAGGGCTATTATATGTATGTACATACATATAATGACTAGTGTTAGCCCCTTGAATATCAAAGAATGTTTGTGTGATGAGTATATGTGTATTTTATAGTTTTTACAGTTATTGCATACATGGCGCGTTATAATACAACACGTAACAATTTAGCAAAGTCGCGAGTCTATTAAGATACTATATTGTCAAATCGTAGCAGGACCGTCATCGCCGCCGTTGGATGATAGTGTTAGCACGATTCATTCCAACCTGGTGATCACGGGTTCAAATCCCACTCGCGCGCGGTCGTTTCGTGTCTTTTAATCATTTACCGAGGCATCGTTATCGGCAGACAATGCAGCCATCTATGGCGCGTTATATATAACTAGTGAATCCCGTTGAATATAACGGATCCCAACTCGAAAATTTTTTTTTTTTATAGTTGTTGCATCTTTAATGCGCCATTTATAATACATTATAATAATTAAAAAGTTTTTTTTTTACTTTATATTTATATTATAATAATTATAATTTTGTAAGTGATTTTGTCAAAATCAAAAAACAAAATAATTATAGTTTCTATAGTGCCATCTATGTATTATTAGCAGAGTTTTTATTTTATAGGTAAAGCAGAGCAACGATCCCTTGTACAGGTAATGTTTAAAAAAAAAAAGGCCATCTTAGCAACAGGCCGTGGCTTATGCGTTAGCGTGGTAACTCCCGACCTGTCGTCCCGGGTTCGATCCCCACTCATTCTGGTTTTTTATTTATTTTTCCTCATTTCCTATTTATTTTAACTATAGGTAATGTTTAAAAGGACAAACTCATGGACGGGCTATCGCCCAAGAGGTATCCTCTTGAGCCTAAGGTCGTGGGTTCGATCCCCCACTCGTTCTAGTGGTGTTTTAATAATTTTTCCTGAGCGAGCGTTATCAGCAGACAGGCAGGCAGACAGACAGACAGACAGACATACGGATTTCGGCTATTATATATATAATGATTGCACTCAAGTACGAGTTTTGATTTTATGTTTGAATTTTTTTTGATTGAATTGTAAATCTATTATATGTATGTAAATAGTAGATATACCAAAAAAAAAGTGTGATTCTCCTCATCTGGTAAAGTAGGGGGTGGTTGGGTTGGTTTTGTTGCGTGCTTTTAAAGTTAAATTCAACTCGGAGCGAGGATTTCGCAATTCGCGCAATCCCGCGTGAAATCGCCCCGCGGGCCCTTGCGGTCCGCTTAATTTTGCGCATTTTTGCGTGCGAGATCTTTGCGGGTTTTATTTGGCGCCATTACGCTGAAAACTGCGGTCACGGCTGGACCTTTTTCCCCGACCTCGACATCCGCCATTGCTATTTGGCCAGTACGTCCATTGCGTGCTCGGTCCTTCCAGAATTTGTGGCTTGCGAATTTTCGCCGAATACGTGACGTGCGGAAAATTTCTATACCGTATGCACGCATATATGTAGTATAGAGGTGTGCATATATAGTGATGGTGTAGTGAAATGGATATGTACATACATATATGGAACTCGAGGCTTCTCCTGATGATTATCGCAACCCAGAATCCTGCTTACATCGATCGCTTCGCTTGTTGTTGCGTTCTAGGCTCGTCAGAGCTCATCTATTTATTATTCATTTGTATCTTGTTCAAAATTGAAAACGCTGGTTTTTAAAGCCGCGTACTCATTAGCGAACACGCGCGTGTAATGTAATGCACGCTAATGTGGACGCCATGTACACACGCGCCGTGCAACCAATGCGAGCCAAAAACCGACACCGAGTGGATCGACACGAACGTTACAGAGCGCGCGCAAAATTTGCAAAATTTTACATTACACGCGCATGTTCGCTAATGAGTACGCGACTTTAAGAAACTTATATATGCATGTATTAAAATTCATCTCGGTCTACTCGTTCCTTATACATACATTCTAAGTTTAATTAATCGGACACCAAAAGTTGCAGAAGTACTTCTTATTATCCCGCGGCTCTTACAGTGCTGGTACTTCCAGTGCGATAGGAAATTTTTCTTTTGTTTTTTTTTTTTATATAGAATAAAAAATGGGAACCCTTTGATCATAGTCGCTACACTTTATAGTGGCAGTGCTAAAACTGACAATGATAAATTAAAGTATTGTTACTTTTTAATCAGACTTCGTATCTGCGAAGTAATTGAATCTAAACTTTTCCGATGCCGACAGATACGGCATTCTTCTGATATTGAAGTTGCTTGGGAGAACTCGAAATAAACACCGATATCGCTCTTAAAATTTTATATGAAAATTTTGTTTCCAACTCGTCCGGAAATGTTTGTATAGAGTTGGAAACTTTAATGTTATCTGTCGGAAAATCGAACCGAATTCATGTCTACATCATGTTAATTTATTGTTTTTTCATTCAAATAGGCGCTCGAATGTACCTATAGGTATATCTATAATATTTTGTTGCATTGTGTTTTTGTAAAATATCATGTCGAAGCGAGTGAACCGTCGCTTTTTTGATCAGCGACTCGGTGCGTTTTCTAGTAATTAAATCACAAACTCCGACCGAGACCACTCTGGAACACGGAGAGCCGTTCTATCGGTTCATTAGCGGATAACCGACTGTCGCGTTGTTTGGAACAGTGCCACACCGATGGAACATCCTGTATACACGCTGAGAGGCTTTATGATATGATGATAGTGGTGCATTTCTGCTAATGCGCTTCAGTGTACTTCAGTGGACAGACCTTTGATCCGATTACCGGTACCCCGAATGGACGGACCTATGTACATTGCCATTTACTACCTCTACTTGAAATTTAATATCAATTATACATAATTGAAAATTTTATATGAATTTTTAAGTCGTATATTAATTTGAGTTTTCATATTGCGTATCAAAATCGATGATACTTTCAGTCATATCAGTCTTTCCGGTATACTACCCTCCTCCTACTCTTCATTGGAGTCACTCATCCCTCGCAACAACCCCTACCCCCCGGCAGATCGAAATTATGGGCCTATTCATCTCGGCTATGTCGGGCGAAGCGTATAAATTTTCCGTTGCGGGGGTTTATCGCGTTCCTACCCAAAGAAACTACCACAGATTTTCCTGTCCGCCTATTTAGATAGCGCCAATATTGCCGAGGCGATTTATATCCGTCGCTTAATAGGCGCTCAATCCGAGAAATTAATGCAGTTAACCCTTTCGCTGCCGAAGCGTCCGCTCCAACGTAGCAGCATTACTCAATTTGTTCAGTTCCACCCACCTTCTTAATAAGAGTTGATTTTCCAAGCGACAATTGCGTTCACAAATCTTCGTAGCGTGTCTTTTCGTACACACGCCGTGGGTGGATTAGTAGTTAATATCGCAAGCTTACGTATTTGCGTAAGGATGGAGGCTTAAAATTGATTAAATATTGAAAAAAATAATAATATACAGTTGTGTACAAAAGTTGTCCGTTTTTCGGGCACTCTACAAACACGTGCCGCATTACACAGAAGAAAAGTTGCCATGTAGCGTTTTCCTCGTGTTTCGCTTACAGCGTGAAATCACGTGTGTGCAAACAATAGGGCAGAGCCGGTCTCGCATGATAAACGCGAACCACCGTTTGAAAAGCGTAGCGACGTGAAAAGCGCGCGCAAAAACAACAAAAAGAAAATACCTAGTAAAAATAAGGAAGAGAGTTGGAGGAGGTAGAGGGTGAGAAAATGGAGAGAAACGCATTTTGAAATTATGCATCGTAAAATTTGAGAACACTCGTGTATTGTACGCTTTTCCTACGCCACACAATAGAATAATTTTGTCGTGGAAATTTACGAATTTGTGAGACGTGTCCTCGTCTCACGTTGCTGTCTTGGATTTAAATGCTCTGGTAAGATTTTTTATATACGTAATAATAATTTTAGTCATCAAGTTATTTTAAGTTCAACATTAGATTTTTCTTTTGTTTTGAGTAGAAACGCGTAAAAGTTAAAAAAATATTACCGAGATTTCATATATGTACGTACATATATCTAGTGTTGGTATATTTTCAAGCGAAGCATAATATGCTTCGCTTGAAAAGATTCAGAGAAAATTCACATTTGAAACTTCTCACCCACTAATTTGAAAAAAGAAAATCCATCAGCTTTCTATAATACATCTCATCGCCACTTTTCCGAACTCTCTGCACCCGATAATTTTCCAAATGCGAGTATGGCGTTTCCCAGCACGAATTTCCCGGAACGACTTAAATGCAGTAGTTCTATATACTATACATATGTATATGTACATAGTCGGTTATTTTGACTTACATACACGTATGAAGTTTTAAGTGCTATTGTGTATTGCTGACATTTTCTTGATAGGTTGTTGTATAAAAATATGTAATCGTGTTTAATTTTTCACCTTTCGTTATTGTATTTTGTTACGTATTTTAATTTCATTATTTTTTAAACGATCGTGCATAATATACTCTGCATTGTGTAAGCGCATCTTGAGTGGAAATTCGATCAAGTTTTTTCATAGTTTTCATGGAAAACTGGCAAGAGCAATATGAAGCTTAAGTAGTCCATCGCGTGCTCATTCACAACCGACGCTGAATAAATCTTCATTTTTTACAACCTCTCTCCATATACTACTCTGTTTATTTTCACTTCGTCTTTTTCACGCACGCATAGTGTATCCGTTCACTGTGGAAGCGGAGAAAATGCCAAATTCTATCCTATTTCATTTCGTGTGGGGTTCAATTCATTTCGTCGATAGAGATTGATATATTTGGGGGTGACGCTCTCTCTCTTACGGCGTCTATGTTTGTTTTTCTCCGACGCCCGAAAGTAAAAGTTTTCAACCCCTTCCTTACAAACGATCCTCCCCCGAATTTTCCCACCTTCTCTAGAGTATCGGTTTGATAAAACCGATATTAACTAATCTGTAAGACGATGGGTTGTTGTTTTGCTTACGTAATTAACTCCCACTTGTTGAATGTGATAATTCATATTATACTCTTTCGCATTCAACAATTATTTGATTTCATTTTATTAGGTATACATAGGTATAACACTATCGAATCCTTTCCTTTCGTCCCGAAGCACGAAATACAATGTGATCAATCAACGGTGGATTTTTGTATTACATCATAATACGAAAAAATATATTTTGATTTTGGAGCGTCATATGCGAATGTATTATTCAAGTGTGCGTTTCGCTGCCAATAATCCGGTCCATGGGACACAAACAAAGGCTCAATTTTGCGACCTTTTCGTTCGAGGATCAAGTCTTTCACTGTCGCCTTTCCCTAGCGATGCCCTAATCCGAATCCCCTAACGTTCCGGAACCCCGGATTAGGGCTAGCACCACCCCATTGCGCGTTTTATTTCTCCCCGTATTTAATTATGCAAAAAGACTTAAGAAGACGGCGGCGTATCCATTAGCTGAAGGGAAAAAAGGGAATTCCTGAACAAAGTTTCGGGATAGTACATATATACCCGAGCTTCCGGCAAGGTTGAAGATTTTCCACAGAAAAAAGAAAATAGAGAGTTTAGTAGAGGACTCTCGTTTTTCGCATATCAAAGACTATTTGCGCTGAAGGGACGCTCACCCTTCTGTATAATCTAGTTTTCCCCTTGTATAAATTCGTTCGGCATAACCCTTTCGTTGTCAAATATTTCACCGTGGTTATTCTTTGAATATAATTAAGAACGACCGTTCACAAATATGTACATATAAATTATGTACAAGAAAGAAAACCAAGTTCGTTAAACTAATTTATGAGTTTACTTTGGATAAAAGTCAATGTTTTTCTAATCAAGTTAAAACAAATTAACATATAATAAAAATATAACTACCATTTTGATTTCATTATGCTTGATAATTCGTTTTTAAGTACACAGTATAAAAAGTAAGCGTAGAGTAGAGTTGAGTTTTGACCGCAAGCGTAGAGTTTCTCCGTCCAAACGTATAGTTTATAGTAATATCTCCCGGCGCTTGTAAATTATACGAGCAGCGCCACTAATTAAATTTTCCGAAAGATTAAATATTTAAATTATTGCAACTCTGCCGCGAGTTACAACTGGGAAAGACGTTTTCCATTTTCAACCCTTTGCACTTAGTATGTACTTTATTTTTGCATCGCATTAACCGTATCATTTCTCGCGGTCGAAATGGAAAACGTTTCTCTACCGCAATGGTCTCATTCGGAGGGAAACCTTCGAATCCTGAAAATCTATTGCCGATCGTCAATCATAGGATTTTACTGATGAGGTCACTCCCCGCCGAAATATAATATGTCTGGAAAAGCTTCTACGAGATCATTGGACATACGACGTCTTTTATTTTGGGGTCGGCATGTATAATGAATAAACTTTCATCATTCAATATTACCCTTTCAATGTAAAAATATATTCTTTCTTAAAACAAAGAAGATGCGAGCTTAAATGTACGGCGTATGTTTGTATTCGATACATCCAGTGAAGCTTTTAATCAACCGTTTTCCAACACGATAGTATGTTTTGTTATTGATATTGGAATAATTTCGTTTTTTATATGCTGGTCAAACTGAACCGTTTTTTTTGTGTCTAGACTCTAGATTACATATGTACATACATACATACATACACTGTGTTTTACTGATCGTTGATACGTTGAATGTTTTTCCGACTATTTGCTGAATACCTTTAGGCAAATATTTTTATTATTTTAAAATTTTCATTCTTTGTTTTCAAGATGAATTATTAATTTTAAACTGTTTATTTGTACAAATTTTGAAATTCGTTGGAAAACCTTGCTTATTTTCGAACTATGTAGGTTATTCAATTTTCGTACCTTAACAGGAAATGTCAAGACACGATCCGGTTCATATTGCTGTTGAACGACACGTCGGTGGTTGGCTGTCACACGACCAAACTTTTACAAAAATGTCTTTGACAACAAACCAACAGCATACAGGCTGTTCTTAAAAAGTGTAACACCGTTCGCGTTATATAAAGTACTCGCACATGTTCGGCTTTTCATTTAAACGAGATTCAATTTTGAGCAGAATTTTACTCTGTAACCGTTTTACCATTATATGTACATAGGTAAATGGAACGTATTCGCGCGCAGTACACAATAATTGTATTGTCATTTTTGATGTTGTTAAAATTTAACCCGTAAAATTATGTGTACAACGTTGTGGATATACTGTATAGTATATACATATGTACGAAGGTATGTATACGTAATATTTTTCCCGGGTTTTCATCTACATACATAGTCCCTATACCTGGTATCTTCGTATGTTTAGTGGGATTCGTCGTCACTCCAGTCGTCCACTTGACCCAATCGAGGACCGGGATAGGATAAAGGATTATATAAAGTTAGAGATGCGTAGGTTCGTTGGCAGTTTGAGGGGTGCCAGCTATACGAATTGCGCCAATTATCGGCGAAAGCTGTCCACTTTCGTTGACAATTGGAATTTTTTTTAATACTTTATGTACGTTCATTTGAATACGGACAAGTACCCGTAATAAGATTCACAGTCAAAGTTGGAGTTTTTACTTGAAGGCTAAAACACATCTCAGAGGATCTTTTTATATATGTTTATACATATACTGTAGATAGGGGAATATGTTATTAATGTATCTGCATATTTAACTGCAAAGTAATGTAGATAGGTAGCCACTTATTACATTTTAATGCAAATCAAATAATAATTATTAGGAGTTAATCATTTTCAAATTTTCCTACCGTCGATAGCACCAGTGGCTCCCAAAGAATGGGTTTATGGTGGTGGTGGAGGTGGAGGGGGTTTAACAGTAGGTAACCTTTCCCTAATCTGCCGTCCGTCGGAAATGGGCTTATGAAAAAGCTCGATTGGTGGGACAATCCCGCGGGACGGGATCAAATAATCCCTATCCTTCACCCCTCCACCCCAACAGCCACTCCACCACTTTCGACCCCACCACCGCACCGGGAACCTACCTCATTTCCCATTCGAGTTCTGTTCGAATAGAAAGCGATTTTCCGTGAAAAAATGCGAAAGCTTTTAATTACGTGTATGTTTTTTGTACTTTTATTCATTTCTTGAACAGTAGTACTGGAAAATATATATAGATTCCGTCTGTCTATGTAATTAAAGTGTATACCTACGTATAATTTCAACTTACGTAGGTATACACTTTAATTAACTTAGCGATGCTCCTTCTGTAATCTTTGAATCATTTCGGTATTGGTTTTTTTGGTGCATTCCCATAACTGAATTCCATATGTCCATTTGTTTCTATAAACATAGCTTATTTTCTATGGATAGTTCGGAGTTCCTTCCGAGAAGCCAGTTCATTTTTCTAATTTTTATTTTTACTTTATCCTAATCGGATAAAGTATTGTGATCGTGCGAAAATTCGACCTCGACATTTTGACTGATCTGGATCAAGTATCTTCCCCTGATCACGTTTTCATGATTTCTGGAAAATGTCTGTATGTCTGTGTACTGTGTGTGTGTGTGTTTGTCTGTCTGTGTGTTTTTTCCGAAACTATCAAGTCTATCAAGCTGAAATTTTATATCTATTATTTTCACGTAAGGCGACAAGGAATTTGGTCAACATCAGTCAACCGGAAGTAGGGTTTTTTTCGTGCAGAAAATTCAAAAATCCTGTTAAAATTCATATTTTTATTTCTTCTCTTTTTGTTTGCACGTGTTCTTTCCAGTTTAATTTCGAATCCAGTATAATGCCCAAGTATTGAGCTTTTTTCTTACATGGAATTGTTTTTTGATCGATGAATACTCTAGTAGGATCTATTTTTATTTTATTTGTGAAGTTGACATGTGTCGATTTCGTTTCGTTTAAACGAATTCCCCACTTCTCGGTCCATTTATTAACTATATTGATGGCAGTTTGTAGTTTTTTGGTAGGTTCTTCTACACTGTCTCCCTGTGCCAGTATTGCAGTGTCATCAGCAAATGTTGCGATTGTAGCTTCCTCACATTTTGGTAGATCACCCGTGTATAATAGATACAGTATAGGTCCAAGGGCACTACCCTGATAATTTCAACTAATTAGAAATCACTTAAGCGATATTGAAAAAATGCACGTTAAAGTACGTTAAAATTAACTTAAAATGCCTGAACAGTAGAATCAAGCGATGATTGATTATCTTGGAGAAAGTTTTTCATAAAATTCTCATTTTGCAAAGTAAAATTTCCATCGTCGGAAAATTACCAGTCTCAACTCGGATGCTGTTTATATAAGATGCAATTCTTATGCTGTCAACGATGCACTATGCAACTGTATACTAGGTTTCATATAAATACAAAATATTCATTTAAAATTAAATTGTTGTTACTGGATCAAGTTGAAATGAAAAAAAAAAAAAAACGTATTGCAATATCAAATGAAAGGTTCATCTTTGGCGACGACGCCGGGGTTCAAATGTTGCCAATTAAAGTGTAAATATAAGTGAAAATATCAAAGGGCTCCACTGGCGTGTTTGCTGTGCACAGTGAATTTCCACGGAGCCAGGGGAGTGTAGTAAATGGTTGCCGTGCTGGGCTTCGTATTTGTTTTGTGTGAAGGGATTTAACTTTGACAAATCGTAGCCGCAAAGCAAACACGCGGATCGGGCGTTCGGGTCCACGGGACCCCGGTTACAATTTCGTACGCACTCGTTTGTCGGTCTGTTTGTTTGTTTGTTTGTTTATTCGTTCGATACGTGCCGTTTTTATTATCTTAATCTGCGCCCGGGCATGTTTTCTTTCCGACTCGTAAATATCGCATTTAATATCGAGGCATTAAATACATCTTTTCGTTTTTCGGCAACATAAATATTGTCTTACGTTACGCGAAGCGCTCGCTCGCGAAATTCGCGGAAAACCTCCATAGCGTTTATCATCAACGACGACAACGAGCCGTTTGATCGTGTTTGTCTTGCGCTAAACTTTAATTAAAACTTTGTTTATTTAAATTAAATACACTTTGATTCGTTTTGAGATATGTATCCAACTAAAATTAAGCCGTTTATTATCCCCCGATGTTAATTTACATCGTAATATCTACAGATACAAATATCGATGTATCTAAATATGTATGTATGTAGAATGAAAACACCAGTTGGATTTTCGTACTGTATCATCATCATCATAATCGTCATTTTCAACCGTTCACCATCCACTGCTGGATGAAGGCCTCTCCAATCCTCTTCCATTCATGTCTGTCTTGAGCAATCTGTATTCACTTGACTCCACACATTATTTTCAATTCATCAGCCCATCTTCCAATCGGTCTACCTTGCTTTTTTTCACATCCTCTCGGATACCATACCATCTCGCTATCTGTCCACTGCAACTTTTTACACGTACTGCTTTATCTGTCACTTGTATGTATTTCTTTTGCGATCCTTTCTTGTTATACTAAGAATACATATTTCCATGCTTCTCTGCGGGCACTGGATCTTTCGTAGCATTCATGAATTTAGCGTCAAGTTTCACATCCATACGTCATAACCGACAGTACGCATTGGTCGTATGCTTTCTTTTTTAAGCATAGCGGAATATTGGATTTAAAAACTATGTACATTCTTGCAAAAGCACTCCATCCTATAATTTCATTCTTCGTTTTATTTCTTCTTCTTTATATCCACTTATATTCACCAACTGCCCTAGGTATAGATAACTATTAAATAACAAAATTAATTTTTAAGCCTACTTTAATTTTTTCGTTGCTTAATTCTGTTAATCTATTTTGTAAATCGTACTGTATGTGAAAATAAAATTCGTTCAAGTTTGAATTGTGAGGCGCCAAAGGGGCACCACGTAACGATCGCCGTCAACAAACCGCTGGCTAGGAACGGTGAATATTTGGTCGTTCACCCCTATTTGCAGTGCCCATTTTGCACATAAGCCCTTATTTGACTAATGTGGACGTTTTCACAATGTTTGCACGGGACGGGGACGTTTTCTCGGCCACAAAAGGATTTTCGCGGGCGACGCGTGGCAATGTTCGAATCTATCTATCTATCTATTTATTTATTTATTTATTTATTTACATATCATCTTCGCGATACAATGGATACACAGCGAGTGCTAGTATGAATGGAGACGGTGTGACACTTTGCCGAAACGCTCGGAGAATACGTGCGCCATCGCGCCTCAACTGAAAACCTCTTTTTTCCCCTATGAGAATCTATTGGTTTACGCGAACGAGACGACACTTTCAATATTTATGGGATTTCGGGCCCAAATCTCTACAATTCGTACACGCCGGGGGTTTCGCGGTGTTAAAATTTAACAACGAGATGTTCGAAATATTCAAATGCGTCGTTAAATTATTCATTTCTTACTATGTAGTTTGCGTGAAAAATTCAACGAATATTTATATTCGCGCCTTCACTTTAAATTATTCATATTGTATGTACATATGTAAATCAATTCGAACTTCTTCGAATGCTGCTTGATTAATTTTCACAACTATCAGGTATTTATTTGTTGACTGTTATTGATACTACAAAAATATTGTATGTATTTTTAAGTTAGATAAGAATTTATTACCAAGATATTTTAATAAGGGGATATAATGTACATAGTCATAATACTAGGGGTAAGAATAAGTTAATAGACTGTCAGAAGGTCTTAGAAATATAATCAAAATTTATTGATAGATTCCTGGTAGCCTTAAAACAGCACTTCCGTACAAGTACTATTAGATAATATGTTTATTTTGTAATTTTAGCTTAAAGTAATATTTGTTTGTTACTAGCTTTTTTAAGCTATATTAAATAAATAAATAAATAGCTTAAATTTTCACCGTTGAAATTTTGGATGTTACTACCAAGTAAGCTTAAAATTTTTTTTCAATGACCAATATGCTAATAGATAGTTAAGCTATTTTAATTAAAAAAATAATTATACTATATAAATAAGCGTAAACGTATACTTACGTTATCATTTTAGCACATTCACAATCCATTTTAATAATACGTCCCAACATATACATATGTGTATGTAC
The DNA here is from genome assembly GCA_022651745.1 of Parapsyche elsis. Classification (NCBI taxonomy): domain Eukaryota; kingdom Metazoa; phylum Arthropoda; class Insecta; order Trichoptera; family Hydropsychidae; genus Parapsyche; species Parapsyche elsis. The sequence continues at coordinate 7,088,705 of JAGVSN010000003.1, read as the reverse complement.
ATATGTATGCACGTCGGGTAATACGAACCGTTGCCACCATAAGTTTTGTACAATTTACAACTTCATTTAGAATTGTAGTGAATTTAACATGCATCGCTTTATACATATTATCTGCCTGCCTGGGTAGTTGCAGCCACCCTAGCATTGCCAACATAACAAACAATTTTTGTTGGCAACAAACCCTTGTCTGTGAATGGTGATTCAAGTCGACAAGGCGATTTTATGGCCATACACCCATTCAATCAATACTACGTACTGTTGTTTCACGTACTGTCAAACGGGCTATGGCATGTACTGTTATTTTACCAATCAGCGCGCATTGGTGAGGGTTGGGGGTGGATATAGAATTCACCGTCATATGACGGTAAAACCAGACCGTTTATATTAAGACTTTTTCAGTTTTCAGTTTCTTTCTTGGAAAAAGGATCAGAAATTCATACGTACGATCAAAATCTTCGATAAATACATATGTACGATCATGTGCGATTTTGTGGCGAAATTCAAGGTTACCTTTGTGAGAATGTAGAAGGGAAAATTCGTATTCAGTCGCCGGTGGAAATTGGTATCGCGGCACGGCCACAATGCAAACAATATCCGCGAGGGTTACACGATTTTTCTCCGCACAAATTGCCCATCAGGTGAATTTGTGCTAGGCAGAGAGGGGGTTAATGGGGGGGGAGGGAGGGTTTTCCCGACCGACCGACTAACCCTTTTTATCTCGTAAATCAAAATCAAGGTAAATTTTACAAAAATCGGAATATAATTTATTGAAGAGCGAAGGGGAGCGAAATTTCAGGGTAAAAAAATAAATAAACAACCACGCAACAGTTTACGTCGCGCTTCTATTGTGTATTTTTATCTACATTCAAATATTAGTAATGGTTCTCAATTTAAGGCCTGAGCACAACAAAGCGAAATCGCGTATGAAAACCTAGCGAAATTCGCTAGGTTTTCATACGCGATTTCGCTTTGGTGTGCTCAGGCCTTAACACCGAAAATCCGAATCTGTTTTAAAAAATCAAAATTGAGTCATATCGGTCAACGTAATCAGTGTGCCGTGGACACCTTTCGGCCTGATCGAATTTCGCAATCAGCGCTTGACAAATTTGAACTGTGGACCTATGTAGTCTACATAGTTATGTCTCGAAACTCGACACGGACGTCGTCCTAATTTAATAACAGTTTTGGCTGCAAGGTGGGGGATGGAATGGAGGATCACAATTATCCTGTCACTCTACATTTGGGAACTAGACCTCGGAACCAAGGTGGATGAGAGACTTTCCATCCTCTGACCCTTATTCCCTTATCCCTTCGTCCACTTTTACATTCGCCCGTTCGTCGGTAGCATAATGAAATAATCCCTTTACACGTCCTGGCACCCATAAAATTCAATTCGAGTATTTACGCGAAACCTGTGCCACCCGTTTTCTTCCATAATTTTCAGCCATATTAATTTCACACCACGCTATTATGTACGTACAACTTGTCCAGCGCAGCGGTCGCCAACCTTTTGGACCTCACGGACCACTAAATTCAAAATCTCGAATCCCGCGGACCACTACCGTGATTTTTTCCATAAAAGTAACATTCTTAATATTTATTTATTTATTTAAAATACATGGGCAGGCGGCATAGCCGATGGAGCCCAGGGGTCTGACATAACTTGTACATACAATTCTTAATTATTTATATTTGAAGGATTACAAAAATCCGTTTGTGTTCAAAAACTTATCGAAATGATTTTTAAATAGATTTGTATTTTCGGAAGTTACTAGCTGATTTGGCAGACGGTTCCAAACTTCGACCACTCTATTTGAAAAAAAAAAAAAGTCTGACAATTTTGTTCGATTTGTCTTTTAGTAATTTCAGCGTATGGTCTCTGAGATGTGCGTTTTTATTGAAAGTAAGGAGGTTTTTCATTGGGCATTTATATTTATTATTTATTATTTTGTAGACTTCTATTAAATCGTCTCTAAAGAGTGAGACTCATTTTCTTCAACCGTTCATTATAGGATAGTGATCGAAGTTCAGATGGCATTTTTGTTATCGTTCTTTGAACCCTTTCTAAACATACAATGTCTTTTTTGAAGTTAGGGTTCCAAACATTTACAGCAAATTCTAGTTTAGGTCTAATATATGATTTATAAATTTTTTGAACAGCAACTGGATACTAAATGTCTTAAATACACGTTTGATAATATAAAATGGTATTTTTACTTGTATTTGCACTCCAAGTTATTTGAAAAAAGTTGGATAAAACCTTATTATGATAGAGAAATTATAATCAATAAACGATATATTCATTATTCATCGTGAAAACTGGCATTTATGACGTATGGATGTGAAACTTGGATGCTAAATTTAAGAATGCTACGTAAGATCCAATGCACACAGAGAATCGTGGAAAGATGTATGCTTGGTATAACAAGAAGAGATCGTAAGAGGAATGCGTGGAGTCAAGTGGATGCAGATTACTCATGACAGACAGGTATGGAAGAGGATTGGAGAGGCCTTTATCCAGCAGTGGATGGTGAACGGGTGAAAATGATGATGATTATGAAAAATGCAGACCACCAAAATTCTATCGCGGACCACCGGTTGGCGACCGCTGGTCTAGCGGGTAATTTAATCTTTACTTCATCCACGTACTGAGTATAATATAATTTAATGTCGTTCCGATTGGGAAACATTTAATATTTTTTTCCATTTTCATTATAAAAAGACGTATAATATTTAACCTTTCTTTAATATTTTGTAGATACATTTATTTGACGTTAAATATGTCGCATGCATATATGTATATTTCATTTTAAATTCCCGGAAAAGCCGAGAGTACCTAATCAATCATTGCTCAACGTTTGAAAGGTTTTTCGTCAATTTTCCTCGTCGTCGTCGTCGAAGAAAAGCCTTTTCGTCGATTTAATGAGCGTGTTTTTCCACATAGCGTCAAAGCGGTCCGACGCTTTTAACTAACCTTACCCACCCTTACATTCCTCCACAGAACGGTTTCACTTCAAAATAGATCCGTAATCTAAAACTGTGCTCTCAAAAAATAAAAAAGAGGGAGATAAACGACATTTCTGTCCGATACCCACCCCATTCCGTCAAATATAATTTATTATTCTTAAAAGAAGTCCACGATCTTTTGATTTATTTTGAGACTTCATTGTGTAGTACGATCGTATTTTTTTAATGTGTTTTTATATTGAAACTCGGACCGATTCAAACTATTTACTTATTTAGTAGCCTATCGACATGTGATCATCATTAAAATAAAAAGAAAAACCTGAACGGTTTGGATTGTAGCCAAGTGTACAAACGAGTACGTCCGCTACTAACAAGCCCACAACAAAACAAATTATTTTTAAATGAATGCGCAATCATCATTTAGCCATTTAGGATAATCACCTTTACCTGAATCCTATGGTCGAATTTTGTCCGTAGTCATTTTGACCAATTTTATTATAGTCATCAGTTGGTAAACGGCGATAAGTATCGTGCGTTACCTCGATTACTTCCTCTCGCAGTGGATTGCCAACGAATTATTTACTTTAATTTTTGCGATCTTGTACTCCAGAAGAAACTTTATTGATTGCGTTTATAATTCGCGCGTAGTTCAACAGTTTCGCACTCGAAGCGGCAAATTTTTGAATTGCGATCAAACTTTTCCAAATGCGATTTCGGATTTGAGCCGTTTTGGTGTTTAGTCGTTGGTTTGAAATACGAGCACCCTCAAATGCACACAAAAACATCTATTGTATACTGATACACATTTAATATATGTATACATAAATATACATTCTAGAAGTGGCGTTGCAGCGAACCGGCGTTATCTGCTTAATCGTCCGTTAACAACGGCCGATTTAACGTCGACGAGTGCTGCTTAATCTGTGGCGCAGGTTCCTTGTTTGCATCTCAGAGAGAAAGAAGCTAGCCAAGTATCTAATGCAGAATTCGTCGGGTTTCATATCTCAATTGCAGTTTTGGACGTTTTTAATTTCGCTATTTCTTTTTTATCACCAAATAATTATTTTAGTACAATTGTAACTCGTTTTTCTTATTTTCTATAATATAAAAAAAGTCATATAATTATTAGTTTAAAATAAAATTCAATAGATTTATGTAAATTTCGCAGTTGGATTTTATTATTCGCTGTTGAAGAATGGTAAGCGTTCTGAAACGATTTTAACTATGCTCGGAATCTACTTTTCAACCGTCTAGATAAGGATATTTGTTTTCCGTGTCGTAAGAATTCCAGGTTGAGAAAATGCAGCTCGAGGAAAATGTTCGCAGTTACAACGGTCACTCGTTTACCAGACTTGCGCTTAATTAGGAATGAGCAAAACTACGGAATTATTACTGAGGCATGGAGTGCAATCTCTCAATGTAAATTTTGTACTTATTTTAACTGGTTCTATATTTAAAATGAGTTGATAAAATAAATTTTAAATATGAGCTGGAATCAGCAGACATGTAAGCGCTTTCACGTTATTTAGATTAATGGGCTGGTAAAAAAAATGTACACATATGTATAATATTATGTACACACTGTTTTTTTTTTATTAATGCGGATAATTTTTACATGACGGTCAATTACTCAAGGTCGATGTATACATGCTGAATTAAATTATGTGTAAGTTGTGCTTTCGATAACTCAGCTTAACTACTTGTATTTTCTTTTGATTGCAAAGTTAGTTTTTGTTTCGTTTACGACTCGAACGAACGTTAGACATAAACTTTGTTTGATTTCTTCTCAGCTTACTTTTGAATTTCTTCTCAACTCCGATATTTTACGTATGTTTATAACGTTTGAAAACAACCTTTAGGAGGGGTTTCATTACCCGTAAATACGCATTCGTTTGTTCCTTAATCTCTCCCCTTTTCAAAAGGTAGGACCTTTTCCTCATACACACACATACACACATACATATATAAATAAAGCTTTCGCTGGCCGAAAAGAAGATAGATACGAAGCGAGATTAGGGGGAGAGCCTCGTCAAGCAATTTTATCTACTTTTTTTTCTTTTTGCTACTCTAGAAAACAATTTAGAAAACCCATTACCTGCCAGACGTCTTCGGTACCTCTCGCCGAGTAAGTGCGCCATTTTAGTTCCAATTTCGGTCTTTCGCCATCGGCCTTTTTCACTTTGCCCCCAACCCCCCTCCCCTCCATCACTGTAAAGACTCAAAAGAAAAACATTACAAAAAAATACAAAGTAACCGCAGAATCATCAATAAAGTATAACGGCTCCCCCCTCTTTACATTGAGAATGTTTCCTTTGAGATGGATATCAGCAATAATTAATAATCGTTTCCTTTTCAGTGCGACGACATTAAAAAGTCGTTAAAGATAGCGCCGTACACGCCGTCTAAGGAAAAGCTTTAATATGTTAATTCGCATTTATATAACAAGATAATTAACGTTACATCTGTAGACGCATTTTCGCTAACTGCAAAAAAAAAACTCGATTAGCATTTCATTCTAATTAAGTCGCTAACTTTTGCTCATTAATAAATGAACGCGCCCTGGGACGCCACTGGCGCGCGAGCGTAACAGATGTACGGCTCGAGAGCAAGAAGCAACGACGAGTTTCCTCCAGTGGCAGCGTGTATAAATGCGATTTTCATAATTCACCTCGAAATCTTTGAACTTTGGAGCAAAACGACATGATTCGTTTTACAATGTTGTGTTTATGATTTATATGTATGTATGTATATGCAAAATTGTATACACGGTATAATTATTGTTTCAATTTGAATTTTTACACGTTTTTGAGTAATTTCGTGCGATTCAGTAACATACCTACATTACTTTCTCGTAGTATGATTGATATACATACAAGTATGTAAGTTTGTTAGTGCAAATTCGTGTATTTTTGTATGGATTATATTGTGTGTGAATTGGTTCATTTCGAATGATCGCTTACGTGGTATAAAACGAATCACATACATACATTGCATCGTCGTTATAATTGTTGTTTTCACAGCCGGTTCTGGGACTCCTTCAGACCTTTGAGCGACGTAAAAGTCTAACAGATGACCCGGTTTATTTTATTTTATTTTTTTCCAGTATGCGCAGGAACTCTTTAAGCGCGTCGAGGTAATTACGCAAAAGCTACTCTCGCTACTGCTGGGATTTTATTTTCTCACGTTACTTTTACCCGTTCCACTTGACCGACTAAAGGACGAGAAACATACTTGAGAAAGCCGTAACGCGTCTCGTTATCACCATATCTTTTTCACATACATACATACTTGTGCTTACCGTGGACATGCTATGGCTTCACGCACTGAATTACAATTCTCACAATTGTATCGAAAAAAAAAATATTATATTTTAACGTCCTACGACTCTATTATCAATTAAAGTGATATTTACATACGACAAACCTTTAATTGATATAAGGTTTTTATCATTTATATATATAAAATACGTTTTTGGGTGGTGCAGAATACTTTTGTAAATAAAAGGTATAAAATAAGACACGTTTTCAGGGGCATCCGGTCAGAGAATGTACATAGTGGCAGTTTCCGGCCGTCTTAAACGAATTGTTTTAACAAACAACAACTCTTTCTCTAAGGAAGGCTTTTAGGGTTTTTCCTTGTTTCGCGTTTTGGCGTCGACGTCGTTTTGTGTCTGTCCTCAACCCCTTTTCCATCTTTTTTTTTTAGTACCTACTCCCCAACCCCCGGGGCGTGCTTTATTGCCGTTCCTTTATCGATGCACCCTCTTCTCATTCCCCTCCTCACATGAGAACCTTCGAAAATTGGGAAAAATCGAACGAATTTTCTCCAATTGATTCGATTTAATAACGGATGTGGGTCATATAATACAATGTACTCATACCAACGTGTCATTTTGTATATGTTCACATGTACATATGTACATATGATACGTACATGTTGGGTTTGGCGTCCTAAATACGTTCGACTACATGTGAAGTCGGATGATATTACGAGATAAGGGAACATTATTTAAGAAATGTATTATAAAAGGTTGAGAATATCTGCTTTGTGAATTTGTGCAGCTCGAGCCCATAACTCAAAGTGTCGCATAAACGTGTTTTCGCATATTTCATCCCTTTTCATACCAAAAGATATTAGCCCGACTAAGGTTTTCAAATAGTTTTAGTCCATTGGGCTATATACATACATACATACATACGTGCGCGCTCTATTAACATTCTAAAGCAATGAAATCATAAATTGAATCGCTTCAATATTATTTATCCTCTCTGATAAGTAATAAATTATTTTTTATTAATACCCCTTGAGCAATACGTACCCACCGACCGTATGTGTGTTAACTTTACCCTCGACTTGCAATATTATATGGTTAAAACGTGACCGGTTTGGGGCTTTCGTATTAAGCCCGAATACGTAAAATTGCCATCGCTTCCATTTTATACTCCGGTGACGGCGATAATAATATATTTTCTTCGTTTAATGAATTTCACGTGCTGATTATATAAAATGAAAGGAAGATTTAATTTGATACCGTCACCGGCTTATTTATTGTTCATTTTAATTTTCGTTTGAAAATATTTCAATATCATTTATGTACATATGTACCTACATATGTATATATGTATAGCACGTGTTAAAATTAAATGTGTGCGAACCGCGTGTGTTTGTGTAGTCCGTGTTTGAAATATTGTATGCGCTATGCTCTGAAGAATTTGCTGAAATGTTATACGACCCGAAACGGAAATGCAAAAATATTGCAGATTTAAAAATAAGTGGCGCCACCGTTTTTTTTTTCATAGCATGCAGTCAGTTACTTAAGTATACAATAGAGCGCGTTCATATTATTTTCCATCGTCACTGGATATACCTATGAAAAGATTTCATCTTCGAAATATGTAAAGTTTTCTGATACGTCACGCCAGAGTTGTGACGTGCGTTTAATGAGATGGCACCGCGTCAAAAGTTCAAACGGATCCTCAGCGGTGTGCATGCGCGAAAAATCATCACGCCGAAAGCTGTGCAAAGCTCAAAAGATGTTTAAAGTTAAAAAACTTTTTTAATTTCCCTTGAATCGATTGTGCCATGGCGAAGTTGTCAACTGTTATCTAACTCTGCCGGAGGGCTTCGGCCACAGGTCGACTACCGTGAAAGAAATGCGATACGGAGGGTAGGAGGAAAGTGATGGGAGGGTGAGGGGTAGGAGGAGGAGGGGGAGGGTAAAGAGGGGGTTTGAGGGTCCCTCGTAACTTTTACGGGTCACCGTGAAAGACTTTTGGCGATAATCAAATGGGGCTAAATTCGTACCGGGGTTCACCTGCGAAAACCCCCTGCCCCTACCATCAAACTCGAGAGGAAAAAGTGAGTTTTCAAGCGCCATTATTAAATCGTCCCTCGATATTAAAAAGAACTGACAAATAATAAAAAAAAAAAAAATCTGTACCAATATAATCGACGAGAGTGAGGCAATTGAAAGTCATGCCTTCTCCAAATACACTCGACGTTCGATATAATGTTTTTACTTTATTGTTTTTGTAGCCGTAGGTATTATTTTTTCGACGAAACTCAAAACTGGTTTTCAACTATATCTTTCAACACATATGTATGTATGTATGTACATTTTGTAGTAAAAAATCAAATTTTTTGCGTTGAAAATGTAATGACGTAATATATTGAGCAATTGACATTTGATATTGGGCTACTTGAACGAAGATATTATAGGCCTTCTTAATTCGGCTCTATTATCGGAAAACTTTGTCGGCAGTTGGGAAACGCTTTTCAAATGACTGAACAAGTATCGTATTTTTTGACGTGAATACGTCTATACGCGGACCAGTATGAAAACGGGTACCAGTACCGAAACGGTTGTGCTACGTTTGGATGGGCATACATTCCAACACTATAACTTCGTTACTAATAATACGATTGACATGAATGTTGTTTTATTCTCTCGGTTATACGTCTACAATAAATTTTCGACCTTAGGTTGGCACCGGGTATGCGCGAGGCGCGGGGGAGCTTTCAACGGCTATTTTGGATGTTTTTAGAAATTTCCAAGCAGTACATATATTTCACGACTCTGACGTACTAGCGTGGTGATTTTGCTACCAAACAATGTCTCTTCAAGGTCTGTCGATTTAAGCCATAAAAAGTGAATTGTATAAATTATTTGTTGGTGAAAAAATTAAAATTTTACTATGTCGGCCTATACTTGCCAAAAAACCAGTAGGAAATACAAAAAACGCATATCATCAGAAAGAGGGTTTAATCATCTATCGATCAGTACCAACATGTTTGTGACAGAACGAGTGAGACGGTATCGGGAACATCAGAAAGTCTACGCAGCGCGCAGGGAAAACAACGGCGCGAGCACCTCGACGGCCACTGCTTACCACAAACCAATGATAAATAAAATTGTAATCGATTACCAGCTAAGTCCTTATTCGTTATGTTAAATAAAAATATATTAATCTATTTATTTATTTATGTAACAAACAGCTTATAGTATACAATATAACATATAAATACAAAATAATGTTAATATCACACAATACACTACAGCCAAAATAGTTACAAACGAACAACAGATCAAAACAAGAAAGGAACTTAGGATTTAGGGCTGGAAAGGAACTTAAGTAAAGATAATCTAAAGGAGGGCAAAGAATAGAGAAAAGGATCAATACTTGCCGGGATTTCGTTAAATGACGAGCAGGATCTATAAATGAAGGAGTTTTGTGAATAGTATCCATTACAATGCTTTCATTTCATTCTCATGTTCCAAATAAAATATTAGCCGATAACGCAGACGTATTTTTTTATTTTTTGGATGTTCGGTATCTGCAATTGAATCTGAATTGTAAAGGCGTGTGCACAGTTTGCGCGGCAACGTACAGCACCGCACATTGCGAGGCACGAATTTGAGCGAGGTTGCCTCGCAACGCGTGTACACGCCTTAACAATTTTCCATGAATTTTCGTCACTTACATTTTATGAAAAGGCGTAAAATTATCGAATCGCGACCGGCACACTAGGCGCTGTCGCAAATATCGGTCGGAATTGTGGCAATTTTCGGGTGCGCAACGACTCGGGAGGGGCATATGGGACTGAGGACGGAGGAAAAGGAGGACCAGAGAAACCGAGAAGGAAACATATAAAAAAAAAAAAACCGCGTGACAGATTTACGGCCATAATAAAACTGTATGAGGTTTGCCCGAATGGTGATGGCGAAGTGAAGGAGCGTGGTGATTTGTTGATGCTCGCCGGGGTGGCCCTGCTTTATTGATAACGCTCGCGTACACAGGGTGCTACAGAAATAACTCCACCGGTACAGGGTGTCTTTAAGGTAAAGGGAAAGGGGGTAGGTAGTTGTTGGCGTAGGCGGGTCGCTTTGAAGTGGCGCCGAATTGTTGTCTGGCAACACTTGTGGATTGCTTTGAAAATTTCTCTCTAGGAATGTGTTTGTGAAGAAAAACTACGCGCAAGGGTTGTCGGAATTGTTCTCGAAACTATTTTTGCTCGGTATAGAAGTAACGGAATACGCTCGGTTCGGTAGGGAGAGATGGGCCTGGCACTACGTACTTACCTCGACGATCCTATCGCTATTATTATATATTTAATTAACCGGTTTGCCCGTCATATGACAGTGGATTTCCAACCCCACCCACCCGTGCGCGCTTATTTATTTTTAAATAACAGCACAGCCCGTTTGACAGTACGTGAAAAAATATTATATAGTATACTGTAGATTGAATGGGCGTCGTCGACTCGAACCAGCTTTGACGAATAGCGGCTTGTTGCCAACACATCGCTAAATATCTTTGGTTTGTTATGTTGGCAGTGCTAGCATGACCGCGATGGCCCTGGCAGCCAGACAGACAGGCGGACGCTTACGCTATAATAGTTATATTGTAATTTTAAATATTTTGTGGATGTCTTGAAGTAGGCTATTCACAGTGGTCGACAACCTACATACACTGAAGTGTCACATAGTTGTTGTATTGGACAGTCCGGGTGCCACTAAAATTTCATTTTTATTTGAATAATTGCAAAAACGACTTATTTGAATAGTTGCATAGACGGATCGTGTAATAAAATTGCTACTTATTCCTTGTGTTCATCAAAAAGCGCACGTTTAAGGCTAACACATATTGCGTGACGTTGCTATGAATTGTGACGTGGGGTTGGGTGTCGCAAGTGTGTATCTACGCCGTACAAAACCATAGAAATTCAGGCCTTTAAGATTTCGTCAGAAGACGCGTGTGGCGTCGCGTGTTGTAAGTGTGTGTGAGCCCTTATGCATTGTGCAAAAGATAAGTCATATTAGAGTTTGTTCGCGTTAGCTTGGCAGTGTGAGTGTGAGACGTTTATAAGTTTAAAGGCGCCCGCACACCGCTGCGAATTCATGTAGAAAAACCGCGCGAATTTCGCAAGTCTGTCAATTGTATCGCACACACTGGGCCCGATAATCCGCACTCTACCGGCCTGCGCAAGCGCCGTATTCTGTCACTCTGACATAGCCTATCAAACTACCATCTGTCACCTCGCTTTCGCAACGTTTGTATTTCACTCACGATTCTGGCATGGACTACTGTTACGAAGCTGTTATGTTGGCCGCATATTTAGTTAAATAACCTCAGAAAGTCAGATCGTACAGGATGGGATACTTTTTCACCGTCGCCAATAACTTTTCCACAAACGTCATCGAAATCGAGCGAATCGTCGAAAATTCGCGGACAACAAATTCCGTTACGAATATCCGCCGTTTCCCGGCTGGAAATCAGTTGGGGTGTAGGCAGCGCCACCCGCGGCTATGCGATACAACTCCCCACCATACCAACTTTGCGATTTTCCTACCGGTTTTCCACAATGCGAATACGAATCCGCAGCGGTGTGCGGGCGCCTTTAGGGGCCGCTGCTCTGCGATTGGTTTGACACGCGAGCGCACGTGCGCCAAAAATCGGTTTTGTATGACATTATCACACTAAGAACAGCCCTACAGACAATGAGAAAGACGTGCGACAATAAAATGAATATTTCAGTCGCTCTGTACGCGTTAAGATAAATATCCAATTGGCTCTCTTCTCCGTCTTCGGATTCAATAATTTTCAACCGAAATTACTTCATAAAGGCACAACACCATAAAACGCCTTCTAACCCCCTCAACCCCGATGGAGTTTCGGTGAGGGGAAGGGGGGGGGTGAATTTTGTCCGCAAAAGGGAAAAACACAATAAAAGCCAGTCGCGCGCCACAACGCGACGTCGAAAATAAAACGGGACGAGTCCCTTTTAATGGGTCAATTTCGGCGCCGGGCTGCTTTTGTTACTACATTCGGAGCACCCTGTACGTAGACAGGGCGTCATGGGAAAATACATCGAACGGGCGAACGAACGTCTTATTGTTTGTACGGAATTAAGTTTCGCGCGCAACTTTCGGCCCGGCGCTGTATATGGCAAGGATGCACCCACGCATGCGAACGCACAGCCGGTAAAAGGAAGGCCGCGTGTACAAAGGATGAGTTTTAGCGAGGCAACATGTGCTGTTTCTGCGAAGCAATCATCTAATGCGATATAATAAATGTATGCATGCAAATTGTATGCTTTATACGCCGGCGTATTGCTCACTCTCGCGAACGTACGATTTTTTTACTTTATTTAATAAAAGATTCAGGGTGACCCTCACTCGCGTTTCGCGTTTGTTATGCTAAATATTTTTTTTGACTTTAATGAAATTTGTTTGAGAGTTCATTTTTTTGTGCTCAGTATGTATATTAGATTTCAAAAACAAATTTAATAAGCTATACATCTTTTGATTTTAATATTACAAGTACGAACGCCGATTCCACGAAGCGTGTTTATTTATGTATTTACCCTGTTTTATGCTTCGTCTTTGTGCTGTGTTTGTACTTCGCCGAATTGTTTGAATTTTCGTCGTCTATCTGCCGATTCTGCGTACACGAGAAACACTCGGTGTGGGTACACTGTAAATTTTCACCACATGCGACAGTGTATTTACAGAGCGAATCACATTGTCCGAGACAATAGTATCGACGTCTGTCGATCGCCCCCGGGACAGGAATTTCCCGGCATACAAACGAAGCGTTTCGAATCGCGAAAAGCTGGCGCATTTCGCCATCGAATGAGACCGGGAGCACGGTTTTTCACGTTTTGACAAATTTCCGAGGGCGGAATTTATCGCCCATGTTTATGTACCTTGTGATTTATACCCTTTTTTGTTCGACGCGTATAAATGGGCGAAATCGATTGATTCGCGAAACTCCAATAAGAGATTTTTATTTTATTCAGTGCGTTTTTATTTTCACCGTACTACATAGGAATTTAAAAGCATGTATGTATGTATGATTGGGCGGAAGCTGAAGTTGTTGAAAAATGTCAGTTGTGGAAAATTTTTGAAGTAAGACTTCTTTTCGCTCGGTAGAGTAAAAACGGTTCATCCAACGTTCCATGCAAACGGAGCGAGCGATAAGCTGTAACGAATATCCCCACTCCTTCAGTTAGGAGGTAGGCCCTCTCTCTTGCCCTTTCGCGTTCGTGCGAGAGAGAGATACGACCTGAAAATTCGAGCGTCTCCTACGCCCCTCAGATTAGTAAAACGTTTCATCGAAGCGTGGCACGACACGAAAACCAGAGACGACCAGCGGCTACCCCCACTCTTGGGCTAGGCGTCAGGTAGCAGTGATGCCGCCACTTAACATTGGGCGAGCGCTGACGAGCAGTATCGAGCGTCCACGTGTGGGTATGTTACTCGAATATTTTCGCGTTAAGGCCAACGTACTGTATCAGCACTCGCGGTGCATCGCTCGAAGTCGAGCAAACCGCGAAGAAAGCAAGAGGGCGGACCCTTCCCCCTCCACATTCAGTGTTGTCTGTGCGTTTGGTTGACACTAGAGTGGCGCGATCAGCGATACGTTAGCAGCGCTCTGGCCACGCGTGTCACTTTCATGCCAATGCTCGTCAGCATTCGACGACGTCAACTAATTAATGCCAATGGTTGATGAACATTCGCTCGAAAATTACATGAACATTCGCGCGAATGTGAATAAGTGGCGGCATGAGAGCAGTGAGTCATTGTGTGGGCGTTTAAAACCACATTTGTGTACACATTCACATTCATTCATTCACATCTGTATTCCTTCTTGTACATTGCACTTGCTTTAAATTGCAAAGAAGTTTTACTTCTATAGTGAGTAGCGGCTACACACTGCGATTTTTTTTAAATTTCATAACGAGACTTCGACGCGTCGTGATATTTTCAGACGGAAAACCCATCCGTTTCGCTTTTGCATGCAAATCCAATTTGGCCTCTACGGGCCAATTACAATAAATTTCGTGCGATACCGTCGTAGTCCCCGTAGCAATGGCGTAGACCTTTTCTGCCTGGCAAAATTGTGCTGCGACAAATGTCGAGCAAAAGCGTACGAAACGGCATTCCGTATACGCACTTCACACTTGTCGCTCAAGATATATTCACAAGTGAACATGCGAATGCTATGGGACTGGGGTGAATGTATGGGGTGATTCGTCGACATGTTGAAAGTGCTTTGACGTTAAAGTTTCTGTGAGCTATCGCGTCACTTCAAACAATATTATTAATTTAACGTTGAAAAATATTTTTCCTGCGACACATTTGTGTGTGCATACATTTATGATTTAAAAGCTTTACAGCCTCACCAATATGAAAGCTAATTTTTATATAGAGTACATAGATATGATACTTGATAGGTATAGCATTCAAATATTCGGCTTCCTTGGTAAATTTGTTATTTTAAACATTATTGAAATTTATAATGAATAATTTAAATAATTTTTCTTTCAATTTACTTGTTACTTATTCGCTTCAAAGGTATATGATATTACAGTCTACGCATTATTTAATTTCCTATGTATATATGTATGTACTTACATGTGTGTATGTATGTATATCTTTTTAGCAATACGTAAAATTACGCAAGAATGACGACACCGCTGAAACGGAAACGTAACGTTTCACCATAAAATCCAATAAACAATTCGAGGGTGAATAAAGCGAATTTATTCGTTCTCTGCCAGCAAATACACACAAAACGTATATTTGTTAAGTTCTCGAAAAACCGAGAAGTTTCAAAAGAACAAGCTCGAGATTACACGAAGCATATAATAACTTTTTGACAGTATTACTGCGGAACCCAGTTCAACAATTTTCCTGCTTGTTCCTTTTTTTTTTTTTTTTTTTTTTTTTCACCATTCTCTAGCGAATCAAGAGAAGATTTATCACACGTTTGAACCTTAGTGCTAGAAAATGAGCCAATATTATTGTTTAATTTCTACGATATTAAAATTTTTCATATATTTTGTTTAGAAATAATTTATTCATTATATTTTAAAATACTTGATAATGAATTTTTAATGTTCGACTTTATTTGTTTGCTTGAATGGCCTTAATCTACTCTTACACCGAACAGAATGAAAAAAAAAAGACAAGGGCCTTTTTTAAAGGGACGGAGTTTCTTAGAAATGTAAAATATTAACGAGAAGTAATTAACTGTTACGCGTCGAGATCCCATGCAAAAGTCAACAACGAGAGAAAAAAGAGGGCAAACAACAATGGGGCGCGATCAAAAGATGGGTGTGGGGGAGCTAGTGGGGTGTTATGGGGATGGGGGAGGAAACGGAGAGTAAGCGAGGGTACATGTGCGCATTATGCCTACTTAAATAGACTGAAATATAATAAATTATATTCCAGCGTCCCCCATAGAAAAACCGACGCTCAATGGGAGGTGTTTGAATGGCCTTTAAAGACGCCACGGAAAACTCGTGCGCAGAATTTCCACGCTGCGCCGAGGAAAACGTCGACAAAAGGACGAGAAAATACCTACCTCGTGAGTGAAAATTAAGTTGACGGCTATTTTTTTTTTCAACCGGTCCTAAATCCTATATAGAGCACGTTCAGTTTGTTTCTCTCTACTAAGTGCAATTTTGACAGGTCTGCTTCTCATCGCTTTTTTGTTCATATTACGAATAATTTATTTCGAAATACATAGATTTGTTTTCAAATGAATATTTTCGGTTACTTTATTCATTAAAAAAAATAATTCAAATCCTATTTTAAATATTATACGTGTCGAATACAATAAGCCTTTCATAATCCTGAAGGGTTGAGCGCACGTGAAAAACTTAAACTGTAACATTAAGTTGAATACGCGATGAAAAAGGACCCGGGATTAATAGCTCGTTAGTAAAACCACGCAAACATTAAGCCTAGAATGTAAAAGAATGATAAGGGAATATTATTTTCATACACAAAATGTGCGCACTATTTATGTTCATAGTATCACACACAGAATGTTTACCAACGCGCGGAAATCTATCCTTTTGTCTACATCCGCTTTTCTTATCGCATGGTCCTAAAGGACCAAGTGGCTCTGACCGCCGAAGGGCCCACAGGCGCGTACATGTATTTAGGCCTTTTTCGCTCGTAATAATGCTCCGAATTTATCATCTTAACAGGTCCACGTTTCGCGGCCAATATAAATCATCAATTTTTTCCTCTCCTTGCGATCGCATAGAGGTTCAATGGCAAGTTTTGATTTATATATTTTATCTTTCGGCACTTTTTGTTTCGCCCCATTGGATACGCGCAATAGCTTTGTCTCGCACCGTGCGCACTCAGTCGCAAGTACTCAGCACCGCGAAAGAGTTGTATGTAAATTAATATGTACTAGCTGTACACGGCGTTGAAGATGTGTTAGTCAGAGTGTTGGGAGACAAACGGCCATCTAAGCTACAGTTTTTATAATACAATTTATTGTGTATAAAGTACTCGACTGGTGGGGAGGGGTTTGCCCGAGCCTGGGCGGTTTGCCAGTGTATTTGTTCTAGGTGGTGGTTGAGTAGCGTCTGAATGTACCTGCACCTCAGTTAATGCTTATATAATACAATATTTGTTGACCTGTTAAATGACCGAAGTCTATTTAAATAATTATTTTAACCGTCCAGATTCCGAACACTCAGCGTTTCTGATGTGCAATCGAAACACAACTTTTATTTATTTATTTAATTAAAATTGCGTAAAAAGTTAATTACAAACAAAAAAGTAACTTTTTTAACTGAAATTATAAAATAAACTAAATTGTTGTTTTAAGGCTGCCAGGAATCAATTTGGTTTATATTTCTAAGACATTCTGGCAGTCCATTGTATTCAACAACATCCCTGTACAATATACTTCTTCTAGATCTACTTAATTTAAAATTCTTAACTATTAATTTATTCTTAACCCTACATAGTATTATAACTATGTAAATATAATACATCACCCTATTAAATAATTATTGAAATAACTTGGTAATAAATTCTTATCTAATTTAAAAATATATACTAACATGCACACTTTTAAGGTTTCATTTACATTAATCCAATTCAATCAATTCAACATACATATCTATTTCTTATACTACTTAATCTATTGACATTTAAAATACTCAGCGTAGCTCTATTTTGCAATTTTTGCAACCTATCTTTAATTAACCTATTCACTAAATTTAAAAATGAACCACAATATATAAAATGAGGACGAACAATTGCATTATAAACTAATACTAATACTAATAATAATCTTTAATTAACCTATTTACTAAATATAAAAATTAGCCACCGTGTGAGTCTCGCCTCTTTGAAGACGAGAAGATTGAGAGGCGATCTAATAGAAGTGTATAAAATAATAAATAATAAATATAAATGCTCAATAAAAAACCACCTCACGTTCAATAAAAACGCACATCTCAGAGGTACTCTGAGACTCCTAAAAGACAAATCTAACAAAATTGTCAGAGACTCATTCATTTCAAATATGTACATACATAGATTGGTCGAAGTTTGGAACCGCATCCCAAATCAGCTAGTAACTTCTGACAATATAAATTTGTTTAAAAATCATCTCGACCAGTTTTTGAATATATGTAAATAGATTTTCGTAATCCTTCAAATATAAAGCAACTAATAATTTTAAAACTATATTATGTACGATCAATATCAGACCCCTGGGCTCCATCGGCCATGCCGCCTGCCCATTTTTTTTTAATAAATAAAATGAGGTAGAACAAGTGCATTTTAAACTAATATCTTTGTCTTTCTATCTATAGACATAACAATTCGTTTTTCTTCGCTACTTTTTTAATAATCATATATTTATACTAGCATTTTCAACACTTTTAAGATTAATTCTCATGACTTTTTACGATATTCACAAGAAAGAAAAATATCATATCGCTCTCTTTGTTTCTTTTGAAATCAACGTACCCACATACTCATCAAAAGCTGAAATAATCGTTACTCGACTTTGGCGCGCAAAGTGGAAATTCGGCTTGAATTTTCACATGTTTCAAGTGTTCGTCCACGAACGGCCCACATCCGTACACGCCGTTATCCTTTAACGGCGTTAGCACGTGTCACGATATTACGTCAGCACGTGGTGCAATAATTCAAACGGTCTCGCCGTCTGTCTGTGTTGGCCCGTTTTTCGCGGCGGTCTTTCGTAAAATTCACATTTTCACGCCGGGCTCGCTCGCCGGTCGCTGCCCAGCTTCCGCCGGAACTTACGTCACGTGAGCCACTTCCGGATGCGGAAGTCACCCTGCCCCCCCCCCCCCTCACCCCCGCTCCCTATTCGCCCACTCTCGAGCTTTCGCCGTTCCTAAAGTTCAAACAAACGGATGCCGTTTTAATGCGATGCTGAGATTAATGTTGTCTCGGAACAAAACATTCGCGGGCGCGCGCGGGGCCACGTCGTCGTCATGTCGCGTGTCTTCTTCTACTTGTTCCTCTTCACCGGTTTCGGGGTGTTTCTGGGTTCGGCCATTGTTCGCGTGGAAGCTCGCCTCGGACTAATTGCTCTCGCATGCCCTTGAAGGGTATTACCTTTTCTGTCTTATGTACGGTGGGCACACATGGTCGGTCGAGCGAACGCGTGTCCGTCTGTGCAAACTGCGGTGACGTGCGACCTGGCCAATAAAGAGGAAGTGGGGAGTGAAGAGGCTGGTGGGTGGATGAGTGGGTGGATGGGTGGGTGGATGGGCTAAGGGTGAGACCAATCCGACAGGGCCGGACGAGGGGACAATTGCCGCGTTTGACGACAGCCGGTGACCCGTTTCCTGCCGTCGGACGAGACGAGTTAACTCGTGACGTACGACCGTACGTACGTCCTGTAATGTGTTCAAATGCGCCGTTTTCTTCACACAATCACACCCCAATTGAATACTTGATTTTTTCCCCATAGGTACATGCGATTCACTCAATGCGAAACTATCGCATTTTCAATACATTTGTATGTTATATTCATGAACAGATTGTATGTACATTGATAAGTATATATGTACTAGTGTAAGGCCGGTTGGTCTTGTCTCTCTCGGGTCGTGAGACAACGCCATACGCGCGAGGGACAACAACACACATACGTACGACACGAATTCGTACGAACGCGTACCCAGTGTGCGCCCGGCCTAAGCCCGTTGAATATCAACAGAGCGATTTCTCATCACCCGTACATAGGTACTGAAAAATAAAATAAAATTTAATAGTTTTTATAGTTGTTGTACCTATAGACGGCGCTTTATAATACAACACGTAACAATTTAGCAAAGTCTCGAACACATTAAGATTTAATATTGGCCAATTGTAGCACGTACGTCATCGCCTCCGTTTAGCTTTAGATGATAATGTTAGTACGATTCATCCCAACCTGGTGATAGCGGGTTCAAATCCCACTCGCGCGACGTTCTGGTTTTTTAATTATTTACAACGGCGAGTGTTATCAGCAGACAGACACACACACACACACACATACAGACGGAATAGGGCTATTATATATATACATTTAAAGATATATGCTCGAAGCATTTAAAGATATATGCTCGGTACAACGAGAAGAGATCATTAGAGGAATACATGGGTGAGAAGCATAACCAAGGTGGCAGATATAGCGGAACGTGTGAAAAAGTTGAAGTGGCAATGGGCTGGATACATAGCGAGAAGAATGCGTGGCAGATGGACGCGTTAAATACCGGAATGGTATCCGAGAGGATGTTACAGAAAGCAAGATTGACCGAGTGGACGATGGGCTGATGAATTGAGAAGAATGTGTGTAGTCAACTGGATGCAGATTGCTTAAGACAGACAGGAATGGAAGAGGATTGGAGCAATGGATGGTGAGGGCTGAAAATGATGATGATTGTGTTGGTACATATTAATGAAAAAGGTGTTTGTAAAATTATCCTTATCAAGCTATGCACGTAAACATATGTGCCTATGCATACGTTCAGAGATTGAAATTTAAAAAAAGCTCCAGTTCCATTATTTATAATCTAAAAAATTTTAACATGTAAATATACTGTGAAATTGTCTGATTTAATGAATCTACGATATAAAATTGAACGTTTTTCCGCTATGCAAATCTACAGTTTTCAATTTAGAACCACCAAATTTGGTATGCTATCTCACGATACTCTAACTTAGACCGTAGACGGTTTTTGGAAGGGGTTGGAGCCCGGGGTCAAGGGGCCCCCATATAAAATTTTAATCAGTTTTTGTTTGTACTGGGGAATGAATGTTTATTTCGATATTAATAATTCATATTCACAATTCACCTGGCCGAGCAACGCCGGGCAATTCGGCTAGTGGTCTATAAATATAATCTTTATGTACATATGTATATGTAAGTATTGCTTGATAACGATCTTCATATGATTTTTTACATTATTTGGTAGATTATATCCGCTGTTTTATAACATGGTCTTGTGATTTGTGAATCACCTTGTACACACAATATCCGTGTTCAATGAAAATTCTCAAATATTCGAAACGAAACTGAAAATTTTGTCTGAGCGCGTAAAATTTCGAAATCGGTTATAAAAACAAATCCGCATTTGATCCCTTCCTCTATTTTGTTCTCATTTAGCCGTTATGCGACACGTACATACAACATCCAGAGTTTGCGTAATATGAAAATAAGACCCGCGTAAAAAACCTATTATTTTTTGGGGGCACACGAAAGGGGTGGGGGCGGATAAAGTTGAGAGCACCTTCTACCATAAAAAACATCTTACACCGCGAAAACATAATAAAGGTGTTTCGCCCGAAACATATTTCAGAAGTAGAGCTCGTCCGGGGGGTGTGCGGCCATCATTTTAGTGAGCAACTTTTCCGGTGGCGTGATGAGTGGCTTTTCCGTCGCATATAAATTTC
Source organism: Parapsyche elsis (assembly GCA_022651745.1). NCBI lineage: Eukaryota > Metazoa > Arthropoda > Insecta > Trichoptera > Hydropsychidae > Parapsyche > Parapsyche elsis. The sequence continues at coordinate 7,067,509 of JAGVSN010000003.1, read as the reverse complement.
CACGAATCTTCAGCTTGCACACAATGCACCGGTTTAACTGAAATGCTTGATACTCCCTGTTCTGAATATGCAAACAAACAAACCCCTTCACAATACACAGTGAATAGACTTACGTTGGTAGTATTAGAGTTTACTATTATGGATGCAGGTGGGATTTAGGTTAGGTTAGTGGTCGGCAACCCACTACCCGCAGGTAATTAAGCTACCCGTGATAACATTTTTAGTTACCCGCCAAAAAGTATACAAAACTTAATAATATCAAACTAATTTTTTTAATCAAATACTTTATTGGAAATTCCAATAATCAAACGAATAGCTAAAATGCATAAATGATACCGTATGTCTTATAAAGCTGTTAGTTTTATATAATACATATACATATATACATATATATATAATTTATATTATTCACCCATATCTAAGTCATATAAAACGAGAAACATTTAATTTGGGATGAAAATTATGAACGTGTTGTGTGCACTATTTGTTGTGAAAACTTATTTGCACGAACTTACAATTTTGAACGATTGTTATTCCCTTCTTAGCATTATTCGCACACGAAAATTTATGTGCGAAGGCATCGTCAAAGCATTTAAATGAAGTGATGAGTATTGTTTTTAAAATCGTCAATATTATCGTAGGTCGTTCAGCCTTGCATCACAGACAGTTTTTGTGGAGGAAATTGAGTCAGAATAGGTTTTTGGCCTGTATAGAAGCTATTCAATAATTTTTAATTGAAATTGGAGAAAACTTTCCTTAATTTGAAGACAAATCTTGAAATTTTTAATAGATATTACAGTTTCAAGGTAGGCAACACGTGTATGTATGTACTGTTCCAAAATTATTTGAAGATTGGAAAGTTTTTTGTTTGAAATTATCTGTATTTGAAAATTATATCAAAAATAAAACATTTAAATTTTCCCAAATGAAATGTGTCCAGAATAGTCTGCGAAATAGACTAGCAAAATATGTACGACTCAAGTCAGATACATACATATGCCAAATATTGAAAACCTTAAAAAAATAATTCAAAACGAAGGAAGACACTGACCAGATAGTTACATATATGTACGGTGCGGCGACATTAGCGCGCGAACATTAGCGCGCCGACGTTAGCGCGCAATTTATTATATTTATATTTGATAAAAAAAAATAGAAAACAATTATTCTAAAAACTAAAAACACATACACGAAATAAGAACCATAACAATCAATGTTTGTTGATTTTATAACAATTGACTTATGTACATATAATGGGTTAAGAAGAAAAAAAGCGGCACGAGTTGTTTCAATAAGTTTTTGTCGGTTTCGCAAAAATTGATAATATTTAAATATTTTCTTTTAGTTTCAATGTTTTTTTTTTGTTTCATCGGTTTCACAACAATTGGCTTTTAGTTAAAGTCGCAATGACCTTTTCTTTGTACATATGTATATAAAGGGACTGAAACTGTTTCATTTCGCCGCCGCTGCCGCTGGACACAAAGCTCAAATTTTATTGCTAAATATTATTTATACCCTTACGGCAAAATCGCCGTCGTCCTCAAACGGTCAACTCTACTTTCTATCGGTAAACATTTTGGAAACCAAACATTTATGGGTTAAGCGTTATTAACTAATAAAAACAAAGTGGAGAAACGCTCATATACATTCACTAAAATTTGGAAATTTCACATGGTGGAATGTTCTTATCTTATTATTATTTTTTCCAATCGATAAATTTTTCATGGATAGGTGTGTAAAAGTACCAATTAATTTGAAATAAGATGTAATTTTGACAGAAAAGTTATCTTGGATAAGTTAATTTCCTTAAATGAGCAGTCAACAATACAAAATATGATTATTTTATCTATATATGATCGGCGCGCTAAAATCCCACGCGCTTATGTCGGGGTTGTACTGCGCGCCAGTGCCGGCGCGCTTATGTCGGCGCGCTGAAGTCCCGCGCGCTAATGTCGGGGTGCCATATGTACATACCTTTGTCCTTAATAAAATTTTTATAAACATAATTGTGCTTAATAAATTCGTAAAATTTTAATTTAAACTTTTACCCACTAACCATATAAAATTTTCAAAACTGAAATAATTTACCCAGTCTCCCAAAAGGTGATATTATTTTAGGATATGTAATACTTAGTTTGGCTGATTAAAATTTACCATCGTATCGTTTCGTTTTAGCTATTGTGTCCGAAATTGCCCGATTGATTTGCGTGGCGTAACTTCCATCAGTGGGGGGGTGCATTCGCTCAGAACAATGCACCGGACGCATACGAGATAATGCACTTAGGGGTGGCCACGGTCGCATTTCCCGTCTGTTCCCGGGCCAAATGGGATTCTACTGTACCGACACGCCGGCTACATCTTGCATTCATTACGTACGACGTTGTGCATAGCTAAGGTACAAAATAAACCACTCCCTATCTGCGTCCCTTGTTGCAAACAACCCGGGCGTTTGTCAAATAACTGCTCGGTCGGTTTTGATTAAATCGTTTTTGCTAGCAAGATGAGACGAGGAGAATAGAGCAAATCATTTTATATATTGTGGTTCATTTTTAACTTTAGTGAATGGGATAATTAAAGATAGGTTGCAAAAACTGCAAAATGGCAATAGATTAACTATGTAGTATAAGATATATGTACATATGTTGATTTAATTGAATTGGATGAATGTAAATGAAACCTTAAAAGTGTGCATGTTAGTATATATTTTTAAATTAGATAAGAATTTATTACCAAAATATTTAATAAGAGGGTATAATATACATAGTTATAAAACTAGGGGTAAGAATAAGTTAATAGTCAAGAATTTTAAATTAAATAGATCCAGTGGAAGTATCTTGTACAGGGGTGTTGTTGAATATTATAATGGCCTGCCAGAAGTTCTCAGAAATATAAATAAAATTGATAGATTCCTGGCAGCCTTAAAACAGCACCTCTGTACAAGTACTATATATTAGATAATATGTTTATTTTGTAATTTTAGCTTTAACTAATGTTTGTTTTTAATTAGCTTTTTAAGCTATCTTAAATAAATAAATAAAAAGCTTAAATTTCCACCGTTTAAATTTTGGATGTTGCTACCTTTCTTTCAATGATCAATAGGTGTAATATGTACTTTGGCTTTATGCTAGTGAAAAGCGTATTTACAATTGTGGTTGTATTTAATTGTGAGTACATTTGGTATTGAACGTTTGCGTGTACGTATAGGACTATAGGTACTGAAATATCGTTATTACAGTAATTTGCTATAACAATGGGTATTAAAATTCGCGATGCGTCCCCCACATGACGTTTTCGAAACGCGACAGATGGTCAAATTACGCGCATTGTGATGGCAATATAATATCTTAAAAGCTCGAAATACGACTATACAATCGACACAATGCGTGTCGCCTCGCGATCGACAATGCATTTTTTTTTTGTTTTCACCTTTCCTAAATCGGTCGGCGAGGGGTTAAAAGTGTTTATGTAAATATTTATTATTATCGACGCACAATCCTCGTTGTATTCATTTTTTTTTATATTTCATTTTTGCGGCTCGCATTTCACAATAAGCATAATAATGTTATTCATTTGAAAATACTCCACAGCTGTCGAAATAAATTCGAGAAACTCTTATTTATGATAAGAGGTTTTGCGTAATCTTAATAACAATTCGCTAAAATAATTCAATTTAATTTATCGCTGAGAGTTCGTTTTTCTTGCCCGTTTATTATGATAATATTTCGCTTTTGAATATTTTGATTCCGCATTACATATACAACTATCAGCGTAATTGACCTCGTTTTTTTTTTTATTAATTGTTCGGCAACGAATATTTTTAGAATGATATATGTACATACATATGTATATACCCATGTATACCATTCTAAAAATATTCGTCGTAATTTACCTACATATGTACATACATCTGTACGTATCGTCGCAATATCAATTTCGTATAATTGCTCGAATTCAACCCTTAATGTCAATTCGAAATTATTGTGAAACTCGTCGCAGTGATTAGTCGTGACGTGTAAAGGACGTAACGAGCTCAACTTTATCGTCTCGATTCGCATCTCGTACGTTCCAAAAATTACAAACTTGTATTACACGCGAATTGTAGTCGCAAATTGGGGTCGTTGTCGGCACAATGGCCTCAGGGGGTGCGACCAACCCCAGGACGAATCGAGAGCACGCTTTTCGCCTGTCGTGACTACCACCATCTTGTGATGTAACCACGTTAGCTGCGACAACTTCTCAACGACATTCGTGGCTTGCAAAATCGCCAAACTAACGTGAGAAGAGGTGAGGGAGGGGGGGGAGAAGGGGAGTTGCAAGGCTTTGAGGGGTTTTTCGTTGCAGTCAAAAGGCCGCGTCGTATCACACATTTATGTAAAAGTTTTTGAAATTGCTCATTCTCGCAGCGTCTCGTCGAATTGAGCTCTCGTCTTTCTAATTAAGACTACGCGAACTTTTAATTGTCATAGATTAACTATGAACATCACAGACGCGCGTCAATACGCTGTAATCAATCGCAAGTCAATTATTATCCACGTATGCTGTCCATCTTATTTATGATGGGGATTAGTGTTGTGACGCAATCACTTGTTGACATTTGGACGGGGATTGGCCCGTCACGACTGTTCAAATCCATGTATGTTTGTCGCAAGCGTGTTTCCGTCTCTCGTGACCGTAGTCATCGTCGACGGACGTCATTGACAGATGATTATGTGCGTTGGAGGGTTAAAGCCACTCCATCCGCGATGATTAATTTCAAACAGTGCCATTGCGCATTCGTCTTCAGCGCGTAAGCACTCTGTGTCTTTTGAAACCTGTCTAATATCAAACAAGTACGGTAAACTCCCGATTATCCGTGCATGAATTCAATTTAAAAAAAAAATGTATTTTGGATGGAAAATTGGAAAAAAAATGGAAAATTCCAACTGATATAAGAAAATCGTTAAATGATTCCTGCAAACAAACCAAAATCGCAGATTTTCTTAATAAATAATGAGTATTAACTCTTTGAACTCGGAATTAATTTTGAAATTTTTCAATTTCCAAAGAATGAAAGTCATTACAAATATCCTCTGCATTGTACAAGATGAAAAAAAACCATAACTTCGGGGATTTTGATTTTTTAAAAATTTGTTTCTTGAATAAAGTATTTGAGGATTTGGACCGTCCGACCAGGGTAAGCAACTTTACGAGATAAAATCTGAACATGGGTGGAACTTGATTTGAAAATCATGATTACTTTTCTTCATAAAATTTTAAAACGTTCGACAAAAAGATTATTTTCTCAATAAATAATGATTTTACATATTATTATTGATGATGAAAAATCTTCCCCACACTGTTGCAAAAATAACCAGCCATTCTCAAAAAATTTTTTCCAGTGGTTCCAAAACTTTTTTCAAATAATATATTTTCGCTTTTGATGAAATTTGGAGATGAAAAATTGCATCAGGGGCATTTTAGAGGCTTTATAAAATAAAGAGAATGTTTGAGAATCTATAATACAAAAATCAATTTTAACCTCTGCCAAGTAAACATTTTTACTTAAAAAGAAATTACGCTTTTGGAAAGCTAATTTTTTAGAAATTTTAATTAATAGAAAATTTAAGTAATTTTAGAGTTCAAAGAGTTGAACATGTTAAAATAATTTTCTGCTCTAGAAATGTATGTATGATATGTAGTATTTCAAAAAGAAAAACCATAGTTCAGATTTCCGTGTTTTTCGGTTATCCGTGCCGTCTCTCCCCACCAATAAATAAATATAATAAAATAATAAAAAAAAAAAAAAATAATAATCGGGAGTCTACTGTATAATATGTACCTACATACGTTCGAGTATTTTTAATTTCAACAATGGAACGTTTGTTTGTATTTTGGTATTGTTGTTAGTTGCGGGTTAAACCTTTTGTACGACGCGTTGTGCGTGTATCAAAAGACAAGGGGGTAATAATTCGTTCAAACGTGCGATAATTTTCATAGAAGCCTTTTCATGCGTACATATCGACAACCTCCAACCACCCCATCCACCCACTCATCCCAACCCCTCAGCGAAGATCTGTAGTACGTGAGCGAGTTCACAATGCACAATTCCCCATACGCGAAACGATGATTTAGTGCTCCGCGGCCGAAATACTTAATCCGGCCCTAGCCGCCCTCCAATTAGCGCACCTATGTGCACACGTACATACATATCCCTTATTCACCGTTTGAAATAACAGATGCTTTGCACGGAAAGATTCGAGCTAAGGCTATATGTGTTGGATTATGCGAGAATCAGGTGTTGCGAACATGTGTGGCTCACGCCGCCTGCTATCATTACCGCGCGAAAAAAGAGAAATGTTTGATACATAATTGATGGTATCGCATCGTAGGGAAAATTCATAACGAAATCGACAGTTGGATCGCGAATGTTTCGCATCGAGTGTCTCATGAATACATATAGACAAATTCGGCGTATAAACGGCGATTGCTGTAATAATTCCTTTCGCCATATGGAAAGTTGGCGGTTGACTCAATCAAACGGCGATCCTTTACGCCCCGGCCATCAAATCAAACCTGCGATTTATTAGCGACAAAATAATAAAAAAAAAAAAGTAGCCACACGAGTGTATAAACCGCAGGGCATAAAACGAGGGCCGGCCCTGACGCGTCCAGGGCTGGCGAAACGGAGTGACGGCCAATAAAGGGCGGTCGTTAGATACGACCGGACTTCGCCTTTCGCGGAATTATCCATAAAAACTTCATTTACGGTCCTACGGTGGGCGGCTGGGCCGCCTCATCTCCGCCCCACTGCCCGCCCAACATCAACTTTGATTGGAATTTTTATACCTTAGAATTTAACGACGGCGCAAAGTCGATTAAAATACGCGAAGGACACAATTTTTATTTTATTTTTTATTCGTAAATATCCCAAGTTCACCTCTGTTTATTATATATTAATTTTAATTAATTTTGTTTGAAAATATATTAAAAATGTACATTTTTTGTTGTTTCAGGTAAATTCAACTTACAATAAACACAGACTGACGCAGAGTGTAATTCGTAAGTATTTCGCTCGTAGTTTCATACGAATACATTGTCCGGTAACTTCGGAATTGCCCCATTCTAAAATTTCGCTTACCGAGTAGGTACAACTATGGCTCATTTCACCAATCAAATATGTATTGAGTTAGTACAGTGTTCGCCACAATTACCAACTTTGTATTAGTTTAAGTCTTGCCGGAGTGTGAGACGTCCTTAGAAAGAGAAAGTGAGTGATCTTCCTAAACTTTATGTATGTAGATCACGTCTATGTATTCGCAGAAAAGGAAGGCCATTCACAGTCGGCAATTATGACGAACTCTGAAATAGGTCATGTGTAGTTACAAAATCATACAATGTCAGTATTATATATGTATGTATGTATATAATAGCCGAAATCCGTATGTCTGCTGATAACGCTCGCCGAGGTAAATAATTTAAAAAAATCAGAACGTCGCGCGAGTTTGATTTGAACCCTAGATCAGTGCTTCCCAAACTTTTTAGTACCGCGAACCACCTAGTTTTAATGGACATGATGGGGGGGGGGGGGGTATTTAAATAATTTTTTTACTGTTTTTATCCATAAAAATATCCAGAGTTTTTTTTTTTTTTAAATAACTTGTAATTAACGAAAACAAGCAGCTGGGATAAGTCTTGTACATCCGTGAACTCGTCCAGTTGCAATGAGAAAAATATTACTAACTCACTAACTAAAAAATGTCCCACTAACTCTTTGGATCATCTCATCTTCTGCCCACTGGGTCATTCCATCGATTCTGCGTGCAATCGTATTATAAGCGAAATCGTTTCGACTTCTATACTTCTTTCTTGCTCTTATCATCAAACATAATTCCAACTGTGTCTTTTATTGGTGTTAGCAGTAAAGTTCTAAAGCAGAAATTCTAGTAGCTTGTTTTTAAAATTCGGATGCTTCGTCACAAAATGCCAACGCAATTTGCTCGGACGCATTCTATTCTCTGTTGTGCCGTTTTGTTTTTTTTTTTTTTAATTTTGTTGCATATTATTTTTACTTTCCCAGTTTTTCATATTTTATTTTTAAATAATTAAAAAAAAATCACATTCTTTGGAATGTGAATTTTTAACATTGAATTTTTCGCGAACTTTCCACTAAAAATCGGCTCGCGATCCACAGTTTGGAAAACCTAGATCACCAATTCGTGAGATGTTGCGTTTACGCATTCGTCCAAACTAGGTAATGACGGGCCTGCTACTCAATAGGTTTGCGACTCTGCTAAATTGTTACGTTGTTGTATTATAACGCGCCATCTATGCAACAACTATAAAAACACTATTAAATACACATGTATGTACTCGCCTACAAAAAAAACACTCACACAGTACGGGTGATGAGAAACCGCTTCGTTGATATTCAACGGGCTTACACTATACATGGTTAGGTATATTATTTGAGCCATTTTATCGAGGCCTTGAATATGTATTCGAATTGAATACTAACAGGTGGTTTCGACCCCCCCCCCCCCATTGACTTTGAAAACTAAACCTCTTTAGCGTTTTAACTTTTAATCGCCTCCTCGGTAGCCACTTCCGATGAGAGCGTCTTCGAGCTTGTTCCTTTGCACGATTTAGGTTATTTGATACTTATAAAATTGTACGGGTCGTGGTCGTTATGGTTGTTCGTGGTCGCAACGCATCTCTCTCCGCGGGAGGGCGGATGTCGTTTTAATGGACCGTTTGTGTGTTTCGCGTTGCGTAATTGAAAGTAGTCGCTTTTCGCTATTCCGCTAACGTGGAAAACCTTTCAAGAGCGCGTAACGACTTTCAAACATAATGGGATGAAGAGTCGTTATAACGAGATCTCCTCTTGTAGTCGTTTTCTTTCTCCGCGTTATAAAATCTAGGCAATAAAAGCGCACTTGACGCAATAATGGCAATAATTTCAATGGCGCGCTTCAATTAAATAATTTCTCCGGCTGTTGGCTGAATGTGAATAATCTCGTCGCGTAACTACCCATTGTAATAATGTTTATAGTGCCGTACCCTCCCCCATCCTCAGTGCAACAGAGACGTATTTTACTAAATTGCGAATTTGAGTTAATGATGCCAAAATGACATTCATCAAAACTTTCCAGTAAACGGAAATGAAAATTTTGTTGTTGGATGTTGACCAAAATCATAATATCTCTTACACCTTGCGTGCGAAAATAATATATATGAAATTTCAGCTTGATAGACTTGATTGTTTCGGAGAAAAAGTGACCGACCCACAGATTTTTTGTTTCAGCTTAATGTGTATGATAGTTTTGCTGGAAAAACCTTGCAAAGATTACACAAAAATTAGGCGGTTTTCCAAGGGAAGTGCCACTTCCTGTTGACGAAAATTTTTGAAAGCCTGATGGATTGTAACGGCCGGTAAAAACATATAAATATGAAGTTTCAGTTTAATAGGATAGACGGTTTTTGAGTTATTGGCGATTTTACACACAAGTACACAGACATACAGACATTTTCTAGAAATCATGAAAACGTGATCAGGGGATTGATACCTGATACAAATCAATCAAAATCTCGCGGTCGAATTTTCGCACGATTACAATACTTTGTCCGATTAGGATATAGTAAAAAAAAATTACACTATTAGAAGGCCAGGCTAGAGCGTTAGTCTCTCGAGTGAAGGTCCGCGGATCGATCTCAGTATGTCGAAATGATTTTTTCGACCTTAATTATCGTCATTGGTAAGATTGGTCGGTCGATTCTTGTTAGAATTTACCATTTTATTTTACTTAGTTGTGAGACGGTTCCACCAAAAATTGGCAACTTCCATCCATCATTCCTACGTTGACCTGTTGTTGTGTATGAATCCTTGCATTCTTTAGACATGCTGGTTAATGTTAAATATTGCACTAGCTCAAAGCTTTCAAACTATTTTATTTCACTCATCTATTTTTATCATTCGTGTACTGTAATACGATTCTGAATATGTACATATTAAGCACACTATATATGTACATATGTCGTGATAATAAAAGTTCTTTTGATGTTTTTCGACGTGTCGAGCGCCATTGTACGCAAAGCGCGCATCTCTTTCACCCTCGCGCGTACGGCTACATACATATTTCTCGCTCGCGTTGTTTTAATTTGCAAAATGAAACGTAAATATTCGACTTGTGTACGCGGAAAATACGGGAGCTTGTCACTGATACTTTGCACGAGGGTAAAAAATGAAGCGGCAAAATTATCGCGGATTCGCATTAGAGTCTCTCCATCGTCCCCGAGCAAATCCGCGTTGGAGGCGGTTTAGGGGAGTCTAGCGAACGTGTGGGTGGTGGGTGGGTGCGCACGTCACTTTAAATATTAAACGCGCGTACCGTGAGTTCCGTTTTTACCGCATATTTTTCTCTCATACCCCCTACCCACCCCAACCACCCAAATGCCCCTTAAATCCCCCCATTCGCACGCTTTTAATGAAGCCGGCAGCTTCCACTGCGACAAAAGCTCGCCACCTCTGCTCTCGGAGCCCGCCGAATTAGTTCCCTTTTATAAACTAATTTATTACGAGGCAGATAAGTTTACCGGCACTGGAAGACGAGGGGGTTGTCCCCGGCCCACCTGTCCTCCCTCTCCTCCCAGTTTACTCCCTACCGGTTGTAGGGGACGAGAGGGACAGGTGCGGAACGAATAGGACGGACGGGCAGGAGCAATTTAGCGCCGAATTAAATTTTCAGCCGAAATTAAGACGAGACCGAATTCGTTAAGGGAAGGGGGGGGGGGGAGGGAAGGGGAATCCCTCACTTTTGCTTTATTATTGCCAGCAGATTTTTCTTAATGTGCCACTGAGCGTAGGTACTGACATTGATACATGAGTCACTGCCGAGGTGTGTATATTATATGCGACAGTTATGTACTTGGATATATTAAATGTATAATAAAATATAATAATAAAACAGTGTGTACGTTAGGGTGGAGCGACATTGCAAAAATTAAAAATCGGGATTGTATGTAATACCTACCAAAAGTTTCGTTGTATCCATCAGTGTGCTCGTAAAAATACTGAAAAAAATCTGTGAATATGTTCTCTTCAGGCTAAAAATGAAAATTTGCCTATTAATTTCAAAATCTGAACACAGAATAGGTACAAAATTTTAGATAACATGCCCATAAAATTACCCTAACTTTATTGAATGTTATAAGTACTTTTTGTAAAAATCTAATTTATTTACGTATTCCTTGCGTTATTCAAATAAGTGTGAATTTGTGAGCGCGGTCGAGGGAGGCATACGATTATTTACTCGTATAAATATGTACGAGTAAAGTAAGTATGTATAGTAAAAATAAATACTTATTTTCCAATTAAAATTGCCATTTACAGAGATTGGAAATTTTCATACAAGTAAAAGTATTCAGATAAAAGTGCTGGTAGAGACCAGAAAAAACTTTTTTAATTAAGCAGATTTTTTTGCACAGAAGAGGTATGATGTAGAATATTCCAAAAAAAAAAAAAAGTTCCATACACCCTAGTAGTGTACATGTGTGAATAGGCGTGTAGTGTGATGAAACCTAAACTAAACTATTCTGGATTCAAATGGGTGAGTGGGTGTGGAAGCCCAGATTAAAGTTTCGCCATGTGATAATCTCAGTAGGGATGTTTGAGAGGGCAAAGGACCACCAAAACACACCGATCAACAACAGAACTAACGGAACTTGAGGGTGGATACAAAAAGGAACTCTAAGGGCGACCGTAGATTAGCTGAATCGCGAACTAAACCATCATTCAGTATTCGAACTATGTATGTATGTATGTATGTGTGTACACCACATTTATATATCGTTTCTATTTGCCGTTTGTCTCTGAAAGCTTTTCGCGTATGTAATATTTCGTATTTTTTTTTCACGATACAGTTTAAATACGGCGCCGAAAGACATTGACACATCGTCACGTACACGAGCCGATGTTCGACAATTAGCACGCCGTAACGGCTGCGACGATTTATGCAAACGTTGCAACATTTTCACAAAATGCATTTGTCGGTGTTGCATTTCGGCTGCAGTAATGTCACGGTCGTTGCAACCGCGGTGTGACGGGTTGACCCATAACGCGTTACGGTAACGTTAGCCGACACCTTACACACATGCAAACGCAAACACTCGACTATAATAATATCATATTATTCCGTGTATTATGATGTGTATGATGATATTTATGAATGCGAGAGAGCGCGTGTGTGTGTGTATGTGTGTAAATCCCGGGTCATAATCGAGTACGTTTGCGGGAGAGAGCTCTGAATGTCGATGTTTTTCTGGCGCGGCTCGGTCGAGATTTTCTCGTTTTGCTTCAGCTTGCGCAGAACGTGCGGATTATCGCAGGATAATAGGGAAAATACGCGAGCGTTTTTCGCGGATTTTCCCCCATCTAATAGTCCACGTGTTTCTCAAATCCTTTTCGTCGTAAACATGTTCATACGTACGTATATTTGTATAAAAAATATTTTCTTCAAATGCATACACGCACACGTTCAGATTTCGCTTGTACGATTCATTCGACTATTATGTAATGTAATTTTCGCATTGAATTTTTTTTTTTCGATATGCGACGCATTTTATTGTGTGTTTAAACGCCATTCTAGTAACGGGGCAGCAATAGAGACGAAGGTGGCAGTGTTAAGGGTTGAAGCATCAGATCCGATCTAGCTTTTGACCATTGTTTCTCAATTTGGCCGACCAGGTTTTCGTTTTATCTAACTAGACGCTCTTCGCCGACAGCAACAGTTTGGCTCGGTATACTTATCTCGTTTTCGCTCGTGCATGCTCATGATACTGCATCCCTTTTTAGTAAGCCAACGAATATATGCGCTGTAAGAGTCGTGCGGGCAATATACAGCGAGCAGATAACTTCATGTTAGAAGGAATTTTCGTAGTGCTGTCCCGATAAGGTCCTGAATAAGGGAACATGGCAAAAAATGGCAAAGAAAGAGAGAGGAAAAAAAAAAACGACGCAGGAAAACGGTCGACAAATTGGCCCCGATAGCAATTCCCGTAACAGAAACTGTCGGACAAGCTACTTTCTCTAAAGATTGGACACACTGTTTTTCAGCAAAAATACAGTGGATAGTTCTTAGCCGAGAAAGTTCGTGTGCCTATAAGGACTAATGCATCAGATAACCAATATTCGGAAGAAAAACGATCTTTTTATTATTAAATTCGAGGAAATACACCTACGCGATTGATTTATTTGAACAACCTTTATTGAATTGTGTTTTTGATATAATATACATATATACAATGTATATGTAGGTATACAGTGACATTCTTTTCTCATATGAAAAGTTTTGATACGAGTTGCCGTTTACTTTATTCTCCGCGACACACTTGTATTTCCCAGTATGTAAAATACGACCATATTAGAAAATGTGTTTGACAGGATGGTTAAAATTAAATTTTAATTTTCAACCATTTAAATTTATATGTAACCAAAATTGAATGCGTAATAAAATAATGTAAAAATGTTAAAACATCATGTTATGTTCGTTGTACATATGTACATATATTTATTTTGTTTTCAAATGCAGTTATTAACAACAAAATTTAGTATTATTATTATGAAAACGTTACATAAATATTTTATACAATGAATACATACTCGATTAATTTGTCCGAGACAATGTTTATTGACCAATTTAAAAGAAAATTGGTGGAGTTTTCATAAATTACAAAGATTTGTATGTATGGGTTCTAAGAAGCCATGATTAATTGGCCGCAATTAACGATTCAAATGCAGTCAACCGATTGCTCGTAAGTTAGAAGGCTCTACAAATTTATTTATCAAGCTGTATGAATTTGAAGTTCGATATAATTTTCATACACAAACAACATAAATTCGCAGAATCGACGTATTGAGTTTAATTGCCTTCAATTTATGTGCTAGAAGCGGTCGTTAATTTAATTTAATTTTTTGTATAGGAACGCTGTTTAAAAGAGCACGTAAAACTTTATCTAATTATCCGTCTTGAATTTGCGGTTCTTTTAACCTTTGAACTCTTTCTCTCAGACTTTGTTTTTGCTAGTATACCTACCGTCAACACTGGCTATTTGCAATGTTAACACGTTTGCTGCCTCTCTACAATTTGTATGTACGAGTCTCCATCATTAAGATCGTGGAAGGGGGAGTGAAGAGACTGTTTTCGAAATGTCGAAAAGGGGGTGTATTATGATTTCAGTACGAGAAGTTACCCATTGTCCGACTGGGCTTGTTTACTTAGAGTTAGTTGTACCAACTTGGGCAGTTTGTGGTTTTGTTTTATGGACGTTTAAACGTCTCCAGTCCCAAGTCCCTCCAGCTCCTCTAATACCATTGAGGATCACAAGAGAAAAATACATCGCGACCCAGTTTAGGACGAGTTGCTTTTTTCACGGGAAAAAATTGATCTTGGAACGGCTCAAAAGCCGGTTTGACACTTTCGAAACTTTTACTTCTAGACTTCTAGAGTGTAGATCGTAAAAACGCCGTTACGTCGACATTTTAAAATGGCGACGTTTTCCATCATGAGATTTAATAAATCTTCACAGTTTTATTCCGGCACTATAATGGCGAATTTCGCAAAATTGCTCTCGCGAGCAAACCGCAATATCCAAACGTTAACGGTTTGGTGCCGTTTCTTTTATTGTTTTGCTGGAAACTTTATCGGTCACATAATTTATATGTCATCATTATTATATGAAGTGACATTTTAACGGATTCGTTCCCAATAAATAGAGTCTCGTTCCAAACGAAAGCAAAAATCCAATTAATACCAAATTATTCTCTTCCCATACGGATTTGATTATAAATACACGTGACACTTTGATGGCACATTCTAATTACAGTTCGGCAACAAGCAAGTCAACTGATTAATTGAATGCGTACTTTGCTTTCTTTTTACATTTGAAACGTATTATATGAAAGAGAATATTCTTCAAGTTAATCTTCAACAGTATATGAAGACGAATTTTAAAAGCACTCAAAATATTGTTACCGCAATACCACTCACTGCAACATTATAGGGGATTTCGTTTACAGTGCATTGCTGACATTACGCTGTCTGTGAACTATCTTTGACACTCACTCTTTTAGACCTTTTTGTACTTCATTTCAATTGCATTGGAATTTCATCGTCATTCGCTTCAAATATCATAGTATGAAATAGACATCCAGTGTATGCTCGAGTTTGTATCAAAGTTCAGATCGTTTTAATTGACTGCTCTGTGCAAATTGTTCGATATAGCTCCATTGCGAATACGTGGCAAAACTGGCAATAGTGCATGGAATTTTCACATTTAAAAACTTAGCCTTTATTGTAGTTTATCGGTTGGCAGGGGACGATTTGGTCACATTCCTAGCGGCATTCTATGCGCGCTTCGGGCATCATTAGCGATCAGAATGTTACAGAGCGTTTCATACGAAGGGCACTTTCGAGACCCATTCTGAGCGCTTCTGTTGCTCCAATTTTAAACGCCAGGCCATTCGTAGCAATATCGTAGGTGCGTTTTTTTTTTCATTATTTAGTAAAGTTACCGCTTTATGAGATTAAAAATGTATACACATGTGTGCTTTTGTTACAACACAAAGCGCTCGAAATGTTTTTACGTCGTGTCGTTAATAAAATGTGAAATTGAATTTAAAAAAATTCTTAAATTTTTTAATGCAAAATTTATGCGAGGAATTCGCAACGAGATCACATTATGCAAAGTCTCGTTTGATGTTTCTAAGTTTTAAGTGGAGATACATTTCACTACTCAATAATTAATTTATACCAAGCGCAAAAGTTTTGCTTTGCACTTGTCAATATATTAAATCATAATTCCGCTTGTTGTAATCAAAAATTTTAGTCACTCTTTCAGTTTCAATTCGTTCAACTTTTCGAGGGAAAACAAACTTTGTTTAAGGCTTCACGTAATTAACTACCTCGATCCAGTAAAAAAAAAGCTGTTTGATTAAAAATTTTTACTACATATAAAATTCGTAATATAACCATACGCCGAGTGCGCTTCGTGTTTGAAATTTTTCATTAATTTTTATGATTGCAAGAAACTGTTTTCTCTCGAAGCGTTCGAATAAGGTAATTATCGTCTGTCTTTAGCGGGGGGGATTTAGCGTAGTTTTGGCCACTTTTATGATGAAGAGTCCCACTATTCGCGGATTACAGGGTTACGAGAACGCAATCCTCGCGAATAGCGAAGTTTCACTGTATTATACTACATTTCAAAAGGTCGTAACACGCCAACGTAAATACGTTTACGGAAAACATACACTCGTCGCGCGGAAACGAGATTACTTTAGAAGGCGACGCGCGCCAAAGTTTTGCGTCCCAAGATTACCCCCCAAAACTAACGAATTTCACGTACTAAGAAGTTTTCAGCGAAATCTGAAACGTCGTGTTGTACACAGGATCTGGTTAAGTGCCCTCTCCCCTCCCCACTTCCTCTGCCACAGGCGTCTTTAGGTTGTTTCTATGCAAATGCAAGTAAAACACGATACTTTAGTGGGATAATTTAGCGCTGAACTAGCATTTTAGTGTTCTTTGCCAAAGTCGATAATTCACCGCTCAAATGTAGCAGAGTAATTGAATTTTACTTCATTTTTATAATGTTTACTTTATGTTGGACCCGTGTGCGTCTAATAACCCGGTAAAAGAAAGGGGTGAAAGGTTGAGATTTTTGCTCGAGAGTGTTTTTTATTTTTTTTT
Organism: Parapsyche elsis; assembly: GCA_022651745.1. Classification (NCBI taxonomy): domain Eukaryota; kingdom Metazoa; phylum Arthropoda; class Insecta; order Trichoptera; family Hydropsychidae; genus Parapsyche; species Parapsyche elsis. The sequence goes on along the minus strand of JAGVSN010000003.1, from coordinate 7,050,794 downwards.
TGCGAAAATGAAATAAAATGAAAGGGGAAAAAGCGCATAATGGCGGTCGGCAAATTTGTTTGCTTTGGACGAAAGAAAAATAGTCGTTTCTAGTTCTTTTTAAGAAAGAAGAAGGGTTTTAGAACGATACCTTTAGCGCGCGTATCCATTCCGCTACTCTCCCTCAGGGTTAGGTTAGCAATGCTAATGTTCTTTTTAGACCCAACCCACGCTCGGGACCAAAGTCAACACAATCTCCTCTCTCATCCCCTGCTACGCGTCTTATGTGTTTATCTTGCAAATAGAGGGATGCTCCGTATCTTGGCCGTATTAAAAATTAATAATGTCGACCTTTCACCCCAACCCCATGAGGGGTAGATTTGCCCTTTCGACGTTCGGCAGCGAAATCAATTCTATTTAAATTGAAGCCACTGGTTGGTTTATTGCGCAGTTTCTTTTTCCACTTTCTTATATTAAAATTGGATCCGAATTATTTAAATTACTTTAAAAGTTTTTCAATGTGTTTGTTTCTAAGTTTTCAAATACCAAACAGAACGATAATCGTAAGTTTTCAACGTTGCTCGACTGCAAAATTTCATTAGAGCTGCATCAGTGTAGCCAAGTTGCGCAGAACGGACGCTTTTCTACCATTTTGTACGTAATTCGGTTAAATTTTCACAGACAAAGAGCGACACACATACGGGACGAGTACGCAAATTTGTCACTTTTAAGAATGGAAACTGCTGGAAGAGTTTTTCGGTCTGTAAATAAGAGAGCCCGGCTCGCTGCAAGAAGCACGGCGAGCTAATGTGTTTTAACCTCTTGTGATTTAATTGCCTGCCGTGTTCACACGGCTACTTGTTGTACGTCGAGACAAAGTAGTGCCCTCTTGTGACGTTCAATACCCTACCTATCTACCTACCTCGAGCAAGGCGTGTTCAACTTGCTCCAACTTGTGCTTGCTCTTAACTTAACCAACCCCCCACTAAATTTAAATATGCAAATTAGTTAAAATTTTGACACATTCCGAGTCAATTCTGCTATTTTTTGCGGTGAGTTTGACGCACGTATGCCATATTGACGTACAGATCAATATGTCACCCCATTATATGTATAATCACGGAGCGCTTCAAACTTATATAGTCCCCGAGGAACGATGATTAACCTGAATTGTGTTCGATTAATCAACTTAACTGTTAACCTTTGTGCATTGTCGGAAACACTCAATTATTGATTAGGCACGTATGTATGTACATATGTACACAAGTGGGTGTTTGAATTATTTGTGATTTTGATCATTTTATTCAAATTTGACTAGTTTTGCCCAGGACAGGACCAATTAATCCCCATCGCGCAAATAGCCACGAGATTGATCTAGAGCCGCGAACGGGACATAATGAACCATCGTAAAAAAAAAAACAACAGCCACAAGTCGAGTGGCCCAAAACGCGCAAAAAAATGGTCCGTGGGAACTATCCCACGTTACAACTTGGTTCACACCCGTGTTGTGTATATGTACGTATATGTTTTTGAGTGTGTGTGTGTACTTGCTCAAACGAGCCCATTGTCTCGGCTGGTCGTTTTTGTCGACGTTTATTAATTCAGACACGCTCGGTTCGCACCACTACCTTTTCACACTTCCGCATCCTTCGCCCGCCTACTTACTTTGCTCCCGCTTGTTGTTCCGTCAGATTACTACCCTCGGGACGACAATATCGTTCTGTAGGCCCTCATTTTTGATTCATCTTACGTGTGCGCCTCGTATGTCTTAATTTCAGTCGGCTCGGTACGTTTTTTCGGAAGTACCCGGCTGCCGTCGTCGCATTTCGTTGTTTCGCGCCCAATCCACCCTCAGGTGGATAATCTTGTTCGGATGCTTTCGTTTTTGACACTTTCCTCGAGTTTCGCTTCGATACACGCATCATACGTCCTAATTTCTGTGGCGCGCAACCCAGTGCCGCGACCCAGCCGGCGGCATGTTTGCCTTCGCACTAAATCACATTAACGCCGTTTCCTCACGTGTCAACACCTCCTCCTCCTCCTCCTCCTCCTCCAGTCGCTACTCGGGGTCACATAAATATGCGTTATAAGCTCCCCCAGGTCCTGGAGGCTTTGCTGGAGCGTGCTGGGACGACGCTGGTGGTGGTGGTGGTGGTGGCTTTATTAATTTACTATTGGGCCGCGTCATCACTTTTTGCGCATCCCTGACGGTTACGGCTCGCCGCCCGCACGAAGCAGTTCTCTCACTCCCGGGAGAGCAAAATTAATTTGCATGCGAGACCTTCTGGAACACTGTCGGATTTTTCGAGCGTCGGGTAAAATGCGCTAGTTTGCGCAATCGGCTGATATTAAATTAAACGTTGACTTAATTCAATTTCATTTTCTTCCCAAATTCGCATTTTCAGTTTGATGTAAAAAAAAAATGAAAAAAAGTGAATATTTTCTCAGACACAAAAATCACTCACAATATGATCCATTTTAAGCAAAACTTAAGTTTTGATTGTTATTCGAGGTAAAATAAAATTACAAATTTTACCATTTACAATATCTCAATATCTCAGCTAGAGATAGATTACAAATGTATGTACATATGTATTTTAAATGCGGATAGGTATGCTAGTATAAAAAATATTATTTTTAACAGGATTTTTGAAAAAACGAAAAAAACCCTACTTCCGGTTGATTGATATTGACCAAATTCCTTATGGCTCTTACACCTTACGTGAAAATAATAGAAATGAAATTTCAGCTTGATAGACTTGATAGTTTCGGAGAAAACACAGACAAACACACACACACACACACACACACAGTACACAGACAGTACACAGCAATACAGACATTTTCCAGAAATCATGAAAACGTTATCAGGGGATGATATTTGATCCAAATCAGTCAAAATCTCGAGGTCGAATTTTCGCACGATCACAATACTTTATTTGTTTAGGATAAAGTAAAAAGATGATGATTGAATTAGATTGGTTGAATGTGACTGATACTTCAATGTGAGGATTTGTATGTTCGTATTTATATACTGTATTATATAAATAAATAAATAAATTGAATCATTTCGTCCTTTTGTAGTGGTGGCGTACATATGTACATACATATGTAAATACATACATTAAATAATGTTGTTCGCTGAGTTTTCGTAGATCACATAATCATTATGTATCTCGTTATCATCTGAGTGGCGCTGATTTGAACTCGGTAAATAGTTTCAATGATCTGGGAGTCATTTTTTCAAGCAAATTTGAATTTAGTCAGCATATTGAGATTATCTGCTTAAGAGCGACTAAAATGCTGGGATTTTTTCTAAGAGTCAGTAAGACGTTTCAGAGTGCCTTGGTGCTTAGGATCATTAATTAGTACGGTGCATTCTGGAATTTTCGTCAATTATTTGTAGTCCTAATAGAGCACACTGCTTAAAATTGGAAAGGGTGCAGAAAAGGCTGTATAGTGTATAGGAGATATCCGTGGCTCAACCCTAGTGCATTTTTTACCTCCCTGGAGTCACATCGACAGCTTTATCTGGGAAAACATTGTCACAAATTATTGATTGGCCTGGTGGATAATGCGCAAATTCTTGATGAATTGGGTTTTGACGCATAAAGTCAGCTTAGGTTCCTCAGAGGACATAATTTGTTATCCATCCCGATGGGTCGTACTGGCATGCTAGTCATGTCTCCCGTTGTAAGAGCCATTCAATTACTCAACCAGGCTGCCATACAAATTGACTTATTTAATGTTAGTTGTGGGATGTTGGTTGAGGTCTTTTTAAATACATATATGATTTTAATGTTTTATTTTATGGATGATATATATTTCTAAATTTTTGTTTTATTCTACATTCGTGTTTTTTATGATGCACTTGCTTGGCCACAGTAACGATTTGGAAAATTGTGTTAATATGGTTACTGTGGTAATATTTTTTAAATAAATAAATAAATGTACCCATGTACTTGATATCATGAGTTGCCTCTTCCCTTTTTTGAAAACATTTTTGCCGTCTGTCATGGTAATAAATAAACAAGGAAATATATCTATTCTCCAGTGGTTTCTCGCTACTTTCCCGGAGATGGAGGTACATTAGGATCAAAGGCACTGGAATACAATTGTTTCACGCTTTTTTTTCAAACGGGCCAGGGGTTGTACCGTTATTGTACGAATCAGCGTGCACGGGTGTGGTTAGAATCCACCGTCATATGACGGACAAACCGACTATATGTATGTACATATATACAAGGTACATAGTTGTTCAATACGCAATCAACATGATATTTGGCACAGTGGGTTCCTGCCGTAAATAGTACCTACCTAGAACTTTCCTATAATTTTATGTAAGAAAATGATGAGTTGAGTTTAATGTTAATTATTTAATAAAATTACGATAAGATAGAGCAATATGGCGACGTTGCGTGCCGCAGTCGCCACTTTTAGAAAACGGAAGTTTTTCAGTAGGGGGATAGGGTTGAAATTCTCGCGGCAATAAAACTCATTATTAATGTTATTATTGTCGTTATCGTTAGCGTTTTATTTCACATTGTGTCCATTGCGTTCGTTATTATTGCCAACCGCACCGTAACACTTAAAATAAGAATAATAATAATAATAATCATGATCATTATTATTATTATGACCGCAACAGCATTCGGAAAAATTTCGCACCGGAAAAGTGTCCCGAGCTTTCGAGCGAAGGGTTAAAAGTGAACCGACCGACGACCGTTCGAACATACGCGTCGTGTAGCTTTTATTCAATTTATTTGAATTACCGTTAAACGCGAAAATCGATAGCGATATTACGGTTCAACACGTTCGCGCACTTTTAAAATATGACGCGATATTCTTTTTCATAAAACCCCCGTCGTAATTCTCAATTTTACAATGCGGGGATGTTCGAGTGACTTTATGCGAACGATCGCGTACGGTCGCAAACGACCGAATTTAAATATTATATCTCAAACCTGCGATGCAATTTCGCGTGACCGGCACCGGATTTATGGGACTAAGCTCGACGAAAATGTCTCTTTTTATTATATTTACATACGTAGGCACTAATATTGCACATGTTTCGCGAGTGTCGTCCGTATCGATACGGCTACTGTGCACATTTTCGATTTTGAGTATCATTAGGGCTATGGGCTCGATCTAGATTTGAGGCGTGTGAAAATCAGCGGAAAATTCACACGATAATAAATATTAAAAATTGCTTTTGGCAGGCGTATAGATACGTATTTATCTCTCTCGGCGGTTCTTCTCTCCGACTTCATTGTTGGAGTTTCCCATTCATAAATCTTTCACAGAAGACTTTGCCATTATGAAGGTATACTGATTAATTGGATTTTTAGTTGTTCTTACGTATAATTTTTATCTGAGCTCTTTTCTTTTTTGTCTTTTGGACCCTCTGAAACCACCCCCACTCTCCTCCTCTTTTTGTTGCGAGTTGTACGGAAATTTATTTTCATACTTGTGAAGCCCGCTACTATTTCTCCGTGTTCTGTCTGGCGTGAAATGTATATGCATGCCGGAACAGCATTGTCGTAGCGTGGAGTAGGGCCAAAAGAAAAGAGGAGGATGCGCCTAAAGATTAATGAAGGAAAGCGCCAGGGGAAATTGTGACAATTAAAAATTGGCCCGTAGAGTGCTTGCAGTATTTGACCATGTCGTTTCAATGTAAAAAAACTTCCTAAACATACGCACGTGTATGTACATGCATATGTACAGTTGAAAGCACGTGAAATTCTATTATACAATACCCATTACTTATAAAATAAGAGCACTCTGTAAAATCACGAAATTTTCTTTTCAGCATGTGCGTAAATTGTAAAGCATAAGTCATATTCGAATTTCCTTTAAGTTGTACCTCGCACAGTCCTCATATTCCTTTGATAGATTCAATACGGTGCCGTACCTCACTTCATCATTCGATTTCGCTAATTTGGCTTCCTACTCAGCTTCTTCGATCCCCGGTCTCTGTTGCTTTGCCAATATTCTTTGCGCACGCATATAGACATACGCCCTTTTAAATTCAATTAGGGCAGGTGCTCAAAGCTCAGGTAGTCTCGGGCTAATGTATGCCTAATGTATGCGTACACGTCTCAGGTCAATTATCCGTCGCTCGCTTTTTATCTTGTCTTCGCGATCTATTCCCACGGCGCACTCGATCCATTCTTTCACATATTTATTTATGAGAATTTCACGCTTCGATTGCCACGACGCGCGACTCCTACCTTGAGAAACACTGCCTTATACCCATACATATATGTACATAGACTTGTGAACCCATGAACAAACGCGTCGACGCGTGTGCTGTATCGAAATGCATTGTATTTAAAAGTTTTCTGTTAAATGTAGTGTAATTACGGTTTATTATTACCCCAGAGTAACTAAAATTCCAATTTGCTTCCGACTTAACCTTATGGTTTTACGGATGTATAATTATTATCCGCGCATGTATCGCGTGAAAGTTTACACTGTAAATTCGCTATACGAGTGTATGTCGCTTACCGACCGGTAAATTCGACGATATGGGGTGTCGGATTGCGGTTAATTCGCGTTTTACCAGCTGTAAGAGCGAGCTTTATGCCTGTTACGCAATTTTCTTACGCAGGAATACGGTGACCTAACTCTTCGCTCTGTATCTTTGTGCTCCGCACTAAAGTTTACGCATTGCTTTCGAATGGCCTAAAGGCTTCAAGTCTACCGAAACAGTTCCACTAAGAGGTCGGAGGGAGGTAGGTCGAATTTAGATAGTAGGGGGTTGCCAGTATCTTCAAGTATAGGATACGCTGCGTATCTCTTATCTTCCATTGCATGGTTTATTATTATTATTATTTTTATTTATGTAAATTTAGTTATATACGAATAGTTTACTGGAGACTGACCGTAACGTTCGAATGGTTAATGGTTGGAGATAGATATTGTTCGGAAAATCCGACACAGATCTCGCCTTAATTATCACATCTGCGGGGTCAGGTGACCCACAATTACGATTTTCCCTAACTAGCAAACAATGTCAAAGGGTTTTCCCCAACCGATCATACCGGAAATCGTTACCGAAGTGTTAGGAGGGAAAACCGCCGGAACGTATTAGAGACGTCCCTCATTAGCCTCGCTATAACCGAACTGTCGTTGTAACGAGCATCAGATTTTTCTCAGCGACCCCGCACCCCCGTAACTATCTCTCACCCCTCCTCTATCGTTCAATTTTCCTCCGTTTCCCCCCCCCCCATCCCCTTCATCCCCGACGTAATGACCGTGGAGAGCTTTCGTCGCGTGTACGCAATGTGCTTTTATTCTGCGTATATTAATGGAATAAGGATGTAAGACGGAAACGCGCCCCCGCTATAACGAGACCTTCCGATACTCGTTAAACAGGAACTTGGCACGAATGTCAACTCCGCCGTATATTTTTCGACACCGGCTTCTCGACCAGTGCTTTCAAACAATCCTTCGAGATTATCTGGACGGATTTTGAATGCAGGTCTTTCCACTCCATCTGCCGTCGTGATTTATGCAGGATCCACTGTTTTCAGCCGAACGCTTCCTATTTTTGTAGCCAACGTTTGGAAATAAATCACATATTAAATATTTATTCTGCCACGATGATTTATTATATTGCATATGTATAATATTTTGTACGTGCGTGTGAAATGACGGCAATTTACATCGTTTTACGTTTGCATCCAATTTGCCGGAACAACTTTATGCAAGTGCTAATGTTTGAGGTTTTTCCCTAGGGGCTCTTCGTCTTTCAAATATCATATATGTACCTACGTATTATTCTTGTATGTACGGAACATTCTAAATGAAGAGTCATCATTTAGAAATGTTAAAATTGTTTTTTGTCTCTTAAACTATTTATATCTTCGTGCCATTTACAATATTCATCGAAATAGATCAACCGGGTCAACTGGAAGTGGAAATTTTTTAAAGTATTGATTTGTATCAAAGCTCAAGTACATATATGTACGCAGGAAAAAAAGAACAATAACCCACTATAATAATCACGCCAACCGATATGAATTTATGGTTTTTTTTTTGACATGCTCGTTTTTTTTTTTCCAAACCGATATCGTATCAACACTAATGTTTATCCCACATCTCTGTATCCCACCCACGCCACCACGCTCGCTCACATATAATATGATAATAATAAATGGAAAAGCACGTAAACGCATTATGTGAGGCGCAAGCTGCGGCGTTGATACAATGAACGTGTGCCGATATGACGCTTCGGAAAAGCGGCGTCGAATTTTCCTTCCACACTTCCGGCGCGTTTCATTTCGACCGGACGCGGTCGTAAACTGTGACCGAGATAAAACGCACGACGCTAAATAACGAAATGACATTATCAATATTGGGAAAATATCTTTTTTTTTTACACGGTGCATCGTACATTATATCGTATAGGTGCCTATGTATATTACTAAGTGCTTTGTGTCTGTGAAATTGATTTGGCTTTGTGTTTATCAATTAAATTCAAATACTCTTTGAGCGTACAGTTTTGAAAGTAAGACCAGCAAACAGCTTAGCCTTCAATAGATGTGTGTTATCCTCTTAGAATTGTGTTTATTTTTCCCTCAAAGTTGGAGTGTCACGTGCGACCGTTTACCGAGTTCCTACTTGTCTGCTACGTGTGTCAATGCGGCACGCCTTCTGCAGATGAATAAAAGCCTCCTAGGAATGTCAAACGTTTTCCTTTTTAATGCCAATCGTATTCGATCACATGCGCAATTTATTCGGATACGCGTTTTGAAAGTGAGATTTTGCTCCGCTCCTTTGTGCTACTTTTTTTTTAACGCGATCGTATCCTAAGTAGGATAATTAAAAACGGTTCGAGCGTAACGAGATACGCGAGCCCTAATTACAATTCAATACAAGTTTTCGATATAAGTATTAATTTTGTGAAAATGTTCTCTTTTATCCTCGCTTTCTCTGCATAGGCGTTGCCATACACTGGCAGAGAAAAGCTTAGTCAGCTCTATTTCACGCATGGGTGATTCCAGTCTATCTCAACATTGGCTCTGTTTATTTTTATTATTTTATTTTTTATTGAGTGATTTTTATAATAATTTGATTTTGCGTCATAAAAAAGTATCGTACATATAATGTAAAATTGAACGACTAACTATACACAGTGACGTGCTTGTGAAAAACTGTAATGCTAAAGTTTGAATTTCGATTAGGTAATTGTATGTTAAAGATTTTTTCATTTTAGTCAACTACATACATATATATTTTCCTACTTATTCTTTTTACGAAATCTACATATTGTAATGACGATCATAAAAATTCTAGCTTTAAGAGACTTATACCTATCCTTTGTGGGAATCAGATACTTCCTTGTAAATTTTTCCCACCGTTGGACATGTAGGGTAACTCCTGAAAATATCTTTCTCCTCAGGTCGTCGTCCCCTCACCCCGAAGACATATTCTTTTACGTGACACTTGTTCTGATTTGATTTTATCATTCTATATCTTTTTACACCACCCCGTTTTTTAAGAGGAAATTCTCTTTATAATTCTACTTTCTTCCTACGTTCATCTTTCCGGGCTAAGTGCGTTCCTCGTCTGAGGAGCGGCTTTACGACAGAGTCGCATATCTTTTATTAACGTCCGCCTATCGAATACTAATTCGAAATTTCGCGCGTTTTTTTTTTTTTGAAAAAGGCCACAAACTTATTGCACGGAAAAGGTCTCATGTGTGCGGACGCTTCCGACATGACACTCCTCGGGACTAGTTTATTCGTAATGCGAATTGAACTTTTCGAATTATTTATTTAAAACGTGTCCTGAAACAATAATACACGTCGCCGTCGTCGGCGTTGTGACAAAGTTCAACTTTGACCAAAACTAAATGCTAAATGGACTTCGGGTCTGCGAACAAAGTTAGTCTATCCCATGTTTTGCGGCTGTTGAAACACGCGCTTCAAAATGTAGTTTATTTTCTAATATAAGTTCGCGTGCGTTAGAGTTTACTTTAATTTTGTATATTTCGCCCAATATGAGATTAGATTCATACAAAATCGACTTTTTCTGTTTTTTTCAATTACAAATTGTAAAAGAGTTAAATAATTTTGCAACGGTGCGATGAAAAATTGCGACACATAAAAAGAAGAAAATCGCCATACTGCCTGACGCTCATCAACGCATCTCATCATGAACGAAAAAATGTACTGTAGAAACACCGTCTTCTCGAGTATTGTTTCGTTTTTTTCCTCGTTAGGAAACAGCACTGGCAGAAGTAGGGAGGGTAAAAAGGACACTGTAGTTTCTGGTGTTGGTGACGTAGGGGATGGGGGAATCTTTCGTCCGCGTATATTTTATTTTTCTCATCGCATTTGCCGAAAGCTCGCTTCGCCATTTTCTCGTAATGGGAAGCAAGCTTTTTATTATCCTCTTTTACCAGCTCGCGCGCCCATATCGTAGAAGAGGACATTTGTTATGTTAATATTTTTCTGAAATGACACATTCATTTCCGTCGATACGGTTAATTTCACAAGCTGTGACTATAGGGTTAATTTTCCGACAATTGTATCCGCTCGTAAAAGTCACCCACCCCAATTTCTTCAATATTCACACATTAAAGCGGACAGAAATTTTTACACATATATTTTCCCGGAAAGTTGTTAATTTGAAAAATTAGCTGATGCTATCGCGATGAAATGCGCACGATATCAATCGAAGTCGTTAAATAACCGATGGGGATGTTTGGGACGCGGGAAAAAAGATATTCGACGATTTAGAACGCACGTTGCACGATAATGAGCGAAAATTCATATTTTATTTCAGCGGTTGTAACGGTTATGGGTCGTTCGTAGTATCCGACGTTTGATTTATGTCCCGAAAGTAATTAATATAAATTGGATTTTTATTCAGCGCACACACTTCTGCGATAATATTCAATAGAGAACGATCCTCCATTATCGAACATTTTAGCACGAGGCTGAGGGGTTGGGGAGAAGGGGGGGTTGGCTGAATCAGATTTTACTACGTATAATATATTATGTGTGTGTGTACGACGGTTTTTTTCTCGTTTAGTTCTAATTATAATTATTCGCTCGCCTGGAACATTATACGCGAGTGCCAGCAGCCGGCAGTGAGAGAGATGTTAAATGGATTTGAGCCTAATATTTCACCTAATTTCCATTACCAAATTAGCCCCCGCGTGAAAGTGGCTGTCGGGGGCGTAGCTGTTAAGTTAATTTTCCATAGTAGCGAAAGCTTTGTAATTGTCTCAAACAAGTGTTTCTGATTGAATTTTCCACGCCAAAAACATATGCATAACAACGGCACGTTCCCCAAAGACTCACAACAATAAATGAATAAATAAAACTAAAATACAGCAGCATTCATTATGCTTTCGTCAAAGTAAAATGATAGAGCTTCGTGCTCTTTATTCGTGTATAATGGAGTATGCGTATTATGTAGATTCGTTGAATGTTATACTTTTTATCTAGCCTACATACAATTAGTAAAATCGTAACAGTGGGCGTTTACCAATATTGAATTGATAATTACCGATGTAAATTACATACGTTCGTGGTTGTTGGGATTTTTTTTTGTTGTCTGATAATATTATGGTGGTAATATTGGACGCTGGTAAATGTGCGCCGTGCGTCGAATACCGAAATTCTATATGAAACGTATCTAGCGTTTGCGGCTCTTAATTGAAAACATAAAACAGTCAACTAGATGAAGCGGTTACAAAATTAATTTAACCGTAATAACGCACAAGCACCGCGTCGAAATTAACTGTTTTGTTTATATGTATGTATGTACCTATACATAGTTACGTTTCTATTTTTGAAATGCCAAAAATGAAAATTGCACGATACACCCATACACGTGTACGTGTATGGGTGTATCGCGCAACCTGCTCGAGTATGTGATGAGAAGATTGGTTTAAAAAGTAGGTCGTATTCAGGTTGAACTCGAAAGGAAACTCATCCATCAGCATCACATCCGATCATGAGCCATCGAACCAAAAGGATCGATTAGGAAAACAAATTAACTAGATCATTGAAACAACTATTTTTTAACTGGGCCGTCACTATTTCTTTGATTGCTAAGTAACGTGTTTACTCAACGAAATTGATATAATTAACGATTAACCTATTTGTATATTATATACATATGTACATATGTACGTATTATACGACCTACTAATGCATACGTAATAGATTTATACGCTAGTGCATATCTGCCGCAAACGTGAACGTGAACGCAAATGCCGCAAACAACGTACATACATACATACATATGTATGTATGTATGTATGTACATATGTATGTAATATACTACATCACGTGTTTGTTCACCGTAAATTCATCATGACATACGTGAAACAGTGTGCAATTAATAAAACAGTACCTTTAGGTATTAAGAGACTCTCCAGCTCCAAATTTACTGTCCACATGCAATGTACATATGTATGTGTTATAGTGAAAGCATATTTCAAGTGAAAATATATTTTTACCAATTCAGGCAGTGAAAATGTATCAAACAATGAATATACAGTTTCACTGCTCAGTATCGGTGAAAGTATATTAAAGTAAGCGTAAACATTTGGATACTTTGGATAATTGCACATGTTTGATACAGACACAGATAGATTTTCTTTCAAAAGTAGATGCTCTTGTAGATGTAAGCATTCTTCAACGATACATTCTTCAATATCTTCTGGAAAACTTGTGTAAATAATGTTTTCTTATATCCGCTGAATTTAAGCTTCTTGGTTTAATAAAGACGGAAAATTTATCGTAGTATAGCTGATAGGCAGAATAGCGTTTGTTCAATTCAACTATTAAGGTATCTATGATAACCAAGAATGATTTTACTCTAAACTTATCTTGGTCACTCATAGTTTCTCTGGAATTTGCTTCTTTTTCGTTTTTTTGATGCTCATACTGTTCATTACTAATTAATTTAGCCTGCGTTTCAAATTCTTCGAAGTCATCTCTGATAATTTTAATGAAATTATTATTAATTAATAGAGGAATATAATTTCACAACGATAGAAACGTCAATATTGACACTTCGTAATTTTATTGACTTTCCTCGACATGTGAGACTGGCTCTTTATGGTAAAATTTCACTAATCAGCCGATAGTTGGCCAAGAACAATAGTTTATTGTAGAATGTGGTTTTTATGACTAACGTGTCAAAAGAGTTTCAGTAGACTCGCTAGGTGGTTCACGCCTGAAATTTTTTTTCAAAGAAAAAATGTCATCAAAATTTTAGCGGCAAATTTGCCGCCTCTCAAATCTATCGCCTTAGACACGTGTCTAAGGCGATAATTACTAGTGAAAATGTGCTTGAATATGATTTCACCGAAACGCCATTGAAAATATATTTTCACTTGAAATAGGCTTTCGCTGTAACATATGTATGTATGTACCGTGCAATGTGAATTTATGCAATTGGGTTTCATTTATGTTGATCGTTGATGTCTTTCCGTGATTTTCGTATGCAACATCGATTTATGTAAATGCGATAATACGGTTCTGCATTGATTCAAGTAAACGCTTACAAGGATCGCGCAGAAGATTAACTTTGATATGGGTTTCAATTGGAACTGCCCCATTTGAGTGTTTCGCCTTCAATTTAGCCGTGAAAGGTGACGTGTCAAATTTAATACGGCCGATTGTTCTAACATTGAGGGGGTGGTTGGGAGGGTTGTTCAAGATTTCCAAAGGGAAGGTCCGATGTCGCCGGTTCCCATTGTGACGTAATCGTCTCGTTTAATCATCGCGTTGTTATTAAACCGCGCAAACCGTTTTGTAGGGCTTCGCCTCGAGTTTACCTATTTTCTTGGCAAGCCGCGGCCTAGACTCCGCTCCGGTGATTTATCCTAATTAAGCCCCGTTGATAAATACGAGGCAATTGTGGTCGGAACAACCCCCTACCCACCCACCACCCAACCCACCCATCACCTCTTAACCTTCCCCTCGGTATTTTCTTGGATTAAATATGACGGAATAATCGGCGCGAGGCGCATTCTTGAAGCGGATTGATTGCCCTTAAATTGTGTATAAATTATTCGAGACGTACGATGTATGAAATTGTAAAAACGTTACGAAAAGGCAAGTGGGAACGCTTAATATCTAATAGCTAGTTGGAATATATACGAGGGCAGGTCAATATATTTGCGGAATTGAGCAGGAAATAATTGGTGGAGGTAACCGATTTATAACACATTGTCTGGATACACTCCTAACTAGCAGATATGCAAAGGTTTAACAAGATTGCATCAGTCGTTGAGTTGTATTGAGCGGAAGAGTGCGTCGAGTGGATAAAATGGATAAAATTGAGCAGCGAGCAATATATTCATTCCGCGAATATATTGACCTCCCCTCGTATGTTATAGCGAAATCATATTTCAAGTGAAAATATTTATTTTTACCAATTCAGACAGTGAAAATGTATCAAACAATGAATTTACAGTTTCACCGCTCAATATCGGTGAAAGTATATTAAATTAAGCGTATGTGTTTGTAAAGTTTCACTCCCATTATCTTGTAAGGGTAGCAGAAACACCTGCTCTTTTCTTCTTCAACCGACCATTATATGTCAATTGTTATAAAATCGACAAAGACTCATTGTAAACTATAATTGGTACTAACCAGTAAAAACCTACGCCTGGACACGGGCGCGGCACGATAAGAAGAAAAAGCGACAAAATATGGATTGAATATTTCAGCAGATTATATAATTCGTTTGGTCATTTCACAACTGTCAAATTTAGTTTCAATGACAGTTTGGAAACGAATATAATTTCACCAGTGAGTATCTGTTATATATGTATGTACATACATACATACATATGTACATATGTATATCTACTGGTGAAAATATATTTTCACTTGAAATATGCTTTCGCTGTAACATATGTATGTACATACATAGTAGGTTTATTTGAAAAATATTCGTTACGGTTATTATATATTATATTATACATATAATATCCCATATTCTTATGTGAGACGTGGCTTATCAATTCCACAGTGTGTGTACCAATTTCAGCCAGTTTTAATATTCCCCGTACGCCGCTTGTATGTACCACCCGTAATGTACATACATAATAATTTATTCGTCGCAATCGATAGTTACATTCCTATATACACACTCCAACATTCAGTATCCAATAATTGCCACTAACCGAAATTTCAGTCTCGGCTCGGTTACACTATGTCACCTGCAATATTAACTCGCAGCACTTGATTGTCTCCTAAGGTAATTACAGTGCGTCTCGCTCTGTCGCCCGTCCGTTTGCCGCGAGTGCGACAGAGACGCGGCTACGTATTTGCACCGGAGCGTGGCGGCAAATTGGTGCGGCTTACATCAATAATTCACGGCTCAATCTCGAATCGTACATAGCGAAACGTCTGTCTGTCCGTCCGTGTGTGGGTGTATGTACCATATTGCTTTGTTGTGTGGGAGTGCGAAAAAAAATGCATCCAAAGACGCAGACGGAAAGTCTGTCTGACGAGCGACGCCAATTCGTCAAGTGACGTCACCTATTGGGAAGTGACTGATTTTTTCGCGAATATTTGGCAATACGTGTGCAAAAAAAAAAAAAAAACGCCCACACATAAATAAAGATTCATCGTAACGTTTTAACATATAACAAGTAGACTTATTTGACTTTTAAGCAAAACTGATTTATTGAAGCAAATTAGAATTTAGTCAACATATTGAGAGCGACTAAAATGTTGGGATTTATTCTAAGAGTCGTTAAGCCGTTTCAGAGTGGCTTGGTGTTTAGGATTCTCTTACGAATCATTAGTACTGAGCATTATGGAATTTTCGTCAATTATTTGGAGTCCTAGTAATAGAGCACACTGCTTAAAATTGGAAAGGGTGCAGAAAAGGTTTCTCGGATCTCTTTACGGAAGGTTGTATAGGAGATATCCGTGACTCTACCTTAGTGCATTTTTGCTAGGGGTGTTAGGGTTTATCTCCCAGGAGTCACGTCGACAGGTTTATCTGGGAAAACATTTCCACAAATTATTGATTGGCCTGGTGTTTAATCCGCAAATTCTTGATAAATTAGGTTTTGTCGTACCAAGTCAGTTTAGGTTCCTCAGTGGACATAATTTTTTATCCATCCCGATGGCTCGTACTGGCATACTAGCCGTGTCTCCCGTTGTGAGAACCATTCAATTACTCAATCAGACTACCATACACATTTAACTTATTTAATGTTAGTTATGGAAGGTTGGTTGAGGTGTTTTTAAATTTGTATAAAATTTCAGTGTATTATTTTGTGGATGATCTATGTATATTTTTAAAATTTTTGTTTTTGTTGTTCGACATTCGCGTTTTTTATGACGTACTTGCTTGGCCACAGTGACGGTTTGGGAAACTGTAAAGTTACTGTGGTAATATTTTATAAATAAATAAATAAATTTAGTGAGCGTGTTGTTATGTACATAGATATGTTGTGCTCGAACCGATCGAGTACCCTTTCGTCGTCCTAACCTTGGAAAACTTTGTGTAGAAAAACAGTTTTTCACGAGGAATTAGCAAGCTGAGTCTCCACTATGCTAATGCTCAGCAAGTGTTAGTGGAATGTCTTGTATCTCGGATGTCGGGCAAGTTGCACACAATAAGGAGGGACCTTCGTCAACGTCACACTTCATATTCGTCAGCTCTCGTCGGATCTAACTTTCTTTTGCCCCACATCCGACCCCCTCCCCGTACACTGTACATAAATAAGGATGAAGCTTTATATTTATACAATATAATATGTTAACCATTATCCACGCAGAGCCTAGTTTCGGATTTCCAACTCCATCGTCGTCTCGTTCGAATCATTTATCCTCCTCTCACACTCCATCGCTCTTATAAGGGAGAATGAGCCATCAAATGTCCTCTCCCTCCTCTCTCGTTTATTTTTATTTTTTTTCTTTCACCATTTTTCAGACGTTGGTAATATATTCAATTTTGATCTTCCCCTTTTCGTACGCAAATGTAATCACTGTATTATTCGATTTCATACTCTGTATGTACGTCGTATTTTAAAATGAAATGGACCAACTTTCATACAAATGACATATTAATATGTGTGATACGTTAAAATTGTTTCAAACGACTGAATTCTATGCCGTATGTTCGTGATTTTGTAACAGATTTTACAATTTATATTTTGTTATTTTCTAATGTATTATACATGTATATGTTTAATTATTCTGCCGAAGTGATGGATGTTGTTTTATTATACGCTACGTTAAGTACATTATGTATTTTCATGTATAAAATAAGCCCAAAGTAAACTTGGCCCGAGGTGGGTGCCATTTCACCCCACGGCTGGCCCTGCTTTGCCGTTAATTTATGGTTTATGAAGCAATTTACATAATATCGAGGTGAATTGACGGGTCTCCGAACAAAATGGTTTGCAAATTTTTGCGAAAAAATAACATTTATTAAAAAAACATTATTAAATTTTAATTATACACCATAATTGATGAGTTAATCTTTCGTTCGCATATTTTTCGCCTTTAAAAGCTTCCGCCGACAGCATATTTCGTCTACATTATTAATTTAATTTCATTAGATAATAGAGTTAATGAATGCCAGAGTGCCTAACCCACAAGAATAGATGTGTGCTAGGCAACTTTGGCACTGATTCACCCTGTGTTGTATGCAGTAATGACTAGTTTTATTGCAATATGGTTTGGAAACGGTTAACGTATCGCAGCTTAATTGATACGCTTGAACAATTGAGCGAGTCTCCGGTGAATACATTTCTGAAAATTGATTAAAACCCGGTTGAAAATTAATTATACCACGTTGACAAGTTCACAATAATCACACGTTATTGTATAACGAAGTGTTGCCGGCTACGCCTTACCGACTGAGGGTAGTTAGAGGGTAGAGAGGGCGGACAGATAGGGAGAAAGAGAGGGAGGAGGAAGGGTGATGGAGTTGAAACTTGTTATTTGTTACCGGGAATCTATTGTACCGTAAATAGGAGCGTCGAGAAGCGAGAAAATGGAAAAGGAGAGGAGCGTTTAACTGTGGGGGAAAAGTCGAAAAAAGTAACAGAGCGGCCTCAGTTAACGGATCCCTATACTCAGAGTAGGTTAGAGTGTTCAGAAAAAAAAAAATACATATACCTTGTACAGCCAGGAAAGCGCTAGAGGCAAGAATGATGGAGAAAAGACGGTACCTCATTAAAACTTGAACGAATGGCCGAAAAACTAAACCTCAAAAAGGGGAACAAGAAAGGCGTCGGTCGAGGAAAATTCGTCGACGCCGAAACAAGAGTCCAAAACTAACCCAACTTTTCCCTCGCGAAAATCTCGACGAGCAAAAAACAAAAAAAAACACAAAAAAGAGAGTGTTACGAATATATTTTTTTTAATATTTTCGGCGCGCCAAAAATTTATCGCGGCACATTAAACGGTTAACTTTAGCCGTGCACTCGTTTAAAACTCCTGTTTATTAACAACGCCGCGTGCTTTTTTGTTCGTTCGGGCGTGTGTATGCAAAATTTTCGACATACATCGCGCGCAGAACGGCCGAACTTGTCCGCTTTGAAAGTTTCGCGAAATCGAGCTTTTGAAAGTTTGCGTTGATTAAATCTGCGCGAAAAATAAACGACAGAGCGCAGCCGACGCGCTTTGCACGTTGAGCGCTTTGTACGATAAGCAATTCGCGCGCGGGAACCCGGCTAAAAATGTGCTTTCGAAATATTTTTCATCGCGTCAATTTAAAAAAAAGTTTTCAGAAGAGAGTCAATATCGAAATCGGATTTGAATCATTTTTTAATTTCAACTCTAGATCAATTTAATCATATTTTACAAGTATGTATGTATAACTTTATATGTACATATGTATGTACCTACATTCAACGTGTTTCATGTATCGTAAATCGTGACGCGGCCTCTCACAATTAAAGATAGCTTACAAATAAGAACGAGATTTTTTCGAAGACAAACCTATTGAGGCGATGCTTTTTGTTTAACTCAACCGGCAAGCTTTGAAAGGGACCCCAAAGAATTGTCCTCACAAAGTCGATAGATTCGACAAATAGTAAAAAAAAATCGGCCAACTGGCCAATTGACCATTGACCTGGCCAACCCATGACCTTATCCATATATTTGAGGAATATGAAGAGTAACCAAAACTGAAAAAGTTTTAAAACCGTGCACAAAGAAAAATAACAGTATTTTAGACTTTATTTACAAGAAAAAAATCCCACTTCCGATTGAGCGATTTTGATGATTTTTTTTCACAGATTGTAATTAACATAATGATTATAGTATTAAATATTATGAAGATTCTAAATATTTAAAAGGCCGAAAAAAATTAATACTGTAACACGATAAACCGCCACTTTTACTATACCGATTTTGATGAGTTTTTTTTTGTAAATTTACCATTGCTACCACTTTTGGTTGGCGGATTTTAATCAATACCTTATCAACTCTTACGCTTTATGTAAAAACTATAGATATCAAATTTCAACTTGATCGGTTAAGTAGTATCGGAAATATCGCGTGGTAATAGGATTTTTGACTTTTCTACATGAAAAAAATCCAACTTCCGGTTAACCGATTTTAATGATTTTTTTAACTAGATATTGCTCTAAGTATTATAATATTACAATAATTATTATGAAGATACCAAATCAAGAGTAAACTGCCACTTTCGGTTGGCGGATCTTGACCAAAATCATAATATCTACGCCCTGTAAAAATAGATATGAAATTTCAGCTTGATAGACTTGATAGTTTCGGAAAATAGTAAAAAACCAAGAGTAAATGTATATACTACTTCCGGTTGGAAAAAAAATGTTTAAAAGATATATTATTTTAAAGGTCGCTAGATGTTAATGTGTATCATAGTTTTGATGGAAAAACCTTACAAAGATTACAAAAAAATTAGGTGACTTGTACCATTTCCGGTTGAAGAAAAATTTTGAAAGCCTTGTGTTTGTCATAATGACCGGCGAAAGACATATACATAAATATGAAGTTTCACTTTTTGAGTTATTAGCGATTCTACACACAGGTACACAGCCATACAGAAACAGAAAATTTCCAGAAATTATAAAAACGTGATCAGGAGATGATACCTGATACAAATCAGTCAAAATTTTGAGGTCGAATTTTTGCACGATCACAATACTTTATCCGATAAGGATAAAGTAAAAATTCAATGACATCAAATCTAGCGATTTAGTTTACTATATGGTCATATGAGTACTCTACTCTACCTATATATAAGTGTTGATTTAAGGCTGAAAAAAGCTGACAATTTTCAGATTTTTTTCAGGTTAATCTTTCGGCATTTATTTATTAATTTATTTGCATACATTTGTTGTTTCACTCTAGTGGGGCTACCTTCGCAAATTTTCCCTTTCGTCAATCGGCAAAACATCTCATTTGATATTCGGTGCGCGGTCGCCCCAAAACGAGCTACGCTAGGTTTATGTTTCAGAACAACAGATGGCGCTAAGGTCGCCTTACATGTCGCATGCGAAATTAGCTCTTAACCCTCGATGCACCGCAAATATATTTTAGAGCGATGACAACGATTTTCGAAAGGTCAGAATACTATGATCGTTCGAACGTAGGTGGGTTGTCTGAGCCGAATCCGATTCACAGACATATTTTCCAATCGTGTTTTATGATGTGTTAGTATTTTAACATACGAGCATCCTTTACCTCCTATGAATGCAACAAACATATTATTGACCGACCTCTTGAGAAACAAACAATTCCGTTTATACACGTATACCTCTACATATATCCCAACAAACATTACCCCCGGTCGGATCTTGAAGTACATCTATACACGAGTAGTTTTTCAACACATTAAGCAACGCGTTAGTGCTAATAAATTCTCTACATTTAATTAATGCCAAGCTTTACTTGCGCCGCAGAGACTCGTTTAACGCTCCATTCGGGAGTTAGCGCTGAAGCGAACGACGCAGTTGGAGCAACTATGATACACGACCACCGCAAACGTTGCATCGGCATTAATTTTTTTGTTTATATGAACGCAATGAACGCTCACTTTGGCTAGGATACTGTTCGGGATAATCGGCATCGGTTTTTGTCGGAAAATTGAAAGGTTTTCCCGGCTCACCGTTAGGGTTGAATTCGCGCATTAATATGGCCGTGTAACGCGGGCACACCTGGAATATGGCGTTGCCGAATTGTTATTCGCAAAGTAAGGAAGGGAACTAGGATAGGGTGGAGGGGTGGAACGGTTGTAATGGTTGAAACTGGGAAATCCGTTGAAACTTAAGTTTTGGGACGAGGTGACAGTGCGATCGTTGAACTATTGTATTAACGGTCTTATTCCGTCATTGTTTCCGACGGAGTTTGTATAGAGGTTATCTAACGAGTTTGTATTATTCTATTATTACTGGATTGATCATAAGACCGTTTAATACTTTTGTTCATTTCTCGTGTTTAAATTCAACTTTTTAAACAGAAGGTGGTTTAGATTTTATCTTCGATGTGCTCACGATTCACCCACTACAAATATTTAACAAAAAAAAAAAAGAAAAGACGTCGCTCACAATAAAGCTTTTGTAGATCAAGAGCGGTCTTTGTAGTCCACCTGAGAAACGCGTATCACGCGACGAATTCTCTCACCTGCATTTTACAACATGACAAAAAACGCAAAAATGGACGAAGCTCGAGAGGGGGTGATTTACAAAAAAAAAATGAAGAAGCGAATAATTTTTCCCGCACGATGAGTTTAATATTATACTTCAAAAGATTTTTTGTGGTACGGCCGCTTTGGATGAGGTTCGCCGGGGGATAAGGCTCCAATTTTCATTATGTTTTTCATTAAAATTGAAGCGTTTTCACCGGATGCCGGTGCGCTGGGGGTTTTTTTTTGATATTATTGTCTTATTTCCTCCCCGTTGTGATAAAAATGTTGGAGGAAAAACCGTCGAAAATTGTCGCCGCTCGGACCGATGGCCCCAGGGGCTCCTCAAAGAGGGAATTTCAGCTAATAAGGGTTGACCGTTAAGATAACGGCATTTAATATCTCTTATATACGCAGTAGAAGTACTCAAAAAACGTTCTAGATTAATTACTTTTCATCCCACCCGCGGCCCTCTCTTTGCCGTGTCTTTTGATGTTGTTCGTAATTGTCGGTTGCTACGGATAATCCCGTGTCTTTTGCGAATATCAATTGTCTTGGAAACAAATCCGGATATTTTCTTTTCGTTTTCGTTTCACTTTTTATATTTATCGTCTTTTTACTTTCGGAAAATCCTCCTTATACACGCTTGTATTATTGCGAAATCTGCGAAAATTGAACGCCGAAATTCGCCCCAATTGCCTTCACGAAGATTCAGATTAATCCTTTGTGAGACAGGCATTTTGTTAAGAATTAAAATAGGTGTACCTACGTATGATTATATAGGTATTTTGTGCGATAGTATCGATACGTTACGGCGAAATGTTAAGAAAAAATTCAATTTCCCTCGTTTTTTATCTTACTTCCGTTGATGCGGACGTGCTGAGAGAAGGGTGCGGGGTGGTGGGCAAAA
The DNA here is from genome assembly GCA_022651745.1 of Parapsyche elsis. Classification (NCBI taxonomy): domain Eukaryota; kingdom Metazoa; phylum Arthropoda; class Insecta; order Trichoptera; family Hydropsychidae; genus Parapsyche; species Parapsyche elsis. Next base: position 7,028,287 of record JAGVSN010000003.1, on the reverse strand, counting down.
GTGCCGGAAGTGGTTCGCGAACTTCCGGTCTGGTCGTCGAAGCCTTCATCTGTGAACGACGTCGCAGAACGGTTAATAATTTTTACGTAAAATTATCGAAAATATAAATCAAAATAAAATCAGACGTCGCGTTGTATCTTATTGTGAAAAAAAATATTTTTTCAATAATCCGTAATTTAAATTGTTGTTAAGATGTTGTTAAAATAAGCACAACAATAAGGGGCGTTGTTTTAATTTTTAAAAACACTTAAATTTCAATTTTCTATTTAAAAAATGACGAATCTCACGAAAAGTTCAGTTCAATGGAAATTATCATACAATGGTCGAAGTAATTAAATATTTCTTATATGCATTTCGAATCAAAAGTATATTTATAATACTGACAGACATATACAAAAAAATGAATGTGTATTAAGATAATTAAACTCTACGAGCAGTTTAATAATAATTTACATTTTTAATTTGGGTAGGTTTGTTTTTTTTTTAATAATTTGAACTGACTGTAAACGTAAACCATACTCGTTTGCATTTGAGTGGTCTATACTGAAAGGAAGTGTGTTTGTGTGAGAGAGAGAAAGAGATAGGAGGTTTAAAAATGTTATCGCAATAAATTTGGCGCAAAATGGCGCTATGCATATTTGAAATATATAAAAATATACGTACCTATACATGCGTTTGATTTATTGAGCCGGAAAATTTATAACACGCCTTCACTATACACTGTATGTCGTGTTTGTTCCTCGCGTTTGTTCGACCTCTACCGAATGTAATATAAGTATAGTGTCCCATCTTCAAAGATAATATATAAAGGGGGATAGAATCAGAGGGAAGACAGATAGATCTATTGTGCGCTAAGCCAATATTTGTAGCTATTTTTTGCGAAAATTGATTCTGACAGTTTTTGTCACCGGGCTATGCGCAACTCATGCATTATTGAAAACGTATTTCAATTACTATACATCGCAAGCGTAACTTCGCACACGGGATGTTTTATTAAAACTTGCCAAATTTATTTTTATTTGCAACAATCTCGAAAAATAAATAAATATATGTGTAATCTCGATGTTTTGACGTTTGTACATATTGATAAATTGCGTTATACGTATGATTGTATATGTGTAATAATAATATGTTCAATAATGAATTTCGATTCATTTCGGCCTTCATCTCTATCGTGCGCATATACATTGACCATATTTTATCTCTTTAGAAAAGAGAAGGAATTTTTTAATCTTGGCCATTTTACAGAACAATAAAGTCTGGCGAGAACAAAAGCTTCAATTGAATTCGAACCCCTCGTATTTAATTTAATATACTTTACTTAAAAGTGAAATATGCCCTTGCGAATATAAATGACATTGTATTATACATATATGTATGTATACGGGAAATACAACCTTATGTTTTTTAATTAAAATACTGGCTTAATATTGACACGTGCTTTAAGTAAATAAATCTTATTTTACGTATATTAAAGTTCAAATTTATATATTTTTGGCGAAATATGCTTTGTTTGTTATATTTTATATATATGTATGTATGTATATACATAATATAATAATGATAAAACGCACAAATAGAAGGAATCATGAATTTTTAAAATCGGTCGGAAAAACCACGCTTGCGATATTTCGATAAAATATTTAACTCGTTCGTAGAAAGAGAGAGAGAGAGAGAAAAGAGAAATTCGACGGTTAATAAATAAAGCGTGATTTATCTATATATAATATTGTATATTCGAGATAAATTAGCGTTCACTTTTGGTGAATAGAGCGAACGGATATTGCTCGTATCGCCTTTTGTGTGCACAGCCACACTGTCTCTCTCTGTTCTGCACAATAACTTTCATGTATGTGGGAGTGAAATGCAAGATTGTTGTAGCAATTTTTCGAATTCATTTAGATACATATACCTACATAGATGCTTATATTTTTCTTAATATGTATTCTCTCATGATCATTTATACTGATTATTGAGATCATGCCTTTTTCGATTCCTGTGACTGAAAATCATTTTGTAATTATGTAATATGCAAGACCGTTTTTCAATTTGAAATATGTACATTTTTACTTTATCCATATTCGTAGTATAGATTAAGTATTGTGATCGTGCGAAAATTCGACATACATATGTATGTATGCATATATTACTAATATAATATTAGGTTAATTAAATTTATAAGCATCGTCGATGCTGCTACGGTGGAATAAAAGATGAAATCCTTAAAATCCACAATCGTTCTAATGTCGTTTTAACTGTGACAGCAGGGGAGTGGGATGAAAAGGCATTAAAGCTGTCGGGGTAATCAATGGCTCGTCGGCTTTTCCGATTTTTCCCGTTTTTTTCCCGGCGCGTATACGAATACAGTATAATGATCGGAAAATGGAAAAGTATTCCAATGCATATCGAAACGAAAAAGTTATTCCGGTTACGGCGATGAAAAATACGACAGGGGTGAGTGAGGGGTTGAAAGAGCGAGTTTCACTTTTGAAACTGGGGCAAATATCCAAAGATGAGTTTTGTATTACGTTCATGTTTTAAATTAGGAAAGATTATATACGTACCACTGAAATATGTATTAAAATATCTTTATTTTTTCTTGTTTCAGGTGAGTTAACATTTTCAAATGTGTACACATCAAGATCATCCTTATCAATGTTCATGAGTTGGTAATGTATTATAATATAGGTATTCTGTTAGTTGGTATTTTTCATTAAGAGATGTTTCCATCGCAGGAAGTGTAACTAACTGTCGGTAGTTGGCCAATTATTCGCGCTCTCTAGTAAGTACACGGACAACTTTTTCTCCCCTCGGGCTATGGCCGATTCAAAGCTCAACTTTTGCACAAAAGACGAGCGGAGAAGTGAAGCAAACCTAACAATCTTACTTGCTTGTGTACGCGACAAGAGATACAAACTCATTCTATTCCACGAAAATGGTGCTTTACTTTCGCGTTTTAGGTTACGCACGTGCTTCGCATAAAATGTGTATTTTAACGTTCCTACGTAATTTTGCAATTATTTTAGTACAGTCATCATTTTTTACTTCTTAATTTGTCAACTGTTTTGTGTGAATTAATATTAGAGAGTACAAAAAGAGCAAGGGCCGCAAAATAGCATTCATCAATCAGGGCTGTGAGAATAATAAAATCGCCCTTCAAAAAAAAAAGTCTTCGAAAGTCGACTGATCATCAGAAAAGTTTCCGAAGAAATGAACGAAGAACCTGAGCAAAGTTTGCGTAAACTTGTTTATTCCGATCCGTTCCCCTCGTTCAACCACCCTTACTTTACTGTCGTTTTTTTTTTTTTTATTTTTTTCTCTCATGCTAAATATCGAAAAATGAATACTGGCTGAATCAGGTAAAAAAAATTGAGGGACATTTGTTATTAATACAATAAATTGAATACATTCTCGTGACAACGCCCATTTATTACCACGTAAACTTTTAGTGGTCACATTATACTGATAAATATTTAGAGTAAACGCAATTTGTGCTTAAGTTGGTTGATTCATACACTTATAACATCAAAGGGTTCATTATGTAAATTCTGTTCAAATATACTTTATTAACATACATAATGTATACATAAATACGTCGATGCTTTGGTTATACATATGTACATATCGATGGGTAAGTGCACAGATATTGTATGTCCGGTTTGAACAAAATTGAGTTATCATACACAGAACGTCCATCTGCATCAAACCTTCATGTTTAAAAAGTATTGTATGTTCAAATTTTATTGGACATACAATAATTGCCTTATTCAAATATATAATATTTTTTATGCAAAAAAGATGTACATATGTACATATGTCACTTACAATATTTTAACACAAAACTGGACATATGTACAATATCTGTGCACTAACCCATCGATTTGTAGTTTATACTGTTGAAAGAGTTGTTTGATAGTTAAATAATAAACTAAATCTTTCATTGTGTAATTTAGTAACCTCTCTATCCATGCTTAGATCTGAATATATAGGTACATATAATATATTTCTGGCACGTACAACTGTATAGGTATATACTCGTTAGTTTAGATAGCAGGATTCTCTGTTTAATGTGGTCACATGTTTGGACTGCGACCCTCGGTTTAGAGCACCCGTTACCCGCGCCACACACGCGCAAAAGCACCTGAAAGAAATACAATGTAAATTAGGGATCAAAGGGAACGTTTTTGGTGCCGGACGATGCGAAATAGTTCCGCTCTTTTGTTATTGTGTTACCAAATTGGAGTTTGGCAAAGACTGGCCTCTACTACCCCACCCCTCTTCGACCATTACCACACCACATTCAACCATTGGGTTATTGCTCTCCCACCCTCCAAAGATTCCCTCGTTTATTTTTCGATACGAGCCTAGATAGGGTAAGTACTCGCACATCGGAAAAGTTATGGAAACTCATTAACAGGGATCGACGAAAAAGCTTTCATTGACTATACATACATACATTCGAATGAAAAGCGTTTTAACATCTATCCATAAACTTTTATCGCACACTCATACGTCATTTTATCCACCGACCATTTGAAGTACACGTTATTCAATAGTCTTTTGATTGAATAACGAAAGGCACCAAATTTTCATATGCCAAAAAAATCTACACTCTATTATTATAAGTACTCATATGACCATGACCTACATACATATAAGACCTATAGTAAACTAAATCGATAGATTTGGTGTTATTGATTTTTTTATTTAGATGTATGTACTTTTTTTTGCTGTACCTAATCAATGCCTTTGATGTATGTATGTATAATGGTATTTCTAATATACATCACATTTAGACCGTTTAAGGCTTTTATTGCCGCAGAGTAACTGTCGCGCGATAAACTCCGGTCTCTCAGGACCTTTCAACACCGGTATCGTATAGTAATCTTGGCGGCGAAGGAGTTGTAAAAACTAATCCTGCATTATGGGACCTCCTCTCGGGCGTTATAGGGTTATCCTTTTAACGGCGCCTTCGACAAATATAATCGCAATAAAGTGATTTATGAACACGCCGAACATTCCCAGTGCGCCGTGGCATTATAATATGTCGTTCAAAATTTACGTCACTCATAAATAAGATAAAAATGTTTGGAGAATATTTTTTTGTAGTGAAAATTTAGGATCTGTCAATGCAAAGTAGGAGAGCACGAGGCGAAAGGGGTCGTACTTTTAACCTTCTAAAAAACATGCTTTGCCTGTATATGTATGTATGTATGTACTTACATAACATTTAATGTTGATTTATCGTTAAACGAAAACCGGTAAATAAATTGCGGTTCAAATTCTCCTTAGCGTATTCGAAAGAAAGAAACGATGAACGTAAAAAAAAAAAATGAAACCTGAAAATACACGGTCGTTTTTGGCGAAAAAAATTCCGTTTTGAGCGTCCGCGTCCGTGGAGCGAGTGCTTTATCAGCGGCTCAATATTAAATTTTAATTAATGGGGGTTAATTAACATAAAATTTCGCCGGCCAACGCAGAAAGGTAATTTCGGCAAACTTCTTCTCCCTTTTCGCCCCTCCCTAAAAACCCACACCCCTTAGAAAGTTTCCGCGGAAAGAAAATAAGCGAAAGCCCAACCTCTCTGAATCCACCCATTCATCCCACCTCCCCTCTGTCGTTCTTAAAACAGAAATTCCATAAGGATGGGAAGGACTGCGATGAGGGTAGGGACTGTTTTATAAGAGCATTAAGCATTAAATATTAATCGTTATTATTATTTTGTTAAGCCAACCCCGCCTTTACCACGACCGAATCAAACCGATGAAATCGTCATTCATTATAAGATTTACAAAATTTAGATTGAATAGGTGGTAATGTAGTATATAAAATGTGGCAATGTTTTTATTTTATTAAAAAAATGCTATTTTATGTGTGAAGATATTTCAAGAATATTCTCAATTAAAAAAAAATCTGGAACATAAGAATATTTCAACTAAAACAATTTTATGTTGAAAATGTGAATTTAGCGCTATCATAACAAGATCATAAATCTTTATAAGCGAGCATATAACTACACCCCCACACTGCGCCCTCTCTCTTTGTGCGGTAAAAAAGACAAATATCTACTCGAATAAATAATAAAATTTAAACTTAGTGTTGCTAGCAGTAGTTTATTAAATATGTTGCAATTTCTGTGTTATATCAGATACGAAGAACGCGCGTTTAATTTAATCTTACCGAAGTTTGTGATCTTTATTATGTTTTTACATAATTCTTATAACGACAGTATAGCCGTTCAGAGGCAACGGCTTAATTTAACGGCTCGAAAAAATATGGATAAAGTAGAAATGGTTTATTTTGATTCGGAATGACTTAGCTATATTTCAAGTGGGCTCGCAGCGAACGCAGATAATAAACGTAGCTTTCCGTAAAGAACACTTTAAAGTCGCATTCCGAGCGACTAATTCAAACAAATTCACCCATAAAGTCGCTCGGAATGTGATCGTAAGTCAGGGTCTCGTAAAAACTTAGCTCGCGCAAGCGCGCATTCCAACTAGCATAGCTTCTGAAACAAAAGCGTCGATTGGGTAAATATTGCTTTCAGTTTTAACACGGATTCAAACCGTGCTATAACTGAAACAGATTTGACTTGTACAGTAGTTGGGTCATATAATTATGTATGTATGTACATCATCATCATCGTCATCATTTTCAGTCGTTCACCATCCACTGCTGGATGAAGGCCTCTCCAATCCCCTTCCATTCCTGTCTGTCTTGTGCAATCTGCATCCACTTGACTCAACACATTCTTCTCAATCCATCAGCCCATCTTCCGAGTCCATCTGCCATTCATTCTTCTCGCTATGTGTCTGCTTCAACTTTTTCACACGTTTGGTCATACTTCTTACCCATGTATTCCTCTTACGATCTCTTCTTGTTATACCAAGCATAAATCTTTCCATGCTTCTTTGTGTGCAATGGATTTTACGTAACATTATTGAATTTAGCATCCACGTTTCACATCCATACGTCATAACTGGCAGCACGCATTGGTCGTGTATGCCTTCTTTTTTAAGAATAGCGGGATGTTGCATTTAAAAACAATGTTCATTCTTGCAAAAGCGCTCCATCCTGGTTTCATTCTTCGTTTTATTTATTCCTCTTTACATCCAGTATATGTAGGTATATGTGTATTTCAAAATATACCTCTATTATATTTTGGAACAGTCTGTGCATCAAATGGATATTAAATATCCGACAAGACACCCGAAAAACTGCGCATAAAATACCTCGTATTTTATGTGTTGCATTTAAAAACTATGTTCATTCGTCCAAAAGCGCTCCATCCTAGTTTCACTCATCGTTTGTATGTATGTACATACATACATATAAATTGTCATGAAAAAAATCTGGTCGTTTCACTTTTTGGTATATAAATAGTGTCCTTTCAGATATTTCAAATTATTATGTAATTTTCGCAATGTATTATTTATTTAATAATTACATGGAGAGGCGGCATAGCCGATAGGCCCATGGGGTTTGGTTTTAGTTAAAAATCAAAAAAAAAAAAAAAAAACAGTATTATAAATGAAAAAAGAAAGAATGAGAGGACAGTATTGCCAAATTTGAACAAAATAAAAAAAAAAAAAAAAAAAAAAAAAAAAAAAAAAAAAAAAAAATAGTAACAAAAAAAAAAAATAGAATAAAAATAAAAATAGAGATAAAAAAATAAAAGAATAAGAAAAACAAACAAAAATAAAAATAAAAAACAAAAAATAAAAATAAAGATAAAACAAAAATAAAATGAATAATGGTCCATTTATTAAAGAATTACAAATATCCATTGTTTTTAAGAATAAATCTAGCTGATTTTTATATAAATTAACATTTTTTTTTGAAGTGACTATTGAATCTGGAAGACTATTCCAAACTTGAACCACTCTATTTGAAAAGAATGAATCTCTAACAATCTTATTTGATTTTTTTTTTTGGAGTCTAAGAGTATGACCTCTTAGATGAGGGTTCTCATTGAACATAATGAGGTTGGTCATATCACATGAATAATGATTATTTATTATTTTGAATACTTCGATTAAATCACCTCTTAATCTCCTCGTCTCCAATGTGGAGAGATTCAGTCTTTTCAATCTTTCATGATAAGGTAGTGATCGAAGTTCGGATGGCATTTTTGTAATTCTTCTTTGGACCCTCTCGAGACATAGAATATATTTTTTATTAGTGTGCTCTATTGTTGGTGATAAAGCCACGGGTACCGTGTAAGGGTGTAATTGAATTTTTCACTTAATACCACAATGCAAAGCTGGACTATAACCGAGTGCAATTACAGAAGGTCTAAAAAATGTGTGCTAGTGCGAAATCTTTTCACTTGGCATTATCTGTGTGACCTTCTGAGCTTAGCGTTCTCTCATATCCTGGAGAACAAGAGCGGCTCGGTGTTGGGCCTAAATTCCACGACAATTAATCACGAAAGGCCTTTTTTTAGGCATTACCGCTGTTTCGCAACGGGCACATATGGGCCGCAGCCATACACACGTAAATATGTACATATACGAGCTCTTCGCGTACCTACATACATACATAAGGCCCAATTGCGGCTTTAGGGACACAGGTGTTCAGTTTGGCGAAAGGGACCCGGGGCATTTTTCAAAGGTACCCTAATTTTTCACGCCCTGGGACCACACCCGCAATGGCCCATCCCCGGGACGCGCAACAATACAAGCCATATATATATATATAAATTCGTATTTAATTTTCGGCGCACTTTAGCCGCGCGAAATTTTCCAAAAGTCGCAGGAGTGTGGGCATTAGCGTTCAATTACGCCTCAGATGTTGTTCGGAGATTTTTTTTCGTCGCGGATGCTCTCCTCCGTGTGTTAAGTGCAAAAGTTGGACCATATTTCAGGTTACAATTGCTCCACTTTTAAGCTTATTCGTTTTTATGGTCCCATTTTGTATTATTTTCGCTCGTACGTATCGGTCGCGATGCCAACAGTTCCACATTGTAAGCTGCTTGTTTTACGCGATGGATTTTCTCTGGAAATTATACATACATATATACCAATTTTCCGTGGGAAAAATTCAAATAAAAGTATCAGTCGCGTGAAGGATTTGTTTTTATTAATGGGGTTTGCAAAATTACACGATAGAAGTTGTACCATGCTGGTAATGATGATGGACTTCTTGGCGACATTAGCGTGGACTTGCAACGACATTAGGATCTCCCCAGGGGCGCAAGGCTATAAATGACCTTAACATCAAAACTGTGTAACTGACTCTATCCTGGCCCCGGTACTGGGATGGACTTCTGGGACGTACAATCACTCTTGTCCACCCCTATTGGGATTTCCACACCACTTTTGGTAGCCTTTGAAACAACGCCGCTAATAAAAAATTATGTACAAGTTCATATGTTACCGAAATCTTTGCCATAAACAATTTTTTGACGCAATCGTTCATTTGAAAGTACATATTCATTTATTTGGTAGACTTTGACTTCGTTTTTATTCGACATCAAGAAAATGTCTCGCACTGTAAATGTTTTCTCGTATTCGTTCAATTTATTCGATGTTGACGACGTCGGTACTGAAAATTGAGACTGTCTAAGTGTGTATGTATACAAATATGTGACGATAAAAAAAAATGAGATAACGGCCTTTCACAATATCCAAAACGCTCGAGCGAAATGGAAGAAGATAGAATTGGCAAGGGAATTGCATCTCTCACTGAATTTACGTAACTGCGCTTCTCAACCTATCAACAACCCCCACGGCGTACATATCGTCTGGATTCTCAATCATTTTTATTTGGGTCATTTGTAACGTTTTGAGGGTCGGCAATGGACACGATCCCATTACGTGGAGCTGCCCACGCATTCATTCGCGCTATCTGCGAGCCACCTTCGCTTCGCTCCTTTCAGCCCCTTTGTCCATTTTTCGCTTCTAGTTTTGATAAATAAAGGCGCATTATTTCCCGTCGCTCACGAGCGATAAAACGAAACACACCGCGATGTAATAAAGTAATGGGAGAAAATAATAATTGGCCGGCCATTGTGTGCGTCGCGAGCGTTCGGACCTGTGCGGCGAGGACCCGGAAAAACGGGGGTTCGACTCTTGGTTCGGCTTCGGTACAAATTGCCGGGTTTTAGCTCCGGATTTGGCTGCTCTCCTCGAATCGTGTAGGACCTCGTTGAAAAATTGGCCCCAATCCAACCGAGAGGCAGATATATTGTCGCAGAAACGCGCCCATATTTCCCCGTAGCGTCATAGACGACCATAGTCGGTTCGGTTCAACTGTTCACGCACGACGGAGACGACCAGCGAGCAAACATCCAAAAATAAATATAATAACTTTTATTCCTTTCAGCGTTCGTATACATTTATAAATCACGGTTAAAGAAGCGTACGAAATATATAGACGTACATATAATAATAAAATAAAATAATAATAAAAAAAAAAACAACAACAACAAACAACCTATAAACCAATTCGATTCTATGTAGCGTACAAACGCGACTCTCAACGTTGTCATTTTGTTTATTTTTATTATGAACTTTGCCCACTTTTGCGATATTCAAGGTCGTTACTGTGACTGCTTTATTATTTTTCAACCACTACGAAAGGGTAAAAAAACATCTAATATTTACTTTCAGTATTTGAATCAGTAACGAAACATTGAAGATTCTTTAAAGACGATCTAACAGAAGTGTATAAAATAATTAATAATCATTATATATGTATGTATGTCCAATGAAATATGTATATGAGATTCATACATCATGTTCTTGAATTTCTGATTGATTTTTCCCTAATATCCTCACATAATGGTTGTTAACTAACTGGTAGGTAGGTAGGTAGTTAGAAAGGGTTCAAAGAAGGATTACTAGAATGTCATCTGAACTACGATCACTACCCTATAACGAAAGGTTGAAGAGAATGTGTCTCATCTCTTTGGAAACGAGAATATTGAGAAGTGATCTATTAGAAGTGTATAAAATAATAAATATAAATTTTCAATAAAAAACTCGTAAGAGTACAGAGACTCGTAAAAGACAAATCAAACCAAATTGTCAGATTGTCAAAATTATTTTCAAATAGAATGGTTGAAGTTTGGAACCGCCTCCCAAATCAGCTAGTAATTTTATAAAATATTAATCTCTTTAAAAATCATCTCGATGAGTTTTTGAATATAAATGGATTTTTGTAATTCTTCAAATATAAATAACTAAATAGATAAAAATTGTATGTACATACATACAGTACATAATGCTTCCCTGGGCTCCATCGGCCAATGTATTTTTAATGAATAAATATTACTACATATACATACATATGTATGTACATATATTTTAGCGTAAGCGTCTGCCTGGGTCTTTAGGTTACCCTCACATTTCCAACAACAAATTTTAGCAGTGCGTTGGCAACAAGTCGCTATCTGTCAAAACTGGTTCGAGACGACAACGCGATTATGCACAATACAATTGTTTCACGTACTTTCAAACGGGCTAGGGGCTGTACTGTTATTATAAAAACTATCGCATATGGATGGGGGGGGGTTTGGATTAGAATCCATCGTCATATGACGGCTGATCAAACAATAAAACCGGTATTTACGAAATTTCAGTGAAGCCAAGATTGACATCAAATAATGATCATTGAATTTAAATCGGAATTAAATTTGTTGTAGTTTTTTTACTTTATGTAAATTGTAGATGATGATTGTTTTGCTCGTCAATCACCGATGTAGAATAGTACAAAATACATATGATATTTGTCCGGGACACGAAATTTGCTTAGTGCTGTAATAAAGTGTAAATATTTTTTGAGCTTTGACATTGATTGAGTGTGTGTTTACATACTTACATACATATATGCATTTTATTTTATTTTCCGGCAGGTTTGTCAAAGGAAAACAGTTTAAGAGCTTTGCTTGTAAATTAACATACAGTAGGCATTGCATAAAGACGGCGCCATTAGAGTAAAATTTCCATCGCCGAACCGGAACGATTAAAAGTTTTTTTTTCGTTTTTAATACTATTTGTCTTGATATTTGCCCATAATTTTTGTTTACCTATTAACACAAACATATTTATAAAACCGGCTCGCGAGATAAACGCAGATAAAACCCCTTTCTCACGGCCGCACACTTATAAACTAGCGCCAGTGCTCCGCTTCTGTATGCAAATTTATGCAAAATTAAAAACACCCCGTGTTATATAGCGCGCGTCCGCACTCTTGTATTTATTCTGAAAACGTTAAACTACCCCACCCCCCCTTTCGGGGTTGTTCAATCGACCCGAATTTATAAATTGTGCGCAATGTTGTACTGTATGTGGAATTATATGTACCTAAATATGTATGTGCACCGTTCGTTATGCGTGGTAGTATTAATCATTATTATCTGAACCGCTCGAGCCGCGCTTAATTAAATCATCGTCTGAGTAGATTTCGTAACCGGAAATCGTTTCCTTTCTCGCCTCAATCTTTCCGCCGCTCTCTAGACATGTGTGGGAAGTTGGATTCTTCAAATTTTTAAACCTGAGCACCCAAATTTACCAAAAAAAAATAAAATTATCACATCCAGTAGACGAAAACCTGTCAGAAATTTCTCTTTCAGCTGAATCGGATCACCGCTGAATTGAAAAGCTCGTATGTACATACATACATTATTTTGCGTGTTTGTATGTCGAAGTGTTCGCCTGTTGGACTCGCGGCCCTGCGACATAAATCATGTTGGATAGACGGGGCAGACGCGTCCAATACAAGCAACGTTTTTAATATGTGCGCCGGAGCAAACAATGGAGAGGAACACGGTTCAAAATTAAAAACACATCCTGCGAACGGTGAAAAATAGCTGCGTGTGTGACAAGCGACTGTAGATAATACCGAAAACATGGAAAATAAGTTGTATCTGTGTATATGTATATATGTATGTATTGTGCCTATGTACATACGTGCGAGCGTTTGAAACGTGTCTGAAAACGGATTACGTACGTAAAACTAAGAGGCGTAACAACACGCCAAAAAGAGTGACACGTGTACGTTCAACAGTCGCGTCAATTTTTTTTTTCGCAACGAGTGTGAAAAACGATTACGTGTGCGGCTGCCGTCGATAACATGGAATTGAATCAATACTAAATGAGATTCAATGAGAGTTACGTGGACGGAAAACCACACATCTTAAATGCAATGAAGTGAAAGTTATCCTCGTAATTGAAAAATTAAGTGCGAAAAGTCTGTACACTACTGTAGTGTTCATTAGACTTTCGACTGTTAATATACATACATACATACATAGTGTGGGTTAAGGCGTGGATTGTTTTTAATAATGTCTACTACATTTAGAAATAAATTAAAATTCCAGTTGTTCCAGTGGTTTATATGTATAATGTACCTACCAGTTCAGTGCAGTGGCGTGCGGTGTGACTTTCAGTATAGGGGATTCTTTGAAAAGCATTTTTTTGTAATACAAAATAAACAAAACTTTCAGCGATTGACCGCCTCTTATTAAAAAACACTAGGTTTATTTCCTCGTGTTAAATTGAAATATTAACCCAAACGATGTATAATAATAACAAAAGTAGTCTCGAGAACTGAAAGAATAACAATTAAAACACAACTTTGTCTTAGACATCCGATAGAGATGGTAAAAGCGACCGAAGAATTTGAGCGGCGACCGCATCCTTTGGTTGAGCAAATTATAAAAATCGATCTATCGCGATCCTCCGAGAGAGAGAGAGAGAGCTGATACGCATGCGCAAGTGGATGCTTTTCAAACTTAGCACAAAAGATCGTAAAAGATTAGATACACATACATAATGAGAGAGAGAAATATTATTTTGAAAGACAATGACAAGGACACGATTGCAGTCTGCAACGTAAAAAAGTGAAGCTCTCAAACTCAAACAAAAATTACTACATACATACATATATATGAAAACTAATATTATTCGTGTAATCCGTATCACCTCTCCCAAGTATTAGCCCGGATTTGAGGGAGTTTACTGTGTATTTGAGCAGATACAGTAATATTTAGTATTTATTTATTTAAAATACATGATAGCCCAGGGTACATTGCATTATGTATGTACATACAAAGTTTACCCCTCAGATGCTCTAAAAAAGAAAATTCTCGGTTTGGAGAATATTCTCCAAAAGATTATTCTCGAGAAATTTACCACACTACACATGTAGCTACTTTAATTGATCAACTTGACCTCTGGTAAGTCGAAAATATATAATTTTCGTCACTTCGAAAATTCAAAGGCGGCGCGTGGCACGGTAGCACAGGCTCCGATCAGTTGAAAATAAATATACAAAAAAAGTCAATCAATGAAAGACGGCTTGTCCGATTGTCGGTTCGATTCTGTCGTAATTGCAGGTAAAGCCTCGGTAGCCGGTCACACCGGTTTGCGTTCACACAGCTTCGGGTTCGAATCCCATCGCGTCCTTGTGCAGGTACGCCGGATGCACCTCGGTCAACTGGGGTTCGTTTAACCCCAATCGAAATATTATACATAAATGCATTAAAATCGCCCAATGTACATATAATGCAATGTTTTGCATGTTTGCATGTACATATGTGCTCGTAGTTATCGCATGACAGTTATCATTGCGTTCGCTCGCAGGTAAACCGTTCGCTTGACAGGTGTTCGGCGATAAAACGGAATGCTGCACACGTCGAACAATAAAATTATCGTATTATCGCGTTGAATTAATATTAAAATTTTGTGTTTACGTTCGTCTCAGTTTCCCCCGTCGCGTCGGTGCGCACGGATAACCTGCGGTTTCGACGCCAGATTTATTTATTTTTTTGTACGCGATAATAACGAGTTTCTTTGATCGATCAAGTGGCCATAGTAATTTTAACGTGTACTTTACATGGCCACTGTGTATATACACACATAGGTATACGTATTGTACAGTGGATTGTTGAATAAAAACGACTTGGTTCATTGCCGTGAATTAATTGTCGCAACAATGTATGTACATATGTATGTACATATAAAGAGTCTAGCGATGTTCGATTATTTCATTGTTTATGAGCGTATAATATATCAATGGAGAAAGTCGTGTTTTTATCGCACCAGATTTTTCCTTACACTGAATGGGGTTTTTTTTACGCATTTGAATGCGTCTTGGTGGAAAAAGGGTTTTGTGGATGAGCTACATTGTAGACTTCGCCATTAGGTGTGACGTATCCTGGGCGGGAACTTTCGATAAATCTGAGACTTGAATGTGTATATATCTGTGTGTGTGTGTGTTTGTGAGCGTTTCTCCAACCGCGATGATAATGATGATGATGACGATTGCGGCTTTTTCGCGCTTTCGTTCATTATTGCGTTTTTTCTACATCGTCGGCTTCGCTCCGTATCCTGTGTACCGGATGTTAATATTGTACATCCGCAAAACGTAAGGAAGTCCTTAAAACGTAACCACATTTCAGAGTTGTACTCTCATTAAGGATAATCGGTGAATTTAATCTGGCTTTTTCCATTTTTCATCTGCTCTTTGAAAGGATATTACGTTTCGATTTTTGGTGTGGTATATGTATTTTTGTCGAGACATCAAAAATTTTCAGTTAAATTTAGTATATCTAAATTTGTCACCGATTTAAATTCATCATCATCGACAACACCTTTGTGTGCTTTGTATATAATTTTAGACAGATGAAATGTGTATATCAAAGAAAACGTAGGAGAGGAAAAAAAGGTGCGCACTATAGTTTTCTTGATGAAAATTTGATCAAATCCCTGTGTAATTTCCGGTCGGACGATTTTCATTCACGTGAGTGAAAACCTCTCCCAACATATAAAGTGATCTTCTGATAGAGCATTTGTATATAATGCGTTCACCATTCCATACAAAAAGTGAACTAACAATATGGTGAAGTTTTCGACGAAATTAGATGGAATTCGCTTTTACGACTTTTAATTTACATGCGAAATTTCTTATTAAACTTTCAAATTGTATAAATTCATACAACTTTCGGACTTGATCTACTCGTATTGTACCATCGTCATCACTACCCAGGTGAATATTTATCACATCTCGTAAGTTAACCCATTATCATCCACCTATTAAAGATTTAAAAAAATTAAAGCTTAGTTGACTTTGATCCAGTATGCAGATTCGATATCCTTTCGCACACATACCTACATATATCCTAGTCTTATATGGGGTTTTTGAACTTCGATTTTTAAACCAGTTTCGTCGTCTGGAAACTGATCGACGTTGAGATTCTCACACGCGAAACGCAATACTACCGGGTCGATGCGACAAGTGTCAACGCCGAGATATCGAATGATATATTTATCAATGTTTCGTTAAAAAAAGTTGTTTTTTTATTATTGTGCAGTCGTCGAGTTTTTATACAAGTGACGATTGATCTTCTACCATATACCTAAAATTGATAATGGATTTTTTGGTATTTTGACACTTAAATTTGTTGATTCAATCCTTTTACAATGGATGATACCTACATATGTATATATTGTCTAATCTTAAGTAAATATTGTAACAGTTTGGTTTGAAATCCACTTAGGTTGTCTGCTTGATCGACTTTCTCACGCATTCGATTATAGGTACATATGTACATACATTAAATTGAACCCTTACATTAAGTTCCTCTGGGATGAACTGTAATTTCTGCAGCAATTTGACATTTAAGCTGTCAACCGTCAGTCTCCCACGTAATTATTATCAATAACGTATTGTATAATATAACTTAATTAGCAGTTTGCTTGTAATTATGTGGTGCTGAACGTCTGATATGCTTAATATTTTTTTCCAAATTACACACTTTGTATGGGGAACTAATATTAAAAATCCATTAATGTAACATTTTCATTGATGACGTTTACCATTTATAAACTTGAGTAACTGTTATTATTTGCGTTGTGGATATATTCATATTTCTCATTAACCGAATGAAAAATATCTAAATTAAAATATTCATTTATATATGTACATATTCTTGTTGATTCAATTAATTTGTAATCCAGTAGAGTGTCAGTAATTTGCACCTGTTACGAATTTCCTTTAACACTTTGACGTCAAAGTGTTTCAACAATATTTCTCAATTAGTGTCTTTTCATTACAACTGAAATGTTTCACTTCACTTTTCTTCGATGTAAATGAAAATATACGATATACAGTACATACATATGTACGTATATGTATTTATGCGAGACAAATCGCAAACACATTTTTCCGCTTGAAAGCGACTCGCTGTTCGTATTCTTTTCAGGATTTATTTGTTTCGAAACGAATGCACTATTTTCATATTATAGTTTGTGTATCCGTCCATTGCAATGAGGGGGGAAAAGTCTGTTCTGCTTCCGTCTTATCAATTCGAGAAAGTCGTGTATCAACATCGATTCAATTCAATTTTACAGTAATGATTTCTGAAATACAATTTTACTTAAAAGTTCGGAGAAACAAAAACTCTTCGACGCTGACAAATGAGAATTCGTAGAACTTGCATAATGCGCGAATCGACAAGCTTTCGTCATTTCGTTAATTCCCATATAATAAAAGGTTCCCCCCCCCACAATAATAAAATTTATAATGGAATTCGAAAAAGGAGAAATTCTACGCGAACGATTTCTCGTATTATTCAGATTTTGTTCTAAATTAATTTCGCTTCCGGTTCTCGTTATTCGAAACTTTGCACAAAATACAAAAAGCTTTCCTTGCGCGATGAATTTATTTCGTCGTGTGAAAAAGTGCTCAACAGGTTCACAACCGCATGACTTTAACTTGATTTATTCCTCGAGGAGTAAGAGAAAAATTAAACGACACCACTTTTCCGCCAAATATAACTTGAAATTAAATTGTTTTCTTCAAATCCCATCGCTGCATATCGCTGCATTAAACTTTTCATACCATTACTCGCGATGATTTTATCTTGCTTTCTCGCGCTTTACATCGTATCTGCACACTGTTTTCAATACTTTGCATATGGTAAATTGGAGCGAGCTTCACCTTCGGTAGTTCCACCTCGATAACTGTGTCTCTGGTACGTAACTCAACTCTTTGTCGAGCGTGTAATCTTTGTTTAAGTAATGGCTGATGGCCGCGAGGGTTGGTATAGGGATGGGGATTGGGTTCGCCTCGCTCTTGGTGTGATTTATGCGCCCTCACTTAGTTGGCAAGTTAAATTTGCTGAGATTTCGCTGTTATTGTCTGAGTTTTGGCCTTAGCCCGTGGCCTCACCAAACCCCCCCTTCTCACTCTCTCTCCCTCGCAGTTTCCTCACACCGCTGCGTCGCGGTAATTTACCGACTCAACTTTGGGACAGACGGTAACAACTCAACTTTCTCGTCGTCTTCGCAGTCGCTAAGTATTCGAAGATGTGGCGCTTATTAAAAATACTCATACGAGCCAAAGAGAACTTGTTCGGTACATTAAACTTCACCCCTAAATTCGCTCGACTCGTTCTAGTCGGTACCCCTTACTTTCTGCAGCCACTTCGTTACTCCCAAATGTTGACTTTATGTACATACATACATACATACACCAATGGTCCTTTAAAATCTGCACGCGTATAATTAACATGTTTGTTTAAAATTTAAATAAATACAAGTACGTTATTGTGCTAAAATTGTGTTCAAAAAAGCGATCCACTCTTTTTTTTTAGTATAGGTACAATCGTGCGAAATGTGCCGCACGTTAGTTTTCAGTTCGGAAAGGAGTTCCCAGACTAATTTTCCAGTAGATTTAAACATGCAAAAAAACTTCAACTTCGAGCAATTAAAACGCGAATTGCTACCGATGGGTAATCAGAGATAACTTCCTCATAGAATCGTCTGGCTACTGGTGTGGCCGCCAATTAAAGTTGAGCTCGGCGTAAAAGACAACGCGTGTATACATTCAAGTCTGCTGTTCTAATTGTTGCCGTTGAGACCAGGCGGCCATTAAAATTGGATCAAGTCAAGTGTTGGGATCTTTCCCAGGTCACAGGAAGAGGTGGATGGCCAATAATTGTTTTACACCGACCGCAGCGCAGCTCCTGCACTTGCAATTAGGAGTTGCAACGGGTAATTGCACAACTGGGTCCCTATTCGCATTTGAATTTGTCCATACATACATACGTATGTAGGTAGATACATACTATGTATGTATACACATTTCCAATCCTATTCGAGTGCAGTATTTTTTCATATAAAATTTTACCTGGAAAATTTATATTCATCCTTCGACGCGAATTTTAACATCATTTGTAGTCATCGATGCTATTTTTTTTTGTGTGGGAAATTTCGAATGAGACCTGTTATTTGAATAGTGGTGAGCGGTCCGGTGCGTGCATATGCATATAGAACGTCCACTTTTTGAGGTTTGGGAATGTTGATTTTGAGCGTTGTTCAGTGACCAGGAATGGCGATAAAGGGGCGACTATTGAGCGTGACCTTTTTCCAATGCTAATCGACCAGAAATATTACTAAAATACCCGGTGAGAAAATTCCAGGTCTTAGAAAGGGACGCGTCAAAGCCTGATCAAACAAGAACCCGTGCGAAATTAAAACGAAAATCACGATATTATACCTTTTTTTGAAATAAATATACTATTTCACTGTTGTTTAATATTAAATTTAAATAATGTTTAGCTAGTTTGCATTTTCTCGTGATTATTCACGCTAAATGAGCACTGTTTATATATTGACTTGTGTGGTGTTCGATTGTGGTGTTTCTTTTCGATCGAAGCTTCCAATTACTCTCGACGATGTTTGCAATTTATTGCGTTATTATTCTCTTCGAGCGAAGCTTGTCTTTTAATGTCGGATTTCTATTCAATTTTCTTCTGGCGTATTCTTTTTTTTTCCCGTCTTTCCATCTCTTCGTTCGTCTATACTTAATAATAAATACCCGCAGACACAACGGAGCTTTCGCTACAATGCAACTTATACTTTAGCAGTTTAGTTCGTTGGCTGGCTGAACTCTCAAACCATTTTTAAGGAGGGAGAAAGGAATACGAAAAAAAAACCGAGGCAGTTGCCCGGGGGCCTTCGTTCTACTCGAACGAGGAGAGAATACAAAAAAAATGCGGAAAGAAAAGGAAAAGGAAAAGAGCCTTTTGTATACTGCGGAAGTTGTCATTATTGTGTATAAAAACTGAGTCCGGTGCCCCAGACCTGGACTTATTGTTCATTTACTTCTTGATCCGATTGCTGGTTGTGTGTATCGGACAAAAGGAAAACCTCACAATGCAAACGGCAATTTCCTCAGACGACATGCTCAGCATTCCATAATTAGCGATATTTTCTTTTAGCTTCAAACGCATAACGATGTATCTATCTACTTCTCACCTCTTCCGGTGTCTACAAGGATAAAAGAAAACATTCTGAATTCTCACGAAAAAAAAAAATCAACCATCTACCTATCTATACCTACTCGATAAAATATCAAAGCATCCGATAAGAACTTATACACATACATAAATAAATTTTCCGACTCGTGCTATGTAATATGACCGCTAAGCATTACACGCAGACATTCAAATCGAAAATACATATCTATATATATTATATGTACATATGTATGTATTCAGTAGAATCGATTTTATTGCGAGCGTGTGTATTTACGGGGATCCTTAAGCTTGTCCGTTAGCATTATACGAGAGTACGTTGTACATATTTGTCGTGTGCTATGAAAATATTGTATCGCAGCGGTTCCTGGAATCCGTCAGCTCATTTCCATAGCAATATTGTTTCAGAGGGCGCATTTCCATACGAGTTGAATGAAACGAGGATCCTTCAGCGGAATAGGCGACATGCGAAGACTTTTTCCGAAGGCTCTGGAAAAAAAAAAAAAAAGACTTGCATATTTGCGGAAGGCTCTATTGCGAAAATAATAATAAAAGAAATGAGCCGAAGTAAATAATGAAAAAATAAAAAATAAAAACGTAACGGTGGGTATGTTGTGTAAAGCGGAAAAGCTCGGCAGTAACAGCTGTTGAAGTTCTCGTATGCGAGCTCTCGTTTTTCACGGCACATCATATCTGGCTTTTATTCAGCTGAAAACTCGCCCCACCGGATTTGCTTTGATGCCGGCCGAGCTTTGATGTCCTTATGAAACAAAGATATTAAAACATCTAGCTGAAATCCACACACATACACACACACAGATAATTTGTAATGTACCAACGTTTGTGCGTTCGTTTCAATTAATCGAAAATAAAAAGAGGTGATTGATGAAGTATAAAAAAATTGTAAAACAATACTTTATCTATACTATGTATGTATGTACATATATGGATAAAGTAAAAATATAGTATTAAGTAAAGTGGAAAAGTACGACTTCTGCATCAGTGGATTAATCGCATTACCAAAATTGCAAATGAATTGCAACGGTTTGTCACACAAGAGAGAACAACGGACAATGAAATCTGGTTATAAAAAAAATCCTATTTTTCCTATAAGCGTAAACGCGTTCACGTTTCGAGAATAAAAATCGTAAAAAACTAAATTTTCCAGGACACTGCGATGACCTTTAACCCGCCCCGAACCGTAGTAATAACGACCATAATAAAAATACGTTACGACCCTATTTTTTTTGGTTTTTTTTTTCTGGTCGTAGAATGCGACATCACTTTATAAAGACTGCGTATATATTCAGCGTGTGCGGGGGGGTCGAAGGGGAGATAAAAAAAAAAGGGAGATAAAAAAAATCGTTCCTTTTCGTATTTTTTTATTTTATTTTATTAGTTTTGTGTGCGAAAACTACGAACGTTTGAGAAGCGACGACTTTCACGAAGCTTTCTTGCCGCGCTTTTATTTACTCTCCCCCCCCCGGTTGTTTTCCCGCAAAAAAGATTTTTGCTAAAGCGCACCACACACTTTCGCTCTCAATTTTTTTTTTGACGTCGAACCAGATTTGCATAAGCAAATTGACATGCAAGCAATATACGCATTATTGTCTTCATACATAAACATTTTTTTTATTCACGCAAAAATAAAATAAAAGGGGCCATGAGGCACCTATGTGCGTGTATGCAAAACAGAAAACTCAAATTTTACGTGACCAAAAACTTTTTTCGTAATTATTTTCAGTCGGCCAGAGAGCGACAGGTATTGTACGTTTTTCCACGCAAACTTTAACCACACTTTAAAGAGGAAAGTTGTTGAACTCTCTCTCCCTCTGAAGTTAATCGGATAATTGGCGCAATTAAAATTATACTAATCGCCGGGTCTACTTGAATTACAAACAGCTCAAAAATCAACCCGAACAGGAGAGGGTTGCCTCGCGATGGCCGACTTGCAACGGGCCGCTCTCTAAATACTGTCATAATTATTCTTCGCTTTTTTTTTATGACTGCAATAAAACAATATTTATGCGAAAAACGTATTTTATTTTTCTCGCCTTTGCGTTGCGTGTAAATATTTAACGATATTCGTTGTTTGTATTAATTTTGAGACGCGTAATTTTATATGAGTCGTAAAAGCGTTCAGTGCGCGCGTAAAACGCTTAAGTAGCCCATACACAATCAAATAAATTAATACATTTACATACATTACGGAACTTTTCCTCTGTACGCACACGGCCTCAAACGAATACATCCTTAATTTTGATTTCAATAAAAAAAAATATATTTCCTAATAATTTATTTTAAACATTGTAGTGTACATTGATGAAAATTATTTTGATTGAATTTTACTATATCCGTGCACTGTATTATATATGTATGTACATATAGCAATATTAGCAAAATCGTCTGCCTGGGTCGTTGCGGTCACACTAGAATTGCCAACATAACGAACAAAAAACATTTTGCGCTGTGTTGGCAACAAGCCGCTATCTCTCGAAGCTGTTTCGAGTCGACAACGCGATTTTATGGCCATTCAATCAACGGTACACTATACAATTGTTTCACGTACTGTCAAACGTATTGCCAAAAATAAATAAAATAACTCTTATTCCTTGCAGCGTTCGTATAAATTTATAAATCACGGTCAATGAATCAAACGAAATACATACATATGTATGTATATGTAATAATAAAATAAAAATAAAACCCATAAACCAATTCGATTCTATATACATATGTACATATGTATGTATGTAGTATATGTACAACGTACAAACGCGACTTTCAACATCGTCATTTCTTTATTATTTTTCAACCACTACGAAAGGGTAAAAAATATCTAATATTTACGCTCAGTATTTGAAACAATAACGAAACGTTGAAGAGAATGAGTCTCACCTCTTTGGAGACGATCTAATAGAAGTGTATAAAATAATTAATAATCATTTTATGTACATACATACATATATGTCCAATGAAAAAATATCAGATGCATACATCAATTTCATGTATGTATGTACATACATATGTATGTATGTATGTATGTATGTTATTTCATGTAATATCGCTAAATTAGGCAAATACTTAAGCGATTTTCAAGGTCACGTCTGTGACTGCTTTTATATTTTTCAATCACTAACGTCTAATATTTACCTTAAATAGTTTAATATTACTACATATGTACATACATACATATATTAGTGTTAACTTCTGCCTGCCTACAAATAATTTTTTTTAGCAGTATGTTGGCAACAAGCCTCAATCTGACAAAACTGGTTCGAGTCGACAACGTGATTTTATGCTCATACACCCATTCAATCAACGATACACTATACAATTGCTTCACGTATGTAGATACTGTTAAACGGGCTAGGGCAGCTTTCGGACCTCACGGACCACTAAACTCAAAATCTCGAGTCCCGCGGGCCACTACCATGATTTTATTCCATAAAAATAACATTCTAAATATTTTTTTTTTTTTAAAAAAGGTTTTTATTGTTTTTATACTATGTTCACAATACATCTTAAATCTATTTTAATAGCTACTGGTCCAGTGACCATTATCTATTTTACACATTGTTCATTTTGTTAGTATTTATAAGGATTCTTTTATTTTAATGCTAGTGTTTAAAGAATAATAGGAGAAAGAGCTCAAAACTTGTATTAAAAGTTATTTGCAAAAAATTGGATATTGGATATAATAAATAAACGATATATTCATTATTCATTATGAAAACTGCCAGTTATGACGTATGGATGTGAAACTTGGATGCTAAATTCAAGAATGCTACGTGTAAGATCCAGCGCACACAGAGAAGCATTGAAAAAAATATACTTGGTATAACAAGAAGAGATCGTAAGAGGAATACATGGGTAAGAAGTATGACCAAAGTGGCAGATATAGCAGAATGTGTGGAAAGTTGAAGTGGCACATAGCGAGAAGAATGGATGGCAGATGGACGCAAAAAATACCGGAATGGTATCTGACAGGATTGAAGGAAAGCAAGGTAGACCGAGTTGAAGAATTGAGAAGAATTGGGTCGAGTCTAGTGGATGTAGATTGCTGAAAGACAGATAGAAATGGAAGAGGATTGGAGGCCTTTATCCAGCAGTGTTGATGATTATGAAAAATGCGGACCACCGGTTGGCGACCGCCGGGCTAGGGGGCTGTACTGCTATTGTAAAAACCAATGCTAGAGGGTGGGGTTAGAATCTGCCGTCATATGACGGCTACTCAAACAGTGTATACAAATATGTATGTACATACATATATGGATACGACGTAGTGTTATATGTAGCTCTCGTGGGTAATGTTTACGATTTTATACGTTTGAATAATTTCAGTG
Organism: Parapsyche elsis; assembly: GCA_022651745.1. Lineage (NCBI taxonomy): Eukaryota > Metazoa > Arthropoda > Insecta > Trichoptera > Hydropsychidae > Parapsyche > Parapsyche elsis. The sequence goes on along the minus strand of JAGVSN010000003.1, from coordinate 7,003,675 downwards.
TCGTTTCTGACACAATTGGCTAGCAGCCTATTCGAAGGAATCTTTTTGACGATTTAAGCTCGGAGATAAGCATCGGCTCTCGACCCATTTAAATGCGTATGTTGAGGTGGTTTCGGATTCTTCATGGGGTGACCCCCACATTCACGGGTGAGCTGGTTTCCCACGGGTTGGCTCGCAAGCACCGTTCCGTGACGACACCATGGTCTCCGGTTTGACGGGGGCACAGGTAGCCAATAGTCACCTGACCGTGACAGAAGACGACAGCAACTCCTAATGTGCTCATCGTGCCAATTATCCCAGCTATTGACATTTAGATATGGACATGGATGACCCCTTCGACTTCAGGAAGTCGATTGAAGTGCCCACTATTGACCGCCTCTAGTTTGACAATAAGATTTTCACCTGTATCTACATATTTATGTACATACAACATCATTATCATTTTCAGCCCTTCACCATCCACTGCTGGATGAAGGCCTTTACAATCCTCTTCCATTCCTGTCTATCTTGAGCGATCTGCATTCAATCTTCTCAATTCATCAGCCCATCTTCCACTCGCTCTACCTAGCTTTCTTTCCCATACTCTGGGATACCATTCCAGTATTTCTCGCGTCAATCTGCCATCCATTCTTCTGTGTCCAACCCATTGCCACTTCAACTTTTTCACACGTTCCGCTATATCTGCCACGCTAGTCACACTTCTTACCCATGTATTCCTCTTGCGATCTCTTCTCGTCATACCGAGCATCGTGTGTTTTAAATAAATAAAATAAATCAACACACTATTGTTCATCTGCCATCCATTCTTCTCGCGATGTGTCCACTTCAACTTTTTCACACGTTCTGCTATATCTGCCAGTTTGGTCATACTTTTTACCCATGTATTCCTCTTACGATCACTTATTGTCATACCAAGCATACATCTCTCCGTGGTTCTGTGTGTGCACCGGATCTTACGTAGCATTCTTGAATTTATACATACAAGTAAATGGCTTTGATAACATTCAACAGTGTAAACTGAGTAAAATATTATGTAATAAAATAAAATAGCTTAAAAAGCTATTAAGTTTATTTTGCAATTAGTAACTTAAAGCTAAAATTACAAAATAAACTTAATTATCTATTAGCACTTGTACGGAAGTGTTGTTTTAAGACTGCCAGGAATCAATCAATTTTGTTTATATTTCTAAGACCTGGCAGTAGTGGCAGTCCATTGTATTCAACAATGCCCCTGTACAAGATACTTCTCCTAAATCTACTTAATTTTAAATTCTTAACTATTATTTTATTATTCTTACCCCTAGTATTATGACTATGTATATTATATCTTCATTTAAATGTTCGTAAAATTCGTCTTGAACAATTTCACTGATATCGCGATTCCAATGAATACTTTGCCTATTCTGCGGCAACTTTCCTCGCCAGATGTGTGTGCGGTAAAAGTTTTCCTTTTCGATCGCCCCAAGGACGTCTCGCGAAAATTGACCGCCCAGCGAGAAACCCATCGACATCATAAACCGGGAAATCGAAAAAGCAATATTCTCGGTGCACGGTTAGGTTAGGTAGGTGCATAGGTGCACTGCAGACAGATGCAACGGCGCGACGCCGACGCTGACGTTCAGAAATTCGAGGAAACCAATTTCCTCCGTTGCCGGATCTCCATTGTCGACTTTTCCGCGGAAAATCTACGTAGTGGTGATTTTTTACTCTATTTTTTGTTCGTTTTTTTGTTTTATTGTGTTGTCGTTTTTCCTCCGACTATCGCCGGAAAACACCAGGGAAAACACATAAAACTGACGGTGCATTAGACAAACTGTCCAATAAAGAGGTTAGCGGAAAACCGTCGAAAAGCGAAGCCGGATTTGTGCACTTACATTGTTTCCGCTCGTTTTGAGTTAAACTTTTAAAGTTTGCCATACAAAATTTACACCCACTAAAATTAATTTTAATCAAAATCTCATATGTAATATTTTGAATATATGTATGTATATACATATATGAAATCAAAAAAGGATGTAACAGTACATTTCGCATACTTAAAGGTAAATGTTCCTATCTAAATTCATGTATTTTGTTTATCATATGAAACGTTGATTGGCAATGTTGAATTGAATGAATGTAAATTAAACCTTAAAAGTAAGCATGTTAGTATATATTTTTAAATTAGATAAGAATGTATTACCAAATTTTTTTGATAAATATTTAATAAGAGGGTATAATATACATAATTATAATACTAGGGGTGAGAATAAGTTAATAGTTAAGAATTTAAAATTAAGTAGATCCAGTTGAAGTATCTTGTACAGGGGTGTTGTTGAATATAATGGCATGCCACAAGTTCTCAAAAATATAAATAAAATTTATTGACTCCTGGCAGCCCTGAAACAGCACTTATGTACAAGTGCTATTTATTTATCTTGTACTGAGCTGCTGTTTTAATGCTGAAATCTAATAGATAATAAGTTTTTTTTGTAATTTTAACTTTAAGTAATGTTTGTTTGTAATTAGCTTTTTTAGCTACATATCTTAAATAAATAAATACTAACTACAGTGTCAGTCTTCGAGTTACCATTACATATTGTCCGTGAATTATATATATAATAGCCGAAATCCGTCTGTCTGTCTGTGTGTATGTGTGTCTGTCTGCTGATAACGCTCGCCGAGGTAAATAATTAAAAAAAACCAGAACCAGTGGGATTTGAGATCACCAGGTTGGGAGGAATCGTGCTTACACTATCTACCAAACGGAGGCGATGACGGACGTATTATAATTGGCCAATATTTATTCTTAAAGGGTTCGCGACTTTGATAAATTGTTACATTGTTGTTATTATAACTCGCCATAGATGGCGCTATATGATGACTATAAAAACTATTCAATTTAATACTATTTTTCAGTGGGGTGATGAGAAATCGCTCCGCTGATATTCAACGGGCTTACACTAGTACATACATACATATGTATATAATTGTAGTTTGTGAAAGTATCTATGTATGAATGTTTCTAAAATTGAACGTTTTTTCTTTAAATTTGATTGTTTTGTGTTTTTACATATTAAAATATTTGAATTTTTATTATAAATTTATGAATATTTTGAACGTTCGACTCTCAGTCCTTTTATATGAATAGCGATTCGATGGTTTATCCTATATTGTTTCCACATGGGTAGAGTGGCTGGAATATAAATCCACTATTTAAAATCTATCAAAATACACATGAAAAGGCAAAGTGGAAATAGCCTCTTTGTTACAATTCGAGAATACCGAGATAAATGCGAATAAAACTTCACAGACATATTTTCGCTTGCCCCCGCATATATATATACATACATACAATTGAAGGGATAAACTGCTAGTTCCTATGATACGCCGAAATTTGCGGTTTCTCTTCGAACACGCAAAAAACTAAAATACATATCCAGATCTCGAAGTTCCATCATGTGTTAAATATTTACTTTTTTGTTTGCAGGATTGATAACGGGAAGATGTGCGGCTCAGCAACAATACTTCAGGGTGTCCCCGAAGCCCGTCAGGGTATTGGAAGGTGGGGAAGCTGTGATGGAATGCGAGGTGGCCAACCAGGCTGGCCAGGTCCAGTGGGTCAAAGACGGCTTCGCTCTAGGTAAGTCCTTCACCACCACAACCAACTCTCAACCCCTTAGTGTACCCACCCGCTGGGGTTTTGACCCTTCGAAAGTTTGACAAGCGTGATACTGACGAGGTCCCTCCGTCTCTTCCACCCACCCTCCATACATTTCACATATTCGGATCGTGCCACTTCCAAAAAGACCTTTTTGCATACGTCCTTTCCTCAATGCTCCTCGCCTCTACAATCCACTCCTCACCCCCCCCCCCCCTCTCTATAGTATTTACATACAAACTTTGGCAATTTGGCGCCCAGCGCGTGTGGAGAGCGTAACCTTTTCCGATGATTGGCGCCAAAACTTCATCCATTCCCGCTAATGGATATCCATTCGAATAATACAACTATCAATAATCGCCACGTTCGATTATGTAACCCTTATCCCGGTTCAATGATAAATTCAACATATTTTACCTTTCGAGTGTCACATTATTTACATGGGCGCGTGTACTTGCCATTGACAATTGGCCATTTGTGATGGCCCACGCTACAATATTATCTACAGTAGAATAATAACCGGGTATGCTTTGATGTCGCTTTGCCATTATACAGTAGGGTGGATCGACGATGTATGGAGTTTTTTTTTGATATTCGTTTTGGAATAGTTATAAAATTCTGTCTAAAAAAATCTGCTTAATTAAAAAACGTTTTTCTGATCTCTACCGGCATTTTTATCTTAATACTTGTATGAAAATTTCCAATTGATTGTTTCCAATCTCTATAAATAGCAATTTTAATTGGAAAATTAGTATTTATTTTTACTATACATACTTAATTTACTCGTATACACTCGTGTGTCTCGCTGTCACAAATTCACACTTATTTGAATAATTCAAGGAATGCGTATAATATTCAATAAAGTTAGGGTAATTTTATGAGCATGTTATCTAAAATTTTGTACCTATTCTGTGTTCAGATTTCGAAATTAATAGGCAAATTTTCATTTTTCGCCTTCGGGTAGAGGCCTAAAGACATATTGACAGATTTTTTTCAGTATTCTTACTGATGATACAACGAAACTTTTGGTAGGTATTAATTACAATGCCGATTTTTAATTTTTGCAATGTCGCTCCACCCTAATAAATAGCCACGTGAGCATTCCTGGTTCTTTCTGCCGTATAAAACAATATGTATATCGCCAGCCGAAGGTAATAAATTAAATTCTTTCGAGGATGTATCGTTTTACGTACATACGCATGTATGTATTTGATTTGCATTGGATCACTCGAAATGTGGTCGAAAGTTTTTTTTTTTCGCTTTCGATTCGTCTTGATCTTGTTCCTCGCGTGGGACTTTTATCGAAACGCACACCTACCATCCTGATTCCTTTCATAGTCGCGTCTTAACCAACTTATTTTTCAATGCCGATTTTTTTTTCATTAAAAAAAAATGCAAATCCCCGTGGATTACACGAGTTCAACGTGACGTGTACGGACGACGGAGGGCGCCGAGACGTTCCCGAGGGATTTTGCTCCCGTACAGGACTAATGGCCGCAATCTATATGGTAATGCTTACTTGGTTTCAGGGTTTTCGGCCGTGATTCAAGGTCAACCCAGGTATTCAGTTGTGGGAGACAGACGTCATGGTGTGTACAACCTGAGGATATCGAATGCCAGTCTGGACGACGATGCCGAGTACCAGTGCCAGGTTGGCCCATCAAAGGGACACAAAGTCATCAGAGCTAATGCCGAGCTCAGCGTCATATGTGAGTACTAATTATTTTACTCAATCTAAAATTTCGATTGAACAACCCTTTTCTAGTTTGTTTGAACGACGCTTTTCTATTTTGTATCGAACTTTCCCGAAAAAGCTACACTCGTCTAGACTTTTCATTGTTCGGTGCGCTAACCCGCAAACGACCCAATGTCAGGTATTTCATCGATTTTTAATTAGCGCATATGCGCACGGCCCCATTTAATCTCTCATAATCGCAATAATTATGAGATTCCCGCGTTTAAACGTGTATGGGAAACGCTTAATGTGGGAAAACGCTAGAAAATTAAGTACCATTATTAGGCCCATTGTTGTATCTGTTAAATAACTCATATATAGAGCAAAATCATCGTATCCGTTCTAGCGTGTGTGTTTTATTTTATATCATACATGTGCCGTATATAATAATATACATATATTGTATATATAAAGGCACTGAGAGAGCCTATGGGTATTTAGTGGTTGGGTTACGAGGTTTACGAGATTATCTTGCCACATCAATCATAGCTTTCAGGACACAAACGTTTTATAAATACCGTACTATGTATTTATAATATATAATATGGCCGGGGTTAATTAATATAAACACCTATAAGAAAATATATGTACATACATAGATGTAGATGCAATGTGAAAAAACTTTTATTTTTTATTACGACGCGCGGCTCAATTTTCTTTCGATTCGACTGAAAAACAATAAATGTATGTATGTATGTATGTACATACATAGCCTCTTGTTATTTTCGATAAAATAATAATTGAAAAGTAAAAAAGTTGAAGTTAAAATAAATATTATAAAAAAATCTTGTCGACGATTGTTTTCAAAATAAAACGATAATGACACAATGTCGCAAAAGTTTAAAGGTAATTTTACAGTCTAGTGATTTTTGGCCGTCGTATCACACGTATGTACATATATTATGTACATATGTATTATATGTATGTGTGCGCGAGTGCGCTCTCCCACCATGTAACCATTTCGAAACATTCAAAGTAGTATTTATTGTATTATATATGTACATTGTTAATATGTATGTATATATTTTACGCTTTAATAAAAAGTGTCTCATTATAAATTTTCGGTGAAATTTTCAATATCTAATTTGCGCGTTGTCTACATAATAAATTGTACTGGGATATATTATTTTCACAATAAGTGAAGTTTGAGAAGGTTTGCTCTGGAAATGTTGCCCCTTATTATAATAAAAGACACGTAATTAGAGGACGCTCCGAACTTGGTCCGTACACTTAGTTTATACCGTTCCGTAACAAAGAACTACAATTTTATGTGGCGCACATAGTAATTGGTTAATTCCTAACTGCCGTGGGTGCTCCTACTATCCCGACACAAAAGGAATTTGTCCAGGAAAATCTCTCCTATATGGAGAAAACGTTATGTTGGAATTTGCTCAAAAATTTGAATAAATTTGTATATTTTATAGCTGCATATAAATAGTTAATTAGTGCTCTTCCGGTGTAAATATCAACGAGTCCATTATTGCACGGGAAATGCAATTTTTATAGCGCACTTGATATTTGCACGCTTCATTCATTGGACGACCGTTGAAATCGGAAGGCGTTACCGATGAAAATTTCGCTAAAAAAAAACGCGTAAACAATTTCAGTAACATTGTTATTTTTTCGAATTTAAAATTCTATTGTGAAGAATTTGATTTTTGTTTAAGCAATCCCGAAAATTTTATACAATTTGTTTTGTTTCAGCGCTACGTACATACATACATACGTATATGTACAATAGAAATCTATCGAAACTTTCGTTTCGTCAAAGGTGCGCAAAAGTGACCCCACATTCATTCTCGCTTTATAGATATTTTTAAGGCTCTCTTTTAGTAACTTCGTTAAGGAAACACGTCGTAGGCGAACGTAATTACATTATTTAATTATCTTTTCATCGTCATTACTCCAATTTGTCGGACTCGGTCTAAAATTCGATTTCGTCCCTTTCTCGCTCATCTCGGCGCGTGTTTACACTGGCTGCGGCAAATGTTGCCGATTCAATACACACACACACACACACAGAGACACTCGTATATACACGTGCATACACTCAATTTCCAATAAGCCTAAATAAATATGACAAACCCTTTATTACACATGAAGGCGTGTGTTTCGAGCTTCCGAAACGTAAGCCGTGAATCAATACGCCGGCGAACTTCAATAATAAGGGCGGGCGCGCACCCACCCTTCGTCTTCAACCCCTTCGCCACCTCTTGCGCATATTGCTACAATGCTACAAAACCCCGGGACACGTCGGAGATCATACTCGGGTGTGTTACAGATCGCATGTTGTATGTAAGCTGGGGACCGGGTGCGCTTATTGAGCCGCATGCGGCGAAACCGCGCTTCAAACTACCCCTTCGATGACGACAGATTCAAACCTCATTACGTATTCGCATCGGTTCAATGTGCCGTTATTCAATTTAAAAAAAGATGCATCACAATATCATAAATGCCTATATTATAAAATAGTGTGTAAATTATGGCATGTTGCCACCATAAACAGTTTTTTTTTAGCCGTGTATTGGCAACAATCAGTCAACGCTGGTTCGGTTTGACAACGCGATTTTATGGCAATACACCCATTCAGAGATCGTAAGAGGAATACATGTTACGTAAGATTCAGTGCACACAGAGAAGCATGGAAAGATGTATGCTTGATATAACAAGAAGAGATCGTAAGAGGAATACATGGGTAATAAGTATGAACGAAGCGACAGATACATATGTATAGCAGAACGAGTGAAAAAGTGGCAATGGGCTGGACACATAGGGCGAGAAGAATGGTTGGCAGATGGACTCGAGAAATACTGGAATGGTATCCGAGAGGATGTGAAAGAAAGAAAGGTAGACCGAGTGGAAGATGGGCTGATGAATTGAAAATAATGTGTGAAATCAAGTGGATGCAGATTGCTCAAGACAGACAGGAATATATGTATAAGCCGCCTTGAAGAGAAACACCTCCACACCCTTTCTCCCCAAGACCCTCACATGAGGCCACCACCCCAACGAATATAGCAAGACAGACAGGAATGGAAGAGGATTGGAGAGGCCTTCATCCAGTAGTGAATGGTGAACGGCTGAAAATGATGACACCCATTCAATCAACGGTCCACTGTATACACCCGATTCTCTTTTTGGAGTGGATACGGGGTGGAACTGGTGATACGTTCCAGGGACCGCAAACAAAAAAACCGTGTAAAAAAATATATATTTATGTGTATGTATGTATGTACATCGACAAACAAAAAAATTCTCGAAATCAAAAATAAATCGAATTTATTTTTTGTTTATGCATAAAATTTTTTTCATAAGTCACCTACACAATGAGGTACACAATTGACATTGTTTTCGATTTAAATTGAATTTAATATAAAGAAATTCATTCGATGTCGCTACTTGACAATAAACGTGGCCGTTTACTGTTGTTTTTTTTTTTTATTTTTTGTAACCGTGTTAAAACAAAAAAAAAATAATCGATCCATTTTCCTGGACCGTCTTATTTCAAAACCGTGCAAAAAGATAATCGGGTGTAATTAATTGTTATACGTACTGTCAAACAGGCTAGCGGTTGTAGGTACTAGCGCACACGGGTGGGGTTAGAATTCACCGTCATATGACGGGAAAATCGGCTAGTAATTCAATATTAGCTATAATTCATGGGATGCGATAGATAACGTTTATTACAAATGAGTGTCAAAAAATTGGAAAATATTGAAAAATAGGTCTAGTCTGAAATACATAAATTCCTATATTTTCATACGAAAGTAAACGTAAAATTATTGCCGCCTTACAAACCAGCCGCACTGCAATAAAACTCATAAATCCAACCCTCAATTGAACATTATAATACGGACGATTAAATCGAACCGTATCATACGCCGAGAAATAATCCCGTAACCGCATCGAAAAATCAATTTTATCACTGGGTGAGGCAGCGGTAAAACGTGTCAATTTTTAGCGCGAAATATGGACGGGTAAATCAGTCACTGTAAGATATGTTCAAGGGAAGGCACCCCCAAACGATAATATTTGCCAAAAACAGTCGTCGCTGAGGGTTTGAGAGCCGCTGGTGATTTATATCGGCGAAAGTACTCGGGTTAGAATTTTCGGCCTCATCGAATATCGGAAAACAGTTGAATAAAACAGTGCAGAGTGTCGTTCAGGATTGAACCGTCATATCCAAAGACAATCAATTACCTCGTGTTAAACGCACAATGATATTTTACACGATCCATCTTCCGCGTTCATTCATACCAATTTCGATACTTTCTTCGAGTGGATCGATATTTCAATGAATACGTACATACAATACGTATGTATACAGTACTATAAACGCGTGATTGTATGAATTGTGGATTACGCTTGGAAATCCGTTCGCGAGTATTCTTTTTCCGGCGACGCGATCGGATAATAAAATTGCTTTTATATTCAAATGCCTCCTCTACGTACAATCCAATCGGTCTCGATTGCTTATTGGATCGGCCGATAGACCTGAAATTTGAATTTCCAAACCGTCGAATTGTGGGAAATATGCGCGGAACGGAACGGAACGGTCCTAACAAAAGATTCGTCGATAACGGAGCAATGTTAAAAAATGTTTAAAAACGCACACATCAACACTAATCTAGATACAATTGTACTTGTAAAAATTCAATGGGTAAACATGTACATACATACAAGAAGTTGCTTTTCAGTTGAAGTTGAGTGAAAATGACATATTTTTAGTTCAAACACCACAACGCATAAATTACAAAAACCAATTATTATACTCTTACAAAACTTACATTAATTAAAGTTCGTTAATTTTGTTCACGCTGTATATTTTACTGATTGTTGCTGGTTTAGGTATATGTATGTAGTAACAACTCACATAATAAACAACACAGTTAAATGTATGTAATGTATGTATGTACATATGTACATATGTGCCTACATACGTCTAATGATATACGTTTTAATAGCGTAAAATGCAATGTATCAGTGATCTGTTACAATTTTATCGCATAAAGCGATGATATTTGTATATGATATATAATAATTTACCACACACAGATATGATAATGTATAATTGACGTTTAATTCTCTCCTATCTGGTAATATAATCACATATAGCGAATATGCCCAAACAGAAACTTCGTGTATTTTATTAATGATTTACCTTGTTGAATAATATATTGTATACGAAAAGTAAGAAAGCTCGTATATAATGCTCGATAATTGCCCGGGGGAGGTCGAGATAACTTTTCGCGTACAACCCACCCCCCCCCCGCGTTATAATGAAAACTTGTTTTAGTTGAATTAAGCCTACACGATTATAATGTATTGTGTAAATAATAATCTAAAGCTTTTGTATATGTTTGTGCGCAGAATTTTATTCTCGAAAAAAATTGCGGAAAAATAAGCCGCCTGGGGGCGATGGGGAGATACGGTTCGAAATTCTCCAAAAATGGTTAGAGCCAAGCACATTTCACGCTCGGCAAAATGTCATCTTTGGTAGGCGAACTAAGTGCTTTTCCTAGCCTCCCTTTCCTGTTATGGGGATCGTAAATAGATGCACATACATAAATGCCCCGCTAAATTTTGTCCCATCGCGCGGATTTGGAAACCGAAAAGCTAGCTTCCTTTAATCTCGATCTATCTGCAATATCAACATATTAATCCGAGGGACTCGTATACAAATAGAGGATTGTATTCCCCTCGCATCCCTTATAATCTTATACGACTTATTGATTTTAAAGCTGACGTGTATTTTGACGTACACACATACATGTATGTATGTACAACGTACATATGTATGTATGTACAGTAGAGTAGGTATAAACCTTTTGACGTGTGCGATATGGGATGTAACGCTTTGTACTCGTGCGTGCTATATATGGGAGGGGAATCAACTCACCGTGAAAATGGCTTATTAAAAATGTGTTAAGTGCTTAAATAACGTAATCTCACAATGTTCACATCTTCATAATCGCGATGAGTAATTAAATAGCAAATTTTCCGCCCCTTCATATAACAATTTTAACGCAGCGGTTAACATAATCAGTTACGGTATTGCACATAACGTTCGCCCGATGCGCAACCATAACAACTGTACTTATATTTAAGCACGAAATGTTTATTGTTAATAATTAGCGGTTTAGTTTCAAACTTTCCCCGTTGCAATGTGTGTATCGTAAGGTACCTCGCAATACAAAATGTATGTGATAGTTAAACTCTCAAAAATCGTTAGCGCGGATAATATTCCATTATTATAATTACTTAAGCGTTTTTTCACAATGGCGCATTTATAATTAGTGGACGTGTGTGTGTGTGTTTTTGCGCGCGAAACCGCACTTTAACCCCATTATAATGTAAAAACAACGCAAAACGCGCAACGTTGGCCAATTTTCGCTTATGTCCCGCAACAATTTCAAAGTGCTTTTAGACTAAGCGAAATTTTAATACCCGTTTCAGTATATCGCGTTAAAAAATTTCGCATCTTCCAAACGAGCCTTTGCAACGTTTTATTTTTGCATTACTTCAATTATACGCGTGTATATATATGTATGTGGGCGAATTGAACGCGAACGCTCGCTCTAAGAGGATTACTCGTAAAAGTAATATGCTCGACTTCAAATAAACAAAATGTTTATGGGGGTGGCAAGAGCTGTCCCGACAAAACGGCAAATATTATCAAGAAGAACCTGAAGGAAGTGGGTGAAGGGGTGAGGAAGTGGGACGAGAAAAAGAAAATTTCTCTGCTCTAGCTCGTGTGCAAATATTTGGCGAAATTAAAACATCCCAGAAATTCTTCTCTGAAGTAACCATTTGAACCACGCCAGAACATAATCCGAAGAGTTTCTTTTTTTCATCCTTTTTTTTCTCATGGCATATATTTTAATTTTGTCTGTCAATCTTTCGAAGAAAAGTCCTCTAAACGAGAAGACGAGTTCGCTCTTGTCTCATCTCGTTTTTCTGCTCCAATTATGAAGGAACTCAACGGCAATTATAGTAATTTTACCATCTCTTTCACGGGTCGGAGAAAACTCCTTCTGCGAAAACGCTATCGATCGGCACGTGACTGCCTGAAGCATCACTTCCCTTACCACCGTGCTCTTGCTTTTCCCAACAAGACTAAGAGCTTCCAAAAATAAATTTTATTCTTTTAGTCCGATTAGCTAAGGAGATTCCGTACAACTCAAAGAGCTGTGGTTAGAAGATGGTTAAAGAAGTCTTAAATCCCTCATAAATTATACAAAGTGAATTTAGTACAGGTTCTGTACGGGTGAAATTGATCTTCCTTTTTAAATTCAAGTGAAACTTAATGGAATGAGACTTCTCGCGAACTATTTGATTGATTAATGGGATTGACCTTCTAATTTGAAGGCATATTCTTAAACAGCAGACGAAGGGTTGTTTTTTTACAATGATAAAGATGAATCGAAGTTCGCATTTGGGGTCTTACTGTATAACTTCGAAAATAATTAATTTCCTTTTTTTTCTGTTACAAAAAGGATCCAAAATAAAATCATGGTAGAAGAAATTCGTAAACTGCGCAAGTTCCACAGAAAATGGTATTCCGTTCGCGTTCTGTCAACAAACGTTTGCTTCAACGTGAAAAGGTACGCGTTATATTATGTGAACACACACATACAGAGACAAGTGCCTTTTCGGTAAATTCGTACGAGTTCTTGTTATCAATTGATAGCGATGCCATATGAATAAAGTCTAACACCTTTACGGAGAATATATTTCACACAAAGGATAAATAATAATAAAAAAAAGCCTTTCTATGACATTGATTTGAAAAGCATCACACGATACTTCATTATTTTTACGGCACTTATTTTAAATTTTATCATTGCCAATTTTTTTTTTAATTACATTGTTAATTTCATTCAATTTGTGCTGATTTTGCTGTTTGCTTCACTATCGCGTGTCAATCACTCGTTTCTAACAACTGAAGTTTCAATTATAAACATCATCGCATACTAAATGAAGCCATTTGTTAACATTAAATGTAGTGCATAAAATTTAATTTGCTTTAACCTTTAGTATCAAACATAAAGCCAAAATTTATTTAGTATGTGAATGCTTTTGCGGTTTATATTATGCGTACGAATAACCCAAAGTATGAGGTATCGACACGTTTATATCAAACTGTAGTTAACTGTGACAAGTCTCTGGTTATGAGACAATCGGTTTCCGGGAACGGTGGACGCCTTTCGTCAGTTTACCAAATAGGCAGTACGTATTACTATTACTAACGTTATTACAGAAATTAATTATTATTTGTAGGGGCTCTATTGATTTGACGTGTCGTTATAGCGAGATAATGCGCCGTTGGTGCGGATAAAGCGAACTCGGGATGATGTACAGGCGCACGGCGGTCATGGTACGTCGAACGGATTTCAGGATTAAGCGCAGATGAGATTTGACGCATGTGTGAAAATTTTAACCGGTTCACTACCACGCAACGCACGCGATTTTAATTGAAATATTAAAATTTAATTACGAATTTGAGGAAAATTTTGTCACAGAAGACATACATATATTACCCACTGACAGTAATGAAATACCTATTGTAAAGCGGACCTCGGACGATCAATAATACTGTCATTACTTGAAAGTAATGACAGTATTATTGGTCGTATAAACTCGATATTGATGGAATGACGGCAAATAATGACGCGGATACGCTAAAAATATTGGCGAGTGGAGGGGGATACTGTCATTAATAATGACCGTGTTATTAGTGACAGTATCATTGACCGCGTACGGTCCGCTTAGAAGTAATTATTATATATACATATGTATATGTAGGTGTAATAGCCGAAATCCGTCTGTCTATCTGTCTGCTGATAACGCTCACTGAGGAAAAATTGGGAAAAAACTTGGCAGAACGAGTGGGGATCGAACCCATGACCTCAGGCTCCAGAAATATCACGCTAACGCTTACTCTATCACGGTCGGTCGATTTTGTCCTTTTTTTTTTTAACATAGTTGTCGATATAAAAACTAATATTTTTTTTTTGTTTTTTTGATTTTTACAAAATCACTTACAAAATTATAATTATTGTATACATATATAATAATTAATAATTTTAATATATGTAAATAGTAAAGTAAAAAAAAAAAATATTCTAGTGGGTATCGGGGATCGATCGATTTGGGTAATGGGGATCTCTATTACGATATTACGATATTTAAAATTCGTTTCACGCTTTACGAGCGCGCTTTGCGATATTTAAAATTCAGCAGGCGTTGATATTCAACGGGCTTACACTATTTATATATATAATAGCCGAAATCCATCTGTCCATCTGTCTGTCTGCTTATAACGGTCGCCGGTGTAAATGATTAAAAAACCAGAACGTCGCGTGAGTGGGATTCGAACCCGGTATCACCAGGTTGGGAGGAATCATGCTTACACTATCTTCCAAATGGAGGCGATGGCGTACGTGGCCATAATTGGCCAATAAAAAAGTGTTCGCGACTTTGCTAAATTGTTACGTGTTGTATTATAAAACGCCATCTATACAACAACTATAAAACTATAAAAACTATTAAATACACATATACTCACCCACGCAAACACTTAGTGCGGGCGATGAGAAACCACCCCGTTGATATTCAACGGAGTATTATATTAAATATCAGACATAGTATGTTGCGAAATAAATTTCAAATAATATTTAATATTGTGCCATTATCTTTTGAATCAACTGTAGTATGTACGTAGAAGCGAGTATCGATATGGCTTAGTACGAGGAACAATACAATATGTTAGGTAATATTATTGTTCAATGTGTTCCTCGTCGTTGATCTTTGAACTTCCTATCGATACGGTTTCTGTTACTAATGCGATATTGTACAGCGACGCTTTCCAGCGGCTCTCAACCTTTTATACTATGATTTAATTATTAATTTATATTACATATAGAGTTGTGATCGAACTAGAATCGGACGTGTTGTCCGGGCACAAGTTGGAGAAGCTTGAAAATGGGTCACCGATTGACAACCCCTGGACCCGGATCGTCTTTCGTTGCTTCCGGCTCGCGAGCGAAATCCAATTCTAGTCCCGGGCGCTGGACACATCCCCGCTTGCCGGTTATTACTGGTCACCATGATAAATATCCATGGGTGAAATATAGTCCCCGGAGACCGCGACACATCCTCCCATCCCTCCCGTTCGTCCGAAAAAAAATAAAAAAAGAAAAAATTGGCACTGTACCAGCGTGGTGGAGCGTAAAACGCGTCTACCCGTTTAAGGGACCCGAGAACCGTAAATTGGCCCCGGCGAGCGTTAAATTTCTGACAGTGGGCGCCAAGTGAAGCGGAGACATCCCAGCACTCACCCTACTCTCCTTCTCTATTGCTACCTCCCTCCCTTATAAAGGCCACCGATTCTCCTCTGTTCTCCTCAATTTTGAACGAATTAAAAATTGGACTCCTCAGAGAAAAGCGTCAGATGCCGCCAGAACCGCTTGCAACTGTTCGTTTCCTTACATATAATGTACCTTTACTTTAAAATCGCAGTGCATAGCCGCTACTCACTATAGAAGTAAAACTTCTTTGCAATTTAAAGCAAGTGCAATGTACAAGAAGGAATACAGATGTGAATGTGAAAGAATTGTGTACACAAATGTGGTTTTAAACGCTCACCCAATGACTCACTGTCCCACTTCACATTCGCGCGAATGTTCGTGTAATTTTCGCGCGAATGTTCGTCAACCGTTGGCCTTGGTGACGTCGTCGAATGCTGACGAGCATTCGCATGGAAGTGACACGCGTGGCCAGAGCGCTGCTATCGTATTGCTGATCGCGCCACTCTAGTGTCAACCAAACGCACAGACAACACTGAATGATGTGGAGGAGGAAGGGTCCGCCATCTTGCTTTCGTCGCGGTTCGCTCGACTTCGAGCGATGCACCGCGAGTGCTCATACAGTACGTTGGCCCTTAACGCGAAAATGTTCGAGATAATGTTGATAATGATTGGACTGAAGGAACATGCTGTATTTCACAAAACAAAAGTGTCTTTGTTACACTCGTAACGTGTACTCATGTAAAATTCGTGTACGCGCGCAATGTGTGTGTGTGTGTGTGTGTGTGTGTTATTGTTGCCTGCGCGACCTGTACCTGACGTCTAGCCGAGGAGTAGGGGTAACCGCTGGCCGTTACTGGTTTTCGTGTCGTACCACGCTTCGATGAAACATTTTTACTACACTGAGGGGCGGTGCGGGGCGCAGAGGGAACACTCGAATTATCGGGGCGGATCTCTCTCTCGCACGAATACCGAAAGAGCAAGTGAGAGGGCAATAGCCTACCTCCAAACTGAAGGAGTGGGGATATGCGTTACAGCTTATCGCTCGCTCCGTTTGTATGGAACGTTAGATGAACCGTTTTTACTCTACCGAGCGAAAAGAAGTCTCACTTCAAAAATATTAATATGAACTCGACGTTTCGATCGTGGCGTTTGTGCGCTTCTTTTTCGGAGACTTCCACGGCACTTGCTTTGGACTCCCATGAGAAATTAAAAACACAAATAAGATGTAGATGGGGCGCGGCGTCTGACGAGTTTACCTATGTATGTATGTATGTACGTTAAACTTTAAAAAGCCAACGTGGTAGGTAGCGCTTGCACAACAACATGATCACCAACCCCGCTGCTGTAAAACAATTTATTTTTTAATTCGTTAAATTCAAACGTTCCGTCACTTTTTACGCATTTCCATCCCGTCCCTCTTGTTACTAATAAAATATTCCGTTTATCGAATCAATAGATCGAGCGGCAACGTGACGAAAGCGAGGCATCCTTTCGAAATTGTGTACAAGAAATTACGTCTTACGCTTCGACGATTTCATTGTCGTCATCGTCGAATGGGTTTTCCCGGGAAAAACTTCAACTCGACGCGAAACATCCGAAGGGGGTGAGACTCTCGCTCTGTGCACGGAAAACTTCTCATCACAGTGACGAATCATTATTCGAATTAATTAACGGCCATACACAAAAGAATGTACTGTACATAAAAGTACGGCGCGACTCGAGAAGGTATCCAATATTAAATCAATACACTAACTAACCGCATCGTTTTGAGTAGGGATGTTTTGGCGGTTCTTACCGTCGCGTCATCTTCATCGAATGCGGGCAGAATGTCGGGGAGGAAGAAACGGGGAAAATTTTCGTCTGAGCGATCACACGACCCCTTATAGCCAGTGTGGTAGTGGAGAGGTTAAAGATTGGGTGGGTGGTAGGAAGGGGGTGGTGCAGTGTTTATTTTCGCCGGCGTGTTCGCCGAGGCATGTTCCTCCACTCCGACGAGTATTGTTGAAACGAGGACGTTTCGACGGTGAAACCGACGCCATCTTCACTGACCGACCAGAGCGAAAGAACGGGAGAGGACACACCTCGTTTCATTACGACACCATTGCCCCCTTTCCTCCCTCCTTATCACCGCCAGTTCCTCCCCATCCATTTCACCGAAAAGAGAAACGATACGTGGTAAAATGAGAGTGGAAACGGAGCGAAGCCCGAGCGCAAAGCAGACCGAGTACACTAACTACAACACTAACCCCTATAAAAAGAAAAACATTCAGTCACAATTATTTTAAATTGTTAAAAATTATATCTCGTTGTTTTTACTAGTGTAAGCCCGTTGAACATCAACGCCCGCTGAATTTTCAATATCGTAAAGCGCTTTTTTAATAGAAATCCCCGCTACTTCCTAATTTTTTTAAAAAAGGGGCCGCCGGGGCTTGTGGGGGCAGGGGGGGTGGTTTGGGGGCCGGCGTGGCTTGAGGGAATCCCAAAAAGGGGCCTGTGGGAGTCTGGGGGGTGGTTTGGGAGCCGGCGTGGCTCGAGGGAGTCCAAATAAGGGGCCGCCGGGGCTTGTGGGGGTCTGGGGGGGTTTTTTGGGGTCCCTGAGTGGCTTTAGGGGGTATCAAAAGTTGAAAAAATCGAAAAAAGTTTTTATAGCGCCATCTATATATTCTATTCATAATTTAACGAAGTCGCGACCCGTTGCGATCCATTGTTTAAAAAAATTTCAATCAATGTTTTTAAAAAAAGACTGAAATGGCGGATAGCGTAAGCGCGATTCCTCCCAACCTGGTGGTCCCGGTTTCGAATCCCACTCGTTCTGGTTTTTTTTAATTATTTACCGAGGCGAGCGTTATCAGCAGACAGACAGACAGACGAACAGACGGATTTCGGCTATTATACATATATATAATACGTTGTTCTATACTGCTCTCTTTGCGCCACTTTAAATCATAATTTATTAAGTGTCGGTTTGGTGCAGTTGGCGCCTTTTTTAAATCGGCGATTGTAAAAACGTTGCAGGTCATAAAATTTCAACTTCATTTTTAAATTTTTTTTGGGGGCAAAGTTAACCAACGTCTATGGACACAATGATCCAGACCCAAAAACAGGTTAAACATAGCAATAGGAATAGGAAAGTGGTGCCAATTTTTAGTGAAACCGTCTTACTACTAAACTAGTTAAATTGACAAATTCTAATGGTGCGTACACATTGGCGAACCGAACAGTGAACGACGTAGGCGAATTGTTATTGTGTGGACCACTCCACACAATAAAGGTACCCGTAAACGATCAACATATTCACGGCAAGCATTGCCGGTAATATTACTGCAATATGGTGATGTTGGCCGGAAACATAGTCGTATTGCCCGATACTATTGTTCTACTATTGCTGGTATGGCGGTATGTTGGCGAGTATTGTTGACATATTGTCGATGATATTGCTCGTTATACGAAAATACGCGGCAATATATGTTTCTTTCCTGTCTCTGTCGCAGAGGTGCGGACACGACACGACACGAGTGTTAACCTTCGGCGAATCTGGGCAATAATAAAACAGCAACTACTTGCCGGCAATCATTGAGCCACACATTACTGCGACACATATTGCGCATGTGATGCCGAAAATGTTGCTGGATGGTTGACGAGCAATATTGCTGAAAAACGTTGATCGTTCACAGGCACCTTAGCGTCCGATGATTTATGAACGTCCACACAATAAAACCATTCGTTCGCTGTTCGGTTCGCCAATGTGTACGCACCATAACAGGATTCGTTCCATCTGGGCTTAGTAATGTCCACATTTTGCTAATGACAATAGTTAAGGTCAATCGAAAAATCATTTCGACATACGAGGATCGAAACCCGGACTTTCGCTCAAGAGTAACGCTCTAACCACTGAGTAATCGTCTAGCTTTACCTTAAATTGTGTACTTTTCACGATTGTATAAAAGTCTGCATTATGGTGCCAGTGCAGTGTGCTGAAAATTTTCGTCGTTTTTTTTTTTGTGGTTTTACTGCGTGTTCATACATATAATGTGATCTTTGAAAATTTATACTCGTTCACGTTTTCATCCTCATATGGTCGCGTCTAGACACGAAACTATTGCCGTTTTCAAATTGTAGCTTTCCATTTAATTCGAAGTATTCAAATAGTTTTACGTTAACTAGTTCTGAATTGATTATGCGACTGTCCTCGTTCGCAGCATTCTCTTCTCAAATTTGTTTCAAATATTTAGCACACCTTTTGGCGAGTGGGTGGCTGATGGGGAGGTGTGCTTTGTACGTCTGGACGACTTAAAATGGCCGAACATAAAAGACACAAAAGGCATCGCAGGTCACAAAACGGTCGCAAAACACACAGATATTACCCTTTCGGTTGAAATGATCCCGATAACGTCTCATTGTGCGTTAAAAGCGCACTTTAATCTCGGGCACATTAACGACATTAACCCCCAAACCCCCAACCCCCCCACTTTCCCTTCTTCCCATCGTGTCGATGCCCATCTGGCGTGGAATTTATCGAGGTATTTTCAATAATGAAAATTCGAAGACGGCTTAACAGACATATAGGCCATAGATTAGTTTGGGTAAAATTCATTGACGCAGTCAACAGTTACCAATTACAACACATAGTAGGTATGGTAACTAAGGTAGGCAACTTTGTAATACGAATCCGATGTTTTTGGCTTTTGAATAAAACAGCACTTATAAGATTTATCACTAATATAGACCTGTTTGTATCATGTATTTATTTTCCTTGTGAATATCCTGTTTTTGAAGTGTTTCAACGGTACGCTTTTTGATATCATATTCGTTTGTTTGTCTTTGAAAACGATACAAATATATTTTCCCACGGCGTATATTTATTCCATTCATATTTTTATTACGATTTCTCTCACATACTGTAAAATAAATATATATTTCAAATTCAATATAGGGATAGGTACATGCATACATACGTATGTATGTACATATATTGCGGGTCCTACGTGCATTTTGGAAGAAATTACCTAATTCTTGCGAAGTGAAGGTGACCGTTACTAAAGCGGTTAAGCTTAAAATATACATCTCTGCCAAGTTACTTTCGGGTTGTCCCTGTACATATTTTTTATACGTTCGTACACGGGGAGGATCAGCCTCAAACAAATAATGATCTGTATAACGAGCAGACCACAATTAATGAGGGTAATCCCGAAAAAGTTTGCCCGAGGCCCTTTTCCAACTCTCCCTTTCGTTGTTATCGCTTGACCCAAACGTGTCTTAATTAATCAAGGGTAAAAAAATATTGTGCAATATTCGTGCCCCGGGGTCTTTTCGACCCACCCATCCACCCACCGGCGTGTTTGCTCTGTTATATGATATTGGACCAAAAACAAGAGCAACCTTTGCAAAAAATATTTATATTATATACCTACATATTTATGTATATATCTAGACACCCAATTTAACTCGTAGATGTGATACACTTACACATCCACTATGCGGGTATTTATTTATATATAATGTACACAGTTTGAATATTCTTTCTTGAACCATCTGAATATTTAATGTGTTTTCGTCTACTTGACACGTCTTTGAAAGTTGTTAGATATTTTTGAGAAATAAAGTCTTTGAACTCTATTTAATCTTCGTTGAAAGTTCAAGCTCTTGCCTTTTTATTTTTGTATCTTGAAAATAAAGTCATCCCTTTATTTTTAATTAGACTTATTGATTGGAAAAGTTAATTAATACTATTCACTTAAAGTCAAAGTTGGCGTGCAAACTTTACAATTTGTTTAAATTGAAAGTCTTTTAATTATCGAAGTTTGATCAACTATTTCATTGCATTTTGCGATACATATGTACATACATTATATATATTAGCAAACTTGTATTTAATACATTTAGTATCCAGTTGCTGTAAAAAATTTATAAATCGTATATTAGACCTAGACTAGAATTTGCTGTAAATGTTTGGAACCCTAACTTCAAAAAAGACATTGTATGTTTAGAAAGGGTCCAAATAAGGATAACAAAAATGCCATCTGAACTTCGATCACTATCCTACATATAATGAAAGGTTGAAGAAAATGAGTCTCACATCTTTGGAGACGAAAAGATTAAGAGGCGATCTAATAGAAGTCTATAAAATAATAAATATTAAATATAAATGCCCAATGAAAAACCTCCTTACTTTCAATAAAAACGCACATCTCAGAGGTCATACACTGAAACTACTACATAAAAGACAAATCGAACAAAATTGTCAAAGACTCTTTATTTTCAAATAGAGTGGTCGATGTTTGGAACCGTCTGCCAAGTCAGCTAGTAACTTCTGAAAATACAAATCTCTTTAAAAATCATCTCGATAAGTTTTTGAACATAAGTGGATTTTTGTAATCCTTCAAATATAAATAATTAAAAATTGTATGTACAAATTATGACAGACCCTTGAGTTCCATCGGCTATGCCGCCTGCCCGTGTATTTTCTTAAATAAAATAAATAAATGCATATATATGTATGTATGTTTGTACTGTCAGCGGAAAAGGGCAGTGTGTGTGTGCCAACGAGTCGATGCAATTAACGGATGCGAATGAGACAAAATTGGTTACACTCGTTCACTGTTTCGACTTCACGTTGGCACCTATGTATGTACATACATATATGTATTTTCAAAACGAAAAATTTAAACAAAGTTGAGACTGCGGCTTGAGTGTGCTAAGACTTGAGCCTCTCATCTTGTAAAGTGTCGGTGGTGGGTGGGTTTGGGGGGTAAATTAGGCGGTGGTCGCGCGCCTCTTCCGTGAGTGGCGCTCGTTTATTTTGAGAGACCCTGAAGAATGCCACTGTCGTGACGATGGAACGTGACCTGGCGAGGATCTCGTACCACCCCTCACGGTCCTCCTCCCACCTTTTCGTATGAAACTCTCTCCCCGCGGTGAAGGGGTTGAGAAAGCCCCGCGAGAGTATGCGACAATTGTCGTACGGCCTAAACGAATTACACCTCCTTTGAGAATCGGAATTAAGCGCACATGCCGAACCTGTGTGGCGTAAAATTTTATTTTACTCGGTCGCAATAAAATTAGTTAATTTATCGTTTGCCTTTATCTTATCGTCTTTGAAATTATTTTATTTGTGTTCATATTTTGGCGGTGACGTTGAGCCCTATTTAAAATGCACAATTACGTGTATGTACATACATATGTATATATGTACAATATATTAGAAACCCTATTAACACTATCCGGTTTTCCCGTCATATGACGGTGGATTCTAATCCCCCACCCGTACGCGCTGGTTTGTACAATATCAGTACAAACCATAGCCCGTATGATAGTGCATAAAACAATCGTATAGTTCAGTGGTCGGCAACCTACATACATACACTCCGCGTGTCACTAAAATTTCATTTTTATTTGAAAAATTCCTAAAAAGACCTTCAGACATCAGTAATAAGGTTTCAGTAATAGTGTACCGTTAATTGAATGGGTGTATCGCCATAAAATCGCGTTGTTGAATCGCACCAGCGTTGACAGATAGCAGCTTGTTGCCAACATTTAAAATTTAGAATAATTCCTATTAAAAATACCTAACAATTGTCCTATAACTTTTTTTTTAAATTCTTTATTGTTTAATCTTATTTTTTAAATACATATTCTATGGGAAATTTTTTTTTTTAAATTTATTGTCTTCATATAAAATATTCGATTGGTAAAAAATGAATATTCATGTGATTTTTTTTTTAGCCAAATCGCGTAACGAATTCAATTTTTCGCGATTAAAATAATTGGGACGAGGCGGTCGCAGTAAATGCGGTTTTTTGAATTGCGAAAGAGATAGAGAGAGAAAAAAATAAAATAAAATAGACAATTGAAGGAATAAATGGGGGGGGGGAGAGATCGATTGGGAAGGAAAACGAAGAGATAGTAAATCAATTATTCACGCTGTCAATTTGCACTTGATTGGGGTTCGAGTCCTAATCGAATTATCCGGGCCCCGTTTAAAATATTTATAAGGGCTATAAATGAGACGCGCCTTTATCGTTCGTAAATTAGAAACAAAGACCTTCCCATACAACCATAGAGCCGAGACGTAAACTTCAACTTTGACGCAGCGTTATGCATTTTTGCCGGAAAATACAAATGAAACGATCGCCAATTTTCTCGCCGAATTTCACAACACATGCCCTTGAAACTGACATACATATTTCCAATGTGTGTGTGTGCTTTGTAAGCTTCTTTTGTGTCGACAATGTGTTCAGATTAGTCTGGCAACAACTGCCCCATTCGACCTGCGGGATTACCCCCGTGTCGCGCTATTTCATACTCGCGGTTGAGTCGGGGTCTTCACCACCCCCCACCTAACCTACCCAAACTCTGTGGGATAATCCTGCTAGATATATCCTCATGCTATTTTCTATCGACTGTTCGAAAGCTTAAATCTGACCTAACGGCATATTGGATGTGGAAAAATGTACGCGTAATACAATACAGTCTGCTTTCTCGGTATGCGATAGCTGCATCGCTGAAAATGTGACACTAAACCGGTCGGATATGATTCAATATATCGACAGATTTCATTGTTCTTGTTTGTATCATATATGTACATAGGTACATGCTTCGTATTTATAGGACTGTTCCATCGACGTGTTGACACTTTTGTCTGTGTGTGCACTTGGCTTTGGGTGGCTGTTGTGTTCCCTGTCTGATTGAATGAACCGTCCGTATATGTACACAAAATTCATACGTGACTGCAACAACCGATGTTCACACTGTGTATTGAAAACATTTTATTGGCAAAATAAGCGCGTTTGAAAATTCGCGCAGCGTCTCACCTGTAAACTAGTAACGTACTGGAATTTTCCGCAGTCGATAATGTCTCGACATCGAGGTTAGAAAAATTTATCTAGATAGTCTCCCGGTTAAAATGTAAGTAGCAAACCCTCCCCCATCCACTTGCTAAGTGGAGGGATCAAGGCTATGAACCGTAAACGTGACCTGCGGTACCTCAAAGGTTCCACAAATCCCTCTGGATACCCCCCCTCCCGCATCCCCCTAGCTTTGCACCAGGATGCACTCTGCCACTTCGCAAATGTGCATCGGTTACCGAGTGGCGCGCGTTTCGAATTGCAACCCCTTCAAACGCGGGTCAAGTGTCAATCCACAGACGTGACGGTCAAATTTCCTCAAATTTGAGGCAAAAGCTCGAGTTTGATATTGATTCGTTGAAGTGACTGGTAAAATTTTGATAAATCAATAAGAGAATTGGATACTGATTTGTATGGCAATTATTTCTGTATATTTTTACTTTATCCATATTGGATAAAGTATTGTGATCGTGCAAAAATTCGACCTCGAGATTTTGTCTGATTTGTATCATGTATCATCCTCTGATCACGTTTTTAATTTCTGGATAACGTCTGTATGGCTGTGTGTCTGTGTACTTGTTAACTTTAAATTTTTCCCTGAAACCATCAAGTCTATCAAGCTGAAATTTTATATCTAATTATTTTCACTTAAGGTGTAAGAGATATTATGATTTTGGTCAACATCCGCCAACCGCAAGTTGACGAGATTTCGTTTTATTTTATTTTTTTCAGCCTTTTAAATATTTAGTATTGTGGTTAATTTTCTTGTAAAAAGTCAAAAAATCTGTTATTTTTCTTTGTACACGGTTTTTTGACTTTTTTAGCTTTTGGTTACTCTTCAAATATGTACATATGTACATACATACATATATGGATAAAGTCATAGGTTGGCCACACCCGATTTTTTAATATTCTTGTTTGTGTGTCAATGTATTGTATATATGTATGCAAAGTTAAAGTGTATACTTAGTTTATGTATGCATTCACTAGTTAATGTATACATTGTCTAGCTTAGCCAGTTACAGTACATATACATACACGAGAGAATGAATATACATACATTTGTATTTGGTAGTCAATGCATACATTAACCATACAGATGTAGTTAAATCTCCTAAATAGATCAATATCAATATCAATATGTTGTTTGTAAAAAATTATGAATTATCTAATGTAGAAATTAATAAATGAAACATACTTCAGATGCCAGTTATCCTGCATCTGAGATAGGGATGACTGTGAGAATAAAGGTTCCGGAAGTAGATAGCTTTTGCAAAAATTATAGATGTTCGTGCGTGAAGAACAAACTTTTGTGCAATTCGAAATGCCACTCAAGTATGCCGTGCTGCAATAAATATTTTTCTTAATAAGCTTACTTAGTTTGTCAAAATAAGTATGAATTCCATAAAATGAATGACTTTTTACAAGCGCTTGTCTGTGAGTTTATACACTTACTAGCTAATTCATACATTGTCTAGTAAGTGTAGAATGTAATGTTGTGACCTTCAGTAGAACTTTTAGTTAATGTATACATTGACTAACGAGTACATACCTATATATTGTACATTGACGAGATTTAACACTTTAACTGTAACATACATATATGTATCTACATATGTATATAATATTCTTATCTGTATGTCTGCTTGTTTTTTATACAATACTGCACCGCTTGCGGAAGTACTTTCTACGATTCAGCATAGTGTTGCTAGTTGAAAAAGTAATAGCATTACCATTAATTATAATATATAGGTACGCATTATATGTACATATGTATGCACACACAAACCGAACAGTTTGGGATAAATAAAATCCAATCATATAAGTTTCAATTTCCAATAATTTAATATTAAATCAAACTGAATGCATGTCATGCAATTAATTTAAATGAATCGACTATCGTCCCTGCAAAAATATGTTTTGATATATAATTTTATATACCTGTAGCATAATCTGCAATGTGATAAATAATTAATTTAATTGAAGCTATTTTTTTTAAATTAAACACTAATTAAATTATATACCAGGTTTCCAGGTAAAATGTATGAAGCGTTATATAATATCGTTGCACATTTCGGGAAAATTTACATTAACGAGTGCACTCCCACGTGGAAAATTGCAGCGATCGAGTGCGACGAGCCGCAATGTTTGCGCACGCGCTATCCCACCGTGCGCCAGGCTTAATATTGCAAATGGATATGTCTGCGTTTTGTCTTGTTGGCATTTTCACCTCTCAGACCGCTTTTCCATTTCCGCCAAATGGGAAAATGTTAAATATACCCCCGGCCGTAAATAAAGACCGCGCACGGAAGAGTCTTTATTCGCGCGTTTACTGTGCCCAAACTTATTACGTATTAGCGAATGTTACGGTCAAAGCTTCTACATATGTACGTACGTATTAACTCTATAATGGAATGCACGGGGAAACATGTGCTAATACTAATAAAGAGTACCCATATTTGGCGGTGGGGTTTTCGCGCACCGAATAGATTAAAGCTACGTTTTTCAAGCTTCGTTGAACAATTCCTCGGTAACTTTTAATGTGATTGCTTTTCCTTAATAAATGAACGAACCGACAGACTGACTTGCACGTACATACATGTCTACATGCGCAAAGTTTCATTTTTCAAATACATATATTACCATAAAAATACGACGGCAAAGGGGTTGAGAGATGCCGCCGCCGCCGGGTACGTTTCGAAGTCGGAAAATGTTGTGTTAAGAAACATTCTTAGTTTTTCTCGTTGCCGGTTTGGAAAATTCAAACGGGAGCGCGTCTGATGAAAAATTCAACGGATTTTCCCGGCGCTCGCGAAAGACTTCACAAATTTGGCCTTAAGTATACGTTAGGTTCGCGTTTAGAAAGGCGACGATCAAATAGATTTTCCTCAGTGACACGTTCCCGCCGTGCAATGGGAGGCTTTAGAGGTCCGTAGTTTCACCAGGCGCATCATCAAATATAGAATTTTGCGCAACGGTCGCATCCTGAAGGGTTAAAACAACGAGCGGCGAAGAAAAGTGCTCAGTTGCTAGTGTGCTGCACCGCGGAGTGTTCATATAAAATTTACACTTCCCATACAACATCGGAATATAAAACGCGCATTCAATTAAACATGGATAATTTTATTCGAGTTCGATGAAACGTTCGCAATGCTGCATAAATGAAACTCCCTTCTATTGATTCATAATGCAATGCATTCGATACTATATAATTATGTACTTTTAGTTTGTCGCATACTTTTTGACGTGAATACGTCTGTACGCGGACCAGTATGGGGTACCAGTTCGGAAACGGCGGTGTTACGTTTGGATGGGCATACATTCCGACACTATAACTTCGTTATTAATAACACGATTGACATGAATGTTATTTTATTCGCTTGGGTATATGTCGACAATGCATTTATGATTTTTAGTTGGCACTGTCCATGCGCGAGGCGCGGAGGAACGAGCGTATCTTTCAACGGCTATTTTGGACGTTTTTGGAAATTTCCAAGCAGTATATCACACGACTCTGACGTGCCAGCGCAATGATTTTGCTACTAAACGAAATATCTCTTCAATGTCTGTTGGTTTAAGCCGTAAAAAGTGAACGGTGTATATTATTTGTTGGCGAAAAATCAAAAACAAGTCGACAAAAAATCTAAAATTTCACTATGACGGCCCATACTAACCAAAAAGCCAATAGGAAATACAAAAAACGTATATCATCAGAAAGAGGGTCTTATCATCTATCGATTAGTACTAAAATGTTCGTGACAGAACGAGTGAGACGGTATTGGGAACATTAGAAAGTCGACGCAGCGCGCAGAAAAAACAACGACACCTCGACGCCCACTGTTTACCACAGGCCAATGATAAATAAAATTGTAATCGATTACTAGTTAAGACTTTATTCGTTGTGCTAAATCTATATACATATATAGAAATGAATGTCTGTCTGTTTGTCTGTTTGTTTGTCTCTTATAGGCTCCTAAACCACTCAACCGATCGCGATGAAACTTTCAGGACTTATTGTGATCATGCCGGGGATGGTTAAAATCGGTATAAAACGAGAACGGGAACGGGCCTGCTCACGCGTCAGATAACGTACTAGGAACGGGAACGGGATCGGGCATTGCAACGCATGCCGGGTCAGCTAGTAAAAATATATTAATTTGTCCATTTCGATGCTTTCATTTCAATTCTCATATTTCAAATAAAATATTAACCGCTGATGCAGACGTATTCACGAAAACCCACGACCGTGTTTTTTCATTCAAACGAATTTTATGGGTGGTTTATATTATATTGTATGCTACTACACACACGTGCAAAATGCACATTTGGTGTTCAGCAGAAGCGTGCTTGCGATTAATTAGCACCATCAGTCGGCTGCCAGGTGCGATCGACTCTACACCGGGCTTGAACCCCATTTTTCAGCGCATTTTTCAGGTAATCCGTATCGGCGCGTTTGCGCGTCACTGGAGAGGTGACCCTCGCCCGTATTGCACCAGTCCTCTCATCCGAAGCAAATAAAAACAAAAACAAAAAAAAAAAACAGGCCATCCCATCATGCAAACAACCACCGCACTGGAAAATTATCCATTCAAGTAATGTATATCAGCGGTCGCCAACCGGTGGTCCGCGAGAGAGTCTGCATTTTTCATAACCATCATCATATTCAGCCGTTCACCATCCACTGCTGGATAGAGGCCTCTCCTAATTCTCTTACATTACTGTATGTCTTGAGCAATCTGCATCCACTTGACTCCGCCCATTCTTCTCAATTCTTCAACTCGGTCTACCCT
This sequence comes from Parapsyche elsis, assembly GCA_022651745.1. Taxonomy (NCBI): domain Eukaryota; kingdom Metazoa; phylum Arthropoda; class Insecta; order Trichoptera; family Hydropsychidae; genus Parapsyche; species Parapsyche elsis. The sequence continues at coordinate 6,974,357 of JAGVSN010000003.1, read as the reverse complement.
GCTTTCTTTCACATCCTCTCAGATACTATTCCAGTATTTTTCGCGTCCATCTGCCACCCATTCTTCTCGCTATGTGTCCGCTTCAACTTTTTCACACGTTCTGCTATACCACTTTGGTCATACTTCTTACCCATGTATTCCTCTTACGACCTCTTCTTAATGCATATTCGCGAATTTCGCAAATGCAAATGCATGAACTATTGTTTTGGTGTTCATTAAGTGGCTTACAATGTTTTTCCATTAATATTAATTAGGTGGTGCCAAGTGAGATATACGGGAAATAGCAGATTTGATTTCAGTAATATCCAAATCTTGAAAGCCGCCAAGAAATGTTTCGACCGTTTCTGGTATAGGTATATCATAATCATTATTTTCAGCCGTTCACCATACACTGCCGGATGAAGGCCTCTCCAATCCACCTCCACTCCTGTCTGCCTAGAGCAATCTGCATCCACTTGACTCCACACATTCTTCTCAATTAATCAACCCATCGTCCACATGGTCTACCTTGCTTTCTTTCACATCCTTTTGGATACCATTCCAGTATTCCTCGCTTTCATCTGCTATGTGTCCGGCCCGTTGCCACTTCAAATTTTTCACACGTTTCGCTGTATCTACCACTTTGATGATGCTTTTTTTTTATTTATTTATTTAATCATGCAACAAACAGCTTATAGTATGTATATGTACAATAAAATATAAATACAAAATAATATTAATATTTCACAATACACTACAGCCAAAATAGTTGCAAACGAACAACAGATCAAAATAAGAAAAGAATTATATACGAAAAATATCTTACGATCTCTTCTTGTTATACCAAGCATACATCTTTCAATGCTTCTCTGTGTGCACTGGATTATTGCGTAGCATTCTTGAATCTAGCATCCAAGTTTCACATCCATACGTCATAACTGGCAGTTTTCGTAATGGATAATGAATATATAAGGTGCTATCCAAGTGTAATTACTATTTCATATTTAGAATGTTATTTTTATGTAGAAAATTATGGTAGTGGTCCGCGGTATTCGAGATTTTGAGTTTTAGTGGTTCTGTGAGGTTCTAACGGTTGGCGACCGCTGATCTACATACATGTATCATCGCTTGTAGTCTTTGGATAGATAAAATGTGATTTACATACATGTGTATGTAGTCTAGTGGTCTGAAAGCTACGTCGTTCGTCAATAGGTCAAAGGATACATCTCAGTCGGATGTCGGGTGTGTGTAGAGATATGTAGTGTGTGGACCATGCGTGGCTGTCCAATAAAACTTTTTTAATATCGAATAGGCCTGGTTGTTCCCGGCTCGCCGGTCAGCCCCGTCCGACGTGACTTATGTACGCGGCTGTATATAAATCAAAAGTACGGGCTCGCGCCCTCAACGCTCCACTGAACTTGGTCTGACGCGGCCCTATTAATAATCATTGCGATGCGATCCTGTTTTCCACCGGTCCGGGGGTAAGCAGTTTTCCGACAAACATATTTTTCATACGAGACGTACGAAAAACAACGTTCAACGCACGCGTGCGTGTTTTTCCTATCGGAAAATCGGAAATGATTGACAGCGCATTCGATGTCAATTCTTATACATACAAGTAAAATTCATTAATTATAGTGGATTTGGGGAAGTCGAGAACGGGGCTTAGAATAAAATAATATTTTTTATCAACTAGTCACTGTTACGTAGAACTAGTCAATGCCCGTTGACAGTGTCATCGGTTGTTTATCATTTATGTACATACATATATGTACATATAGTGTATTTAGTTCGTATGTATGTATGTGCATATCATCATCCACTGCTGGATGCATGCCTCTCCAATCCTCTGTCTGCTTGAGCAATCTGCATCCACTCGATATTCTCCTCAATTCATCAGCCCATCGTCTACTTGGTCATTCTTTCAAAACTATCTGCCATTCATTCTTCTCGCTGTGTGTCCACTTTTGCCACTTTTTCACACGTTTCGCTATATCTGCCACTTTGGTCTTACTTCTTATCCATGTATTCCTCTTACGATCTCTTCTCGTTATACCAATCATACATATCTCCATGTTTCATTGTGTGCACTGGATCTTATGTAACATTTATGAATTCAGCATCCACGTTTCAAATCCATACGTCATAACTGGCAGTACGCATTGGTTGTATGATATTACAAGACGAGCGTACACAAATTAAATTTAAGGTCCTTCCTTTTATAAATTAGTATTTCCTTTCTTTTTTTTTCAGTTTATTTAGTTATTGTTTTAATATTAAGTGCAATTAATTGTATCTATTTTGCAAGGAAAATTGGGAAAAACCTTGATTCAGTTGTTTGTAGGATGTAAAAGAAAATTATTTAGGGGACCAGACGTTAGGTGGTCGGTGGTAGCCTAGTATAATAATAAATAATAAAATGCCTAAAATAATAAATAAATATATGAAAAAGAACTACTCATATTTTTTGTTGGATTTGGCATTTTTAATTAATGCTTTATTTTTCACTATAAAATCGTACATCTCGCAATCAAAATTTACACAGCACTCAAGAATTCTTTCCATGGTTTTGGTTTTGAGAGAATTTCTCTCATCAGACCACTGTATTTCCATCAATGAGTGAGATTCATGGTGAAGCTGATAATTTATCACGGTACAACAATCACGGTGATATTTATAATTTAGAATCGCGAAGCTAACTTTTAATAACAAAACAAGAAAACAACTTTTAAGTTCGGATCTTATTGTTTTTCGCGTATCGTCTATCGTTTATCAAAACGAATAGGATGTTGCTAATGTACATACGTAGCCACGTTTTAAAGTGACCGTTGATGAATACGCGATTGCACATGTTTTTATATATTTTTTGCATTTTTTTGCAACTTCATAACTGCGGGGACTCGGTATTTCTGAACAATGAGAGGTGTCATGATCAGCAAGCAGTTTATCCGAAACTGGGATTTTTCGGTGTTCTGAAAGGTTTCCTCGGGACGCGCCAGGACCAGAAGCGTGAAACCGTAGGTACATACGTACGAACGCGTATACGTCATATACAGTATAGTGTCGATGAATCACTTAAAAAGCTAAACTGTCAATTTAACTCCATTTTTTACATTCCGATCATATTCCTTGGAATATTGCCTAAAAATCAATCTGTATTATTTAACCGACGTGTGTTACACACGGGCCTCTAGTATTTATTAGGACTAATCTCCTCCTCGTCCGCCCACCCTCCCGCAAAATCTACCATTTCTACTTAAGGAAAAGCTTCGCTTTGTCTCTTCATTCCGATTCTAGGATACCCGCAGTCTCGAAGAGGACCCCATGTGGGGGGGTAGCTCGAGGAAAGGGGATAGGTATGGGGTGGTTTGGTGTTCCAGGGGGAACGGTTCGCGCTAACATCATAAGGATGGTCTCTTAATCATTGTAATCACGTTTCTGCGGGACGAGTTTCGCATAACAATACTAAACCTCTCGACCCCCTCCCCCTTTGCGAATCCTTCACAGAGAATCCTTCGATATTTCCAGGATGATTGCGATTGGGCGGTTGCCGCGGGCGCCTAAAAACCGAGGCTTTGCGGTAAAACTAAGCATACATACTCACTCCTGCGAAATATCCACATGTACCCTACGAACCGAAGACATTATAGACTACTTTACAATACAAACAAAATTCGATGTCGGTACTTATTCAATTGTTGGATCACTGTAAACACTTTTTGCTTTTAAAATACTAAATTTATATTTAAAATAGTCAAGTGTATGAATATGTAAACGTACTTTTTTTTTATATTAACAATGTATGTATGTACGTTGATGGTTTCCAGCAATTTTCCCGAGTTACTTCGACGTTTGAATTTAACCTGACGAGTTTCAATGAGCGTTCAATACGGCAAGGCATATCACGTTATACGTAATAGAGTATTGTGCGTACAATATAGGCTTATTCTTTTTCTCCCCATTTCCTATTTTCCACACAGTCACACGCGTGTACGCGCGCATCCACACACATTCAGGCGCGCACATAAATATCTTTCGTATAAATATATTTATTTTTTTATTGAATGAGATATTCCGATTTGAAATATGCTTTTATCCGCGTACATATTTCATTGGCAGCGAGCGGAAAAATATTTTTCACGGCGACTTCTGTCATGCGTTTGTGTGGAAGAGCGCTCTCGCTGCTTGCCGTCAAACGCGAGAGCGTGTGCGTGCAAGCGGGCGTCTTAAGGGTTAACCCTCTGACTGCGGCGCGGGGATCCGTCTTCGAAAAATTACGCTAGACACGCGAAAATCTCGCGGGACGACAACGGCAACGGCAAAAGTTTATTTTGGAGCTATCGATCCCTGCCTGGTTGGGGTACACGTAAATGGCGCGCGTATACGGCCAGGATAAAGAGGCTGTGCGTATCCAAGGCGACGACCGGGCTTCGAATCCCGCAACGTGTAATATATTATCTCATTTTCCTTTCCGCCATTTCACCTGGAGAAATAATCAAAGGCTCGTTGTTGGGGTAATCTAATATCTAAGGAAATTCTACACGTGAGTTATTTACCTAATTTATACTAACGATATATAATATTGATAACGCGCGCCGCAACGTATTGATAGCGCTCGTGCGCGTCAATTTTTCGCGCACTTTTTTTTTCCCGCCTCAAATATCCTTCGCTATATCTACGTGTCTTAAATTTAATTGTCGTGTTTTTAAATTGGCGTATTGTTCTTAGCTTTTTAAAAGACGTCCTGAAATTTTACGACGATAAATCATCAATAGGAACATTTTCTCTGTCGGGAGATAATGTTTAGTTTTTCACATTTAATCCTTCCAAAGTTAACGAAGGTTTCTTTGGCACAGTTTTTTTTTTGATGTATAAAAAATACGATTCAATTTCGTAAACATTCCAAGTGTTGGAAGATTATTGTTAAAAAAATTAATAATTGTCGATTGATTTTAACAGGTTGTCACTTTTTTAATGATGCAAAAAAAATCGAAATACCTGCTTTTGTGAACCACACGAACACGATTATTATTCCTGTGACACTCCCCACATCTCTTAATATAGCCACGCCAAGGACATTCTTGTCTTTCCTTTTTACATATAAAGATACACAGATACACACATTTTGAACATTTTTTTCGTATCAAAGTAATTTTTTCATAAATAAATTGCACATGTCTTAATAATTTATTTATATAATTTTAATTTGCATTATTATATAAGGTTGTAACGTCGCGTCGTCGAGTGAGCTGCTTTTCTATGTATTGCGGTTTTCCAGGCAAACTCGAATTGTGCACATCCTTTGGTCAATTCTTTGTTGTTTTTTTTTTTTGACCAACGTCAATCCAATCCAATATCCTTTGTGTCGGAAAATTCTTCGGGACAAAATTGAAAAATCATCCCTCGGCTCCTTTATAAGACGCAACAATGCACTGTGCTGCTTAGGAGCGAGCGCATATGCACTATTGTCGGATGTACTTCCGATCATGTTTGTTCCCAAATCGAACAAATCTCCAATGGAAAATTGTATGTTCAATAAATTCTCAGAATGGAGGTTATCCTCGCATGTTTGACGTTCAATTTCAATTTTTCCACTTCCTGGTTTTATATCTTGTACATTTATTCCATATTTTTTTACAGTTTGCTGTATCAAATATTATCATCATTTCTTTAGAGTTTTATTTAAAGGCACTGCATGCTTCTATGTTTGAAAGTTGAAAACTCACCGAAAAAAGACATAAACATTTTCATAACCTTGTACGGACGTTACGACATCTCCCTGGCAGTAGCGATAAAAAACCTTTTCGGTAGATTATTTTTTTAACCCCTTTTCTCTGAGAACTTAGGAATATTTAAACGCTTGATATGTGCGGCGAATGTGTCGGTGATTTTCGCTTTTATTGTTGGCAATTATTCGCGTAACGCTTTTACGATCGCGACCTTTCCGTCGAATAACCTTTTCCCAACGGCAACCCTCTACAATGGCGCCAACAATGACAAAAAGTCAATAAAGCCTTCGCCGATGACCGGCGAGGATTAATAAGGACGCGCACGGGCGTACCTACCTGGAAATTTAAGCGTGCGCCAACAAAGCGAAGCGGAATTAAACGCGGTCAAAAGGTTACCGGTTTTAGCGACTTTTAATTGCGTCATAAGTCACTTTGCACGCGCTCGCCTCTCCCTTTTGTATTTTACGCGCTCTTAAGCCTTGTCTTTGTACCAAATGGAATTCAATATCGTTTCAATTGAAAGAATTTCAAGCGAAGCTATTTTTGTCTGAATTTTGCGATTCCAACCCACTTTAAAATGATATTAAAATTAAATAATAATATCTCATTAATTTCGAAGCTTTACAAATCTAATAGCGAACGTATCAATTTTTAAAATGACTGAAATAATTTATTTCTTTTTTGTTTATAACAAGCTACATATTTATTTATTTATTAACATAAACACCCACCATGACATAACAGACTAACCAAATCGTCAGGGTTGATAAAATATAAAAATATACATATGTACATATGTATGTATGTGCATATAAAAAAAACATTATATTGTATTATCATTTTATTGTGTTTTTACTGAAAACACAATAAAATCATAATACAATATAATACGTATGTATGTATGTATGTATGTGCATATCTACATATTTGTACTCGTTTAGTAAAGTTTTCGTCTACGCCTAAAAAAGCTTGCACTTTCCATAATTGAATAGCTAAGAATTCTCAAATTTTTGAAAATCTACATATATGTACGTATGTAGTAGGTATTCAATTTTTCTATGACCGTAACTTATTTGATCATTTTATCAAAATATATATTAAACTCACGAATTTGTGTGAAAATCTAGTATTCACATGAATTTCTGTATCGTTCTCGTCTTTAGCACAATGAGTAATATTGAGCGCTGGACTGCAAATGGGTTTGTACGAATTTAGAACGGATTAAACGCGTCCATTGATGGATTTATAGTGAACCCACACGTCCATGTGTATTATTGGCGATTGGTCTTCCATTATCCAATATCCAACGTCCTCTGATTTTGAATTATGACTCGGGGACAATCTACTGCGATGTCCGATACACTCATCCTTTACAATTAATATAATTTAACACGACTTGGTCGAATAAATCACCGTCGATATTTTATTGCACCGGCTGAATTTTCACCGTGGAAGTTTTTCAAACCACCACCCCGTTGCTTGTATTGGAAAACAACTCGTAATTAGATTGTATGGAGGTTTAGCGTTATTTTCATCGTTTTGTTTACGCTATATTCCTTTTACGGAGTCTTATAATGGCTCGCTAATTACGGGCGATATGATTAGTATAACAACTCCGGAAATATAATCTTTTCGAGTTTGTGCTTGTCTAAATCGCTAAGCATCATTCAAATATATACAACTCCTAAAGGCTTAATGCCTTTGAAGTGTTTCGCGGAAAATATACTAGGTATCTATGTATATGTAGGTATATCTAATTATCGCTTTAATTAGAGAGAAAGGTACAAAGTTTTTCACCCGGTCGCGGTAACGCGAATGAATTCTACCGATAAATAATGTAGTAGATTCGTTCTCATTACTTGCGGTTTTGATATTTGCACCTACTTTAATAAAGTTTATGTTTTTGACGTTTGCGGATGAACCGTTCGCCACAACGAATTCGATTTATGAATTATTAATATTTTATTTATTAAACATTGAGTTTACAGTTTTTCAACCTAATTGCAAACTGCGCTGGGCTGTTGTTGAAAATCTCAACATCAGCCAACAATAAATTGATCAGTTTAAAGGCAGTAGTCACCGGTCTGGACCACATGAGCACCTTTCGGCACCACAAACTGATCATGACTCCGTGCACGACAATACGAGTCTAGAGTGTACAGTTGGAGTTGCTCTAGTATTTCCTCGTTGAACGCATGTCCATTTATAATCACGAACATGTTGTTTCAACGGGGATGCTCTCCTCCTCCACTGCAATGACGTCATACCCCTAACGAATTTTGTTGGGAAGAGAAAGGAGTAGTAACTGTATGTACATATTCCAGTTTAAATAAAACTATAGAATAATAAAGTATCTTGATTACATTGACATTGCGTAATACCGTTGAGTTCCTTATTATAATTTTCTGTTGATTTAACCACATTAAGAATCTAGGAATGAAAGTTTAACTTGCCGGGTGTAATTAATGTAATATATATGTACATTAGCGTAAGCGTTATCTGTCAAAGCTGTTTCTAATCGACAACGCAATTTTATGGCCATACACCCACTGAATCAACGGTACACTATACAATTGTTTCGTGTACTGTCAAACGAGCTATAGGCTGTACTGCTATTGTAGGTTAGAATTCACCGTCATATAACAGGCAAACCGGCTAGCTTGAAATAGAAATCGAAAAAATATATTTTTAACCACTATCAAAAAAAAAAATGCCCCCCCCCACTTGTTTGATGCTTAAAATACAACTTTTTCTATATATAAGTGGGTAATTTATAGTCAAACTCCTAACCTTTGTTGATGGTTCCAATGTTCTACCTTTGAGATATCGCCTTGGTTATAATCAGGTTTGCCAGGCGTCCGGATTTCGGCGGAAATGTCCCGATTTAGAAACTAATTCCGACTCCCTATACACAGTCTGTAATTCCCGATTAGCACAGAAAATTTTAAAATAAATTTAAATACAGACATTATAATATTATAATTTAAGTTTTTTAATGCTTTGCAAGTAGGCAGCTGGGCAGAAATTCAGAGAACAAAAATGCAATAGGCGACGTGAGATGTTCGGATCTTGTAAAGCCGGGAATTTCCGTACTCCCGAACTCCCAGGCCTGCGCACACCACGCCCGCAATATTTCAATCGCCTCCTGCTTGTTCGGCTTGTTGTTTTTTTCTAATGTTTTGAATAATTACTTATTTATTCAAAGATAAGTCCTTCGTTAATTCTAGAATAAATATTCAAAATGTTTGATTGTGACTCTGAAAACTGCCAAGCATTAATGAATGTAAGAAGAATGGTAAAATTTAACTTTTTTTTAGACTAAAATCCCGATATGCCGTTGTACCCTGGTTATACATAATTGATTGATGTAGTTTCACCATTTTGCTTTCACTTGAGCATTTTACTTTTTGAACTATCACACGATTCGAAAACTTATTCTTTTGAACTTAGATAAATTGAAACAAATTTATGTCGAGACATACGTGTGTACAGCCTTGAGACACCTCGCATACATAAATAGGTGTCTTGATTGGGCCACACCCGCCCGTCTTGTTTACGTTGGGGCTTAACGCGCACCAGATAACAGAATCTACCCCCTACCACCACCACCTCCCACAATTCCTATCCCTGGTCCTCCTCTCGCGTTCTTAGTTTTACGCAGCGCCTCGCAAATTGCCGTCAAATGAAGTGGAAAACAGATTTCCTGCTGCTGCGAATTATGTGTGTACACACGACTCGAATAAATTCGACTGGGAATTTTATCAGGTTTTTCGCAGGTGTCGTCGACTCCATATCCGCGAACCGTTTCTTCACATTCCCCTCCCCCCCCCTCCCCTTCCGTCTCTTACCTCCTCCGTGTCCCCTCGTTTTACCTTCCACACCACTCGACAGGAACCTCGGCTTTTTAATCCATTATTCCGCTCCCATTGTCCATTGTTCCACTTTTGCTTCTCACTTCCTGCGGCCTTTTAGAATACTGAAGGGTGTTCCGCGGGGGGAGAGAAGGCGAAGGAGTGGCGGCAGGGGGGGGGGGGGGGTGCTAAGACTTAATCGCCAACTTCTCACTTCTAACCGCTCCGCGTCCCCCTTCACGCCCACCCATCTCTATCCTTTTATTTCTTTCGATTCAGTGAAAATGTAGGCCTTTGTTGAAAAGTTGTTATTATTAGTGTCTGCGTTATTATGTCCTCCGCCAGATGAGATTTATAAGCCCGAGCACACGAACCCGATTTAATTAAAACATTCACCACTGCGGAAAGCAAGAGGGGGGTGTGAAGATGAAGTGGAGGGGGGGGGGGGGGGTGGAGTTTCGTCCCAGTTTTATGAGTTTTCGGACTTTTCGAATTATTTTTCAGGTCCGTCGGTATTATTAAATCGAATGTCCTGCTAGATGGCGAGGTTAATACGAGTCCGTTTTGTTTCACGTTCCGATGAACACGCTGAGGCAAATATGCTTTAATTGTATTTTAGGAATGTCTATGACACGTTTTAGAACAGGAATGTATTTACATATATGTATGTATGTACATACATACACTGTACGTTCTATCGTACATGCGTGAGTTTGAATGAGATGACGGACCGCTCGTTCTCTATAGTGCGTTGATTAAATTTCTTCCCTTTTGATGAGGCTTTTTCTCCGTGCCCCCCCCCCCCCCCCGCCAATACAACAAAACATCACGCGATTTTCGGCACGTCGAATTAATTCGACAAAAGGCTTTCGGGAAATCTCCTCCTATGCGTGGGGGGTGAGAGTATAAAAAAAGGCCCCCAGCTTCGACAATAACCGGAGCCGATTTATAAATCAATCGTTGGACGGATGTGCGAGCTCACGGAAAGTTCACCAACACGTCCATAGACTCTCCTCGATAAATTAATGTCTGAATGTCACACTTATACTACTATGAGTTGATACATACATACATATATGTATAGTGTATGTATATAGGTACAACGTGTTTACAATTCGAAAAGTTCAATACTTGTTTTACAAATCTATGGTTTTAAGGCAGCCAGGAATCTATCAATTTGGTTTATATTTCTAAGACTTTCTGGCAGTCCATTGTATTCAACAACACCCCTGTACAAGATACTTCTAGATGTACTTGATTTCAAACTCTAAACTATTAACTTATTCTTACCCCTAGTAATACGACTATGTACACTCAATTCTCTTTTTGCATGGGGGATTCGTTCCAGGGACTACCGTGTAAAAAAATATATAGGTACATATGTATAATATATATGTACACAAAAATTCTCGAATTCAAAAATAAATTGAATTTATATTTTTATTTATACATACATAAATATTTTCATAAGTTACATATATGTACATGCATAATGAAGTAATAAATTGACATGGTCTTCGATTTAAATTTAATTTAATATAAAAAAAATATATTCATTCAGTATTAGTACTTGACAATAAACGTGCCCGTTTACTGCTGTTTTTTTTTTTTTTAACTTTCGTAACCGTAACAACAAAATCAGTCTAAAAAAAAATAATTGTTCCGTTTTGCTGGACCGTGTTATTTCAAAACCATGCAAAAATAGAATCGGGTGTATATTACGTATATCCCCATATTAAATACTTATTGAAATAACTTGGTAATAAATTCATACATGCACACTTTTACATTCATCCAAATTACCTAAACATAATTTTCTTTAGATCGCCGACTCTAAAAAGTATTTAATTATGTAAAATATATTATAAACATTTGATAAGAATTGTAAATAGGTTTTTGAGCTCTTTCTCCTATTATGCTTTAAACACTAACATTAAAATAAAAGAATCCTTATAAATACTAACAAAATGAACAATGTGTAAAATAGATAATTGTCACTGGACCAGTAGCTATTAAAATAGATTTAAGATGTATTGTGAACATAGTATAAGAACAATAAAAGCTTTTTTTAAATAAATAAAAAATTCATCCAATTCAATTAATTCAACATATTTATTATACTAGTCAATCAATGTATTTTATGTACATTTAAAACACTCCGCATAGCTCTATTTTTCCATGTTTGCAAACTATCTTTAATTAATCCGTTTACTAAATTTAAAAATGAACCATTAACTAGTCGGCATGTTGACTTGTAAATGGCAAATATTAACGTCGATCGTAACTCTCTCGATATTCGTATCTGTGTGTGCCCCAATTTTAATTAAATTCGTGTATATACATATGTATAATTAATCCGCAATGATTCAACTGCTTTTGTTTCGCATATCTGACCGTTGCGGCGCGGTGGCGGCGCTGCGATCGATTTAATTTACGTTTTCGCTCGATTTAATTCGCGCCCTCTTTCCCATCCTCTCGAGAAAGATCGACGCTCATAAATTTTTCTCGTTCAAGATATGCTCTGCGGCCATACACCGCCATGCACGTCCCGCCACGTTTAAATCAATAAATCAGTCAAATGCTCAAATTAAATTTATAGGGCGCCGCCTAAGAAGCGACTCCTCCCAGCCTCCTTCTCCCCCTCGTCTCTCACACACCCCTCTTTTCCTTCAACGCGAAGAAAATTCGCTGGATGTAGCTCAGAAGGGGGGGTGGGTGAAATTTATTTTTTTCAGTATCATCACTACTGTTTTACATTGATAACAAGCTCGTTAGCGGAGTGTATTATTCATGCCAAGTCTCTAAACATTGATTAAATTTATACGGCACGTGACTTTCGAGACAATTTTCGCCGAATTTTCGTTTCGGCGTCGCGCGCTCTTGGGCGCCTACGCCCTTTTTCCCCCAACGTAACCCCCTTCTAGCCTACGAAGCGGAATGTACGTGCATGTAAATTACTTTTGTAGCCTCACCACCTCCCCCTCCCTTCCTCTTTTTATTTGACCCCTCTTTTTACACGTTCTTGCACGAAAAACCTACATTTTTCCACCCCGATAATTCTTTTATTGACACATTAAATTGTTCTTCGAAAAATTTTATACTAGCAATATATTTGAACTCTCGGAATATATACGAGCTTAAAACGGCATGTTTATACGTAGATGATATCTTTGCCGAGAAATTGGATTTATTTTTGATTTTTATATATTTTCAATTTAATATAAATTTGGGAATGCCGCTCCCTCCGCGCGAAGCCATTTCGCGGGAGGTAATATTGCAGTGATAAAATCTGCGTATATTGTGCAACAGAAATGTAAATACTATGAATGTGTACGAATTGGAACTTTTCCAGCTTTCGACAAACGCTCTCGAGGGTAGTGCGGATAACCGAACATCCTCGAAGTCGGTGAACTTTCCATCATCATAGTCTCTTTTCAGATGATATCTCATATACCCCAAGATTTAGGTCAATAAAATGGAGGTTTTCTCTATGTATGTATGTATGTATGTAAAAGATCTAGCACATTTTAAATCGCAGTTAAGTCGTGATTTAATGTGCACACTGTCGGATGCTATTGCAAAAACAGGGGTGCTAGCTAGCACGTACCAATGATGAAGACGTCATTGTGAATTCTTTGTGGTGGTCCACGGGATTTGTTGGCGAAAAGTTGGCGACCTTCGCGCCACAATTCGAATTTCATTCGTATTCATGTGATGGTGCGTACCCCCTCCTTTGCGAATACTGAATCAAAAATTTCTATTAAATTATGAGCTCAGAGACTCTTTTCTGATTCTTCGCACCCCACCCGTAATGCTATTATATTGTACGTTTCGTTTGAGCCTACCAAATATGTACATGCATATTCGTAGCGTGGCGTTATATGGATATAGCCGTAGAATTTTTTTTTTATTTTTATTTTCCTCTCAAGGTACCCGTATATTCGCCCGTTAAAAATGTACACGTCTTTTTAAAGTTTTATTGTATTTAAAATACCCTATTTTTAAAAACAAATCTCTTAAGAATATTAATTATTTTCTACGTCGAAAATTCCCACACGCTGTTGAGTATCCTGTAAAGTGCGTGTAGGTGAGGGCCCCGTTTCGAGTACACGTCTCTAGACAGTTCCGCAACAAAGAGGGTGAGGGCCCCGAGAAACAGGAAAAGGAACGTGGAAAGTGGAAGAGAACGGAAGTGTGGAAAAGTGGGATATTGAGGAACATGCCCGCATATTAGGAACGTGGTTAAGTGTGGTGCGCCGGATGTCCTCCAAAGCGACACACGTGGATTTTTCTCAATTGTGTGTACAGAGTATTCGGAAAAAAATGTTATAAATTTTAATACTTCCATGTATTGATTGCATAGACGTACCTGCATCTGGTGTAGGTACAGCTATACGGTAAAATGTTCACCATTCGTGTGCATCCAATTCCATTTGCATCCGTCGAATGATATATCTCATGACTACGTACAACTAGCGTTTCTTTTGAACCTTGTGCTTATATTGATTTTGGCATATATGAGAATCAATTTGAGACGCACAGTTTAAAATTCAGTCCATTATTTATTTATTTACGAAATTTTATCACATTAACCTTACAGTTTCCCAAATCGTTACTGTGGCCAAGCAAGTAAATCTTAAAACACACAAATGTAGAACAAACAAAAATAAAATTTAGAAATATTAAAATTTTATATTTAAAAACCTTCCATAACTAACATTAAATAAGTCAATGTGTATGGCAACCTGGCTGAGTAATTTAATGGCTCTTACAACGGGAGGCATGGCTAGCATGCCAGTACTAGCCATTGGGATGGATAACAAATTACGTCCCCTGAGGAACCTAAACTGACATAGTACGTCATAACTTGGTTCATCAAGAATTTGCGGATTATGCACCAGGCCAATCAATAATTTGTGAAAATTTTTTCCCAGATAAAGCTGTCGACGTGACTCCAGGGAATTAAATCCTAACGCCCTTAGCAACAATGCACTACGGTAAAGCTACGCATATCTCCTATACAGCCTTGCGTAAAGAGATCTGAGAAACCTTTTCTGCACCCTTTCCAATTTTAAGCGGTGTGCTCTATTACTAGGACTCCAAATAATTAACGAAAATTCCAGAATGCTCCGTACTAATGATTCGTAAAGAATCCCAAGCACCAAGGTACTCTGAAACTAGCATTTTAGTCGCTCTTAAGCCGATAATCTCAATGTGCTGACTAAAATCAAATTTTATTGAAAAATTGACTTCCAGATAATTGAAGCTATCCACCGAGTTCAAATCAGTGCCACTAAGATGATAATGAGACACATAACGATTATATGATCTACTAAAACTCGGCGAACAACATTTTTGAATGTTGAACAGTTCAAAACTCCATCTATGTATGTATGCACATATGTACATACATACATACATAGGTCCAACTGTAGAATCATTATCCGACTCAACTACTCTAAAAAGTTTGAGATCATTAGCAAACAAAGCAAACAGTACATACGTGTCCATTAATAAATATCATTGAACTTGATTGAATTCCGAATCGAAATAAAATGTGACAGTGATTTTCCCTGTAAGGTGTGAAATTTCCCTCGTAGTTGATTTTGTATCGTCACGTCTAAGTTACAATTATTACAATGAACCATGGATTTCTTAGAAACGTTTCACGTTATCCGTTCCTTGAGTCATGCAATGAAGGAGACCAGCTCACTTCCTCTCATTGTTTTCGGTCACCGCCAGGTCATGCTCCGACAGGTGTTCGCCGACAAATCGACGACAAAAGAAATAAAAAGTGTCTCGGTGAATCATCGCTGACCCCGTTTCAACCCGAAAATCTCGTTCAATTCCATAATGTGCCAAAAATTGAACATCGTTAATACTATAATTTGAACACGGAGGCTGTTTTGTGTTTGTTATGCGTGTCGTGTCACCTAATTATTCCTTGAATCCAACTGTCGGACACTATTTTCCACTGAAAGGAATTCATTGTCACAAAGGATTCAATGTTTCATTACGATGCACTCTGTGTGACCCTCAATGCGAATGAACTGAATTGTTCATCCATAGTAAATTCAAAGCAACGTTTCTCTTGTCATTTCAAGTGACACAGTTCTATGTGTGTGTGTGTGTGTGTGTGTGTGTGTGTGTGTGGTGTGACCACCGCCAAATCTGTCCCATTTTCATACATCATTTAGATATGTTTGTACGCGGCGCAGTTGCGGTGGGCGTACAGGCTTTTGTGCGCCGCCGCGCGCACGGGGTTAAAGCGAAATTTTGCAGTCAGCCAGCGTAAACACTAATTATCATGGAAATTTCGGGGCTCAAAACATTAAGCGAGGGTCGTATCCCCCGACGTGCGCCATATTTCACGAGGATTTTTCAGGAGCGCCTCACACTCCTGAAAACGCAAATCGATCTTTGATGTCGAAAGAAAACGCGCGCCACGCTCGCTCTGGCGAAATAGTGGAGCCAAAGGTCACGAGGTCCTGTCTGTGTAACGCTCGAAATTGTTCACTTCTGGCATTGTACCAAATTAAAGTTATCATAGACTTTTTCCATTCTGCTAGTATATAAGCCGATTACCATATTTTCCTTTTGAATGATGAGTTTGAGTAAATACGTGATATGTTATATTTTACGCTTTGAAAATCAACGGGTGGTTTTGAACCCCGGTGTTGCAAGCTTAATTTATTAATCAGGTCAAAGTATTGTTTAGTCTTTGGGTTATTCAAGTTATGAGAGCGTCATAGACAGAGGATCTAAGCAAATTATGTATGTGGATTGTACATACATATACGCTGGAAAATTCCTTAAAAAAAACTGTTTTGTATGGCCATACATAATTTATCATATTACCTGTATAATTTCTAATCCCTTGACAACTGTTGTTTTCCATTCAATTTAGTGAAAATTCTATACTGTTTCATAGCTCTTGGCTCCTTGGGTTGCTGAATCTCGCTAATCTTCGGGGAACTTTCAGGCTCATTAGTATGTAAAGCTCGACTTTGAAGCTTTCCAAACTAACGTAAATAATCGCAGTTCAAGGTTACCTCTGTTAAATTAACAAACAAACAGCGCTGTGTATAAAAAATCGATTGCATTAAGAAGACAATACTTTATCTACCTACACATGCATATGTATACTACATACGTACGTATACAAGGGTAAAGTAAAAATTATCCACTGCGAGTGTGAACCTATTAATCTTGACTCACATTCGCGGTGGTTTCGTGAAATATTAAGACGCCTAGACTTATGTGAACCTTAAATATATATTTTCGGTGTTACTTTTGTCCCTTTGGGACATTCCTCGCGTATCGCACATCTACTCAAGCTGTCCTCCCGCCCCTTTTTTCTACACCCCACCTTCTCCGGTTTTAGCTTCGTATATTTTCTTGATTCCGTAGGACACAGACGAGTGGAGACCTCGGGGCGAAATTGATTTACATAATTCGGACTTTGTTTTAAACGCGTCGCTTTGAATAATAACGGTCTCCTCTGGAGATTCAAAGAAATACACAGAGGCTAGAAAAAAAAACATAAAAGCGAGATGGGAAGATGGAAATAAGAAACTGAGTAAAATAACAGTTGAAGTGTTACTACTGTTGCTCTCAGTGTAAACATCATGAATTGATGCATGAGCATTTTTAGAAAATGATTTATTAATTTTGTTAAGTAATTGTGTGAGTAATCTACCCTCGCTCAAAGTGAAACGTATGTATAATTTGAATTTTTAATCGTTCGACAATCATCAGCGACAAATTAATGTTTATTGTGTTGACGCACTTCATTACCAATGGAAAACCTCGGTTTACCGCCAGCGTATGTTCGGGCACGTTGTTTTACAATTATGTTTATTTGTAAAAATCGTCACGATATTAAAACGCAAAACACAAAAACAATAATCGCCCGCCTATTTTGCATCCCTTTGAATATTAAGTCCTCATAATGGCCTGCGGTACGAGAATAAAAATAACGAAAAAAAAAATTACACAGAGAAGAACCGTTTTGTAGGAAAAAAGGATTTCTCCCACTTGTTTATTCTCGTTTCCACCGATTTGAATACAATTAGCCCCTGGCAAGGTACCCGCGCATTTCCATCCCCTCTGCTTTCAGTCTGGGCCTTGGGCAATTAGTGTGGTGGGAGAGGGAAAACACCCGACACCGTAAAATAGATCTTTAATTATTTTCTTTTCTCCTCTTTTGCACGGTATGGATTTTTTTTTATATTTTTTCAGGCCATTCCGTAACCACCGAACGACATGAAAGTCCTTAAGCTTTTTCTCCTCTACACGAAATACATGCCCTACTCTGTCACCCCTCTTTTACTCCCCCCCCCTTCATTATTTCAAAGCGCCGTTCTTATCGTTGCACAATTTCCCCTTTATTCTTATGTTCTTGTGCTACTTTTTAACGAATACTTTGTCTCTTTGCAGCTCCTCCAACTTCCGTCGACATATTGGGCTATGCTCCCAATTCCAAGATTGAAATTCAAGAGAATCTCGAGTTGACGCTAGAGTGCCAAGCGCGCAGCTCAAAACCGGCAGCCAGGCTCGTTTGGTACAGGGGAAGAGAAGAGCTCAAAATTGGTAAGCTTTGTATTCATTTTAATATTTTAGATTAAAACTAGCATAATTTTTGTAACCACTATACGACGCGACGTATTCGTAGATAAAGTTATCTTTCTTTCTTCAGCGTATTACAATTATTCTTTGTTAAACCAATCGAATGTTTGAAAATAGATCAAGCATTTTAATTACGATTTTTGTCAATAATTGTTGACAGAAAAACAATTATGTAAAACTTTGAGGTTCAACCACACATACTACATGGGTTATATGTGAGATAAAATTATATTCATATTATGTGTGGGTGAAAGTTAATCGACAAGATATGGTGGAATAAATGCGTTAAATCTGTTTCCGAACGAATTTAGGCCCCATTATATACGAAAATATGTCCTTTATAATTGCATCGTTAAAACTTGGTAACGGAAATTTTCTTTGGCGAGTTGTAGCGGTAATATTCCGCGCGAGTGAACTAATTATACATCTTCGTTCGCTGCGCTAGAAAATGCGCTCGCTCAACAATGAACTGTCACAACTTAACTCTCTTTATATATTTTTCCGCCGTCGTTGCTTTTATTTTCGTCTATTTCTCGCTTTATCGCTGTCGCTGGTGTTGTTGAGCCCTGTTTCAGACCTTTTGTTTTATTTTTGTAAAACTAATTTTATGATTAATCTCCGGCCACTCGCCTCTCGGCGCATACGAATAATAAATACCTTTAATATACATATGTACATAGTTTTCGCACATATTAAATTAAAAACGGTCGCATTTTTCTTTTGCGTTTACTTAACCCTGCAATTTTTCACTTTATTTATATATGGACAAAGCGGCGAACGTCGTGATATTTTTATACATATAAAAATATGTACAATGATTATTGTATGCGAGTGTAAATAAATACTTGGACAGATGTGAAAATTTGAGGTAACGCTCAAAGTGGCGATGTCGTCGATGAAAAATTGCGTTTCACGCTCGACCGAAACAGGATAGGTACGGCGATTAAGTGAAAAATCCCAAGGAAGAGGAAGGAAAATAATATGAAAACAAATGGTGCGGAAAAAATGTATAATTTCCTGGTGGATGCGAGGGGTATTGCGGCGAAAGGAGAATAAAGAGCGACGAGGGGACCAAATCTGCTACACCCTAATAATCACATTATGTTCGATGTACAGATATATGTATGCGTTCATATTTGTATTGACCTATGTACATATATGGATGACTTAAATAGTATAAATTAATTTTCGTTTCCATACCGTTAATGAGTAATTCTAATAAAATGATGCGAGTTATTCAATTTTTATCTGCCCCTTCCCTATAATCTTTATTTTCTTGCGAATTTATATCAGGTTTTATTGAAGAATTTACAGAATGCCGTTATTAAAGGGCCTGCCGGTTATTCGGGAAATTCCCCTCTTCCCTCCCACACTTGAATGTTCGCGTTCGACGCAACCCTTTTGTCTCGGCTGCCCGTTTCTTCAAAAATACGGAAATAATAAATATTTCATAATATATAATAATTTATATAATAATTAAACACAGAAGTGAAACTGTATCGGCAGCCGGCATTAATTCCGACATCATAAAGCGGACTATGGCAATTTTACAAAGTGACATTGTTAACTTAAAGCTCAAAGGCTACTCGTGCATATTTTAATCAAAAATACACGACTCCAAAACTCGTCACATCCCTCTCTCCACCCTTTCGCAATATAGCACAGTAAATAATTAATGTAGAATTAAATAAAACTTTAATTGAATTCAAGGAACGAGCGTCACTGTACAGCAGTGGTCTTCAACCTGGGCGTTAACCGCCTACCTCTGAGCGTTTCTTGATTCTTAGTGGGCGCTAGGACAATATTGAAGAAATCCAAAAGAAATAAAACTACTTCGCAGAGGGCGAAAAACGATATTTTTTACTTGGCTGGAATATTTTTGAAGTTCAATGATATTTATCTGCGTCTTCGGGGTAAATTAGTGACACTTATTGATTGTAAAAAGGCTATCGATAAATTAGCACTGTTCAAGCAAAAAAATATCTTGCCGAAAGAATTTCATCAATTTCCAGACTAATTATCAATAAAAGATCACCCTACAACTGCTGTTATAAATGCATTTGCAGATCATATGCACGGTCTGAGAACTGACATGATCACTCGATTCAGTGTCCTGATAAATTTCAAGATCGATTCATGGATGATGGATCCATTCAAAGTAAATGTATCTGATGTAGATTTTACGTGTCAAGAATAAATTTTAGAATTGCATCATGATGACGAATTCAAGTTTGATTTTAATCTGGGAGGATATTTACCACTCTGGCAGAATAAGATCTTCTATTTATCCTCAATTGTGGAGTAAAACTTCGTTAATACTACTGGCTTTTCCAACTTCTTATTTAGTTGAATCATGTTTCAGCGCAGTTAATCGTCTCCTCACAAAACGGAGAAATCGCTTGTGCATATCAGAAAGGCGAGATCTTCGTCTGACTTTATCATGTTTACAGCCTGATATTGAAAGTCTTGTTAAATCTCATCATTTACAGATGTCGCATTAAATAAATTGTATAAATACATTATTAATAATCTTTTAATAAATGTTGATACTGAAAATATTTGGGTTTGATGGTTTTTCCTATAATCTCGATTAGCAGAATTTGTCACTGTTGTATTTTTTTTTATATATACAGGTAGGCGGTTAACATGTGTATTACAAATTAAATAATATTAAAAAACTGGGCGCTGACCGAACAAAGGTTGAAGACCACTGCTGTGCAGTCTACGTCTGCGTAGACCGTGTTTATTTGCTTAGTTTTTATGAGATTCATAAGATATTTTTAGTTTTCTCTGTTTTAAATTTAATTCTAGGCTTCACAAAATTACATATGAATTCGCGTGATTTTTATTCGTACGTGCTTTCAGCTTTTAAGCTGAAAATTCGCTCAAAATCGAGATTTATCTGAAAACTTTCGCTTAATAGGAACACCATCCAGTTCAGATGTGCTCGCGATATATATTTTTCGCGTCCATTCAAAGAATTTCGGTTTACTTTTTTTTTTTTTTGTAGAAATATTTTTCACCATCACTTCTGAGCCGGTAGGTACCTTATTATTTCAGACCTGAATAATGGTCACAATCCTCTCATAATTCATATCGCACCGTGGCGCGGAAAAACTTCTTTTGAAAACTTCCACTCCACTCTCTTATTTGCATTTTTCTCCGACTGCTTCACTACACAGTATATGTACGTACACTTATACGATTTCATATTTATTTCGAATACACGGTGTTCTCGAAAATTTACACCAAACATCTCGTACGCGGGGTATCGTTTTCGTAGTGCCAACCAACGGAATCGATTCCAAATGGACGTTTCAAAGTGAAATTTCCTTTTGAGCACACATCCTTGTCATCGTAGAAACCCATGTCACAACATATTCCGCTGAATAGACGCGACTTTGTATCGTGCGACACACGCTCATTGGAAATCAATACTCGAGTTTCGTTAGACAGTCAAAGTGCGCGGTGTAAAAATTAAAAATTAAGTCATTAAAACGCGCCAAAGCCAAAGCAATGTGTTTTCGGTGTGCAAATTTGCGGTAGCGTGATGATGTTTACACACACAGAGGTTCAAACACGCATTGCTCTGTGTAAACGCGTTAAAACATTTACGCACTGTAATAGTGAAAGCCTTTATTAATAACGCGACAAACGCGATTTATTTTCCCGGGCGTTGTTAACACGTCAAAGCTGGAAAATTTGATAAGATCGCGTGACACCGCCATAAACAGCACGGGAAACTATTTTCCCATTAACGCCGCACAAAAGTTATAATAACGCCTTATTGAAATTCAGTATCAAAAGAACATGTAATATTGTTGAGTTCACTTTGGTACGAAACGTACAAATCGTCGACACTAATCTCAGTTGAATCTGCCGTTTGTTTTATTTTTCGATTTGAAATCGGTCAGACAATATGTAAAGTCGCGTACTTATTAGCGAACCGCGCGTGCAATGCAACAGATATTGTAAATGTGTACGCGTTCGCGCGCGCTCCGCAACGTTCGTGGCGATCCACTCGGTGTCGTTTTTTCGCGCGTTTGTACATGGCGTCCACATTAGCGTGTATTGCATTACACGCGCTGTTCGCTAATGAGTACTCGGCTCTACAGTTTGTACAAATTTTATATACCTGCACACAGTGTATACAGTACATTATACATATATACATACGTACATATACATATATCAAATGAAAACAGTTTTGTATCGGGCGAGTGGTGCACACTCGCCCGGCCAAGTTATAATCTCGACTAATTGGCAATCGTCCTTCCCTCGTCCACCTCTTCCCCTTCTCTCTATGCTGGTGCTCCGACTGAAAACAGAGAAAAGTTTCATCCCTCTTTTCTTTGTTTTTCTTGTTCGCTGCTTATACGGCGACGAGCCGGGAAAAGGTTGTACTTAACTGCTTCCCCGCCGTCCCGCGCCCGAATTGGCCCATTTTTTATGGAGAATTTTAGTGCACATTTCTGCCTTTTACTCCCATCGCACCCCCCATCCCTACCCCCTATTCCTTTGATGGTCTCTATTCATATCTAATTCACTAGTCGAATTCGCGCATGAGTCGTATCGGGCATCCTTATTTAGATAACGGCCCCTAACATACTGGGCGAATACGATACGAATGTATTCATGCGCTTTCGGTCTCTGTATATTATTCGTTGATTTGATAGGAATATTTGTTTTTTGATGTGATTGTCTAGTACATATTCTGAATTCAATTTTAAAATAGCTTACTTTTCGTTCGCAAAACATTCAACAATACGGGCAAGCGGAGAAGGGGGAGAGAGTGAGCGAGAGAAAGAGGATTCTGGCCGAGATCGATGTGCTCCATTAATCTAACTAGCGCCGGTGCCGCGTTATCTAAACAAAGTTGCTTTTCTTTAATTGTGGGGTAACTAAGCTTAGTTTCGCCCCGGCGGAAAGCTCCGGCCCCGGCCAGATAAAGGAAAACTTCCCGGGAGCCTGGAGCCGTGAAAGAGACAACCTATCCGGATATGGGAAAATCGATGAAGGCAGAGAGAGAGGCGAGAGACGTACGTGAACCGTTCAACATTAGCGTGTATTAAAAATTTCGTAGGCAAACATTCCGCGTGATCCATTTATTACGCAACCGTAATGGACTTTGACTTTGATCAACATTTTCCCTCGGTCTCGCGTCGGAGCTTTTGAAAATGTTGCTGGTGTGTGTTGTATTAAATTTCGCTTTATAAAGTTGATTCGTATTATGCATTGGTGATTCGGACTTTTTATCTCGCTATCGGTCCCTCCGCCGAGCGGGTAGATTGTATTATTTAGCATTCGAAAACCTTATAGGTATATTATTTAAAATTAAATATTTTGTTTCAGATCGTCGCAACGATGAGGTTGTTGAAATTGAGGCCAAGAACGGCAACGCAAAGGCGAAACGCTACACAGTCAAATCCAGGTAAATATGCGCATATTTTATTTAACCTTTTAACTAGACACTATTTATTCAGCACTGCACAAAAAAATTATTCAAATATTCCAATTAAATGTGAAACAAAATTGAAGGCAAGGGACGGTTCAAAGGTTAACCGTTTCAAATAATTCACTAGTTAAACATTCTATACGTTGACTATTAATATGGATGAATGGATAAAAAGTGAGCCAGGCTCAGTCGTTCGAGCGAAGGTTCGGGTTTCGATCCCCGTATGTTGAAATGATTTTCTCACCGGTTTTTTTCAACATTAACTATCGTCATTGGCAAAATCCTGGACATTGTTAAATCCCGATCAGCCGACTCCTGTTATGATTTTCCAATTAATGTGATGGTTTAAGTTGGCACCTGCTATCCATTATTCATATGTCAACCTGTTATTGGGTCTGGATCCTTGTGTTCATAAGCCTTGTAGACTCGCTCGCTGTGCCTCGCAATATGTGTACCATTTACTTCGGCTTCCTCGTTAAGTTGCTTCTCAACATGTGTACAAGGCTTGAGACATGTCCCTTAACTTTCTCCCCAACAAAATAAAAAAAAATTATACATGCAAAATTTCAGATTAATATTGTATATGATAGTTTTGCTGGAAAAACCTTCCAAAGATAATAGAAAATTGCGTGACTTTCCAAGGGAAGTACCATTTCCGGTTGACGAAATTTTTTGAATTGTAATAGCCGGAATAAAATACCTATAAATATGAGATTTCATTCTGATAGGATAAATGGTTTTTGAGTTACATACATATAACGATTCTACACACAGACATTTTCCAAATATCATAAAAACGTGATCAGTAGATGATACCTGATACAAATCCATCAAAATCGAGGTCGAATTTTCGCACAATCACAACAACTTATCCAATATGGATAAAGTAAAAAATAGTATTTTTTAAATGTTTACTCTGGAGAGAATTGTATAAAATTGTTTTGCATTGTATGTATAATATTATGTTAGTGTTATCATATGGTTACTATTTTATAAAATACTCGCACAATTTCCCAACCCCCTAGTATAAAGTAGCGACCGCTTTTAATAAAACCAAGTGAAAAAGGAAAAAAATAAATATTCAATCATCGAGACACCGATTAAAAATGAAAATTGCATTGTAGTCTTTTTTTTTAGTCAACTGTTTTAGACGGCGACCCCACAGAAAACCTTTCGCTACCCCATTTGGGTTATCGTATAGACACTATACAATAACGATTGAATACTTGGCGTATATGATAGACATTTTTTCCATTTTGTAAATTTAAATTGTGAGTTGTAATTTTCGAGGAAAACGGCTTTTCCGCACAACGGCGACTACACACCTTATTGTCGAGTCGAACGAAAGCCCACATTTTCCGCATTTCCCGGGAAAAGTACTGCCGGGTACAATGTTCACGCACGTGTCGTGCAGCCGGTCCGATGCGGTTCCCGGGAATATCTCGAATTTGCGAGACACATAAATATGAGTGGTGTGCACCGGCGGCAGTAACGCTGAAATCTGAATATGAATGCCGGTACGTGTGCGACCGACGTTGCGCACCCCTGGCCACAATGGGACACGTAATGCATTCGCGCTCATTGTGCGGACCCGCGTGAAAAATGG
The DNA here is from genome assembly GCA_022651745.1 of Parapsyche elsis. NCBI lineage: Eukaryota > Metazoa > Arthropoda > Insecta > Trichoptera > Hydropsychidae > Parapsyche > Parapsyche elsis. The sequence continues at coordinate 6,949,109 of JAGVSN010000003.1, read as the reverse complement.
AATACCGATACCGACCGGGGAGGGGGTTGTCTCTTTATCAAAATGTATATGAGAAAATTCCTTTATCTATACGGTCGTATGTCGGTGGTGAGTGTATGCATGTACCCACGCTCGAACTTCTCTTATATGTACATACATACATACATTTAATGCACTGGTTTTAGGTGCCTGGATTCGCACATGCTAGTATGTATGTACATAGTTTTGAAAATTTGATTCCTAAAAATTTGAATGGTACTATTATAGGATGAGATTCAAACATCAATTTCATGTTTTTGAATTTCTGATTGATTGATCTTTCCGGAATTACCTCACTAGTAGCTAACGATCTGGTTGGTAGGTAGGTAGGTAAGAAGGATTACAAGAATGTCATCTGAACTACGATCACTACCTATACATACACTACATGCTCAAAATCTCGAATCCCGACCACTACCATGATTTTTTCCATAAAAGTAACATTCTAAATATGAAATGGTAATTACACTTTGCAAAAAGTTGGATATCACCTTATAATGAAGTAAATAAACGATACATTCATTATTCATTGTAAAAACTGCCTGTTATGACGTGTGAATGTGAAACTTGGATGCTAAATTCAAGAATGCTACGTAAGATTCAGCGCACACAGAGAAGCATGGAAAGATGTATGCTTGGTATAACGAGAAGAGATCGTAAGAGGAATTAATGGGTAGGACTAGAAATGGGCTAGGACACGTAGCGAGAGGAATGGATGGCAGATGGACGCGAGAAATACTGGAATAGTATCCGAGAGGATGTGAAAAAAAGCAAGGTAGACCGAGTGGAAGATGGGCTGATGAATTGAAAAGAATGGACGGAGTCGAGTGGGTGCGGATTGCTCAAGATACATAGACAGGAATGGAAGAGGATTGGAGAGGCCTTTATCCAGCAGTGGATGGTGGACAGCTTAAAATGATGATGATTATGAAAAATGCGGACCACCAAAATTCTCTCGCGGACCACCGGTTGGCGACCGCTGCACTACCCTATAACGAAAGGTAGAAGAGAATGAGTCTCACCTCTTTGGAATCACGTCTGTCTATCTGTTGGGATGAATCGTAAATGATTAACACTATCATCTTAAAACTATGTAGGTTCTAAACGGAGGCTATGACTCACGTGCTATAATTAGCCAATATTAAATCTTAAAGTGCTCCCGACTTTGCTAAATTGTTACATGTTGTATTATAAAGCGCCATCTATACAACAACTATAAAAACTATTAAATTTAATATTATTTTTCAGTACGGGTGATGAGAACACTCCGGTGATATTCAACGGGCTTACACTACTAATAAATATAAATGTCCAATAAAAAACCTCCTCACGTTCGATTAAAACGCTCATCTCAGAGGTCATACTGTGAGACTCCTAAATGACAAATGTAACAAAATTGTCAAAGACTCATTCTTTTGATAGTGGTAGAAGTTTGGAAACGCTTCCCAAATCAGCTAGTAACTTCTGAAAATATAAATCTCTTTAAAAATTATCTCGACATGTTTTTGAATATATGTAAATAGATTTTTGTAATCCTTCAAATGTAAATAACTAAATAAATAAAAATAAATATTCCCATATGTTTTTTAATAAATAACTGAAAAGTTAATGCCTCGTCGCACTCAAGTACGCTATGGGTTTAAAAGTGTCATAGGAAGTACCTCTACAAAATTTAGTTTCAATTAATCAAAGGGTGTGGAAATGTACAACAATCGATCATACAGATATTGGATTGTATAATTTTAATTTTTTCAAATGAAATTCAACTATATAATATATCTTTGAAACCTAATACATATAGCACATCTTCGAAGATCCTATTTCTCTGAGGGAAATTGGCGAAAGTGAATGTCGTCGAATTTTCCACATCCCGAATTTATCACTCGATCGTATTTTTTTCCGCTGGTGGCTTTTTCGCTCAATATACTCAAAGGGAACATCAATTTTTCCGCGTGTTCGCCGTTTTTTTTTTCCGCATGCAATTCTCAAAACGCGCGCCTCGTCGCGTAAGGGTTAAGCGCGAAATAAATAAACGGCTCGTTTGGCGCTACGCAAACGCGCCGTTATAACGATTGATAGTCGATAACGGTCGAATTTATAAAAACGGTTTTCGCGTTTATTGGAATTGTGTACTAATTTCTTTAGTGTGTAACAATGTACGTGTATGTATAGGTATACATACATACATATGTGAGGGTCGTATGATAGCTCTCCGCGAAACTGTTTCGTTTTATGACTGCTTTAGCTATAAATCGTTCATAGATGTCCGATGGGATTTCAAGGAAATGCTCTCTAAGCATTTTAAGTGATCTTTGTTTCCTCTACATTTATTTATGTTTACTTTTATGTTCAATTTGTATTAAGTGAATATATACTGAACCTACATTTTTTTTTTTTTATTGAATACATTCTACCTATACGTGAAAATATATCAAGCATAACGATTCTAATAAATTTCATACATTTATACGCAATAAAAATATAGAATAAATCATTTAGGTATATCCATTTCTTTTGACGTTTGAAAAACGTTATTATATCATTACTTTTACTTCTGCGAATACATTCAACTTAAAATTGTATCATCCTTCGCAAGTCGCCTCAAACGATCTTCAATTAAATAACCTCCCACATAAAAACATTATGTGGGGCACTAATTAATTGTACACGGTCGTCGTTTGTGAGAAAATTATTTTTTCTTAAAACAGATACGAGAACAACCTCCGACATTTAAAAATTCGTCCTTTACGGCCTTTTCCCGCCCCCGCGATATTTCACGAAAGGGATGAAGGCGCGGGGAAGGGGTGGGGTGAGGAAGGGGCGGAAAAAACAGATTTGCGAACTGGGAGCGGCCTCCGTGATATAAGGGCAGAATTGAAAATATAATGTAAAAACTTTGAGAATGGATTTTTTTATGATAACCGATGTTAGGCGCGTGTTTTTCCTTCGCGAGAGGGGAGGTGGGGAGATGTTGCAACGATTGCCGGTACGAGTATCATTTTCTGAAGATTTTTTCAAAAAAAAAAAAAAGTAATAGTTTACCACTACATGTACGAATATCCACACTAAAGCTAGAAACTCGCAGCCATACAACAACTTTGAATTATCAGTTTTATTGACGACGATCAAAAAAGTTCACCATAAAAAAATGTTTGTCTCAATAATATATTATTTTATATACGTACGTATGTATGTAGAATTGTGAAATTTATGTAAGCACACACGGAAATAAAACATGACATTTGATGTGAGTATTATATTTTCCCTTTCGCGATGAGATATAGTTTCGAATGATTGGTTGAATAGTGTCCGGATGATATATTGTTTCAGGTAACCGTAGATCCGTTTTATTCCGTGCAAATCTCTAACCGAAACGGAAAGCGTTTTTCCAGCGCGAGACCAGGTGTGAGGTGAGAAAGGGTTACGTAAAGGGGGAAAATCGATACACAAATGAATCAGGACGACGCAGATGTGGAATCACTGGTTTAGAGACGCACAAGGCGAGAGAGGAAGCGGAAAGGAAGGAAGTAGGAAGTAGGAAGTTTGCGGACGCAAATGTTAATGAGCCCCGTGTTTGCGGACCGAACAAAAGATGATAATGAGAGATTGATAAGGCACGTACGTTGCAGTGAAGGGATCGATCGGCTTTACGCAGAGCTTAAACGTAGGTCCTTACACCTTAATGGACGATAGGGAGACTTGGGTATTGTGCTGCGTGTCAGATTTTCCCCTTATTAATTAGAATATGAAAAAATCGCATAGAAGTAAAACTTCGTTGCAATTTAAAGCAAGTGAAATGTACAAGAAGGAATACAGGGGTGAATGTGAATTTGAAAGAATTGTGTACACAAATGCATCGAAAGTTGAGGCGAGCCACACACATACATATGCATTTTGATAATGATTGGACTGAAGGAACATGCTGTATTTCACAAAACAATAGTGTCTCTGTACACTCGTAACGTGTAAACGCGCGAAAGTTATTGTTGCATGTAGTGAAAATTCGTATTATTCACCTATTCACAGACACTACGCACGCGCGTTGTGTGTGTGTGTGTGTGTGGCTCGCCTCAACTCTCGGTGCGCGACCTGTAACTGACGTCTAGCCGAGAAGTGGGAGTACCCGCTGGCCGTTACTGGTTTTCGTGTCGTACCACGCTTCGATGAAACATTTACTACAATTAGGGGCGGTGCGGGGTGCAGAAGGGACGCTCGAATTTTCGGGGCGGATCTCTCTTTCGCACGAACGCGAATGAACAAGAGAGAGGGCAATAGACTACCTGCAAACTGAAGGAGTGGGGATATGCGTTACAGCTTATCGCTCGCTCCGTTTGTATGGAACGTTGGATGAACCGTTTTTACTCTACCGAGCGAAAAGAAATCTTACTTTAAAAACGTTAAAGCATCAAGTAACTGCTTATTATATCGGAAAATACCGGTATCAACTGTCGTTTCGTTCCAGTGAATGTTTTACGATATTGTCGTATGTTATGAGATCCAATGCAATATTCCGAGTATCTGAAAAGTATTTCTATGAAAACAATTGAAATGTCTAGCTGTTTGTATACACACGGTAGACGCTGAATGCGTTGAAAATAAATCCGTGGCTCTGAGCGGGTTCAACCCTTAGCGCGCGGCTGCTCGTCGACGACGGCCATATTTAGCATATTTTTCCGGGCGAACGTCTCTTAGCCCCGAATATGCGGAATGCAAATATGTGTATAACAGAATTTATGCCTAATACATATTCCGTTTTGTCTCGCCTTGCGCTGTGATTTTGCCGTCAATAAAGTTGTGAGACTGATTTTTGGCGACTTGCGTTACAAATTAATATACGCATGCTTGAAAATGATGTGACACGGCAAATGTCGTTCGTATTCTGTTTGTTTATTTTACCTTTTTACACGTTCATTTACTCACTTTATATTCGTGACGTGAAAATCTATTCCACACGTTAAACATTATAATAAAAAAATCAATAGGAGCGATTTGACGTATGACAGCTAAAGTGTTGTCTCACGTCGCGTGAAAAAAAAAACCGATGCATCATTGAAAAATCACACGTCCGTTTTATTATTTTCACAAATGTGTACATTTTTTTTTTTGATTTTCGTGAATAACGTTAAATTCCGGGGTCACTTTTATCTAGATATGAGTTTGCGAATGCGAACGCGATTGTTGACGTTTAATTCGAAGCGCGAAACCTACACAATCCCTTTTATTAATTGTAAACAAGCCTGAAAAAAATTTTTTTAAAACAACAACGTTTTCCAACGTGATTTATCATGAAATATTTTACAAAATTAATGCGAAAACGAGAGTCGCGCAATCGTTAAAAAAATATAATAAAAGCCGCTCGTTTTTGTGGGTTTGTTTGCGCGTTGATATCACCGAGCGTATGTTGACATTCGAAAAGCCGTAAACACCTACGAGATTGTATATATTTCGTTATTTCCCCTAGACAATAAAAAAAAGGTAATATTCCCTATTTATGTCGTTGGTATAGGGGAGGGGTTGTGTGGGGAGTTGAACACGCTTACAATACGCGTATAAGCGATACGGCGAAACGGCAAACAACAATGAAATTCGGTGTCGTAAATACGTAACAGTTTATATATACGATATATTGCACAATAAATATAACGAAAATATGTACTTTGTGTAATAATATTATTTTTTTCACCGGAGACGTAGACGATGAAAATAAATTGCGTATTTATGATGAGTCACCGCACTTTACGGTCGTACCGTTTACGTAGACGCTCGAATAAAATTCCTTTAACAATGATATACGATTTTTACGCTTCGTGCGTTTTCTGTGCAAATATTTGAAAAGCCTTGTTGTCTGCGTATGAATGCATCGCATTTTTGTAGTGTATTTGCGAAACATCGTCAAATTCCAAAAAAATACAATGGATTTGATCAAATTCATACAAACTCGATACAAACATGGAATGTCTAAATTGAGTTATAACAATATATTTATGAGCTTTGAAGTTTATACATATGTTATATGTACATGTGAAATACTCCATAAAGTGAATTAAATATTATTTTTGTTTTTTTATATCATCGGTACATTATTACTCATTTATGTTGTTTATGTGTGTGTGTGCTTCGAATTCTACCATTAAATCTTCGCCATTTTTTCCTTTTTTAGGATCCAGCTGAAGCCTACTTCCGAAGACGATTACGCGGATTTAACCTGTGAAGCCCGACACGAGGCCCTCCCCCAGGACCTCCCCATGAGGACCACGGTTCAGCTCAGCGTTCTATGTGAGTATTAAGAGAGTCAAAAAAACTCACACACACACGTGTACGTGTACGTATACGTATATATTTTTTATCCCGCTTATAACATCTGACGGTAGAAATTCCTCGTTTAGACCCGACATGTCTCCCCACTGCCACTGTTAGGGAATAGGGATGCCTGGAGGACTGCGGTGATTTTTTTTTTTTTCGGTGCGGTTTAGTGTCCCAAATAAAAGCCCTATCTCCTAATAAGTGCGGTTTATGAAAGGGGAGCGCGACTATATTGCGCGCCATACGTTTTGCTTATAAAAGACCCGTAGAAAAAATGTACAAATTGTGTGATCGTACTGAAAATTGCTTTTCCTATTTTTAAATACGACGAAACAAGTTTTTTTTTTTTTTTAATACGAAAACTTGAATTAAACTTGCGCCGATGCAAATCTTCATATTTTATTCCGTATATCTATTTTTTTTTTCTGAACTGGCAATACTCTTCTCTGTTAAAACTGTCACTAGCCGGAATTATCGAAACTAAAACTTTATATGATAGTTTCACGGAAGAAAAATGTACGTAAATGTACTTGCTATAAGACCGGCAGGATCTTAAAGGAGTAACTCTACAAAGCTGTCTTTTATCATTCGAATGGTGTGGGAATTCGTAGCAAATACACAAATAAATGCTAAACGTAGTCACTGTAGATAATCATATTGTAGAGATAGTTGATAGTTATTTATACCTAGGAAAATTGGTGAAGAAGAAGAAATAAAACGAAGAATGAAACGAGTGCTTTTGGAAGAATGAACATTGTTTTTAAATCCAATGTTTAAAAAATTAAAATTATGTTTAATGAATTTTGCACGCAAAGCGTAGTCACAGTAGATAATCATATTGTAGAGATAGATGATAGTTATCTATAATTAGGGCAGTTGATGAATATGACTGGATGTAAAGAAGAAGAAATAAAACGAAGAATGACACTAGGATGGAGTGCTTTTGGAAGAATGAACATCCAACATTCCACTATGCTTAAAAAAAAAGGCATACGACCAATGCGTACTGCCAGTGATGACGTATGGATTTGAAACGTTGATGCTAAATTCAAGAATGTTACGTAAGATACACAGAGAAGCATGGAAAGATGTATGCTTGGTATAACAAGAAGAGATCGTAAGAGGAATACATGGGTAAGAGGTATGACCAAAGTCGCAGATACATATGTATGTACATATATAGCGAGAAGAATGGATGGCAGATGGACGCGAGATATACTGGAATGGCATCCGAGAGGATGTCAAAGACAGCAAGGTAGACCGAGTGGACGATGGACTGATGAATTGAGAAGAATGTGTGGAGTCAAGTGGATGCAGATTGCTCAAAACAGACAGGAATGGAAGAGGATTGGAGAGGCCTTCATCCAGCAGTGGATGATGAACGGCTGAAAATGATGATGACACAAATAAATAGAAAAGTCTAAGGTATTTAAAACGTTTTGTGAGAATATTTACGAATTTTCGTCATGCAACACAGTTTGAGAGGCTTGACCTGAAAGTGAGGGACGCGGAGCCGAAGTGGCGCCTCCGAGTGAAAAATGGCGCCTTTAATTGAGCGCGGAAGGTGATGAGACATGACGCGAGATTGATAAGCGCCGCGTACATACACACGTACATATATACGCGAAGAAAAGCGCCTCGAGGAAAATTGCCCGAGGAAAAGAGAATCAAGAGGCAGTGTCCCGTCGCTTATTTACGCCCGTGGCCGACGAGAATATAAAAAAAAAAACACGTCCGAGCCAGTTATCTTTCTCGGCTTGCATATTAATCTTGATCGCCGGATAGGCTTTACACTCGGTGCGGAAAATTTTATTATTTTTCTCTACGTCCTTTCATTTTCCAAATGAAAGCGAACCTCGCGAGAGTTGCATTCTTTATTACCAGTTCAAATGTGAGTTTCAAGTGTAACTTATAACCATAGAGTGTACATAATATGTAATATTAATATTATGACGACTTTGAACAACTAACTAGTTCTTTTCATCTCAATTGCTTGTGTTAGCTTCCGAGTAGCGAATTTCATTGGCAGTTGGATTCTATGAAACCGTGTGTGTGTGTATACATATATTGAGTCTCTCGCGAGTGGCTGAAGTTTATTTTGTATATTCAAAATTGGATAAAGCGAATGGTCGCTCGTAACCCGGCGCGTCGTAAATCGCTAAACTTACCGTCTGGCTACGTATGTACATACACATGCAACTTGCCTTTTTAAAACTCGCGATTGCATCGAATACGCTCGCGCATTTTCCAGCGAAAAGAATGCGAAACGGGCGAGAAAATTGTCATCGAAGTGCATTTTCAAACTTGCACCGTGCAAGTTGGAAAGCTGCGCTTTATCAACTTCCCAGTCGTACGTGCACCGCACCACAGCACGGTCACACTTTGAGAATAATGTTTTATAATGTTATCTTATATGCAACGTTTAAATATGCCTTCGTGCGCAGTTCAACTCTAGTGCGCTTCCACACTATATTTAATTCATACGTGTAAATGTACATTCCTTTGATGTAATCAAAGTCTTTGGATTGTGTAGTATCAAACGACCGTATTGTTGCGTTCGTTTTAATACCATTTTTTGGTTTTATGCATGTAAAGGCGCCCGCACACCGCTGCGATCAGGTAGGAAAATCTCAAGGGTGGTATGGTGGGGATTTGTATCGCATAGCCGCGATTTATTCAGTTAATAAGCCAAACAGAGCGCGCGATAGCTCAAACGACAGCAAAGTTGGCTTTTACCGCTAAATATTCAGGCATAACCACGTGGTTAACTTTAGTTTGCCTTGAAACGGGCGTAGGGGGTGGCGGGGGCGATTATATACGTCCATTATATATTTGTTAGCTGTAATATATTACGTAAAGTAGTGAAAAAATGAAATGAATTGAAACAAATTCGCAATAAATAGTGTTAGATACGCGTGTGTGGTATTAATGCACGAAAAGCTCTCTATACTAGCGTTTTCGCTAGTACTGAATACGCGCCTACACCAAGAAGGATTTTCGTCGATTCGCTCGATTTCGATGACATTTGTGTAAAAGTTGTATGTAAATAATGACTTGAGAATAGCGAGGGAAATACAAACGTTCCGAAGGAATGCGAGGTGACAGATGGTAGTTTGATATGTTATGTCAGAGTGACAGAAACCGACGCTTGCGCAGGCCGGTAGACTTGCGAAATTCGCTAGGTTTCATACACGAATTCGCACCGGTGCGGCCTTAAAACTAATGGCGAGCGAGTTTGTATGAATGTTGCTATGGATGCAAGTGTCGATTCCCTCGAGTCTACTTTTCCGACGGTTATCTTCGAGGAACATCGCGTATAAACGATGGTTCGTGAATTACTATGTCTAGTTGAGTCATCGTGTATGTTATGACTAGTCGCAGCACACGGGTGATAAAAGTTGCACAGCATCCTCTCGTCATGTACTGCATTATGACCCGTTGCGGTTTTGGCCTCGCCGACATTAGATCAAAAGTCACGAACTCGCCCCTAGTACGTGGTGTTTGGAGTTTCGGTCAGCGTTCTAAACCCACGGGGAATGGGAACGCTACTAATAGAGCAACTCGTACATACATATATAGGTACTGCCGCAGGTAAGTTTGTTCGCATCAGTTAAAATGTAATGAATTTCAAATTTTAGTTTTTAATTTGTCTAATTCTAATTGGGCGGTGGTTTACTTCGCGGTCGACCTGTGAATGTGGAATTAATCCGGCGCGCATTCGACGTGAAGATTAATCTCGAACGTATCGAATCACCCCCTCGGGAATCGACCGTAATTTTGAACCAAATTCGATTAAATCTCGATTCGTCGCACTTTCTGTTCACCCCGATTTTAAACCACTTGCGTGTGTTTCAAACCTCGTAATTCGGAACAAAAATTGCGCAAATTCGATAACGATAACTAAGAAAGTTTTATTAGATTAAAATTTCAGCTATCGCACTTGTTGAATATCAATTATTATGTATAACTAGAGTGAGTCAATAGTCAAATTTTTAGATTGCTTCCGGCAAAGCACACACTGCACTCAGATTTCTATTTGATATCAAGTTTGACGATCAAAAATATTCCATGAAGCTCCCCGTTAAGACTTTTTGTTGAATAAAGAATATTCTTTCATCACATTTCATTTTTTACGCACTAAAAAAAAAACAATATTGTTCCTGGACATTTTTCATAAAACTCTTGAGTGAACCCGCATAATGACGATGGTTTCATTCATTTTATTTTATTTTTGCGCCCTTTTTGTTAAATACAAAAGTTTCTCAGACAACATCGTCGTAGAGGCGATTTCTCGCCGGACGCAATTGGGCCACGACCCCTCCTCTGTGAATTATGTCCTCCCGCATATATTTGAGAGAGTGCTTAAGCCTCCCGTCCTCCAGACTCCTAATCATCGAACTGTCCCCAGAGCGGAGTGCTCAAGCCCCCATTCGAATTTATCAAAAAACTTGGAGATTTATGGAAATAGTTTCGGTAGGAAAGGGGGGGGGTTACGGGGACGAAAAAGTGTATAATTACCGTTTGATGGGTCCGGGTGGTCCTTATCTAAATGGGGCGAGCTACCTCCTCAACCTCTCCCCCCCACGGTCGGATCCCTCTCCGGCTTTTGGTGCTATTTCTGTTTTAAAACTCGTTTATTTTTCCTTCGGGCCATTAACAAATTGTTACACTCCCAATAACGGTCGACATCGACCAGAGAAGGCTTTTAACAATCGTGAGTTAAATTTCTCGGAAATCGGTTAGTGATCGGGGGACAGACGGTTCGTGACTTTCGAACGGAGCCTGTAGGTACATAGTGCCCACTCCACACCCACGCTAATTGGTTCCTTTATGTAACGACACTTCAGACGGATCGAAGGGATTTCGTCGGTTTTACGATAATTTATCAGTCCGTAATTCACATCATAAGTTTTCAAAATCCTATAATACATTTTTTTACGATGTAATATAACGATACGAACACTAACGGAATCAAACTATGTATGTATTCGAGACCAAACGTACACTTTATAAAGTTTTTCACTTTAGCTCCTTACAAAGTGTCAATTTGTGTCAGAATTACCCTTTATTGCGCTATCTGACTAAAGAAGAATCGACTGCTTATTTAGCAATGTACGAAAATCTTTTTTCCGTGATAATGTATTCCAATAAAATATCAATTAAGCGATCATTTTTTTTTTCGTTAATCTACGTAGCCGTCGCGATTTGTCGCACAATAAAAAGCTCGCTTCTTTGTCTATCCAATATAAACGTTGGACGAAAAAGCGGGATGCGTACCAAATTTGCTTTGTTTTTAACCGCTATCTATTCTCTGTCACCTTCTCTCGTTCGAATATTTATATACGGGCAAAAGAGACAGAAGACTATCCATTAGGTGGCGTGTTATCTGTCGCGTAGCTCGACACCGCTCTTACACATTGAAAACGCGCCAGTGCGAGAGGGACAGCGCTATAGGGTGATATCTACCCCGACGCGGCGTAATAACGTCCCTTAAAAACAAAAGTGGTACAAAATTTTGATAAGGCTTCATCTTAAGACTATTTGTCTTGGTGAAAGGTATTTTATGCGCAGTTTTTCGGGTGTCTTGTCGGATATTTACTACCCATTTGATACACAGGATGTTTCAAAATATAATAGAGGTATATTTTGAAATACACATATACATACATACCTATACTGGATGCAAAGAGAGAGAAATAAAACGAAGAATGAAACTAGGATGGAGAGCTTTTGGAAGATTGAACGTAGTTTTTAAATCCAACATCCCGTTATGCTTAAAAAAGAAGACATACGACCAATGCGTACCGCCAGTTATGACGTATGTATGGGAAACGTGGATGCTGAATTCAAGAATTTTACGTAAGATCCAGTGCACACAGAGAAGCATGGAAAGATGTATGCTTAGTATAACAAGAAGAGATCGTAAGAGAAATACACGGATAAAAAGCATCACCAAAGTGGCAGATACAGCGAAACGTGTGATATATATATATATATATATATATATAATACTGGAATGGTATCCAAAAGGATGTGAAAGAAAGCAAGATTATCCCGTTATGCTTAAAAAAGAAGACATACGACCAATGCCTACTACCAGTTATGATGACGTATGGATGTGAAACTTGAACGCTAAATTCAAGAATGCTACGTAAGAAGATCCAGTGCACACAGAGAAGCATGGAAATATGAATGCTTGGTATAACGAGAAGAGATCGTAAGAGGAATACATGGGTAAGTATGACCAAAGTGGCAGATATGTATATTGCAATGGGCTGGACACATAGCGAGAATAATGGATGGCAGATGGACGCGAGAAATACTGGAATGGTATCCAAGAGGATGTGAAAGAAAATAAGGTAGACCATGTGGACGATGGGTTGATGAATTGAGTCAAGTGGATGCAGATTGCTCTAGGCAGACAGGAGTGGAGGAGGATTGGAGAGGCCTTCATCCAGCAGTGTAAGGTGAACGGCTGAAAATGATGATTATGATATACCTACATATATTATAGGAGAAGCATCTTGTACAGAGGTGTTTTGGAGTATAATAAACTGCCGGATAGAATTAGAAGTTCCAAAACAATTGAAAACTTAAAAAAAAACATCTCTGTACAGATGCTTAGTTAAGGATTATAATTAATTAGCTTAAGCTACTATATTATATAAATAAATACCTATACCCGAAACGGTCAAAAAATTTCTTGGCGGCTTTCAAGACTTGGATATTACTAAAACCAGATCTGCTATTTCCCGTATATCTCACTTGGCACCACCAAATATTAATGGAAAAACATTGTAAGCGACTTAATGAACATTAAAGCAATAGTTCATGCATTTGCATTTGAAAAATTCGCGAATGTGCATCAATATGGTAAACCATCGAGTGGGGGTTCCATGTGGGGAGAAACAATGTGGTTGTTAAAAATGATAAGAAAATTTAATGTCGGTTTAGGGCTGGTTTGGTGTTGTTTAATTTTGGTATTGGCATTCTCTCGTCTTCTGCCAATGATAAAATCCAACTTTTATGTACGGCATTAATGCGAACGCATACTATCGTATCGCGCTCTGCCATCTATTGGCTGCGTCATCACTTAACGGTATCGTGCAAAGTTGCACATTTCCTTTTCTACAAATTTTCTCTTTTTTCCAATTTTCCGACACGCTTGCACACGTGTCTGTATATGTATGTGCGAATGGGGAGAGGGGTTGGGGGTAGGGGGAGGAATGTAGGATAGAAAATAATTTTATGGTGCGAGAGTAATGGAAACATCGGGGTCTGCGTAATTAGATCGGTTTATCGATCGCGCTCTAAAGGTTAATGCCAAGCCAACATACACACGCACACTACGATTGTACAATTGTATTGTGCGAAGAAAAGGACCGAAAATTGTTTTTATCAAATGTAAACGCGAAAGTTTGCCCAGACAATAGATATACGGCAGTAAAGGGAATGAAAAAAAGAAAACATAAAATTTATTGTGTATTTTTTTTTTTTTTTTTTTTTTCGAGTTAACAAAAGAAGCAAGCTAAGACGAGCACTAGCTTATATATTATGAATTATGCACGCACGCGTAGTTGTTGTGGTGAAGTTTTCGCGAACTTGGTCGCGGCCCATCATTAGTCGCGGGGGAGAGGGGGTGAGGTGCTAGGGTGTTCCGAAAAAGTTTTCCATTAATTTTCCGGAGTCAAAAGACCGCAATTAGGAATTTCCCGCAATCAAAACCGGCTTAAGAGTCGCTCTGGCCGTGACAGTTTTGCTAATTTGACGAGAGACGACAACGACTTTATTTTATTTTCTTTCTTGTTATACGATTAGAACTGAAAGGGTTTCCAGATGAAGCATTGTGCGCCTATCGGTCTATTCTCAGCGATACTCTTTCTACTTATCCCCCTTTGTTGAGTATTAACTTTTCAGATTCGACGAGTAAAATTTAACCTTCAGGAGTGTCAGAAATGGGAACGTCTGTCGCTAGTGGGACTCTTTGAGGTCGTTGCGACCCTAAGTTCTGTCTGCGACTTTTAGCGCGAACACCTCATCTCATCGGATCGATATGCTAAACTGAGCTGGGCTCGGTGACCCTTTAAAAGACTTTCTGTGTACAGAGCAGATAACGCTGCGCCGCGCTCTAGGCATCTGTCCCTAAACATCGCACAGTAATTTCGCCTGCTGCGTAAATACAGTCAGATTATCATAAATCTTACAACCCCGGTCGGCCGGCCGGATCTTGTTACTTTTTAACTGGATTTTTTCGAGCGTATTTATTTTGCGGTTCCTTGTTGACTTTCAGATCCTCCAGGAGCGCCGTACATTGAGGGCTACACGAGCGGCGAGACGGTGAGAAGGGGTCAAACAGTGGAACTCGTCTGCAGGAGCAGAGGTGGCAATCCTCCAGCTCAACTTATATGGTACAAGAACTCGGAACAGATACAAATGACTTACAGGTAAAATTATATTTTTCACTTACTACTAACACTAGCTAAACTATCAATATTGAATCTACCTACATATACATATACCGTTCAAGTATTCTAAAATGGTATGTACGATTTTATGCCGATTAAAGTTGAGGCTTAAAAAGCTTCGAATTGCTACGCGGGGATTACGGAGTTAAAAGTTAATCGTTAATTCGTTTTTTTTTTTTGATGATGAATTTGCGGAATTCTACTGTCAGTGTGTCGGTAGGCAAGGTGAAATATTTTCGGCGGCTCAATTCGAAGCATAACTTTTCCGACGGCTCGGTAATCCCCATTATCATTTCGCTTATCGTTTCGAGTACAAATCCGGGATTCCCGTGGGACAACATTGTTGCCGAACAGATTAGTGACAATTTATCAACTCTTATATTGAGAATTCCGATCGCCTTCCAATGCGCCGAAACTCGTCGAAAGTACGCTCGTCGAATCGTCTCCTCGTATTCTACATTGTAACAATTCTCACATAGCTCTCGAATTAACATGAATTAAATCTGTGTTGATTTACCCAACGAGGCGGCGATGTGTCGTAGATTATGTGACTTTCCGCAATAAAATAAACATTGTAGATATTCCGATTTTTTCAATCACATCTATATAACTAAAGCATTTGCTATCTACTAGATTGAAACGTTTCAGTGCACAGTATAATATAAATGAAAGTGAGCTTTTGAATCAGCCGCAATGGAAAAATCTGAAATCTGCCAAACCGTTGCTGTTCAAACTTATTCAGCTACGAAGTCTTGTCAATACTCAAATCTTTTGCACTAACAAAATTTTTATTAAAAATATTATTTTAAAAACTAAAAGTCGACTATTTGCTCTATTAAAAATATTAATATAATTAAATTTTGAAATATTTCTACGGCAAAATCAACAACTATGTAGATATCTTTCAAATATGAATAATTATAAAAAAATCAAAAAAATGGGTTTGTCATTTTACCGTGCATTGAAGTCTTTTCAACAACACTTCTTTGTAATGAAAAATCAACTATTACTTTAATTTGTTTTTGTATCGACTTCATTCATATCGATTTATGTGTTTATGTAAAAAAGCATTAATTATAATTTTTCCTTTTTTTTTAATGGAAAGTTAAACAAAAAAACAAAACAGGTTAACGGGTTAACGTAGGAATAATGGATAGGAGGTGCCAATTTCTTGTGGAACAGTCTCACAATTAAGTTAAATAAATTGGCAAATTCTAACAGGTGACAGCCGATCTGGATTTAGTAATGTCGATGACGATAATATTAAAGTTGAGAAAATCATCACAATCAAAACCCCGAACCTTCGCTCAAGAGACTCTAGAGGGGAAGACCTCCAACTGCTGAGCTAGTTCCCGGCTCAGCTTAAAGTATTTAATAAATAATCGTTGTACCGTTGAATATATCATTAAAATTTTTAATTTAACAATGTAAATATGCATGTATGGACGCTCTCGTTGCGGTGAGAGTATTCGGTTTTTCGCACAAGACACGCGATCGTGTATCGCTTTCGATAGATCCGTCTCGGAATTTTTCCGAGCTGGTTTTTCTGGCATGCCGGCGAATATATCGTCAGCATTAGTCACGCTGTAAATCATCCCAAATCCGTCTTAATGGATCGGGATTCGAACGGGGAACGGATCGTGCCCGATACCCGACTACTATTTTGACAAATTTGATCCGACCACTACGCCAAACGGCCATAAATCGGAGTGATAATGCCTGGACCCGGTATTGATTTCAGAAATTCCGGCCCCAGGACCCGACGCAATGACCGGTTATTATTATTTATTATATCAGTTCTTTAACGCTCGTATTATAATATATATCAAATGCGAAGAGTTTTTAAATTTTGTCGGTTATCACGAGCCGCGAGTGTGTGGAAATTTTAATTTTGAAATTTTTAATGCAACGTGTCTTATTAAATTTTCAATGAAACAACACCTCACAAACATTTAATTTTACTTGAAAACTTTCGGTAACAAAAAACTTGTGTATTTTGTACAAAAAATAAATTGCATAGAAGATGCTATTATATTTTTGTACGTTTTGTGCGCATATTCAAAAGCAGATGTTCTTTTTATTACAATCTTTAAAATTTATCTCGGAAATGAAACTAAAACTTGCACAAGAAGTTAAATTAAATACTGCTTTATTTTAACTCGATGAGATTTCTCAAGAAATTTTAGTTTTTCAAGACAACAGAATATCTTTTGTAATTTTTATAATAATATCATTCGCCACGTTCAAATAATTTTTAATTCAGATTTTATGTTTAGTTGTACAGCGAGTGATAGTAAAACGTTATTTTAAGTTTATATTACATTTTCATGTCGCATTATGAGTGAACGTTCGACTGCAAACGTATGTACATACATTGCATATGTGGGTTGATTGATACCCATGTGAATTGTATCAGCGCATTTTTCGCTTATCCGCATTTTCCTACCGACGCGGGATTTGATCCACTGATTTTCCGCACACACACATTTTCTTCTCCATTCTCATTCCTATTCTTGCGATCCACCTCACGTCTCGGCGGAAAGCGACCCGCGGATTCAACCCTTAACCCATAAATATGAAAAAACGACCCCCGCTCGAACTCCTGATGAAAGCCTGAAAGAATAAAAAAATAAGATAACCGTGTTTGTATTGTAAACACACCCGTCTAATGTATGCCCTCGCACACACGCGCATAATGTGTGCTTCTTTTCGTGCGTTGTTAAGGTAGGGAGAGAAGAAAAAAAAAGGGAAAAAATATATAGGGTAAAAGTTGGCCAAAGTCTCACCATAAACTGTGGGCTTTTACGACTTTGAAAACACGGTCATAAATCCACTTTTTTTCGTATTAAAATTCATCGTTGTTTGTAGTTTAGACGGTGTTGCTCGCTCTCTATGTAGTAGCTGCTCCTTTAGTTTAACGTTGCCAGATCAAATATTGATAATAAGATGAAGATATGTTCGCCCGAAGCGAATACATACATATAAGACTTGTTACTTTTCTCTATTTTATCTTCAATATCTTCTAAAGTTTATACATTTCGCATTTTTCAAAGCCACGAGTGAAAACACTTATTTTGCCGTATTCGTTGGTATAATTTAACTTTCCCAC
Source organism: Parapsyche elsis (assembly GCA_022651745.1). Classification (NCBI taxonomy): domain Eukaryota; kingdom Metazoa; phylum Arthropoda; class Insecta; order Trichoptera; family Hydropsychidae; genus Parapsyche; species Parapsyche elsis. The sequence goes on along the minus strand of JAGVSN010000003.1, from coordinate 6,931,214 downwards.
TTTGAATAACATTCATTATTAGTGTTAAAAGCCAAATATTTATACACGGGTATACGTACAGTCGCGAATGCAATTACAGTTCGAAATATTCCGTTTTCGGCGGTGGGAAAGCGCAAGCCGACCCACATACGCGTGTACTTTGAGAGCCTCGGATACACATTTATGTTGCTTAGTTAGCAAAGCATATGTGCCTAATAACCGTCGTGGTAATTGAGTTATATCTTTGCGTCTGTCTCTCACTCCTCGCCGTTAACTGTCCGCCTCGTTCTTGCGACGAGACGGTACGGGCGTTTTTGCGGCGGTTATTTCTGCGAGCAAATAGGTGCTTCATCATCTTGTTTTAAATTGCCAGATCCTCGGTGATCCCTGTCTGTGTGTGCTCAGCCTCGAGGACGTAAGAGGATTTGCGCGCCGAAAGGACTCTCGTCGCCATTGTGTCAGCGTGATTTCCACCTGGAAAACGCCACTGCACATTTTTTTTAATTTACTGGCAATCCCCGCTAAAAGTATATAAACTTTTGTTGGCATCGTCCTATTTAATTTTTTTTATTATCTAACATAGACAGGGCGAAAGATACAGAGATTGTGTGCGCATACGTATGGGTATGTAGGTACAATCTCGTTTTAAAAAATCGTTCCAACGTATGTACCTACATACATACATAGGTACGTATGCGCGAGTGAGTATTTTCCATAATTAAATGTTTTAATTAAATACGTCCAAGTTTGCCGAGCGCTCACTCCCCCTACACCGAGAATGATTTTCATTAAGCCCTCTTTCCACTTCGCACCCCCCCAATTCCGAACATTTTTGTGTTTCAGCATTGCGCCAATCTGATCCTTAGTCGAGGGTACTTTAAGGCTCACTTTAGCGTGACGAGAGTAGAGCGTTGTCCCAGCAAGGGCCGACACTTGACGGCTTCTGGCGCGGGACGCTTATTAATTTTCACTCGATTTAAATCGAATGCCATTCAGTCGCCGCGACTATACTTCATTCTCAAAGACAATGCTTCCATTTTATTATTTATTTTTGATTTTTGAATGGGCGATTAAATTTTTATTCTAACAGTTAATTTTTCATCTAACGTTGATTTTTTAATTAAAAATTAGTAACGTGCCCTAATTTGGATGAGAGTTCGCCGATTAAATTCAGCCCATCCGTTCGTTCGTCAAAACAATATAATCCGTGAATTTAATTTAAAAACCATTCGTTAATAAATCAAAACGCATTAAAATATACATAATATAGGTATATTTGAAATGAAAATCATCTCGGTCCATTTCGAAATTCACAATCTCCCCCTCCGTCGTTACGAAGCAAGCGTGTTTCGATGAAAGCGTTCGCACTTTGGAGGCATCGATTGTTTTCTTTTTTTTTTTTTTGCACTCCTCTCCGTTTGTAAAATAGGCTTTTTTCTCCTTTAAGTGAGTGTAAGTGCTGCGATGAATGCGATTTCTCGCAATCGCTTCTCGGAGTAATTGTGTTGTGTCGAATTCGCGCTTTTGTTTCGCGGATCGGTTTTCACGCCGTTGAGCTTCAGATAAATATTTGTTTTCGTCGTAATATTTACAAAACCCTATTGTGCTATATATTATGTATTGTGCGATATCAACCACTGATACCTCAAAAGTCTCGAAACCTCGACGGCAACGTTTTAGAAACGTCAACCAACCGTAACTTAAACTTTGAACTACCATTCAGCATTGGATTGAAAGATATCTAGAGATTGCGGTACACCGCACAAATAGCAAGAACGTCTACATATAAGTTTATATATCTCGCCAAATTTAATTTACATAGCAAAATAGTGCTTTTTTAATTGAGTTCGAGACAACTTTTGCTCGCTTTGGAAAACTATTTTGGAAGTTGAAGCACTTTGTATTATTCTTGTGATAAATTGGAACGAGTTAAAACTCGCCACTCGCACATTAGAGCGCCCAGACACAGTTCAAATTAATAACACACTTTGCAGCGGAAAATATATTGCATTTAACGATAGAAAAATATCCCAACGAACCACTAGTAGACGTAAGAATTAATTACTTTTCGCAAGTGCTCTGCTAATGTGAGAACAATCTTTTAAGAAAATGGCAAAGCGATTCGCTCTTCTAAAAATATTCGACATCATTGCTACTTTTATCTTTCAGATACACCTACCGAACTCATTCCGCTAAAGGTGAACTGCTTCACTGGTAAAACTACAGCACTTCTGAAAGTGATTTGCAAAAACCGAGCATCGACAAAATGCATAATACTTTGAAGCCGCTCAAGTTTGACTATTCATACTTATTACGCCACTTTTATGCACCGACTATCCGTGCAAAACTTCAGTTAAAATCTGGGCGTTATCGCAAAACTTATAATTTCTTCGCGTGCACGTATTGAAAAACCTTATCTTGGAAATAGAGAGTCGAGCATTTGCTTTCTCATTTGAAGTTACCTTGATTTTAAGTCGAGAAATTCATCCAATAATTTAAATTACGAAGAAGCTTTGATACGTTGTGACACGATACGATAGATGAGCAGTCGTGTTTGTTTTGAATTTTGTTACGCGCTGTCAAACCCCCTGGAATAACAAGCTGCTAAATCCGTCGCAAAACATTTGGATTTTGATTTTGCTTTCTATTATACAATACTAACAAGTTTAGCTTCGAATTAAAAGCATCGAATTGCATGCAACATTGATATGATACCGTTACACACACTTTAACTTAACTTTAAGCTACTTCCGATACATTATTTCGAAATCGTTTGTATTGAAACTCGTACTGTGCAATATAAAGTGAAATAATTTTTCATAATTCATAACTGTGCCACATTAATTTGTAATTGCGTTCTCGACTTTCGCCGGTTGAATTCCCTTTATGCGACTGTATCGCACACAAGTGAACTTTCGCATATTTTTGTTCACAATTGTCCCTGGCCGCTCGTTCGAATCCCAAAGCTATATACACGCGCAGAATTACAATATAAAAACGGCAAAATTCGGATGCTTTTCTTTCTTTCTTTTTTTTTTTGCACTCTTCCACAACGGACACATCGTATAAGCACTTTTTTTCCCACGTTACGGATCGACGCCTCGAGCCGTTTCATTAAATGTATTAATGTAATGAAAACAACGTGTACATATTTACTTGTGCGTTGCTGAAAATTTATAATTGTATTAGTGGAAATTATTTCCACGGCGCACCTAATTGTTTTGTATTATATTATAGCAAGGATATGTTACATAATACCATTCCTTTATACAATCGTATTGTATTCTGTTTCATATAATGTATAATTTGAACGCTCTATCTTATTTATTACACAATAATAATCATCTCAATTTCAATGGAATGTCCTCGCATTATTCGCGGTTAAATATCTTCATAGGTAAATAAATATATTTTTCCCATTCGTTTGTAAATTAACGGCGGTTTATTGTACATATTTAATGTGCCATATATGTGCACTTTAATTGGAGTATGTAGTTATCGACGGAACACAATGGTTTTATTTTTGTCGCCGAGTTTAATTAATATATATGTGCGTGCGCGCACTCGTGCGTCGAGCGTAGTATACCGCGCTATCAGTTTACGAGCAGAAAATTTAATCACAGCATTATTCCCGAAACACAGTCGATTTAATTCTGACGCGAGGCAATTGTGTCCCACTCCAATCGCCAGCTTCCCTACAATCCCAGTACCGACCGATCGTTCGGAATGTGACTTTGGACGAGCGAGCCCGCTCAAAAATCGACCCGCTAATTGACTTTGTAACGTTCGAGAACCGGCAATTTTAACCCTACAATAATAATAAATATATCGCGTGTTTTTTTTTTTTGTATTCCTGCTTTTCGTTTCCACCGTTCGGGTGTAATTCAAATTTCGTTTAAACAAATTTATGCAATTTAATTATTCGTTTTTATGTGTGTGCCTTTTTTTTTTTCGCGACGCCAAATCGATCCGACGCGACGCGAAGCGTCATTACAGCTTTTGTTTTATCGTATGCATACTTCGTAAAAGCCATTTTGGCGAACGTTTACCGTTTGTGATTCTAATTTCACATTAATTTATTTTGCTTCAATTCTGTATTTACTTTTCCGTTTTTGTGTTATTATTATTATTTTATCTAGGTTATTTTTTGGATGAGAATATAATAAATTCATTTTTACCCACAGCGAAATAATTTTAAATATGTATTAGTATTTTCATTTCATAAGAAATAACCTACATTTGACATTGTTACATACATATGTACATTTTGTCTAAAGATCAATCCTTTGTACTTGTGCCTGACGACGTAATCATTTTTTTTTTAATGACTCGATGAGATGAAAACTACTATGCCTTCTCCTCTTATTCTTTTTTGTTATTTTTGAAACTTTTCCGACGAAACGCGACCTTTTCATAGTCCCTGAAATTATTAAAGACGTGCTCCCACAGCTTCCCAAACACAGCCACCCTGCATAAATTTAACTTACATAAACACGCCCGTTGCAGCTGGGCCCAGACGCCCTCCTCGAGTATCATCACTCATGTCTCCCGGAAGCCTTGCGCGGATCACAGTTTGACATGATCATCATCCACATGACAAAGTTTTCAGTTGGCTGCGAGCGCCATAACACTTTGGGTTTGATTAAAAAACTTTGCCGGACGCGCCCCATTCCCCGAACTTCCCTCACTGGAAGAGCAGAATAGAAAACGAGCCACTCCTTTTTACAGAATTTGTACGTGTGTGTATGTGTGCTGAAAAAAAGTTAAATCCTCTCGTTATCCGGTGCGGATAACGGGACCGTTCATCTTGCACATATGGCAATCGCCACCGCTTTTCCTTTCCTTTCGCTACACTTGTCTCACTTTGCTATGCCATCCCACCTTCAGGATATGTGTGTGTCATCATCATCTGTGAAATGTCTGCGGACCACCGCTGACCTAAATTCTCCCGCGTTTATTCACCCTTACCCTTTTTTGTTGTCTTAGGATGCGCGGTATCTTATCCAGGTTTGAACCGCAAATTTCGATCCTGTAACTTACATATACCTACATATACATACATATGTATTACGAATAAAAATATTTTATTAGCTTTATCTAAAATTTAATGCAAACATTCAAGTAAATTGTAATTTCCATACAATTGTATTGTCTTATTTTTATTACAAGTAAATTTATTGACGCTTAATTTTATGTATTGTACATTTTTATAAGACTTACAAATAATAAATGTCTGAAAATAATATACAGTATAATACCGATGTGGATGCTTTTCCCGTAACATAAACATAAACAAAGGGAAGTATTTTCACGGAAACAAATATAACTGATACAAATGATTTGTCTTATGGACCGAATTCGGCCTGGGTGTAACTTCAATATTTATTTCCATTCTTCCTCTCACGGTATTGTTTAGGTTTTTTTTGGGTGTTTTATTTTGTGTATACGAAAACATGCCCTACATCTCTGTGCGTTTGTTTACAAATTCCTGCATGTTCTCGATTTATAAACTTTGAATTTCCATCATTGTTTTGTAATGTTTCTCTTCTGTTTGCTTCTAACATTTGATATAACCAAGGGCATGGTGAAAAGTGAACAATATTTCTATCAATTTTGTTTCAAAATATATGTATATGCCAGATCTTCAAATCAACTGTTGACAAAATCCATGAAATTTTGACCCTCTTTCCTCTCTTCCCCTGTTTTCTCTGCCCTCACATCCGCACTTTTCCATTTTAGACGGTCCATGGTTTTCCTTTTTTACAGCGTCGGTTTTATGACGTCCACAGGACCTTTAAAAAGCTTGTGCGAACTCTTCTCCACCTCTCAAACTTTGCGTATCAATTTTTTTCTTTGTTTTTTGGCACATGAAGACATTGCCTAATCCGTTTAACGCCCCGCCCCCCCCCCCTCGTCTTTTTTTTTTCGACAAAATGTCGCAGTATTTATCGCGAGGACGAACAATCGAATTATTTATTATTCGGCGAGTGAAATTTATGCAGACGAGGACGAGAGCCGTCCGTGGGTGAAAAGCACCCCGGCGCGGCGTCCCGTTCTTTTGGGGTTGAAATTATTGAATTACGACGAATTACGTCACTTTATTCTTTCGCTCCGTTCTCTCGTTTCCCAATCGTTCCACTTTTTATTCAATTTATTACTCTTTTTTTTATTTATTTTTTGCTTTTGGTGGTGGCGCGCATTTGTCGAAATGAGGACGCTTTTGTTTTGTCCGTGTTATTTTTTACTTTATTTTATTTTGCGAGCCTAATTTGATTCCGCCCGATTATAAAATGCGATTATGCTCGTTGTTAATCCGTTTTGTTCACTTGGCACACATTCAAAACTAGTTAATATTATATTTTTAATTTTCTACCGTGTTTCATAACTAACTAGCGCCGATTGCTAGGTACATACATACATACATACCTACATATGTAAAGAATTTCACATATTTCAAAATTTATCGAAAAATTACTATAATTCAATTATACATACATACATAGATAGTAATATGAATAACAGAAAATAGGCTTATTGTTCTTTTCACAGGTGTCTAAAATGTGAAAAATGTTTCCGTTTGATATCAATTTAGTCGCTAATACGCTTTTGCTTATTTGTTTTTACGCATAAAAAAAATTGAGCATCTGTGGTGTGACGTCACAGGGATAGACAAGATGGCGGATCAAACGGGTCCAATAAAAAAAACCCTAGGGTTTATGACGAGCCTTATATATTTACGTATATATATGTACACGTGTACGTTTTATTATTTTTATTTTATTTTACAACCACTCGCCGATATGTGAACGCTAACAATGACCTCTTTTGGGAATTTACATGGACGCCTTCGCCACTTTTATTGTATGAATACTTTCTTCCCCCCCTTTAATACATTTTAGCTCCTGTCTCAATCAAAATTATTATGATCATCGTACATTTTCCAGATTGTGTCGCTGAATGTACGGATTTTCAAAAAAAAAATCTCAACGTAAAAAATGTTAAAATCGACAGATATCCATAGATACATATGTAATATAATACCTATGTATACTTATATCATGACACGATTTCATAAATCACACACACTTCAGCCAGTCGCCGGGCGTTTCCTGTGTAGTTTTTCTTTTTGAGAGTTTTTCCAGCCGCTTTTCCCCAGTTAAGCGAAGTTTCGACCACTGGCGGAAAACTGATGGGGAATTTCAAACAACTTTGCGGAAGTGCGCCTTTTTGCGTAACTTTTGTACGAATCGGCACCTACGCTCATGCGTCTATTTTTAATTTAGATTTAGATCTACATACATATGTACATGTTACATAGTCTATCCATCGCCGTTAATATTTACCTTCAGTGCGGTGGAATTTTCAGATTATTTTCGTAACTGCATTTAAAAAACGTATACCAATATTGCCTATAAAAAATTACATAACATATACCTCAACGATACACGTATGTATGTATATGCAAAACAAAAGCGAAAAAGCGCAAATAAAATCGAATCAGTTGAAAACGAAAACAACAAAAGCACCCACACACTCCGTACATCCAATGACCATAAATTTGTGCTCGTTCAAATTCCGCATCCTTTTAATATTTATGGAGATTATTTTCCATAACTGTTACGCTTTTGCGTGCTATCTTTCTACTTTTTTCTTTACTTTCTCGTTCTGACCGGCGCATACGTCTGTTTCATTCCGTCTCTGTCGGTTAACCCCCTCGTTTCTACAACTGCCTTTTTCTACTGTCTGTTTACGTTTTTGGGCTCGTTGTGTGTCTACCCGTTTTGTTACAATCTGGCAAAATATTCAATCCTCAAATAAGATATGCGTGCGATGTAACGTTGCATAAAAATACGGAAGGGATGAGTCCCGTTTCGTCAGTTGTATTTGTGAATTAAATATGACAAACCCAACAAGAGAATATGAAATGTGCATATATTTTACACGTAAAGCAAACCGAAGATGGTTCAATTTCGATCTAATTTATTATTTTACTCCAGAGTGATTTAATTTTCTGAAATTAATTTGTCCGATGTTCAACCAATTTGCTGTATCTGATTGATACGATTCCGAAAGTACGACGCAAATTCGCTGTGTCATTTCAATTTAATTACCTAAAAGCTGTAAGTTTAGGTCCTCTAACATTAATACTCAGGCCGAATTGAATAAATTGAATCATTCCAGACTTGACCCACTTTCGCGAAAAGAAAAAAGTTGTCTTCTTATTTCGCAAAGAAACTAAACATATTCAATTTACAAGAATCTTGATGATATTAAGAATTTTGGTTTTTTTTTTGTCTTTCAGGACTGCTGGTCGTCTATCTGAGAACTTGTACACGTTTACAGCAGGTGCTTCGGATAACAAAGCAAGATACAAGTGCGAAGCCAGGAATACCATGATATCGACACCGCTCAAAGCGGAAATTGATCTTACGGTGCTATGTAAGTTATCTCAACTATTACATACCGGCAACATATCGCTTTACACGCACGATACGCATTCTGATTTAGTTAATTACAAACTATTCTTGAGTGGCACAATTAATTTTTTTGCTGTATTTTAGTCGCTCCTGAGCATGTATCAATATCTGGAGCGACAGAGGCGAAAGTCGGTGAAACTGTTCCTCTCACGTGCACCACTGCATCATCAAATCCACCGGCAGAAATAAAATGGATGGTCACTGGAAAACAGTACAAAAATGCTACAACGAAAACAGTAGTATCACCTGAAGGTAATGATTTTTTTTTTTTTTGTTGAATTTGAAATTGGAATTTATTATTATTATTTTGATTAATAACTGTATTGCATTGTAGGAGGATGGGTGACCACGTCTAACATAACCGTTGTGGTTGAAGCAAATAGAAGATCTATCGTCGTAGTATGCCACGGACTCAACATGCAATTGACTGAAAACGTAGTGTCCACTCATACCATCAATGTTCTCTGTAAGTATTCTTACATTAAATTCATTTGCATACGCAAATAAAATAAAAACTCATAAAAAGTAAAAGCCCTTCAAAATTTTGAAATATGTATACTTATTTATACGTATAATATTTTTTTCTTTACCCAAAAAAAAAACCTTTCTTGTAAATTAAACTTCCACTCATAAAAAAAATTCTTCTTTGAATATTTTCTGCTTACCTATTTACTTATTCAACACAATAACACTAATGGTTTTTTTAACTCGTATTATTAATATTCATTTCGTTTTGTTTTTCGCATTTCATTTGTACTATTAATAAACGAGTGAATCAACCGTTCGTCTCGAATCATGATAGTATGTACTTAAATATGTATGTATGTATGTATGTATTTATGTACATACGTCTCCAGGAGTAAAGCGACTATTGCTAGCCATAGATATGTATGTACATACGCACGAACATCGCAAAATGAATTTATGAGTCCCACGGGACTTCATCAATCTCCGATACCGAACTACACACAAAGTTCAACATTAAATTAGGAACGTTCGAAAGTGAAATCAGAAACCAAAATTCTTAAATATCGAGAGACATGTTCCTCCCCCAGGTTCTCTCAGCATCTCGGGCTTATCACGTTTATCCCTAGGGGGGATCTCCTGAGGGTTTTGAATCCCTTTGAGTAGTATACTGCCAATCCCCCCCCCCCCACCTACCCCTCCTGATATCATAGTATTCCCCTTCTTTAACACACCCGTTTTCCGAGAAGTGTTTGGCACTATTGATAAATTATGAAACGATATTTTAAGGGGACAAAGTAGGATACCCCTCAATTTGGTCGAACGCACCTGAGAAAACTCGTCCCGAGAATATTAATTTCGGGACATAAATTCACCGAGAGAACGATAGTATTTTTCTGTATGTTAGGAAAAGGGAAAACCGGCCGAAAATGGAGTGATATCTCTTGCTCTGATTCTCTTTAGTCCCTTCGGCACTCTACCAGTGAAAATATTATTATTAATATTCATACTATTAATTCTTAGTAAGCTTTAAAGGTAGAAAAATATGTTGACAATAAATAATATGACAATTTTAAAAATGATACTGTTTCAGAAATGATTCACCTTGTGTTAATGGTGATGCGTATTTAATGAAATTTGATATTTTTAGATCCACCATCGGCTCCAATCATCACGGGATACCAACCGGGCAGCATATTGGCTGCGGGAACTGTGCAAAGGATGATGTGCATATCTTCAGGAGGCAATCCTCTGGCCACCCTTACCTGGTTCAAAAATGACAAGAAGGTAAATAAAATTGGGTTAGGCTGTAATTAATATGCAGAGAAACCGCCAGTTTGAAACTCGCCCGTTAAGTCGGTGGCGGAGCTGGTAGGCTTTAATTAAACTTTACATACACTTTGTCCAATATTTTAAGTTTACATTTTCCCGTTCGACATGCTCAATCTTTCCGTATCGAAGGGGCGATAAATTAATTTCGGTAAAACTTTCGACTTTATATTTCGATGCCAATTACAGGAGAGTTTCGACATTCGCTCCCACCCCTTCCTCTACCTGAACGTAGAATTCCTCTGAATTTATTGCCGTGGATGATATTAAACATTAATTTCGATGGAATTACTTCCCTCCTTAATTTATTTAATCGAATAATTCGCAAGTATGTACTTATTTTTCGTTCGCCATCCTCTCAATACATTATTATTATTGCAACGTTACAAAAAAACAGACTTCAAATTTATACCGATTTACGTTAATTATTTTGCCAACATTCAATGCTACCCAATTATTAATAGATAAATTTATACCCAGTAATTAAATACATAAATTTGACGCATAAATATTTTAAGACGCGTTTTACAAAATTGAATTCAAATTCATCCAATTTTATGTATCTACGTACATATACTCTCACAATATATATATATATATACATATATATAATTATGATTTTTGATTAATTTCATCGGTTCGTTAAATTTTCGAAAGTCTTGTTATACTGAAAATATAACGAGAGAGTTCTGTATATTTAGAAATATGCTTTCAAACTGCTACAAGTGCTGTGAAAATTCCTCAGGTATTTCATAATGTACTTTGTTTATATAGAAGTATCAGTACAAGTAAACCAAGTTTGTTTAAAGTTGTTCGTTAAAAGAGGGGGAATATTATTTCTTATACATAATACATAAAGGAATTGGCTCCGAAGGGAATACCAGACAGAAAACCCTCAACTTCGTTAATTATAATTATAAACCGAGTTGAAATATTACTTGTTAATATGCATATGTTAATATTTTATACACGCTACCCACCTTGTAATGCTTTTATATTGTTTTATACGAACATAGATACACTCTGTTAAGAAAACGACTGATAAGCAAGTCACATCAGAAGTAACTGTTCTGTCTAACGTGACCGACAACAATGCCCAATATCGTTGCGAAGCTCGCAATAGTGCAACAAACATTCCACTCTTCGAAAGTGTCACACTATCAGTACACTGTAAGTAATTGCATAGTCGTAAAATTTTCATTCATACTAATTCTATATCAATTTTATAATATATTTTATTTGTAGTTGCACCTGAAGCGGTGAGGGTGAGTGTGGATCCAAAAGAATTGAAACCGGGTATTGTTGCTAAACTTACTTGCGACGGAGCCTCCAGCAATCCACCAGCAGTATTATCGTGGTGGAGAGATGGAATACCTGTTCAAGGATTTGCAAATTTTTCAAAGCCGGGTCTTCACGGTGGAACTGTATCGTCTATTGAACTCAAATTGAACATAACTAGAGAGATGAATGGTTTGTGCTTCTCATAATATTACATTTTATACACAAATTAACAATTTTTCATGTATAATATCTGAATTTATTTCACAGGAATGGTATACACGTGTCAAGCTATGAATGAAGCACTTCAAAGGAGCGTTCACGACGTTCATAGTGTCACAGTATTATGTGAGTGTATTTATTGTACATATTTTAATATAATAAATAGATGTTAATATTTATTTTAATTAAAAATCATAGATCCTCCTGTATTTGAACCGATATTACCAGAAATCACAATTGGCATTGAAAATGAACCACTCATAGTTACTGTAAAAGCTGATGGAAATCCAGCTAGTATTGCATACACGTGGACAAAAGATGGTCTTCCTATTACACAAACATCTTATAGTCAATCAAGTATGTTTTTATAATTTAAGTAAATTAAAACTTTTTTCTCCTTTTTATAATTATAATACAATTGTTAATCTTTATAATTTATCAGATGACAGAATACTATCTGATGGTGCTACGTTGAATATAACTCGATTATCAAGATTAGATGCTGGTATTTACACATGTGAAGCTGTTAATTCTCAGGGTTCAAAAACCATCAATATCACCGTTGATGTACACTGTAAGTGAATTTTAATTTTTAATGGTTATTGATATAACTTTAATTCATTTCTTTATACATAGTTTATGAATGAAATTTAAATTACAGTTTCCGCTGGAATTTCGTCAGTATCCGAAAACATTTTAGTGAATTCTAATGAAGATGCCACATTGTCTTGCACCGCTACTGGTAAAATTTGTCGATACATTAAAATTTATTGTTCTTTTTATGAAATAGTATTTATATAATTATATTTCAAAACAGGCAATCCACTGCTAGAAGAACATATAACTTGGAAACGTGATGATTACGAGGAATTTTCTTCCAAAACTTGGACATCGTACGAAAAGAATGGCACTAGTTATCTTCACATAAAAAAGGCTGTCAGAGAGGATGTCGGCGCTTTTCAATGTATTGCAAACAATGGAGTTGGAAACAAAACCGTAAAGGACGTATGGCTTTTAGTGAGATTCAAGCCGGAAATGGACACATCACCCAGTTTTCTCAAAGCTGCTGCTAATATGGGTGATTCTGCAGAGTTAATTTGCAGGTATACTGGGTTTCTAAAGTTATATGCACATTATGAAGTTCGTAATCAAATATTAAATGTTAATGCATTCCTCCTAGATGTCTCGGGGTACCGGAACCAACATGGACTTGGTCTCGTTCTGGTGCGAGCATCCCGACCAACACATCAGGAAGATACCATTCGTTCAATAGGAAACTTGGTCCTCTTGAATATGAAACAAGGCTCAGAGTTGAACGGGTGTCATCCAGCGATTACGGAAAATACGAATGTGCTGCTAGGAACAATGCTGGATTTACCGCAGGAAGTGTCGCATTGGATGTTACTAGCGCTCCAGGTAATTGCTGGATATAAAAAATTGTTGTGACATCATATATATGTTTAAATTTATTAACTATCACATCACAATGCTTACAGATCAAGTACAATCTTTGACTGTTCTGAATGTGACCCATGATTCAGTAACCCTAACATGGGTACCAGGTTTCGATGGTGGCATGCAAGCTTCTTACAGGATCAGATACAGGTACATAATATACTTATTGCACCTTTATATTTTGAATAACTATCTTTAAGAGACTTTCCATGTTAACACATATTATCTTTTTAGAACAATATATGATGACGGATATAAATTTGAAGATGTCGTACCACGTAATAGTACAAAGTGGACAGTGCGAGGTCTCCAGTTAGCCACAGACTATTTATTTTCTATTATGGCTACTAATCGACTCGGCCAATCTAAGTACAGACCTGATGATGTCAAAGCAACAACGTCAAGTGAGTTCCGTGATATTTTAAACAAATATAACACAGTAATTTAAAGTATTACATTATTAATATTATTATAGAATTTATATTTGATTCATTGGTTTTCATCTTTTCATGCTACTATAAAAAAAATGGATGCGGTTTGATATCAATTGTCTTTTGTTGTTTTGTATTGTTGTTATAAAATTTTATAATGTAGAAGTACCTCCATCATTCCACTCACCGAGTTCAGATAATGAATACGGTTCTTATTCATTTGGCACATACCCGGGTATGCTGATCATCACCGGTACAATCATAGGCACAGCTCTCATCCTGTTGAACGTTCTCATTATTGGATTTTGTCTACATAGACGAGCCAATAAGAGGATTAGAGGTGCTTTAGGTAATTTTACCTGCGACTTTCCAGTTTTAAAATTAAGGGGGCCTTCAGAATACGTTGTAAACTAAAATTGAATTCCACTGTAGTCCAATTTTTATTTATTTATTATTTCCGTTATCATTATAATTTTACTATGTATTTACCCTTGTTTATCCATTATATGTTTATTTGTAGTTATTTATAAATTTTAATTTATCTTTTTATTTTTTCCCTTTCCATTTTTGCACCTTTTCATCCTTTAATCCTGTAGCATCAGCCCAAATTGGTGAACTCAACGAAATACCTGAAGTTCTGCTGGAAAAAGGAGATTTACCTAGACTAGTTATTATATGTGTTTCTATCAGTGGAGTTATAATTCTTCTCATAAATATTGCCTTAGTTGCATGTTTTATGTATAGAAAAAGAGTTAAAAGATTAAGAGGTATATTTTGGATTAATTTTTTTGGTTGATTGAATTCAACAAATTTTATAAAATATATTATTTTATACATCAATATACAATTACAACAAAATAAAAATCGTTTATTATTTAGAACAAGCTGGACAATCATCGAAATCCGCTACGATTGAAATGTATGCTCCTTCCTCATACAACGACACAATGACGGGAGAAACACTGAGTTCGGTCAGTGAAAAGTCGGAGACATACTCAAACGAGGATGAGGCTGAAAGCAACCATGGAGGCGACAATAGAGGTGATCTCAACGATAACAGAATTCACGCTGATCCTCGTGACATTCCGGGCATGATGCATGGTGGAATGATGATACAAGTAAGCCTATCAAACATGCTCTCGGTCAAATTTAATTACACCAACATTTTTTAATAGAAATCATTTATTTCACAGGCGGCCAGTACGTATTTAACAGACGGAGATGGATTAGCTTTAGCCCCACCGCCCTTAGAATATGCTCCGCCACGATACCAAGACTCTCATAGTACACTTCCTCATCCACGCCACGCTCCCCACATACAACCACATCAGCATCACACGTTGAATCGCAATTCACGTATGTGTGACTGTTAAGTTTATGCTATGAATCACATAAAATTTTATCTTTATTAACAACATTTTCATTTACAGTAAAATCTGCTTACGTGAATGCTCCAAGTCCGATGCCACCGTTAGATGGATCTTATTACAATATGTGTTCTGATAGATACTTATCATATCCTCCTGTTCTACAACAGCACCATCAGGTTTGCATTTATTTGAGATTTGAATGCGATGTGTAATCTTTAACATTAAATTTAATACGTAATCTTACTGTCGTAGAATATGGTTGGTCGCACTCCGACTCCTCCACAGCAATACGGCCAGCCTATAAACATGCCACCTAACATGGCCGTAAACATGTCCACCAATAAAATGGTAGGAAGCAATGCGAACCTTATGATGCAGAGTCAAGGTGTGGGAGGTTCTCCTATACACAATCCGACAGGTGCATCACCTCCACCTAATTATATGATGAATCATCACGATAGACAAGGTATGTATCACTCATAGACATTCAATATATAAATTAAAATTTGTATGAATACGTTGCATTGTGATTGATTTCCTCAGTACTGACACCGAATTATGTAGATCGTCCATCCGGTGGTACTCTTAGAAGACAACGGGGTGACGGCAAAATGGTAGTACATCCTCAAAACGGGAGTAATTCAAACACTGTACCACCTGATGTGACTGTTCTTCATGGAAATTGCAATCAGGTATGCATGCATACAAATATATTGGTTCTTAAAATACTTTGTATTCATAGTGTATGTTACAAAATCTGAAAACCTATTTTAATTGTATTTATAATTGAATTTCAGCAACATCCAAGATCGCCCCCACCGTGTATCAATCAACCTCAATCTATCCTTAAGGACCCGTCACGTCATCTTCACAAGCAACACTCAAGTCCAATGAGTAACAGTCCAGTCAACACCAGTCAAATCCTAACTGTACAAAATTTAGCAGCCAACGATTCCCTACACCAGTCATCTGTACCTGCATATGGTACCATCAAAAGAGAAAATAAGACGCTCAACAAAATGCAACCAAATACAATTGGAAATGATTCGGGCATAATCATGAACAATTCCAATATTTCAAACATGCGAGGTGAAATTGACACTAATGCCGTATAAAGTCAGTGAGTGTGTGTATGCTATTTAATCATCATGAATCAAGTTATGTAGAAACACTATTCGTGTAGATCGAGCCGTCTGCGAAACTCCTGCTGTCATCAGTCTATCATACTCACGTGTGATTTATGTTTTTTGTGTTAATTTTTATATTTGATTATTATTGATCAAAAGAAATATTGCATTTATATATGTAATTTTATGTACGTGTGATTGTTTGTGTACAAAAAAGTATGGTAAGTTGAATTAAAGTGATTTGGTTGAACGGTGATATTCAAATCACACGGTTCTAGAATCGTCCGAATTTAATAAAAAGTAAAACATTGTTAATGTTTTTTGTGTATAAAGGTTAATCCGAAAAATGAAAAAGATTTTCATATAATTATATTTGTACATACGACGTTAATGTATAAAATATTTTAAATGATATTACGTACTTGAATGATGGTGCTTTGCTTAAAAGTTAAGTATATTTGATCACCTTAACGGGAAAACTCTGACAATGCAGAGGATAAAAAATACATTTTACGACAAGAGAAAAAAAACGTAGCTCGCAAACACTCATTTATTGAATCATGACTGATTTAAGTTTGTAATCTAATAATCATTCGCCAAATTGTAGATAGAGTTTTAAACAAATCTCAAATTCATAGATAGGATATTCAATTACCGTTTCACTAATCTTCACCTAATTATATCATATGAAACGTACTGACTTATATTATATTATAATGTAAACTAATTATCGAACAAACTGTTGGAATTCCGTCGATATGTTAAATTAAAAAATACTTAAACGTATTCGATGACTATTTATTTGAAGGAACAAAATAATCCAGTTTTGTTAACTGGTCGATTAACTTTATGAAAGTTTCAAATGGACTAATATGGCAGCAACCCTGAAATATGTATAATATAATATTGTATATATATATCTGTCATTCACGTATTGTTTTTTATTTACTTTTTTTTACACTAGGCGAATTGGACTTGTAAAATAATTTTATATATAACTTATGTGTAATTTTAAACAATTTGTAAAAAATTAGTACTAAGTAGATAGAAAAAGGAAATGTAATTGTTATTGGAAAGGTTTTTATGTTGCAACGAATATTGTTCATTTTCTAATGTAAATTCTTGAAAATAATTGCACAAACTTTTTAAATTGTCAGTTGTTCTTCACCTTTGATTTTTCTTTAAAAAACTGTTTATATTATCGTTGAGATGTTATAAAAATTTTAACAAATATATCTATTGATTAGAAATTGCAATTATAATACATTATTGAATTTAAATTTTCCAAAATTCGGGCATTGACAATATAGAGGTGAGATATAGAGATCAATTTTTAAAATATTGATGAAATAAACGAAAAAATATTTTTTAATATTGCAAAATTTGGTTTTGTAACATGCAGCTTTTTTTACACCAACATATTTTCATTGACTTGAATTTTTATTCATTTCATTTATATAATTTGACTATAACGACAGAAACTCTTTAATATTTTAGCACAATTTTACCGTTAATCATAAATCTGATTTGTATAATTATATCTACACGTATTTTTACTGTGTGACTATCACTAGATAAGTTTATTGAAATTATTTTATACGATCATAATTTAGCTTTTATCATTATTGTTGTTTATTTGGCGACAATAATTAATATTTAGTGTAATTGAAAAAGAAACACCACAAACATGGTTTTAGCTTACATTTCTAGTTATTTTTAGTATAATTATTAAAAAAAACTATATACCAAAGTTACTTTGTTGTAATATTTTTATAATTGTAAATTAACAGTTATTTTTATTATTATATAATTGTATGATAATAGTATTGAATTTGTATTTTTAGTTTTGTTTTTGAAATTTAATTTGTATGATGCATTCACAACTTGATTAAATAAAAAAAAATTGTATTTATATATGGGGGGGTCAGTGCCTAAGCAGCCCAAACTACAAAAAAAAAAAAATAAGGTAGGTACGCTATCGCTACGTATGTAATCTACGTAGTTGAGTACAAATTCAATTCTAAAGCATTATTTATCAAGACTAGTCAGGACTAGGGCTATCACCAGTCATTATATATTAAATTTTTTATTATTATCGCACGGACATCATTATGATTTTTGGTAACTTCATACAAAGTGCTTCTGGACTAATTACTTTAAATCGCAAATACTCAATACAACATAAGTGTGGCTTGGGTCCAGTCAGTCTGGCGCCGAGCCCCTCATATTACAATACACAAAATTACTAAAATCACCAACATTAAAATTTCATTTCACATAATCTATAAAATAATTTTTTTCACTCGTTTTGCATGAAGATTTATTTTTTACATTATTTTATGTATACAAATTTTTGTTTTATTCCTTTTATTTTCAATAAAATTGATTTTTTATAATACTTTTTTCGTTTTATTTTATTACATTATTTAACACAAAATTGTACATACAACTTATACTCATGTGTTGTGCCAAAGCATGTATATAAAACAAAGATCCCTCCGACGAATCAATCATAAAATTTCCCTGTTACTGTTTTACACTTCTTAGTCAATTATTTGATGTATTTAATTATATATTCACCATTTCTTTTAAAACTTATTGTTTTTAATATTTCATCCGAATTTGCAAATGCTTTTTTTGTATTTGAAATAAGGAGAAATTAATTAGTACGTATGTGACTCATTTCTTTTGACTTAGTTTACATTTTAAAAAATGTGCCTTACCCATATAATTGTATTTTATTCTAGCTTGGCATTTGTACTTTACAATTTTTATATAAATGTATATATTATATTTATCTACATATTGTATATGTACATATATTACCTCATCATACATACATACATACAAACAAACACAATACGATTATGAAACAATCATTTAGGCATTATGTGATATCAAATAAACACGGCATTTAAGTATATCTAAGACTAACAAATATAAATTTTACCTATAGTATCTTAAACATAAAAATTCACTGTATAAATACCATTTCTCTAATTCTTACTTCATTCTTGTATCATTAAGAAATCACCAATGATAATACTATTTTCTTTTTTCAATTCTTATCTATCCACTACAATATGCAAAGATCTTTCAATTATTTAAATTCAAGTTCCTTAAAACTGATAAATTGTTTTAAATTTGTCAATGAAACACATTTACACACTGTCATTGCATTCAAAATTTTATCCCAGAAGATTTTCATGAGTGTGTTCAATGTTCATATTGATTTATAACTAATTTGTTTAACACTTACACCATTTCCCATCCTCACTTCGTATGTACATAAATTGAAGTATTTGTAAATTAGCTAGGATTACAAATTTAAAAAAATTGCCAATCAAACAAAAATAAAATGTTTTGTATTCTTTGTTGGTTAAATATACGTGCATGTGATGGAATATGTAATTATTATAATATTACTAAGTGTTTTTTCTATGTCTGCTTAGTAACATGCACATCAGCAGCAGTGTATCATCAACTAATAACAAACTCGCAATTCTACGTGAATTATCATAATTTCTCACGGTCTTCCAATTTTGTATCAGTTTACATGGAAAAGACTTTGTATTATGAAAAGTTTTCATTTTCCGAATTCAATGACTTACAGATGAATCGTGTGCCAAATAAAATTTCATTCAAACCGTTACAAAAAGATCCACATTTATTCCTACCTTAAGCATAAATGTGGAAAGTATTTCACAATGCGGTAGAAATTAAATGTAAAGAAACATTTGCATGTAGAAAACTCTATTTCAATATTGAGAATCATCGAATTGACAATGTGAATAAAATCAGCATTGTTATAATATTTTTTATGAATAAATATGTCTTATGACTTATGACTATGTGAATACATATTAATTTCGAGTTCGAATGTCAAATTGTGAATTAATATTATATGAACATGGTAACTTAAATGTATAAATATATTATATATTACTGTTTCTTTCATTGATTAATTATTTATCACCCACGTACTGTGTAATATACATATAAATATATATTTAATAATAAATCATCAAATCAGGGATTGTCATGTTATTGAAATACATACATTTAAATAATAAAATTAATGCTCATTAATGTATTATAATTAATAAAAACAAATTGTTGAGTAATAGTGTATTATTTATTCAATTATATCACAAATCCTTCACCGGCTAAATATTATTTTGTATCGAAGATTTTTAATATTTAGCTACATAGTAGGTATATGTATTTAGAAAAGTCATTTTGGGGAGTAAAATTACAAAAAAAATATTTATTCATGTTTTATTAAAAAATATTTTTATGCACATAAATTATTTATACAATAAAATTATAGGAAAAATCAACCCAAATTTTAAATTACACATACACACAGAACTGTAGAAATGGGGAAACAAACCTGGCGCAGATTCCAAAATTGACGATGGTTAGCTAATGTATCTACGGATACTCATTATCGTTTCCAAAGTATGTTTACCCAAGGCACTACAATACTGCATACATTTTATATAGATGTATGAAATTCACAATGTGACTCTTCAATAAAAATGTGAAAAGTTTAGCCCTTTGTAAGACATATAAGGTCGAAATTTGCTTTTGCAATGATCAATCTTAATGTGTAACAAAGGGTCAACTATCACAAAGTCGATAAATTATAAAATAAATTACAAAACAGACGTTAAATAATATTAGGTACATATATATTATACGTGTATAAATATTGCATATATCATTTATAATAAAAAAAGTATCACTTTTCGAAGCGATGATTCAAAAATTGTCAAAACGGTATATTAGTTCGCGATCGTACGAAACAATCCAAACGAATTTTACGTACCTACATTTATATGCCATTTAATCATTTATTGGACAAATCTGAAGGCATCGGCTGCATTGGCTATAATAATTCAACAATTACAACACGAATGTGTGATCATAACAAATTGATTTAATCTACCCCTTAATTTAGGTATTGTAAATGTATAAATGAATACAAAAAAAAGTAAATAGGCACATTAATCAAAACGTACTGTTTTATTTTGTGGAATAACCAGATACATAGATATCTGTTATTCGTGTAATTTGTGTGAATTAACGTGCGCGTATTATATTATATATCAATTATATTTGAACCCACCGTTGCACCAGTTGTATATATATACGTATGTATATAAAGCATATTTGTGGTTCATTATATCATATATTAATTTAATATCAACGATTCATAAAAGCTGACATTGTGCAAATATCCCCCAATTCAACACCCTCAAATATCACTTATTGAATGTTTTTATGTACAATAAATTAGTACTTATCTTATTGCAATTTTAATAGTAAGATGTCATGCAAAATCATTTTTCTTGTGCGCCGACTGGTTGAACAACAACAACTTTTTTGCAAATTATTCATAAAAAGTATGATTGAAAACTATCTTAAAGTAAATTTCATATTAACTGACTTTAAGACTTAAAATTTTAATCACACATTGTACAAATTTTTATTGGTAATATTTTCAAAATAGCTTTATAAAATTTAATGTTACCTATAGAGAGCATTGTATAAAATCGAATACAAAAGTGTACATTATGTTTCAAAAATTGTGTTGTTCAAAATGAAATATAAAAAATACGTGAATTGCATCAAATTTTTAAAATTCACATGAAAAAATGTTAACGAGTAAATAACTGTAAGAGAATAATAATTAAAAGATCAAGAGAATAAACATGAAATGCTGAAATTTTTTAAATGACTAATAGCAATATTTTGATGAAAAATTTAATATCAGTTCTATTTATTCCACGTTTCAACACGATTTTCTTGTTATTGCATCAACAATTGTATTACTTTTGTACCTGAATGATATGGAAGTCGATTGATGTTTACAAATGACTCTGCCATCTTAAAAAAATACCCGATAGAAATTACACATGTATCGCTGGCTGTCATATAATATTATATTAATGTGAACAATAGGTTAGCGAAGTTTACTAAAGCAAGACTACTCGGACAATTCAGATAAGCCTCCCTTATAGAAAAACGAACAACACATTGTTATTTAGCGATACATTATAATTTATAAAAATTTACTTGGCGTAAAAAGTTATTTGTGATTCACAAGCGATATATCTTTATGTAATATTTAAATAATAAAAATTACGTCTACCATCGCCAATACATTCTGATGATTGTTTGCTGTCCGCAATCATCTGATCACAGCATTCTTATGTTCTTATCGGTAAATGGTGATGTGATGTACTGCCTGAAAACATAAACCCATTTTAAATGCAATATAAATTATACAACCCAATATTTTCAATAACACAACACCAACAAACAGTAGCAGAACTCGGTTAAATTATACATAGTAGAAAAATCAAAAGGAAATAAAACAATTTAGCTAAATTATATATCGGATTTAATTACAATGAAATAATTAATTCCATAGTTAATAGTGTAGCATGCTCATTTTCATGAAAACATTCTAAATTAATTAAAAAAATAAAAAGTTCGACTGATTTATTCATAAACAAAGATAAATATAAATCTGAAATGTCAAAAATATCAAAATAAATTTTGAAAAACACAAATTAATACATATGTACATATTGCAAATTATAAGGTTAAAAGCAGGAGAAAGCCTTAAATCACAGTATGTTGTTAGTAAGTACCTCCACCGATATAGGAATGCAAAACATCAGTTTCCATTGACACCTGGTCATCATTCATTAAGAACTGGCAGTAACGACCTGAGAAAAACGTATATATAATTTATATAAAAATGAAATACCATATATCCATTTACAAATAAATACATAGTTCATACGAAGTGACCCAAATATTAAAAAAATATATTGTTTGAATGGAAAAGAAATTTTTTTAGAATCACTCAGTATTTACAGCTAAGCTGCGGTAGGCATTCATGGCAGCAAAATATTGAATACTCGTTTTAAATCCTTTCTATGTTGTCTACAAGTAGATAGCCAAATGAAATCACATATGAACATGAATTATAATACATCATACATACCTATACATACATACATGCATACGTGTTTATACATTTATGTATCAGTAAAGTTCAAAAATTATATTCTTTTGTCATATTTTTAAACAACAATAATTCATATCGACAATTGTATATGTACATATATAAATAGAACTTTTTTAATAATGTATGCATGTACATACATATAAATGTTTCAGAACGTAATGAGAAAAGCAAATAGAACCAAATTACACCTAGCTCTATTTCTTTCTTTTTTTTTAATGAAAATAATACCTTGTCATCCGAATATAATGGTCCGAAAAAGACCTGGCAACCGAAAATGAAAATAAAATTAAATGATTTGCGGTAGGTCCTATACAATGTAAGCAAGTGTGGGCAAATTTGATACAATGGCTCTATAAAATATTTATTAGTTAATCAATCGATACAAACTATTACGAAATATATAGCTTTGTGAATTTGATATATGTATGAAAATCAGATATCATGTTATAGATTTTCAATTTATTAGTTGACAATACCTAGAGAACCATTGTTTCATAATTTGCATTAGTAGAGCCTATACTTCAAAGTTATGCATTTGTTCGTGCATTTTATATTACAAAAATAATGTTAATTTATTCTATCTTGTTTAAGAGCCTTTTTAAAAAATTAGCGGTCGTTGTGTTTCAATTGAATAAAAAGCATTGTCGAATTTAATAATAAGACAAGAGAAACACATTTTGTGAAAGATAATTGTGTATTTTAAATGAAAATAATTTATCAAAGAAATAGGTGTCTCAATTTTTAAATTAATTTAGATAGTCTTGGAAAAGCTTAAAAGCTAAATATCTACATGGCAAAAAGCAATTTGATGGTGAAAGCTGGTGAAACGTGTGAAAATTAAATTAATGAAAACTAAACTACTTTTAAGCCAGCATCCTTGTTATAATAGCAGAATGTAGATGATTGCTTTTGATTTTTGAAAAATAAACGTGAATTTAAAATTTTCTTTCATGAACGTACACAAGTGTGCTAGCGTATGATTAGTAAAATAATAGCAAAAAAGTGTATAAACTCCAAAATTTAATTTTACGTACAGCTCTATAGTGTGAATTGTCGAATGTGGACAATTTTCCAGAACTCTAACGTGGCAATGTTTATGACATTTCATCAGACAATCTCGGCATTCGTAACCCTAGAAATTCATTAAAAAAAATTAATTTAAGACACATTTTTTTGTTTTATTTTAGTGATATTAAATTTCATTGATTATTTATTTACCTGTTTACCGATCCGTCTTGCAATATTCTTGTTGCATACTTGACATACCACACCCCTAAAATGTATAACAACATTATATTAAACACTAGAAGATATTTCCTTGAGAGCAATTTCACATTTCATCAAAAAAATTACCCAGATAAATGTTTGGCAACAAATGTGTGATCATTGAAGATATGCAACTTGACACCTTTGCGACGCCATCGTGACCGTTGTGCAATTGAAAGAGGTACCAAGAAGTGTTTTTTCACTCCATTATCTACGGTTTCTAGAACTAGTGTGGACGCTTCATGAAGGTATGTCCTCGTTGAGGCACCGGATATACCAGACATCTCGCTGATTGAAGACCTGAAATTGAATCATAATTATTGTAATATTTATCTAATACACAATCAAACATTAAATAAAGTAAAAAATAAATTATGATCACCTTCGAGATGTTCTGGACTCATCACCAGATTGCGCCGGTGAACCTGGAACTGAAGGTCTTCCTAGTGAATTTTTAGTTGGTGAAGGCACTGATAAGGAATTATCTGTATAATTAATTACAAGAATACTGGTTTTATTTCTCTCTTTTAATAATTCAATACATACACTGATGTAGGTGATGTATGTATATATGTACATATAATAAAATAAACATTAAAAGTTAATACCTGAAAAGTTTTGTCGATCAGCGCTCACACTTCTAAAGTTGGGCTGGTCTTCACTACCGCTATCTGGAACATCTACAGACCTTGTCCGTATCCTTGATCTTCCTAGTCTATTAACAATTAATTATATAATTTTATGAAATGTTATTTATTTGTGTCTAATGATAAAAAACTGGTACAATAATTACCGTCTTTTAATATTTCCAAAGAAGTCTTTCCGTTTCTTCTGTCTAGGTATTCTTTCAGGTGGCTCACCATTAGTTTCAGCTACAGAATTGGCATGTACATCACCAGGCTGCTGACAAAATATTTAAAAAAAATACAATTATTTAACTAATTACAATAATAATGTACCAAATACCTATTAATCTTGAATTAAGTTGTTATTGAAAGCTTAATACACACATACTAAAACTGTGAACAACAAATCAAACGTACGTGCATTTTTCCAGTGAGACTGCTGCCATTGAACGTATCCAAGCCGTTTTCTTTATCTTCCATGAGTTTATTTTTACTGATGTCTACTGTCACCTTTTTATCTCCTGTTTTGTTTGTTTGTGAATCTGTCAACTCAATATTTTCTGCATTATCTGAAGACACTTCATCGGAATGTCCCTCTGTTCGTTGAGTTTCCGCATTGGATTGTTCCACTTCTATGAAATTTCCCGATTCAGTCAATTCAACCTTCGTTTAGTATATCACCGAAGAGAGGTTTCGATTTTTTTTCAAATCAGATAAGGAATCATTCCAAAAATTCATGCAAGAAAACGT
This sequence comes from Parapsyche elsis, assembly GCA_022651745.1. Classification (NCBI taxonomy): domain Eukaryota; kingdom Metazoa; phylum Arthropoda; class Insecta; order Trichoptera; family Hydropsychidae; genus Parapsyche; species Parapsyche elsis. The sequence goes on along the minus strand of JAGVSN010000003.1, from coordinate 6,905,394 downwards.
CATTAGAATTTGTTAGAAACGAAAAAAAGCTTGACCTTTGCTGTCTGTTATTTTAAAATAAAGACCAGAAACAATAAACAATTCAGACAACAAAGGGATTATGATTTTGAGTAGGTTTGTATTTATGCAATTAATTTGTAAATCTGGCAAATTGAAATGTATTGTATTTAATTATAATGATAAGTACACAAATTACCTTTACAACTTGTTTAGGCGTCTGAAGATTGGGTTTGAGTTGCGAAAAAATGTAAAAAAAAAACGAAACATTAAAAACTCACACTCAGCAATACACAATTGTTAGAAAAATATAAACTCAAAGCTAATTTAATATTAACAGTCAAATTGTAATTATTAATTATTGTTATCGCTCACGTTAGGAATGAACATTTTAAAATAATAAACACAAAATAAAAAGCACTCACCCTCTGAACACTATGTATTATAAGTGTTGATTTATTGGCCTGTGTACCAGGACTTCTCTCCAATTCTCTGATAGCTGTTTCAGCTATTTGTGCTGTACCATTCATTGCCACGTCTAAGAATTCAATCAAATAGGGTTAATAAGCTGATTTTATAATGAAAAACTTATCGAAAACCAAAATTTAACTTTCAGCACATACCATTTTGTTTAAACATGGTTCTGGTAGTGGTCACAGTGTGTCCTGATGGAGACGTAGTCTTAAGTGTTTCTTTTAATTTGAAAGGTCGACCCTCTGTTAGAGGTATATCAGCACCTTCGATGAACAAAAACTGAAAAGAATATTTTGAACATTAAAATACATTATATTTTCGACAAACGCTTTTAAGATTTTTTACTTTATCCATATACATCGTATAGATATTGTTTTATGGTATACCTCAACAGTGAGTATTCCAGATACCGGATCGTCTTGCAGTGGTCTTGATTGCAGGCTGATTAGTTGACGTTGAGATGGACTAATAAGAAGTTCTTCAACGCCGACAATACCTAAGCCTAAAAATGTAGATGTTCCACCGCTTCCTTTGTCAAAAATTTCAAAAAGCAGTTCGGCCGTGTGCGGAGAAAGATCACTATAAAAAAATACAGTAAAATGATAAAAAATCACATTAAAACTGCAATTATACATGACATATTATACCATAACTAAAATCTTACAAAAGAAAGTGTTCATCCCAATAAGGACTGGAAGTATCTTTTTTGACACTTGTTTGATTCCTCTGCGGCGGATCGTCCATTTCTACTACGCAAAAAGGATTTTTGCAACCCGTTGGAGAACTGGCTCCTAGGTGCTGTGCAGACACTACTTTAACCAGGAGTCGCTTGTCTCCAGCCAGTAACTGTTCTTCCATATGCTGGTTTGGAGTCGAACAGTACTGTGGATTTTGACCTAACTGTAAACAAGACAATACATTTAATCAAATTTACAATTATTTCATGTACCTACATATTTCAAACGATTACTTAAAAGCCTTTACCATGGAATCGTAATGCGTAGGCAGCATACGAGAAGGAGTTTCTGTAAATCTTCTTAATCTTGGACATGTTGGATAATGGGCGAGGCTAAACTCTACTTGTGTATTTCGCAAGGCATTCACTACTATTTCACTGAAAACATAATAAAGTTTAAATAAACATAAGTCTCAATTAATTAATTTATACACGGGGAAAATAGCTCACCTGATAACTTCCTGTAACTGCTGTTCGTCGGAATTACTTCTCAGTGGACCAACCGGTGCTAAAGCTACTTTTACATCAGGCCAACCATCGCATTTAAATTCTCCGGTCAACTTTTCAGTTACACATAAAACGCGTAATCGTGCACGAAATCTGTAAACCAAACAGATTTATTAATAAATTTAAAATCTATCGCGTTTGAACTACAATATTGATTACACAAATCTCATCACCTATTAACGTTGACTCTATAATGTGCAACTTCAACCTTTTCACCCTTCTTTCGAAAAGCTTTGAGCTGAAGTGCTGGTGTTGCTTCACAATCACAAGTTATTGTCTGAAATTGAAATATTTTATTAATACACAAATTATAAAGATAACTTGTATCATTTCTACAATTCAACGAATGATACAACAAATGACTTTACAGTTACATGAATTGCAGTATTCAAGAAGTATTGTTGCTTTTATAATTGTGAGAAGAGTTGCAAATAAAGAATCATACAAAATTACTATATGTACATGCACGGTAGTTGAAATTGATAAACTTTTAGAATTATATATTTTTTCCTCAAGTCTGCAACTTCACGTAACACATAATAAGTATGTATATAGTAAATTATAATAAAAAAACTGGTAAAATACACACCACGTCATCCTTTGAGTCGCACTCGCAGAAAACATTTGAAATCTTTGGTACTGGACTTTCGGCAAGAACTCTGACCAATTCGACACCAACGCCATGCTGTAAATGAGAAAGAATGAACAAATAAAAAAAAATACGTACAAATATCAAATTAACCATTCAATACAATTCTAATATGTACATTGAATTCTAAAAAGCAGAAGTGCTTTTGAAATATATTATGTCATTGCAAATGTATGTACATATATACTAAAAATAAACCAATTCGGTATAATTGTTTCTATGTATATATAGGTATGTATGTATGTACAATCACCTATAAATATTTTTGTTTAATTTTAATGAGTGCAATCTTGTCGTATTGTGTCCCCAGTCACGCAATATAAGAGAAGAGATTTTTAAATTGCATTTAATTGTCGTTGATTGTCATTGAAAATCATAATTGCGACAGTCAATAACATAGTTCATAGTAGGTACATGACGCTTCTACATTAACTATTTTAATAAAATAGTTTATTGTATAAAGTAAAATTTGTCATCAAAACTATTTAAAATTGTTTTACAAAGGAAAAATGTTCAAAAATGTACATATGTTTGTTCTTTTTTTAGAATCAATTTTGAAATGATTGACGTTTATCAGTATGAGAGCATGTCCATTTTGGTAATGCTAAGGTTAATTAAGGTAGACACCTGTCATTCAAATGAAGATAACTCAGTCACAATTAAAAAATATATATAAAAAACAGGATACAAATTTTAATTTTTCAAAACTAACGTTTTTACTATGTACATTATGAACACAAATATAAAATAAACGATTTCAATAATACATATGTATCTATTATACATATATAAAGGTATATGAAAGTAAGTCAGTAAATAAGAGTTGAGAATTCAATTCACCTGCTCTACTCTCCTCGCTGAAGTATATGTAAATCTAACTATTCCAAGAATATCAGTATTAAAGGTAATTATTTTTAACTAGAATAAATAATAAATTCAAGGCTTTCATGTTCATATTGCATATCCAAGATTACGCTGATTTATGAGTGCACATTTCAGAGATAAGTGCAATGAAAAGGAAAAGCAATACCAAATAAATACATATATGAATGTATGTAGATACCTACACCAGTTGATTTCGTGTCAAGGATCACCAGTTTGCTAAATATGGAGGGAGTACTTAAAAACAAAATAGCGATGAAGTCATTATCGATTGGCAGGGAAAAAATACAAAACATTACAAATGGCACTATTTTCCAAAAACAACTTCACACTGCGAATGGAACATATTTCCACTAATTAATTACACGAAGACAAACTGAAAATTCCTAAAAATAAAAACGTACCACTGACTCATTTGACCCGTCAAATGTCGTGTAAAATGTCTAAAGCAGCAATCGCAAATTGAATTTATTGGACAAATCATTACATTGACCTCATGAACGCCATCAATTAAGATGTCTGTGAGCAATAAAAATTACAATAGCTCTGCCAACCCAGGCAAACAGATTACAGTATTAACCCTTTCAACACCTATGTAACACTCATCAAAATACACGCTATAAATACGATTACAAGCATGTACGTATACATAGTTTGTTACTAACATAAGTGTTGGTTATCACCTCGTGGCACAAAACGGTCGAAAATGAGGGTCAAATGTAATTGATCACAGCTACTGACTATATCGGACAATCACCTAAAAGAAATGAGTCACCCAAAATGGTAGCCTCGATATAAATTGGGACTTAAACGCATAGCGCAATACAATTTACTTCGAAAAAGGAAGTCCTCAGCAACGAAAGGGTTAACGACAACGACAGCGAGAGTAGATACGATCGATGCCAAATGACCATCGGTGCCAAAAATCGCCCAAAGACCCGAACCAACCTCACCAGCGCCATTTGAAATGATGGACCATCTGCCACGAACGGCATTTGACTGTTACGACGTGACCCTGGATCTGGTCTGTTACCGATAGTCTAGCCTCGCTCTCCATACTGATAGTCTGAACCTAAGCCAAAAACTGCACACACATGATTTAACACTGAATCACGCTAAATAGCCAAACAGCTGATCGTGAACGACGGTCACCTCTCATTCAGACTCAGACTTGGTGAAATTCTAAAATCTCGAGGAAATCAACCAAAGAATATTTTATTCGAATCATCGGAGAGTAGATTGAAATCGTCGAAGCTCTGGTCTGTTAGCTATTCATGGTATACAAAACGAGAGCGCCCTGCATTTACATATCGGATAAGAAAATACATTGCCCTCCAAACCAATTCAACTACCGTTTTCAATCATTCGGCTGATGGAACGTTTAAATTTAACAGTAACTAAATTAAAATTCTGTAAGTTCTACTTCTTTTTTTAAAAAGAAATCTCCAACTTGGATGCATTCAAGTGTTTCCAATGATGTCAGTGATTTCGCATCGTCTTCGGGGCTTATTATAGAGATGGTCGCGTCAATGAGATCATCGAACACACTAACGAGGAAAAATAGCGCCACCGTAAGTGCGTATTTCGATCAGCGAATACAAGATCGTGGCATGAAAGTCCTTTTTCAGATTCAACGTCTTCCCATGACCTTTTGTCGGAATTGCGGCCGTCTCGCACGATCGATCGCAATGCTACGAAAAAATCGAAGTGCAAAAAATAAGAGGAAGAAAAATGGCGCCAGAATGTGATCTCACCAAAAAAGACATTTGGAGAGCGAGGAGTGGTGACCGTGACCATTGTTAGATCACTAGCTACCGTTATCGTCTCACTCGAAGAACCTGTGGTTGAACGAACTCCAACCCAACGCAGTTAAAAGAAGAAGGCCAAGATCACGAGAAGTTGATACAACATGAGATTAAACTCACAAGTGAATGAAGTAAAGAATAATAGATATAATAGAAAAAGACAACAGTTGGAAGAAAGGAACTTAAGAAATGAAGAGGAGACACGCGAGAAAATCATACTTGCCATATTGATACTGTTCATCTATGCATGTATGTATGTATAATGTATAGATATGTACCTACGCACGAGTAGATATCTACAATGCTTATGTAATATGCATGTATAGAAAAATTAAATGAATCGATAAAATACAACCGCTTGATAAAGGGCACACAATTAAATTATTCATGTAACTATAACTAATTAACATGCTCTACATACAAATTTTAAATTATATAGCAGTAAAATTAAAAATTAATCCAAAATAACAACTCGACGTCTGAACATAAGCACATATGTATGTATGTACATCGCTTGAATTGGATCCGTTGCAAGATTATCAATGAAAATAAGATGAAACATTTGGAATAGGTGTTGAACATTTCATAATAAACACGTTGATCATTATTTGCGATGGTTCAAATCGACATTTTGACCTCTTTTGGAACGGATGCGAGACGTGATATCCGTCAAATAGCGGATATGAATTTGCATATTATTCGATAGATCACGACTGTAGAGTGAGCGAAGCACGAATTCAATGCAATTGATGAGCTAAAAATAAACGAACAATACATACCTACGTGTGTGTAGGTACTAAAAGGTAAAAAAAAAAAAAAAAAACGATCTCTGTGACATCGTTATTTTTATTATTTTTTTGTCGAAATAGCGAAGATGATTGCGATGATTAACTTCTCAATCTCCATGACACAAAACGACTCGTTATTTTTTTTTTTTGCTCGCATAATTTAGGTAAATGCGAAAGAAGAGCATAATGGATGTTTGATAGTACAAAAAAGAGACCGAACAGACAATTAGCGTCAGTTATTTATCTTGCGCAAAAAAACGGTAATTTGTACAATTTTCAAGAAGCTCTTTGATGATTTTTTGTCTTTTGAATTTTATATACAATTATGTATGAATTGTATCTATGTATGTATATAAAATGCAAAAAACTAAACATACAAAAGCCACCGGTATTCATAAAATCAAGCAACTTACTGTAAGCATTTATTTATACTAAAATTGATATACCTACATATAAAAGTATAACCTGAACCTGTACAATAAATAATTATAACCATTCTTGCTATAATTGTACCGAATTGTCGTTCAATTAGAATTGTTCAACTAGAATTGTGTCGAACAAAATTACTCATTGGCGGTTTCAAATGAATTCTTAATCGCGATTTAGCTGATACGTCTCCATTGCACGTTCAAAATAATTATCAAAATATATGTATATATGTATATCGCGTGACCAAATCAAAATTTGCCGTTTCGGTCGTTTCAGTGTTTGCACACTCAAATTGTGCATAATTGAAGCGCGTGTGTCAACATTGAAATGATTTTATTTCGAAACGAAAAACTTTCTTTATATTACATCTACATTGAATGTGTAATATGTAATTAAAAAAAAAATTAGTCAAGCATCTGGCAAATGCTTTTAAATTAAAGTAGCTTGCATTGAAAGAAGCTACTGACTCGCAGATCAATCTCAAAGTATAATCAAAAAGTCAGACAGCGACTAGCGTATACGGATAATCGAAAAGTGCTTCGAACGCTATAATTGCGTTGCTACTAATTAATTGAAGTCGTACCGAAGAACCATCGAGCGTGATTTAACAATATAACAGAACCTCTGGACCACGCAAAGAATCAACGAACTATGAACATACTAGCGCTAGTGTACTTCCAAAATGACTACTGACAAAAAAAAAAAGAGTTCACTGTAAAATAAGCCATTGAGACGAAGTGTTTCAACAGATGGCGACTCACAAAAAGATTCCAACACTTGTGGCACACCATCATATGTACATCTACATAGTGGATTTGTGGAAGACGCGTAATTGCGCCAGTCGGTGATGTGTTATGTTATATTATGTGTGCAGCGGCAAATGCAACAGTTGCATCACCGAGTTTGACAGCCGGCATTCTCGTAGACGAAATCTGGAAATACGCGTCCAGTCATTCCGTCGACTTCCTCTTCTTTCAGAGATTTTCACGAGCTGAAAAAAAAACCGCGTTCCGTAGCCCGGTTTCGAAATAACGACGTCTAGAATTAGAATGCGCGAGCAGCGCGGCGCGGCGCAAGAGTTTAATTCTGGTCTTCAACTCAACAAGTGATTCTTTGGTTCACCGGGCTTGAGCGAACGATCAGATGACGGTTACAGATCCAAAAATCAATGGAATATCTGTGTCGACGAGGCTCGAGTGTGAACAACGCCGCAAAATTGACGTATTCAAACTCGCGCCCAAATGCTAACATAGCGTCGACGAGACGATTTCACACAAACGCACCCAAAGCGAATCGAAATGTTCTACCCTTCGGTCCATACTATTGAATTACTGGCCGGTTTATCCGTCATATGACGGTGGATTCCAACCCTAACCCCCACCTGTTTACCCTGGTTTATATAGTAATAGTACAACCCCTAGCCTGTTTGATAGTACCGTTGATTGAATGGGTGAATGGCCATAAAATCGCGCTTTTTTTTTTTTTTTTTGCGAGTTGTCAACACACCGCTAATAAAAAATGTTGGCAATGCTAGTGTGACCACAACGACCCAAGCAGGCAGGCAGCCGCTTATACGTATGTACATATATACAGATAATCATTCAAGTTTCACACAAAAACCATTCAAGGCTAATATCTTAAATAACTAAATTAAATTAAACGACAGTTTATAAATGAAGGCTACCTAATAATCATAAAAAAAAAAGGAATTTGATAAATTAAAATACATTACAACATGGCGTGTTGTCACGCAACAGTGAAAAATTGCAAACACATTCGTCAATTCAAATCCCTCGTTTAATTAAATAAAACGAATTCGGTTCGGGCTGTGAACGTTTCGCTCTCGAAGTCTCGACGAAAGCACAACATGTCATGTCATGACATGACATTCACATTCAGACGCGTGTCCTTTAAAACGAAAGGGTATATTTCGTAGATAGCAATCGATTCGACGAAGTTATGAAAGGGATGAAAAACGTGGCGATTGAAACCGTCAACGTATGCCTTTGTAAGATCCGGAACACTTGGCCGCTCGTCAAAACATTTGTCAAGTATTGAATTTGTGCGTTGACAACCTGTATTCAGTTTCCACTTTGAAACATTTCAGTGTAAAATCAGAAACGCCTCGGTCGAATATTAGAATCGATGTGCTTAAGTTAACCCAAACAATGCCGATTCACTATGCATATTTTCAAATAGCGAAACAATCTCACAATGATCTGTGCATGTTTATTTCGAATTCAACTGATGTACATACTCGCTGGAAAAATATGGCATTGTCACGCAACCAAATTCAATGCCAAACACTCTTCTGAATCACCTTTATTTTATTTTCATTCAATGTGTATGTTTATGTGGACACATTTTCAGGTGTGTCGTTGCAGATTGTTTTCAGCGATTATTCAAAGGAAGTGATACAATATGGCATGAATAAATAACATAGGCTCTTCCTTACAATAGCGCACGTATGCTAAATAACAAGGACCTTGTATTTGACAATGGATTTAGCGAGCATATAATCAACGGTGATAAATAGACTAGGAAATTATACCGATGAAACGATATCGATATTATTTGGCCGCTATAAAACTAAATATTTACATTATACTAATAGCCAATGTATGAAAAAATACTTTTCATCTTTTCACACGTATGTACATAGGTATGTAAATATAATACATCCTCAACAAAAGAGGTTTATAATAATTATTATAGTGTAATTAATTATAAAGGGGTGTTTGAACGAAATAATATAATTGATTTGATGAAAAAAATGACAATATAATTAAACTCCGGAAGAAGCTTTAACACGGTATGAAATTTAATAAGTTTTAAAAGCTTCCACGATAATTTCTTGGACGGACTCGGGAGTTGAATTTTACTTTGTGGAAATCTTTAATATAAATCAAATAAAAATGAACGAAGGAGAAGCAAAATTGTTCGGAAAACTTCAACGTAAAATTGGAATTTAAATATGAATGACGATGGAAAACATGTTAAAACGCCATTTTAAAGTATTGGAGCAAAAGACAACGACAACTACAGCAGTTTGTTATTGTTATAATAAGATAAAATCAACGGTGCGGCCAAGATCCATTGTATTTTTATCGTTGTTGCCAGATCGCCACATTGTGCAATGTTACAACAGTGACGAAAAAAACAAAAATAAAAACAGAAACGCCAACCAAATATAAAAACTGCGGGAAGGCCAAATGCCGAATGCATATTTGTGAATTCGAGTTTAGCTTACATTAGTCGTATTTTCAGAAATGCACCACTACATGGATAACATAACGTAAGAGGATACTATTTGGAGATGCAGTGCGGATGTTTTCAGTTGCATCACGACAATTTTCTCCGATAAAAAAAAGCTGTTATATTTTAGTATTTACGATGAGGCCGGAACGAGCCACGTCAGCCTGTCGAAAATAGCCAATGCGTATTTTGACGAATCTGCGCTTAATTCGTATTATGTCAGTGCAAATTTTGAAAGGAATGAGGAAAATTCAAGAAAATTCGTTTGAAATTCAAAAGATCGTTTGGCAAACACATATTGAATTCAATCAAAGCATTTGAATCAACTGAAAACCTCAAAGGAAGAAACACAAGATAAGTGAATATTCTTTGATGAGCCTAAAGCCAGCTCCAGACGATGCGTGTGCTCGTCGAATATTCACCACGCCAGACAAAATAATGACGAATCGTGTGGACAATCGTTCTATGTAGTATGTATGTAAAAGCTGTGAGGAAATTTGTCCATACAAAAAAGGCTTAACAAATGTTCGGCTAATGTTGACGAGGCGAATATTCGGCGAGCGCACGCATCGTCTGGAACCGACAAGACCCGCCCAGAGTATCGTGCCACAACGATGATGATATTGATAAGTTATCAATATCATCATCGTATATGGGTTATCAATGATAACCCATATACGAGCTAGGCTAAATTCAAGAATGTTACGTGAGATACAGTGCACACATGGAAATATGTATACTTCGTATAACAAGAAGAGATCATAAGAGGAATACATGGGTAAGAAGCATGACCAAAGTGACAGATATAGCAGAACGAGTGAAAAAGTTTAAGTGGATGGCAGATGGATTCGAGAAATACTGGAATGGTATCCGAGAGGATGTGAAAGAAAGCAAGGTAGACCGAGTGGAAGACGGGCTGATGAATTGAGAGGAATGTGTGAAGTCAAGTGGATGCAGATTGCTCAAGACAGACGGAAATGGAAGAGGATTGGAGAGGCCTACATCCGGCAGTGGATGATGAACGGCTGAAAATGATGATACGAGCTAGCGCAGCATTCGTCACGGGCGCCCGGGAACGTAGCGTATACGCACAATGCTTAGAGCCTTTATCCACCAAGTACGTTGACATGCGTTACGTCGACGTACGATATCCACCCACCAATTACAGTACGGCTTTCTCGCTCGTGCTGCAAAACTCGTCGACGTACGACATCCAAGCACCAATTGAAGTACGAGTTTTGCAGGACGAGCGAGAAAGCCGTACTGTAATTGGTGGGTGGATATCGTACGTGGTACCGTCTTTTCTGTGAACGTCCACATCTTAACTTGTGTCCACTTATTCGCGAGCAACACATTCAACGGCTAACTACTGCAGGCGTACTCACCTCTTCGACGGACTTCTTCGAGTACTCGTTCATGGCTAGTATCCACAGTTGCAGGAGATCATTCACAACCACCAAATCACTGTACAACCACGCGAAGGTTGAGGTCGCCCACCTGGCTGCGACCTGATCGGCTCCGACACACCCTGGAGGGGTAACACCACCACCCCTTCTCGGCTGCTGCACCTCTGGACCCGGAGACATCCTCGACAACCGCTTTCGGTTAGGCGGAGTCGCGGATACACCACCTCCGCCCCTCGGTGCAGCTGGTGGCTTCGACAAAGGCAGGGCTGCCACCTTCGGCTTGGCCAAGGGCGGTTCCAGGGGGATTCCGAGGGCGCCTGGTGCTTCGTTCGCGACAATGGTGCGCGTCGTTTCGTCGATCGGTTCCACTATGGGTTTCTTGGGCGCCTCCTGAGTTGCGGCCTGCTTCGGCGCCCCCTTCACCTTGCCGTACACCCATCTGGCCAGCCAGATGGAGAACAGCAGGAACACGATCCAAAAGAATATGAACATGGCGAGCGTATCCATGGCCGCATCCGCATACGAATAATCGAAGCTGCAGATGAGGTCGTCAACGGCCTCAGCTAGGTCCGCCATGCCGTTCCATGTTTGGGTCCAGATGTTGGACAGCGACTGGCCAACGGCGGCTGGCCAAGAGCCCATCGTGGCCATTCTGTTTCGGGACGAAGCCCGACCGCAGTCCACGTCCCGCTCTAATCTCCGTGTTCGACAACAATTTCACTGCAATTGAACGAAAAAAACAAAGGCATTTCAATAACACATCAGAAAGTACAGGGAACAAAGAAAAAAAAACATCGACTATTTTATCGCAAAGGGCATAGTGTAACGCTAAGAACACATTGAGTCAGACACCGCGTTGATTTTGTATTGAAAAGTATGGTTGCCATACATTTTAAATTGTGATTTGTTACGAATTGTTACGCTAGGCAACAAACTTGTGTTTATTTTTCTACACTGAAAATAAAATTGTCATGTTAGGTTACATATATAAAATCGGCTAACTGCAATAACTACGCAATCAAAATACAGCTACATCCTCCAACTAATCAAATAATTAAACATTAAATTAATCATATTCAATGAGATTTCTTGAAAATCGTAACAAAGTAAATTGTTTATTTGATGTTTGTAAATTGTAAATTTAAGTAAGTAAATTGTTTATTTATTTTATTTGATTATAACGGTATCTACCGTTCATAAAATTGATCGGAACTTGTATGTACATATATACACTATCGCCTTATCTATGTATAATGTAAATTTGAAATATATTGTACCGCTATAAATCAAAAAAAAAAAAACACGTAATAAATTCTCACGAAGCTGCTAAAGCGGTGATAACAATGTTTAACGACTTCGATAAGAGGCTTGATTCACCGATAATACAATACATATTTTGATGAACGCATTCGCCGAATTTATGCAATATACATAAGTGGTTCAAGCTGGTATCTACATAGTATTAGAAATTCACTTTCAGCAATTATTATCGCACTTTATGTAGACAAAACTCTCGTGTGAAAAGAAACAACAAAATACTCGTGTGAAAAGAAAATACTAAAGTCGCGGTGGAAAATTAAAACTTTTCAAGTTCTATACATTCGACGCATTGAATAGTGTGCCGGCTTTTCCGAGCTGAAACGCGAAACGGAAACTTTTCAGTCAGCTATCGCCTGAAGTTGAACGAGTCTGGGCAGAGTGGGATCGTTTCTTGGGACTAAAAATACACAACCTCTAGTTTAGAGCCGGTGCCCTGGTAACTTAAAACTAAAACGCGCCAAATAGCTCCCCGTTGCGTGCAAAACGATCCATACACGTTCTACATAATTTTCCTTGCAAAAAAATATATTGAACGTGTCACAGTTTCCAACGCAGGCCTATTGATTTTTTAAAAGTAAATTGGAAAGTCTATGCTGATGCTTTATTAAAATAAAAGTGTATAGGTGCAGGACAAGAAAATATCGATTAAAATTATGTCGTTTCATTATTTAATGATTTGTATGAATCGATGAAAAACGTAACTTGCACAACTTGATATAAATCATACGATACAATGCATCAGCATCAGCAATGTGAAAATTATTGTAATTTCATATCCGGGGAAAAATCCTCGGGGAAATATCGATCGCGAGTGGCGCCATCTGCTCGAAAGTGGCACAAATAGCGTCTGGGATCCCGTTTCCAACAATGAGAAATAATATAAAAAGAGCAAACTACTTGATTTATTCCGAGAGATTACGGTTGTTCCGCATTGCTGAAATCTCCAATGCGACAATTTGTCATGGCGAATTTTTATTGTGTCAATAAAACAAACGGTCAAAGGGAAACGAACCAAATAAATCTAAACGGTAACAATGTGACAATGAGTTTATCTCGCGCTATAATAATATAAATTACATTAAAAAAATCGGAAGTGACTTCATGTACAATTTTCTTTCAGTATAACGAATGTCGTTTGCAGTTTTTAACTTGGAATACCTGTGAAAATTATATTCTAATCATTCAATAAAAAGCTTGGGCAACATTGCGTTCGTAGCATTATTTGGTTAAGGTTAACGTGACACTGTAATCCAATTTGTGGGTTATCTACCGGGCCAAATTACCAAAACAAACACAATTAGCATCAAAAAAGGTTATCGTCTCGATTATGTTCCTTTACAAAACAACGTTTCATTTGTGGAATATCGATAGTTAATATGACAAAAGGAAATATTTAAATGTACACTACGATTTACGACATTGAATATGAGACCGGGGTTATAAATTCAATGTATTTAAATACACCAAGGACTGATACTACATACATACATATGTATAGGGGTATTTCTATGACACGAAATCAGTATGAGAAGCGCTGGCATAATGCGGGTAAGCGATTCAAAGGAAGACCGGTCTTCTCATGCGCTAACTCTCAGACGTGATCTCATTGCAATACTTTCACTGAACATTGCACAACATACAGGAAGTAGGTACGAAACCGGAATCACGTTGCGGAACTTAAATATTTTGATCGAAACAGTGGCTTGGACAAATATCTTGGTGGCTTTTATGTTCCACCTAAAGATATGCTTACTACAGTTAACATGACAATGTGTACAATACATTTACAAATGCATATACAATACGTACTTTAATTCTATAACATACTATATAAGATATATCCTTAACTATAAACATACTCCAAAAAGGCACCAGTTATGTCGTTTTACGAATTGTTGGATAATATAAACTTATTGACGGAAAAATAGCCACGAAATTAATTTATGTAAAAATAAGCGCCAAAGTCTTGCCCACGCGTCCGGAATTGAATTTCAAAAATCCATTACAATTTAAATACATTATGGTGAGCTGTCAACGACCATTGTTTAGACCGGAAATCGAAAGATGTGATCTGGACGGCCGTGACCTATTTATTTATGACTGGTATTCTTTCGCGCGCTTTATCAACCGGTTTCCCCGATAAGAATCAATTTCGATTTCATAATTCGTATAATTGAATTTTCCTACGAATACATGTATGTATAACGCTAAAATTTAATAAACAAAACCTCGAAACAAAAAAATAATAAGATTTCAGAATGTTTTACTTTGACCTCAACACAATGGTATATACATATGTAAATACATTATAAACAAACAAAAATATGTAAAACAGAATAATCATCGATTTGTTTGCACATAAAATATAATACATAGGTTGATTGAATCATCAAACATTCAATAAAACTGATCCTTTGTCCCTTTTTGTTGAAACGTTTGAACGAAATAATAATAATAGACCATACAACCTTGTTGTATCGAAAGTTTTTCCGCTTAAACATTTTCCAAGATTACAATACACCATTGTGCAAATACATATATATAATGATATAATACACGGTAATGTCTAAATTTAGATATTAGTTCACACAAAAATAAACCGTTGCGTCTAAAATCAAACGAGTCGAACGATAACCGATTTGAACTATTGAGTCACGACCTATCCGAAGTGTAACAAGCTCGTATCGAGACCTGATTTCATGAATGACATTACGGTGAATCATATCATTGTTGTAACTTTCGAGTCAAGCATCGCATCGATTCAAATACGCAATTTATTTGACACGTTTGGCCGTTACAATATTACGATACGACATACGGTTTAAAGGGCGAGAGCTGTTTTTAGGTTCAAAATCCAACGAGCAATTCATAATATCTAAAATGGTAAGTTTACGTCTCTATGTATCATCAAAAGTTTTAACTGATTACATGTGTGAAAAGTTAAACAAACGCGATTTATCGATCGGTGACATTGGTTTGACGTTTCGCGTGTATTTTGTCTTGCTACATTCGATATGACATTTCCAAGTATCAACTCGATACAATACGCCAAGATTAAATGATACCACGATATCTTATAAATAAACTTACATAGGTAAATCTATATAATTTGTTTTAAATATTTCAAGCGGAGTGCATTGACCATGCAGTTATGAGCAAAATAGAAGTATGCAGACGTGAACATACTTTGAGATTATTGTCATGAAAATACATAATGTATTATAAATAATACAGCTCGGGTATGGTATTTTCGTCAAAGCCGTTAACGTAAATTCAAGTTTTAAGAGTATGTAATTATATTTTATCGTGTAATAAAACAAAAAGGTCGAGGTCAAATAATAATAATGGGATTTTAGCGTAATTAGATTGAAGATTTAATAAATTACGTGACATGATATTCATTTGTGCCATTTTAATTGCCAATAATTAACGCACGCTCGAGGCCATAACGAAAAATGTACACAGCGAAATGAATAAAATATATGAACGCTTAACGAAATCTCACGGTTGGGTCTGACTTATGTTCGGTGAGAAAAAAATTCCTTTGACGACCAAGCGAGAGTTAAATTTAATCAGTTAAAATACGTATGTACGTACTTTTTTTCAGTAAGACAATGTGCATTCATTTTAGTTAGCTGCGACCCATTTTCGCAAGATCGAGTCATAAATATTTCTTTGTGCGAATTGTTTAAATAAAAGACGCACATGTCGCAAAAACGGTAATTGTAGTTAATTTATTGAGCAATGTGTTCATAGTGTTACAACGAAATAAACGCTAGGCGCGTTCGCAAGGGGTTAACGTACGAAATTCACCCCCTTATAAATAGGAATGAGGTTATTATACAGGGTTACTATATGGGAAAAATCGTTAAATATAGACAGATAAGGTCGCATTTGCTCCCTTGAAACGGGGAAATTTACCGTAAGTATGATTGGAAAGGAGTGCCTATCATACAAGCAACAAATCTAAATATGTACATATTAGGCTATTTAATATTGTTAATGCTCGTTAAACAAATGTCGTGATTTGTGTCATGATGTCATGATCTGTGGATGAAATTTGCTTGTCATATTCAGTGTTCAAATATTATAACAATGACATAACCAGAATCAAAGTAATCGACTAGTATTCTCAAAATTCGAGCACACGTGTGGCATTTAAAGTCTCATTCCCAAAATAAGAACAATGCATATAAAATTTTATGTTCGTACTTGAACGAAATGCATCGCTATTACAGAAACGAGAAAGGAACGACTATGAATAAATTATAGCTCATCGAAAGGTATACGGTGATGTCATTACTTGCAACACCTGACGTCATGGCAGAGAATTGGTTGAATTTAAAATAAATAATAAAAAAGATGACGTATAATATATGACATTGAATGATGAGACGTTAAAAATCAGTCTTCGCAGTAACAAATTTAAATCGAAATAGAATCTAAAATTTTAAAATAAATATAGATTCACAATGAACACGATATATAATTGGGGTTAACTGTGGTGAATTATTCAGAGTCAACTATTACTTTGTTAGTTGTTTAATGAAGAATATATGTATGTATAGTCAACGGAAGCGATTATTATTTCGCACAATAATTTCTAAATTGTCATACTGAGTGTTACAAAACTTCAAAGTCTACAACATAGTGTAATTTTAAAAATTGATATTTAAAGTTATGACACAAAAACAATTTGTTCTCAATTTGAAAATACTATTACATACGTAGAAGCAGGTGGTAGTCCAAAAAAAGTCAAGTTACAAATTTGGAGAATAACTCCATGTTTAAAAAACTATCGTTTACTATGAATTTCTTACGATTTGATTCTTAGTATTTCGGATGATTTTAAAGTTTATAGGAATGGTATTGTATATTGTAATTGATACAACAGCAAAATAGAAACTCACCTTCGACGACAGTATCGTGTACTAGCAATAAATTCACTATCACAGTAATGACGTTATCATGGCTAAGGTACAAGTATGCAAAAGAATGTTAAACGTGCAAAAAAAACGTGTTTTATCGAAATAACAAACGTTGACCCATCAGCTTCGCGACCAAACTGACTAAATAAATAAACACACAAACAAAGGAAATATAATAATTTTATAAACGGTAGTTAATTTTAACAACACTACTTAACTGTCCTAATCTGTTTTTATTTGATAAGTAATTAAATATTACAATTATAATTTTACGTATATGTAGAATCAATTGTGATGTAAGATAGATTGGGCAATCGCTTGAGGTTTGCGGAAACATTACATTAATTTTATTCTAATTTGAGGTCTTTATTAAAACTGAAAATGTGAATTTTAAATTCAATACGCTTAATCGGTTAATGGTTTCCACAAATAGACATAAACATGCTAAAAATAACCAAAACGTACACAAGTTACGATTCTCGATAAATTTCAGTTAAAATCTCATTATTTTAGGTACGGCCGTATACGGAGAAAGTAAAAAAAGAGAAAAAGAAAATGGCATTGACCCATTCCAGAAGACGGCACTGACGTCGCGTTGGCACATTTGGGAAAACAGATCGATAGCAGTACCGTTTTACGATTTCTTTTTGTCGTTTTTTACATTACACATTACATACTTCGAATAACGTTTAGTTTGAACTGGAAATCACACGCAAACTAAAATGTATCGCACACAAGCCGAAAGGAAATCCACTTGTGTCAAGAGAAAAACACACATATTTTTGAACAAATCCATTCATATGCTTTACCCCCCCCCCCCCTCTATTTGCATACGCAAATTGTACAATTGGACACATTTTATTCAACGCGCACCATTGTAATTACATCCGTAATACAAAACGAATCGATCGTATACAATTTGGCGGTTTTTCGCACTGGCAGCACGCAATTTCCGATTTGACATTTGCGAACGCGCGCGCATCGATAATATAATTTACTTTCAACGCGTAAAGTGACCCCATCTATACAGATCGAAAACACATCGATCGATGATCGAACAAGATCTACTATTTTTTTTCCGAATAATTTATTGTTTGATTACAATATTTCAAAGGTACAGACAGACTCGACAGACGAAAGCGAACACTCGCGTCCCTGTCTTAAGTCGCACGTTTTAAATTTTACGCGGTTGGTAGCATTGTTTTGAGCTGTTCAAACTCGAAAGTGTGTACCGGTATGAAATAAACTAACCGTTGAACGAACGTGCGCTGCCTTCGGCCGCTCGTGAAGGTTTGCAGCGAATCGCGAAATATCGAGGAGGGGCGTTAGCGCTTGTTTGTACACACACATATATAGCCATGTAGCATTTGCACGTGTATTGTATGATGTGCGCACGTGCCATGAATGTAGTGTATGTGTGTGTATGTAGAAGCCTACACGAAAATTCGATCGACGGTGACGTCACCGATGAAAAGGACGACAAGGATTCCGTTTGTGGAAAATTTTTCCACTGCCTGTATTATGTATCTATGTATGTAGATTGCACATAGTGAGTTTTCCCATTTCCCATTCATGCTGAAATTTCATGATGGGTCATAGTTGCAATGTAAGAAATTGTTCAACGCAGAATGCATCACAAGGTGGTTGGTTGTGTTTGAAAATCTGATGGTGGCCATTCACGATCCGTTTTAAGGTCGAACCGCACTAGGAACTGCACTGGGCGACACGACGCGCGACAAAAATATGGTTTGTATGTAATTGTATGGAGGATATAAAAAATTACCGCCCCATTAGCTTACCCTCCACAGTCTACAAGATCTTAACGCAGCGGCTGAAGGCAACGCTCGATTCTAATCAATCCATGGAACAAGCAGGGTTCAGGGCCAATTTCAGCACAATGAATCATCTTCAGGTGGTAAGTGAATTGGTTGAGCGCGCGAGCGAATATCGCCAACCACTATGTTTAGGTTTCATCGACTATGAGAAGGCGTTTGACTCAGTCAGTCAAACAGCCGTACTGGATGCCCTCCAGAAACAAGGCGTTGCGCAACCGTACGTCAGCCTGCTAGCTGCCATCTACAAAAAGGCAACAGCCACAGTTCGTCTCTTTGAAGACACGGAGCAATTCGGTATTGAGAAAGGTGTTGTTAGGCAAGGAGACACCATTTCTCCAAAATTATTCAATGCGGTGCTCGAGGACATATTTAGGTCGCTGAAATGGCAAAAATCAGGGGCCAAGATTAACGGAAGACATTTGAGCCATCTAATATTCGCTGACGACATAGTTATAGTTGCATGAAACTCAGTAGATTAACAGAATTAAGCAACGAAAGTATTAAAGTAGGCTTAAAAATTAATTTTAATAAAACTAAAATTATGTTTAATGAATTCTGCACGCAAAACGTAGTCACAGTAGATAATCATATTGTAGAGATAGTTGATAGTTATTTATACCTAGGACAATTGGTGAATATGACTGGATGTATGTAAAGAAGAATAAATAAAACGAAGAATGAAACTAGGGTGGAGTGCTTTTGAAAGAATGAACATAGTTTTTAAATCCAACATTCCGCTATGCTTAAAAAAGAAGGCGTACGACCAATGCGTACTGCCAGTTATGACGTATGGATGTGAAACTTGGACGCTAAATTCAAGAATGCTACGAAAGATCAAGTGCACACAGAGAAGCATGGAAAGATGTATGCTTGGCATAACAAGAAGAGATCGTAAAATAAATACATGGGTAAGAAGTATGACCAAAGTGGCAGATATAGCAGTGCGGGTGAAAAAGTTGAAGTGGCAATGGACTGGACACATAGCGAGAAGAATGGATGGCAGATGGATGCGAGAAGTACTGGAATGGTATCCGAGAGGATGTGAAAGAAAGCAAGGTAGACCGAGTGGAAGATGGGCTGATGAATTGAGAAGAATGTGTGGAGTCAAGTGGATGCAGATTGCTCAAGACAGACAAGAATGGAAGAGGATTGGAGAGGCCTTCATCCAGCAGTGGATGGTGAACGGCTGAAAATGATGATGATGATGTAATTGTATGACTGGCGGATCTTCCGCCGCGACGGAAGATCCACCCAGTGTGCAGAAGCTAGTGTTGTAAAATTCTCGAGAATATTCTCCAAACCGAGAATTTTCTTTTTTAGAGCATCTGAGGGGTAAACTTTGTGTGTACATAATGCAATGTACCCTGGGCTCCATCGGCTACCATGTATTTTAAATAAATAAATACTGTGTAAATATTACTGTATCTGCTCAAATATACAGTAAACTCCCTCTAATCCGGGCTAATACTTGGGAGAGGTGATACGGATTACACGAATAATATTAGTTTTCATCAGAATTGCACAAATAGGCTTACAAAAATCAGTCAAAATCTCGAAGTCGAATTTTCGCACGATCACAATACTTTATCCGATTAGGATAAAGTAAAAATATATACGTAGTATTATGTAGTAATTTTTGTTTGAGTTTTTAATTGAGTTTGAGAGAGTCTTCACTTTTTTACGTTGCTTACTGTAATCGTGTCCTTGTCATTGTCTTTCAAAATAATATTTATCTCTCTCATTATGTACGTGTATCTAATCTTTTACGACTTTTTGTGCTAAGTTTAAATGAATGATTAAATCATACGTTGGAACAATTTCACTGGAATATCATAACAAAAACATTAAAAATATGTATAAGTAATTTATTGGTTCCAGATTTTTAGCATTGTATTCCTGTGAGAATTTCGCGGAAAACGTTCATGCTGGTAGTGCGTACGAAATGACACATTCAGTGTCGTCAGAATGAAAAAATGTCATTCAAAATGCTCTCAGACGTTCTAGAAAGTCCTATTACTCCTATTTGGTTCTGAAAATATTCTAGAATACTCTAAAAAGCTATTAAACTATCTAGAGATGTTTTATAACCAAGAAAAAGGAAAATTCTCGAATATTCTCGGAGAATAATCTTGGAGAATATTCTCGAAAGAATACAGAAAGAAAATAATATAACAAAAATATTGCAGTTACATCGCAGTTCCGCCTAGTGCGGTTCCACCTTTACCCTGATACGGTACGGACGTCTCATGAAATAAGCCGATTTTGATGATATTTTGTTTATAACTAGGGCTCGAAAATTAATAGCACTAACCTTTAGAGTCCAGTGTTTCTCAAGCGGTGGTCCGCTGAAATTTTTGCGGTGGTCCTATTTTCCTATTTTCAGTGGTCCGCAGGTGTAAAAAGGTTGAGAAACACTGTAATAGACCGAGTGGAGGAGAAAACATGGCTTACATGGTCGCATGGGAAATTTTTCGTAACATTTAACTTTATCCGATATGGATAAAGTAAAAAAGTGCTGTCATTCATTTCATTTCCAGACAACCCAGGAGTAAGAATTTCAACGGCTCAAGCACAACTAATAATAAAATCTAAAAAAAATTCAAGTGACTACTCATTTTTTGTGCGTCTAATTTTTTTTACCGGCAGCTTAAATACAGCTGGACCAAATTCCTCGAAGGAATATTTTGTTTAAATTTTTCAAACGTCTACATTTTACGTGACAATTTAAATATTACGAAAAATTTCCCATGCAGCCCTGTAAGTCGGTTTCCTCCTCTACTAGTCTAGCGGATTGTGCTACTAATTCTCGAGCTCTATTTATAGCTCACCAATTCTATTAAAGAGTATAATTTCACAATATCATGAAAATTAAAAATATTTAAAAGGTTGAAAAAATAAAAAAACGAAATTTCGTTCAAGAGTAAACTACCACTGCCGGTTGGCGGATTTTGACCAAAACCTTATCAATTGTTAAAATTTACACGAAAACTATTAATATGGATTTTCAGCTTGATTGGTTCAGTAGTAGCACAGCACGATCATAATACTTTATCCAATATGGATACAGTACAAACATCATGAATGTGCTGAATCGATTGAAAACGGTCGATTTAGCTGTGGTGACCATTCACGATCTGTTTTCCGCCAGGTGCAGTACGGACGTCTCATTGAAACAGATCGTTAATGTGCTAAATTTTATCGTCAAGGCGAATTTTCCTTTTTTTTTTTGAATTGTGAAAAAAAGTCGTCATTAACTTCTGAAAGCGAAAATCTCATCCTGTGAAAGGACCTACATATGTATGTAGTTCAACCGTGACTGATTAAATTTGTTGAACAATTATTACCTTTCACGTTAAATTCATATACACTAATTATACCTCGCTTTACGGCCGAGATATATTCCGGAAAAGTTGGCCGTACAGCGAAATGCTGTATAAAGAATCACTTACATACTTCGATAAACTAACTACTTTTTTTTCAACCAAATCATCACAGAGACGAAATATGGATGCTTCACGATAAAGTTTACAAAACAAATTTTGTCTGAACATCAACTACATACCTAAAAATACCCTGAGACGGCTATTTTTAACCGTATATCGAAAAATTTTGGGCCGTAAATCGAAAAGCCGTATAAAGAATGGCCGTATAGCGAGATATGGGTGTATTGTACATTTTCAAATCAAAAGAGTATGGAGTTGTTTGTAATACATAGTACGAAATGACGACTTCGTACATACATATTAACTTATTAAAATCGTCTAATGCAAAATTTTTATATTTTTTTTTTCCTTTCTTTCTAGTTTCTGTTACTAGTGATTATTTTACTAAAACATACTTACTTTTATACTCATTCAGTTATTTGTATTAGCAATTGATAGTCGAATCCGATGCAAGTCTTGAGTGCCTAGCATTCCCATCTCTCCCTGCGAATTTTCGGTTACCCACAGCTTGGGAACCACTGATTTAATGTGTGTGTGCACTGGGGTTTAAGCAAACTGGGGTGTAGGGTGTAGTAGACAGATCGATAGTTTTGACGCTGTGGCTCTTGGTCGACACGCACAGGTCGTTGTCGTCTTTGATTGCGCAATACGTATCTTAAAAAAAATGTTACAACAAAGAAAATAAGCTTGTAACCACATTACCACAACGTGGGTTATCATTAACACAAAATTGTGTACCCAACATTTTTTTATCTTTGACCATTTCTTTTTATTTTTATTTTTTGGGTTGACTTTAAATTTTTAAATCTAAATAAAATTTAATTCGGTGACAAAATATGAATGAACGGTAGTTGGGAATGATTCTTTTTTTTATATAAAAATAGTGTGCAAGACTTTTCAGAAAGGAAATTAAAATGTTAGTCGTAATCTTATCCATTGCTTAAGCTCCATTCAACATTAAAATAGTCCACTTTTAATCAAATCTTGTTATTCTTCATTGGCATTTAAGTTCTAAGAATACTTCCTCACATAAGCACCCACGTATAATTTGTTCTAGTACATACATACATACATATGTTTTAATTAGTACCAATGTCTTTTATTTTTTTTTTTTATTTATTTATTCATTTAATACAGACGGTACAATATTTTTCCATATTAACTTAGTTTACATAGGATTTTTTTTGTCATCTGAATATTTTTAACATACAAATGTGTTCTTAAAACAAAATCTTACATTTAATTAAAGCATTTTTATCATGGCTAGCATTTCATGCAGCCATATTTCAGTAAATACACATATTTTTTACACATTAACAATATTATATACCTATATATATATACGTGTATATATAATACAATACTGTATTAATACATATACTACATAATATGTATTTATATATATATATATATATATTTATATGTTTGCAATATATTTTATATATTTGTATATAAACATAGTCTATATAATTTTCTACATCTACACAATCCACATGTGGATCGCATATTTATAAATAAATATATTTTATTTTATTTTAACACAATATGAAACCTCAGACAACACACAATTTGAATAAATCAAGATACATTTTGTTTTCCTTGCAAATAATTTATATGAAATGATATAACATATTTGAAGTTGCAATGTGAATTATTTTCAGATTTAAATTGATTACATGTTAATACGTGACTTATCATAGCCCTATATTAAATACGAAAATATCTTAAATTTTGAATAGTTGAAATTTTTCATACATAACATAACATAACATAACATTTATTCTTAATGCTACCTAAAGATATATTCAAATTATGTATGCTCCAAGTGTATATTTATTAAATGTAAGTATTACATACTTGATTATATGACACATTCAACGACGAGTGTATCTGAAAGATCTTTTTTATACAATGTGAGGAAATATATAATTTTACATTCTATAATATATATTTACCCTTAAATTCACAATTTTTACACATATTCAATGTATAAATAAATACACATCATTAAGTGCAACAAATTTTTATACAATATTAATATATTAACCCATTACGGCGTTTTTCCATTCAAGTTTTTCGTTGTATTTTCTCATCTACAAGTACATACATAATTATACACAATATTACTAAAGTTCGTAGCTAAACTACCAACATACATACATACAGATGTATAAATATATTTTCCAATGAAATACAATGTACACCAATAATGTCAAGCATTTTGTATCAAACCCATGTTTATTTTTTAAATTACAATTTTTAATAATATTACGTACATTCACACAACATCGAAGAACATTCATACAAAACATAAATTGTGTTAATTTTGGAAAATTTATTTAAAATTTTAAAATCACCGTCAATGGGTTAATAAATTATGAGTATTATGGAATCCACACATGTGTAATATATATAATTAAATAAACATTTAAAATAATTATTGTTTTTGCGTGTGGAATAGTATTACAATTTGTGTAAATCATGTGTTGGACGATATTTAATATTTATTAATTTCCCTACGTGATGCTATTATATTTGTACATTTTTTTTTTTCACACAACATTCAACCGAAAAAGAAAAATTCCAAACACAATAAATAAATTAACATTAAATATTTTTTCGTCTTTGGCAACCTCTGTGAGCACACAACCCTCTATCTATACGTCACTTTCACACTGCTTGAAAAATTCACTAACGTAAATAATAAAATATATTTGTACAACAAGCATTTACAAAACATAACATTGTTAATAAAATTTACCTCTGTAACTATGTATGTATGTATAAATAATTACGTAAAGTAAAATTATTATCTATAAGTCTACTTGCATTAAAAAAATAAACATGTAATGTATTTTTATTCATTAATACTGATCACAAGAGCAAATTATGATTGCATCTTATTATAATTTTTGTTTAGACATTGTCATCTTAGGATGAGCTGCTAAACATACATAGATATTTATGTTTGATTTAGTTTATTGTTAAATTTTGTCACTGTACTCATAAAAAAATGACAAATTATGACACTAAATTATTAACTTTGTTATATCGACATATCGCTCGTGGACTACAATAGTAGCACAACTCAAAATATACAATTTTGGAGATAGTACAAGTCTCAATATGGCATAGTCATCTCTTTAATTCAATATTGAACCGCCAGTCATTAGTTAATGCGTAATATTTATTCCATTAGTTTATAGTGTTTCAATAATAACGGAAACTTTGAACCCATTTATTTATCTAAACAAGTCATTTTTTGAGTTGTGCCACTATTGTAGCCCACAAACGATATGTCTGATGTGTGTTTCTTTCAGAATTAACTGCCAAGTATTTTAGGAATAGTTTTGCAGCAGAAAAATATTAATTAATTTATTTCTTTCATTAAATTGTAGATTGTCTATTGTCGATAAAGCAATAATGATGTATAACAAACTTTTATAACAGAGCTATGTGTACATATTTATTTTATTTCTATAGAATTAATAAACAAAAATAATCAAATTTATCTTATTTTTCCTTTTCAATATCTCACATGTAATGCTTTATTTATTTAGAAAATATAGTGCAGGGACATAATATATTGTGGGTCAACAAAGTGTATTATTTTTTATAGAGAGTGTGCGTGATTAATCTTTAGTTGCTGTAAGAGTATTATAAAGTAGCACACTATCATCCTTTTAATTTTTAAACATATTCAATTTATTTATTGACAAATATATTCACTTTTAGCTAGTGTATGTATAAGCTCTTGTTCAATAACTTTTCGATTGCTTATATACAAAATAATTTGATTTTTGTTGCTTACATGTGCAGCAGTACTAATGTGTTTTAAATTGAACAAAGAAATTAAAAATCGTTATTTATGAAGTGTTGACATGGTACTAACAAAATAAAAGTGAAAAATAAGCTCTTACCATTATTTATGTATAATGTTATATCAATGTTTCAATTTGTCACAAATCATTATGTACATATGTTACATTGATAAAATAGCGATACAATATTAGCCATTTTATATTGTTGATTTTTAAGTTGTTTTTTTTACCCTGTTTCACACTACCATTATGTCAATCAAATATGTAATTATAATAATAATATTTTTATTTAGAGTATATTGTAATATATCGTATTAATGGATATATCATCATTTTTTTTTCGTTACGTATGGCTTTTAATATCTACCTACCGTTATAAATATTTTACTTAATAGATAACACAAAATATTTTGCAGTGGTGCCAATTAAACTAACAAAAAACAATTATATACATACATATGTACATGATTACATATAACGGATTCTTGTCACAACCAGATCCAGTATATTATTCACAATTTCAAAGCCATCGTCATTTCTTCTTTTTAATTGGGAATAAAAATTCATACCAAATATGGAATGCTCAAACTAAAACTTACTACATACACAATCAATATTTTTGTAGTACACTTTGCACAATAGTACATATTAAACAGTTAATTTCCTATTAAAGTTTCATTTTTCAGTCAAATTTTGCAAGAAATATTATACAAGTAACACTGGCAAAAATATTGCTCGTGTATGAAATGCTTCGACTGAAATGTAAAATAATTTTCTTTTTTTAGTCATTTTTAAATTCTTTAAATGAAGTTTACAACCGACTCATTTAATAAACATATTATTGAAAAATAATAAAATTTCACACCGCTGTTCGAGAATATAAACGCTAATGTGTTTCAGCCAATATAAACCCACCCTTGCTAAAGTAAAAATAAAATATTTTATAGGTAGATATACTACCTGACCCAAAATTACGAAAATTTTAAGAGTTGTATTTATATTTTTTATTTTTTTCGGAAAACAATACAAAATAAAGCACTGAACAGACTTACTAAGATTTTAATCAGATACATAATCAAAATCTATTCAGTAGTTTTCTTTTCAAAATAGAAAGTTTTGGAAAAAGTCACTCGGTGTATATTTTATATATAATTTTGTATAACTTTAAGCACCATCACAATTTTTAGCAACTAATTTCCGAGTCATTATTCAGAAACCCGCCACCACTGCTATTCTGTCTCTTGGTTTTCTTCGTTGAATCGTCCTGCAAACTTATTTCAGTGTAATTATTTTGCTTCGTTGCTGGAGCAAGCCTACTGATTATATTAATTCCACTGTTACTAGAAGACGATGAACCATTATCACTATCTGCATATGGCAGATCTGTCAATGGACCATTTAGTAAACTGTTAGCACTAGCACTATTCTTTAATCTCACCTCTGTTTGACTAGTGGTCTCGCCGTTGGCTTCTTCATCATTTACGGCCTCGTTACCTGGTGGCGAAGCTAAGTCGTCAATTATAGCTTTTTTAGGGTCTATTTGTATTTTCCTGCTTTCCGTTGGCTTTGATAACTTATTGGGTGTCAGCACATTGACATAGGGTGGTGGTAATATATTCATATTGTTCAGGTTCACTGAGCCACTGTTTTTCTTCAAGTCTTGCAAATTCTGTTCCAGCTGGGCCACGCTTAAAGACAGGGGTATCTGCTTGATAAAGTTAACTTGCGGTGAACTAGTCTTCATATAATTATTCGTCTTTTCTGCTTGCTGTTTCGATGGTGAAGACGAGTGTGGTTGATCAGAAGATGGTGCCTTTTTATTCATCGTGACATCTTGTTTTGATTGAGATAGCTTATTGTTAAAAGAGCGACTGAGAGAATTATCTGGTGGTTGGAGAGATGTCGGTGTCTGCTGAGGTGTGTCTATGCTTATGAGCTTATCAACCTGGAAATCACAAAAAAATATTAAATATTAAGTAAATTATCACTGGTCAATAAATATTTTTCTAATCATATGTACTGTCTGATTCCAAATAAGCCATTTTAAAAACCAGTTCGTACTAAAATTTTGGATCATCAAAAAAGACAAGCACAACACATGCCAACGAATACTCACTCTCCTACTTATTAAGCTAATTAAGTTAGTTATTGTTATTAAGGTGCACTTACAGTTGGTCCTGATGTTGTGGTAGCTTCGGGTCCATTATTTATAATGGGTTTTCCAGAAACCGATTGTTTATTAAAAGCTGAATGCTTTTCTATAAACGATGTTTCCCATTCTTTCCTACTATCATCATCGTCGTCACCGATGCTGTCTTCCCTGGCAGCTGCCTCCATTGAAGCTAACAAACGATCGGTCGATTTTGAAGGTTGAAATTTAGAGCCATGAGGATAGTACACTCCACAGTTCTCCATCATCGAGGTAGTTTGAGGTGATGTTCGATTCGCCAGTGCTATATTTCCATACTCTGGCAAGTGAAGTTGCTTAAACATTGGTTTCTGCACTTGGTTGCATGCTGACAATTTCTCGCGGTAGTGTGCTACTGATGTACCCGCTGTTGGAGGTTTGATCGTTAGTGAGACAGAGCCAGCTTCTTCTTCGTTGCTATGCGATGACGACAGCAGCCGATCCGACGAACTGAATTCATCGAATTTCAGTAAGATTTTTCATACAATTTTAATAGTGGGAGAAACATTTTAAGTAAAAATCAAACATGTTAATATGTTAAGGTATGCAAATATCTAACTCAATACAAAAAGGATGAGATGAAAAAATTAACGGAATAAACATTCTAACACTCATATGCGGGATCTAACATTCTATGTATATGAATTAATTTTAAGTATTTTAAGGTATTGTAAGTAAAAAAAAAATATTTGCAACTTGGACCAGTAGCAAGTAGCATTTCATCATTATATTAGGGTACTTAAATGTTTTTATTATACATATATACTCACTATAAAAACATAGATTAGACAACATGAAAGTAAAAAGAAGGAAACGGATCTCTCACCTAGAATGGGAGGGCAGCATTCCATCTAAGTGGTGTTCAGGATGCGGGGGATCGGATTCACTAGTGGACTGTGGAGCCAAAGCACTCGTCTCCCCTGAGACCGTGGCTCCGTCTCCGCCGCTAGTGTTGTGCCCAAATGGTAGCAGTGCCACCAAGTAGTCCGAGGCTTGGGGGGCGATCATGCCACACGCTTGCTAAAGGGTCGAGGGTAGTTGGTTGGTGGTGATAGTAGTGGATGCAAACAAAAAACAACAATAAGAAAAAAGGAGTAGTGATAATGGTCCATCTTGCATTAAATTTGTTTCTGTTTATTAACAACATTATTTTATTTTATTATTATAGTTTTGAAGTAACAAGATAAACCATTAGACAAATAAATGACAGATCAAATACAACACCACAAGCACCTTTCATTCGACTAACAAAATGCAGGCTAATCTAAAATCAGATATTAGTTGTCTGTCAAAGCACAGACCTCATCGGTTGAAAAATTTATATTGACATTCAATATTACACTTTGTATCAGTAATATCTTGTTTATTTATTTAATTTATAAGACAAAGATCTTTGCAGACAACCAATGATTTTAAAATTGTGCTATTTTAGTAATCACATTAGTGCTTCTTAAACAAATGAAGATTTTTCTTATATTATTTTTGCATACGTTAGTTACATATAACATACATAGTTTAGAAAATTTTCTTTTCAATGTTTCAGGTCACTCGAATACGCGACAACAAATACAAATAATATTAAAAATTTTACAGAAAAACAATCACTGAAAAAATGCTAATAAAATTTAAGATTAATATATTGACAAAACAAATATTTTAAAACTTATATTCTATAAAACATACACAATGTAGAATACAGTATAAGTCAGTTAGTTATAAAGATATACACAAACATAATAATAACGAAAATGTATATGTACACATATATTTGTTTATACATATAATATATCGTTAACTGACATCATTTGTGTGTTGATTGAAAGTTAAAATAAATATTTTAAATCAGAAAGATTGTTCTATTGATGGTAATACAAGAATTCATAGCAAGTAAAAAGGAAGTTTAGAAACAACTCAAAAATGTAATTTACAACAGTTAAGTCGTATTGCACATTTTATTAAAATATATTAAAATTATCAACTATGAAATGTGTGTCTTTTACGTACTTGCATAGATTGATTTTGACCGTCCAATTCTCTGTTTAATGGTAACGCTCTGGTGAAACATGGCAATGGCGCACCCATAAGCTCGGGATCCTGTTAATGTATGTAAACCGCAATTGTATAAAATTGGAGTTTGGACAAATTGTATACAGTATACGACTATTACTTCAATGAACAGCAGTGAATGAATATAATATTACCTGTGTACAATGTGTAAGTCTTTCAAATAATTGTGAGAATGTTGGTCTATCTTGTGGTGATGGATTCCAGCAATCGCACATCATTCTGTATATCTCGATCGGACATCCTGTAAGTAATCATTTTTATTATTTGAATGTAAAAAAATATAGCAGAATATTTGTAGGAGAGTGATATATTATGAATGTTTTACCGTGTGGTATATCTAAGCGACCACCTCCGGTGACCATCTGCATCACTTCTCTATTGGCGCAACCAGTGTATGGCATTATTCCCAATGAAAAAACTTCCCAAAGTAACACTCCAAATGACCTACATATACATAGTATATAAAAAAATATATATATCTAATCAATGTTACATTATGTTTTTTACTAGTGGAATATTTCTTACCAAATATCAGTCTTTGATGTGAAAATACCATCCAAAAATGCTTCTGGTGGCATCCATTTAATGGGTAACATAGCTTTACCACCTTTTCTATAGTAATCTGCTCTGTAAATATCTCTGGCCATTCCGAAATCAGCTATTTTCACTACTCGACCAGGTCCTTTTGATGTTAAAAGACAATTTCGCGCTGCAATATCTCTGTTAAAAGAATAATGTGATTTTTAACATTTTACTTCGAATAAAATTATTTCAAGCACTTCAGTCACAAAAAAATACCTATGTATAAATCTTTTCGTTTCCATGTAACGACATCCTTTAGCAACATCCAAAGCACATAAAACTAAATCCTTCATACCAAGGCTGCTACTTCGTTCTGGCTTAGGACGATTTTCTCTTAAAAAGTTTTTGAGGTCACCACCAGCTAAAAGCTCCAATACTATAAACCTGTAAATAAAACAATCGTTTTTAAGGAATACCTCTTTGAATATCTTTATTTTTTGTAACAATTCTTTAAAAATCAACCTAGGATGTCGATCAAAGCAAACGCCAATCAAATGAACAATGTTTGGATGATTGAATTTAGCCATAATGGCAGCTTCCATCAAGAAATCAGTTTCTGATTGACCAGTTGACAGTTCTGGCAATGTCTTTACAGCAACAGGCATTTCGATAGCATCACCATCTCTATGTCTATACAATCCCTGATATACTTCTCCAAAAGCTCCTTGACCGAGGGCTCTAGAATTCAATATTTATTTTGAATACATTTCGACAAAACATACTTGAACAGCATTATATTTTTATAAATTCATATACTTGACCAAACGTAAACTATCTCTGGCAACTTGTGGCAATTGACGAACATCAATCCCTCCAGCTAGAACTGCATCGCATCCATAATTTGGATTAAAGCTTGTCAATGCACTATCATCAGCCGTGCTTCTAAGATGATTAAGTCTTAAATCTTGATCGAGCAATGCTTTGTGTCGAAGGTCTGCTTGTTTACGCACTTGATATCGATTATCTATAAAAATTTTATAATACCATAAATTTAAAAGAATTAGAACATGTATTAGAGGTCCATGAAAAAGAAACTTACACAGCATCAGAAATATTGCAGTCAATGCTGCTACCAGCAAAATTACAACAATTCCGAAAAACACCATCAAATATAAAATTGGTACGTTCCAATCATCAAGCACTGAAATATGAAAATATGAAATATTATCAATCTGCGTGAAATTCATTAAATAAAAATTAACATGCGTTTCATAAATACATATGTATGTATTTATTTGTATATAGGTACAAATTATTTTTAAACTCACAATCACATGTTGCCTGGTTAACTCCAGTAGCCACCCATCCTTGAGGACAAATACATTTGGTTTTTGATCTGTATTCATCCAAAGCAACACATCTATAGTCACACCCACAACCCTGAAATTTCATATACATTTTCATTCGTGAAACACATTTACAAATTAGACCAATTCAAAGCGCTATTATTTTACCTCAATGGCTGGTATAATAATCACTTGACCAGATCCTGAATGCATAGCTTCATATAACTCTGTGAACCCAGGTACAGCATGAGAAAGATTAACGAAAGAATAGCCACCTTCACCATTTGTGAAATTGTGTAAAGTGTCACCTCCTACAAAATCAATATCGTCAAATTAAGTCAATAATGCTGAATTTTATTATGTAAGTACATATTTCAAAATTTTAACTTGACGTTATAGGTTTACCTGCCCATCCTCCTCCAGCACCACCTTTTGTACAACCACCGCCACCACCTCCAAATCCGCCAGAACCCGGACCACTTCCACCAGTACAAACTCGGCCACCATTTCCTCCTTCTATTACGGCCTGACCACGAACTTCTTCATGGCCAGGTGTCACCAATCCCGATGCTGGAAACCATCCACCACCCGCTCCTACATACGAAGAAAAATAATTGAAATGAAATGTTAAACTGGAATACATAAACTACATTAAAATATAAAAAGTAACCTGGTGTTGCATTTGGTGGTCCATACATGTCTCCAGTTCTAGGCTTTTTTTTTGGTGGTAAAGTTTCTTTTCCATGTTGAGATC
This sequence comes from Parapsyche elsis, assembly GCA_022651745.1. Taxonomy (NCBI): domain Eukaryota; kingdom Metazoa; phylum Arthropoda; class Insecta; order Trichoptera; family Hydropsychidae; genus Parapsyche; species Parapsyche elsis. The sequence continues at coordinate 6,872,242 of JAGVSN010000003.1, read as the reverse complement.
CTCCTGAAGATGCACGTCCAGCGCCGAGTCCACCGCCACCGCCAGCTGCTATTAGAGGCAAATAATTCTTTTGCTTATTCATCTGTAATAAAAATCAGTTTAATTATTACAAATGCTGTTTTTCAATTATGAAATAGATGCCTATATGAAAATATTGTATGAAGCATACAAGAAAAAGAAAAGTGCCTCCACCACCACCGCCACCACCATCCTGAACAACAGTATTGTGAACTTCATGTGTTTTGCTATGATAATATGGAGCCGTATCTGTAGTTGCAACTTGACCATCAGATCCATTTATACCATTAAAGTACTTGCAGTTAGATTCAGAAAGAACAGACAACGTCTGAAAAATAAATATGTGCAACAAATTCAGTATAATGAAAAAACTATTATTCAATTAAATAAATCGTGATTATTTATTTCTAACAACCTTGATACATGCATTAGTTCCTGGCTGCCCAACTAAAGCATATAGAACTTGTCCTTTTCCTAGTTCAAAAAGTGCCATAGTCGATGCTCCTCTCGAAGATCCCGTTCCTCCAGATCCTAAGCCACCTCCAGCTCCATGGACAATTATACTGAAAATAGATCAAATACAATCAAACTATGCGAAATTTAATTTGAATGTAGGAAAATTATTGAATATCAACTCACGTGTAATAGCCTTCCGAAGGTACAGTCCACGTTTGTATTCCTTTAACGTTTTTATCGTCTAAAACTTTTACATTCCGAGAAGAGTTTTTATATGCCGTGTCACATTGCTCTTGACTTGGTCCAAATCTGCCAGTCGCTCCACATGTCGTTAGTTCATAGTCTGTATATTATAAATTCAAATATTTAATGTATCACAAAAATTTCAATCTATGGATATGTTAAAGTTTTCAAAAATTACATATTTTATTTTCAAAATCTTTGTGGGGTTTTGTGTCTGCTCCACTGTATATCGGATCCCAATAATTATAATATCCTAGATCTTGTTTTGGAATATTAACACCGAAACATTCAGGCGCCATTGAAAAATCATCTATTGCCACATCTGAATAGATTCGCATACCTCTTCTCGATTCGAATTGCAAATAATATCTGCAAAAATAAAAACGATTGAGAAATTGTTCTTACAATACATTGATTTTTGGAACAGATACTTTACCTAGTTGTCACATTTGGTAAAATTACTATCGCTCTGTTCCAACTATCTCCTCTATTCTTTGATGACCTCCATAGTAGATTTGATGAATTTTCTTTATTTTTCAACTCTATAATAAACAGTGACAAGGATCCAGAATTTTTGCCATATTGATGATAGTAAAAACGAATCTGTAAAAAGTCAACCAGACGTTTATTATAACTACAAATATATATTATACTTGATAGAAATTATGAAAATACCTACCATACAAGAGTTGTAATATTTTGAATTCACATCGCCGTGAACTTTTGGAGGCGGATTGAAGACGACACTGTCCAAATTGGCATTACTGGCAAATCCCACTACATTGTCGTTTCCATGCTGAGCCATATTGACATACAAATAATGTCCAACACATGTTGGAGGTGGTGCAATCGGTGATATACCATTGTCGGTAGAAATTGAAGGCAACGGTTCAATGTCTACACTTCTTTGGCAAGTGTGATCTGTCTGTGGACCTGTATTTTCGGTCGGTGTTGATCCAACATTCCTCGACCACTTCAATTTCACTCTTAAAATTTTTGAATTTTATTAAACTCTTACACAGTTGAACTATAAAAGAATTGTGTTTATTTGGATATTTACCTAGACGTGGGCGTATCAGCCCAACCACACCACCCATCCTCAAAAGAGCATCTTGACCCAAAAGGCATTTTGTCTGTGAAACATTTACTCATATTATTAAAGTATCAATATCGATATAATTTTTCTGATGCTATAATCAAAATTATAATTTACCACAATCTTGTCTTTCGTCTTCTCCTTCATCACAATCTTGTGAGATATCGCAAACTCTTGAAGAATTTATACATGCGGGATGCTGAAAAGATTTTAAATGACACATCAGTACTTTTTATTCATAAATATTTTTTTTATAATAACATAAAAAATTTTATAATGATCAATTCTAATACCTTGTTGTATAAACATTTCAGTTGACGTGATGAGCATTGATCTACTGGTGGAAATTCTGCAAAGCATCCAGCCATTTTCAGATTATCTATAGCTATATGAGCACCAATAAATGTAGGGGCAGCCATCAAAGCACCTGGCACCACTTCCAACACAATTCTGAATTCCTGTTGTACTCGACCCAAGGAAAACGAATGTTTGTACCATCTGAAAATATCATGTTTAAATAAACAATGGACCAGTGTTCGCTTGCGGTAAGTGCTACACACTTGAAAATACACACCTTTCATAATTATTTCCCTGGACTTCGCTGAGGACCCACGGTGGTGCTCCGTTAACAGGTTCTGTTATCACTTTGATACTAGCATTTTGCATATTATACTGGTGAGACCAAACAACCACCTTGAATACATTAATTGCAATAGTTAATATTTGTATTTTAAATAATAATCATTGAATTTTGTTGTATGTGTGTATGTACATATGTACGCGAGTACCTTGCAATTTTCGTATATTCCATTGTATGTTGGACTTCGAATTGTCCACACGTCTGCAGTTGGACCGACTGACATGTACAGAAAGTGACCTGAAATAAATATGTAAAAGAATACTTTTGATATTTTATTAAAATATTGAAGAGTTAAATACATATACAGGAGTTCGAAGGATTCTGGAAGAAGTCACAGGAAATCTAATTTTTAAAAACGGAAAAATAAACATGCGACACCGAGAGAGAATCTAGTTTTGCCATCCCGCACCGATATAATGAGATAAGGAGCGGTTTCAATCCTTATTTCCCTCTGACGGAAATAAGCCATTACCGCTTTATCTGCCATCCTGCAGTAAACAGATAAGCGAGTCGACATTTGTCACTTTATTCAAGACTGTTGTGCTCGACGACTGACTTTTCTATATACTTTTTATTTTATTTTACAACAGTTGATAAATAAATAATTATTGAAAATTCATTTGTGTCTAGTACCATACGTATGTACATGTAACTATTTCAATATAACCAATATAGTCATCCTATTCATAATTTTGAAAGAAGAAAATTGAAGACTACATACAAAAATACAAATGTGGTTAACATATCAACATACATATGTATGTATGTGTTGACTCGATCTAAAAATCAACGTGTGACGCAATTTGATACGCATAATATTGAATCAGCGATTTTTGACACAGTCTGTGAATTCTAATTTTACTGCGGCCATCCAAACTTAGATCAGTTTATTTATTTTTTTTTTTTTGATAATAAAGCGTAATTAATTGGCGGTCTCTTTCATTCACAGCCGGCGACTGCTATTTATAAAGTTACGATACGCCTTCTCTCTTATGTTTAGATGTAGAGCTGCTTCCGAGATGAAAGTTACGACTTCCATTACAATATTAGCCGTAAATATTTACAATTTTTAATGCGAATCCTAAAGTGAAATAAAAAAAATTAAATCGACGCTACTATAATTTTTTTTAAATCACAAATCACTTAAACGTATTCGCAAACAGTTTAGTTATTTACTTGTTAACACCACTGTTTATCAACACGCGATCAAATTTTGGATAAATATTATGAAATGTTTGACCGTTTCCTCGAATTTATATGGGATTCAAAACCGCAAACGCACTGTTATTACTTATAATTTTGTAACAATTCAGAGAATTCGTTTTTTTATCATAATACTGAATAAAAATAGCAATCACATTTAAAAACGCGTTCTATCTTGAAAAAATCAACCCCCTCTGAATCAATAAATATGACCCTTTGGCATTTTCCACGTAACCGAATTAACTAGACCTTTTACGTTAAAATCCACCAACTTGAAATGTGTGCTTAGAGTAAATCTGACAAGCAGGTAACATAAATATTAAACGACACATTATTACTTTGATACATTAATCACGGCATAAGTTTCGGAATACTATTAAAATCTGTTGTTTTTTTTTGTATGTAGGCAATTTTATGTCCTATATCTACCTATGTATATATGTATGTTTATATACATACTATATGTAAAATTAATTCTAAAATATTACCGTCTGTATTATTGTCAGCGTCGAAGGTGGGCCCTCTGAGTGTGTAGTCCTTGGTGGTGTTTAAACTGGCGACATCGTCGGCATTGGTGATTTCGAATCCTCCAGAGGATCCGGTCGTGTTCAATTCCCAAGCACAAGGACTCTCAAAGTCACACGAGACCCCCAAAACGTCAATGGCACTGGGTGCGGTCACACCATTAACCGAGCTCGTATAAATCGGATTGTTCAGTTTGGTGTTCAGCTGTCTTATTTTATCGCTGAAGCTCAAAGACTGGTCGTACTGGCCGTTGGCGTTGAACGAAGTGGCGAGATCTCCTTTGTCCTCGTGCCGATCGTCCTGCATCATCTGAGTATTCGTCGCCTTGTTCTGTTGGTGTCTCCTCGAAGCCAACTCCCTCAGCGAGCTTCCTGGTCTCGGCTGTCTCTGATTCGACGTAGACAGGTTTTGGTTGTCTCTGGATCTGGTCACGTTAGTCAGAAAATGATCGCTCTCTTTGCGACGATGGGTGTCTTGCGAGCGCAGTCCGCTTTTGCTGCGCACTGGACTTTTCGTCGGTTTTTGAGTATTGGCGTGGTCCTCTTGGTGTCTCGTTTGAGCACTTTTGCGCTTCGAGCCCTTGTTGGATTTATTCGGCTTCGGTTCGTCGAAGTAGTCCTCGGGAGTCATGTCTGATGTTTCAAAGTGCCTCTTTCGATCGAAGAATAAGTCGTCGAATTTGTCACTTTTGTCGTCGAAGTTGACGGCTGCATAATCTCGTTTTGTTCTCGAGCGACCCGCGACGTCGATTGATTCTCCGGGTCGCACCCTAGAGCCGACGTTGTAAATCAACTTGTGCAAGATTGTTCTTCTATTTTTGAAAGCGTGAGAAGTCACGTCCCCGAAGAAGTCGCCATTGCGCTTTTGGTCCGGAGCAGGACTTCCATCGTCGGCTCCGACTACGGAAGACACCGCGAAGACTATGCAGCATAGTATGACCCTCTTAGCGAACGCCATTTGGGGCTCACCTAAGCGTCAGCGCTGGACCAGAAGCAATCTCGCGGCGCGTCTCCTCGGACATATTGTACGAGAGTTGGCTGGAAAATTGGCCTATCGTCTCTGCTGGAAAATCGATGTTTCAGCGGACGAAGCACATGCGTTCCGAGACGAGGCTGCGAATTTTCCAGCCGTCGAAGTGTGGAAAACGACCTTGTCGACGGTCATTCGCTTGACGTCGAATTTTCGGCGTCGCAACGCCTCGACTTCAACGCTCCACATCCACATCCATTCGGCCGATATCCAATGGTCGCATAAATGGCGCACTGCCACTGCCACTGCCACTGTGTACAAACGTGCGTCGTTGTACACATTCAAAATACAGGTGCATACGTGTGCATGTGTCGCGTGTCTCTCCCTAATTTCCCGAACGTCTCTTGTCTCTTGCGAATCTTCCACTCGTTTATTGCGTACCGGAGGGATGGAAAAACATAGATTTTCCTCCGGGAGGAAAAATAGGTGAGGTCGCAGTGCGCGCGCGTGTGTGTGCGTGCGTTGCGCGTAAACTCGGATCGGTTCGAGAGTGCGCAACTAACGCCCCCTGGCGAGAGGCTGCGACACTAGCGCCGGGGATGAACGGCCGAGGTGAGAGCGAACCCCGATTGCGATTCGGATTTTCGCAAAAAAGTCGACAATTTCGCCATGTCGAGTGAGTGACGACGCGCGGGACGATCACGATGCCCGAGACGACAGAGAGACGCTCGACGACGCCGACAGATTTCCGCGCTGTACCAAAATAATACAGCCACCGATTTGCAGGGGGTGTCAACCTTTTTTTATGCCTCCTATCTCTCGTTCTGTCTTCTGTTCATCATCCCCAATTCCATTTTCGTCCACAACGGTGATTCCCAAAGTGGGCACTGAAGGAATCTTGAATCGAGGAGCAAGATTAGGCAGTAAGATTCAATCTTTCCTCAGTGGGAAAAACGTGATAATGACATTATGATTTTTTAATATCAACATTTGAAGGCACTCCATATCAATTTTAACAATCGATTTGAAGATATCCTTGCAATGAAGATTCCCGATTGGGTTTTATGTAGACCCATTCTCAATAATTGAAGAATCAGAATTGCAATTACGAGAGAAATTAATTGAAATAACGACAGAATTAAAATTGAAATTCAACAACAGGTACCGAGAGTTCTCATTGCAAATGCAGACTAAAAGTCATACCATTTAGTTAAACGTAGATTTAGTAATTTAGTGGTGTCACAAATCTTTTAACTAAAAAGATGAACCGACCGCAAATAGTTGAGATTTTAGGATGCTGCTGACAAAAATAGAGCATAATATAGAGGAATTGGTAGTACAACACCAGGCTCATCTTTCTCATTAGTGATTCTTTTAAATATTACTGATTTGATTGATATTAATTATAAATAATCGTGTCTGTATGTATCTATGTATGTGCAATTTAATTTTTGTTATTTCCAAAAACTAAAAAAAGGCTAATGGCCCTACGAGAGCCCTTGCTATGGAGAGAGCTTTGTGCCATGTTTTCCGGTCTTGGCCATCATTTTCTTTTTACTTTATTATTATCAAACTAGCTTTTTAAATTCAAAAATTATGTACATACATAAATATTTACCACCACACCTATGCTTACAATGTTATTATTAGTTAAGCTTTTTCGAGAGTTTTCCAGAGTGGGGCCCGAAAAAAAATATCTTTGAAAATAGGGCGTTGAGCCAAATAAGTTTGAAAACCTATGGTCTACAATGATGATTATGTTAGCCTGTGCCAGTCTACTGCAGGGCATATACCTCACCATCCTATTCCATTATTCTCGTGCAGTCAGTCGCCTTCCACATCCATTTTACGACCATATAGTGGTCATATCAGCGCTCAAGGCCACCATTTCAGGAGATATCTATCGTCAGCCTTGGAAGTATTGCACCATCCGCAAAAAATATATAAAATTTGCATCACGTCTTGCAATTCATCATATACCTACGTGGCATTATTGTTGTTTATTTCTGAATCGCGAGCGGAAGTCACTTGTTTCAACATTATCCAATTGTCGTGTTTCTTCGCGATGATTGTCGATCGGTGCTGCAGACTCGTTTTCTCTCGACGATCCTGATTTTTGTGTAACATTAGCGCTAACCCTTGAGGTGAAGTGAACTCTCATGGTGGCGAAGTGGGACATTTGCGAATATTCGACCCTTCGATGCGCGAAAAACTTCACACTTGCGATATTATCACAGATTGAACCTCACCTCAGAGAACTCTCTATGCATTAGTAGGAAAAAAAAATTATAGGAAAAATACACCGAGCGTTTCCTACGATGCTGTAATGGTTTCGTTGATTTTTTTTAACCTTTGAAGCGAGTTTTTAGAGACACCGGGTGCATTGTGTCGAGGAGAAATTTTGCTCATACTTTATCGAATTCATAATTCACATTATTATTTAATATGAATTATTTTTCGACGATTTCCAACCCCTGAGCATCCAGGCATCGCGGCGCTACGACGGAAAGCTGCGGAACTAGCCGCCGCCACACGGACCAAAATAATCGTTATTTTCCGGGAGCCACAGGTTTGTCCCTGCGTGCGCGGGTCTAGGGACATCATCTACCATAAAAACATCAACTCCATTGCTCCACTTCGATGTAACCATGAAATGAAAATTCAAAGCTTGAAAAATAAAATTCCAATCGATCGTAATACAATTCAATGTGTCAAAAAATATTGTTTCACCGGACATATCGAAAGGAAGGTAGGGGCGAGCGTGCATAATATAATACATAACATTCATTGCCAGCTCAAATCTTCTGTTGTTTTAACATTTTAAAAGTTCTCAATACGATATATTTATTATACTATTCCGAGATCGATATTTATTGTTGTTGCTTCATTCAGAATGCGTAATAGAATCAATGCTCCGGATTCGATTTTAAAATTCGCGCCACTTCTTCGGTGTGCTTTTTTCTGGCGATATTCTGATGATACCTTTTCGCCAGTGTGTACAACGCGCTCTACTCGCACGTTTCGTGAAAAAGAAAATGGACACTTTTGATTTGTTTCAAACACGCTTTGTCCATGTATGGCCAGACTTTTAGATATCGGAAGCTCTGCGAAGTACCATCCACGTTCAAATCGACGAAAAGTGGCCTTGAATTTGTTCGACCGTGGATGTGTTGGTTTAATTCGAAATTGGTAAACGTCAAATAGTTTTGTGGATACTCGGTGAACCAATGGGCTGGGGTTGGCGTCACTGTCTCGCTGACGGTTGGCAACCCTGGTACCGGCGACCACGTGTCACACAGGACACTCACTCGGTGTCCGTCCTTCAACCAATAAACACAACCGAAGAGACCGCTGCGCGTATTCTTCAACCTTCCCCTCGCACTCCCAACAAGATAATAGAATAGAGCCTTTTTTGTAGGCTCCGCACAATTTTGGGACCCAGCCCCGCATCTACCTCACAACTGTTTTTGACCAGATGAGATAAACACTCCTCAGCTGACTTTACGCTACCCAAAACAAACGTACTCGTCATAGCACGCCACTACGAACGTATCCTGAATTCCTGACCCAGGACACCTAGAACATCATCATTAAGGCCGGTTTCACAGGGCACGGTTTTACGGCACGGTTTGTCCAGGCTCCTTTGTCGGCGCCTGTTGTACGGCGCGGTTGACAAAGGAGCCTGGACAAACCGTGCCGTAAAAACGTGCCCTGTGAAACCGGCCTAGACGTACTCACGGAAGCAGTAACGGTGTGGACTACACACCGGTAATACATACATCGCACGCGACTACTTAGTCATTCACCCTTCTGTATATGTATCTACATATAATCTGCTGTAATTCAATAAATAAATAAAATACAAAAATCCACTTTGAATGAAAATATGAACGTTACACACGCACTATCACCCATTCCTATAATTAGTGACCACAACGTTCCTATATCACTTTTCGGATGCCCTTTGTTCTATGATCTCGGTGCGAGAGTGATTCCGAAAGAATGATTAGCGCCCCATACACTAGCATCATTTCTGTTCCGAAAGCGAAATCCTTATGGAAAAAATTCTAGACAATGCTGGAATAATCGTCGTAATTATATATCCCTAAATTGCGCGTATGCATTTGTATGCGCTAACGGGAGGATTTCATGAATTCACGAAGTTCTTTCATTACACGTTTGGCGTGTGTGATGAAAGAGGTCATATTAATGAGGTCACTTTTCGGATGCACTTTGTTCTATGCTCTCGCTGCGCAGTTGATGCCTTAGTTCCTGGAGAGGTGATGTTGTAAAAAACGCATTTTTATGTGTTTGCTCCAGATTTGTTTTAGTACTTTACAACGCATATTTTGTATACGGGTATTGACGAGAGTCATGATTCCTACAAACTTAAACATGTCTTCGTTTGATATTTACAAATGGAACTCATAATTTTTATGAGATTTTGTCATGGGGCGAAAAAATAGCGTTATGGCCACAAAACCCGGCGTTTGCGTTAGCGGTTGGCGGCGTGGACGTAGTCAGTGGCGGCTGTTCGGCTGTTCGGCTGTTCGGCTGATGGTTGCCATTGTCTTTGTTAGTTGAGCGCCGATCTTGTCGGTATTCTTCCAGTGTATTCTGCAGCTTAGGCGCTAAAACTACTCAACTGTCAAAGTACTACCGATTGCCAAATTGCCGTAAGCCACTCCTCGATTCTTTTTTGATTAACATTTACTAACACAAAGCAAAAACCTCGTGGTCACACCACCATACTTATTTCGATGTATTCAGGTTGTACGATCGCGACCATGCTTCAACGTGCCATTTTTTTATGCTATAAATTTTGACAGTTTTCCATCGTCCTCATGACCAGATTTCCTGAATGCGCGAGACAGATCCGAGTCTCGATCGTACTGGTAATGGCAGGAGATGATAAAAATGGCAAACCGAGCCTTCGATAATGTGTATTGTTCTATGTATTTCGAGCACGCCGGTATACACAAAACATGCTAATGAGAATCGAGGCCATTTTGCCGGTGGCGGTGACGATTGGCATATTGCGAATCCGTACGCCGGTTCGGTGGTACATCGCATTCGTCTCACTCTTTCGTATGCCGTTGAGCGAGATACCGAAGGATCGCGAACGCGTTTACGAACATCACAGAAAAATGTCGCATATGTAAACAACTTTTATGCCATAATGTTGAAAATATTCCCTTCTTATTCATTTTCATTCATTTAAGTAATTCCGTCTCAAAATTAAAATAAATTTTGAATTACGAGAATTTTGCTTCTTCAACACGGCAGCGAGCAATACAAATAAATAAATAAAACAAAACTCCAGTGTTTTTTTGTTCTTCACATCTAACTGTCGAAGTTCATATTTCAATTTCTTGCGCCACATTTTGTTTTCTGAGAAGAAAAAGGAATAAAACTAATCGGAATCAAAAATGACAAGCTCTTCATATTATATTTATATATACTGCTCATTTTGTATGTCTGATGGGTACCTCAGTCGAGTCAAATCTTTTCGGTCAAAATAGCATAAGTGAATATTTGGAACTGTGTTCTAAGTTGATGTTGATGTTCACACCAAAGCACGTGAATCGATTTCATCTGGAACTTGTCGCCAATGACAAGTTCAAAGTAGAGGTGATCATAATGTTGTTGATACTACTTTATCATCTATGGCGTGACAAATATGAAAATTTTAGTTTTTAAAGGTTACTTTGTTGAAGCACTTGCTTTAGTATAATCCATAATCGCATTGTCGTTTATCTGAATATTGTAGATGGCATTCCTAAATTAATAAGGCGAGGGAATATTTTCAACATTATTATGGCCTAAAAGTTGTTTACATATCTGACATTTGCACAAATGCAAACTAAAATTTTCATATTTTTCACGCCATAGATGATAGAGTAGTATTAACAACATTATGATCACCTCTACTTTGAACTTGCCAAATGGCGACAAATTCCAGATGGAATCGATTTGTTGTACTTTGTAACCTCTACTTGTTGCTGTCAAGTTAATCATCACCCTTGTTTATTATATTCAATATACATCATTGTATCATTGCTCATGAAATCTAACTGAATTTATTGATAAGTATGTACAATTCCGAAAGTGATTCCGACTAAGCAAAAGTAATTTTACATTTTGTTTTAATGATGTCAATATGTTAAAATAATCCCTTTCAAAGTGCAAACTATCCAAATTAAAGTTGGTGGTACTATGTTAAAACAATCTTTTTCAAAGTTCAAATAATCTTTCTAAAAGTTTGGTGTACAAAGTTAATACTATCTAATCCAAAGTGCAATTATATATTCCCCTTAAATAAACAGTAGAAGAACTTGAAAACCATACATACACACATTATATAAAAAGTAATAATATTATGAAGAGAACAAAGAAATCAATATAACAAAACTAACCAGAGTTTTACTTTCTTATTTATTAAATAAACAGTAGAAAAACTTGAAAAATCATACATACATACATACAACAAATCGTCGTTGATTCATTGATACCTGCTATGTGTGCACAATACCTAATTATTCAGGAGACACGAAACTGTTTGAAAAAATAAATAAATACGCGCTGGGTAGATTGATAATGATAATTTTTTTAATTTTGAGACGGCATTACTAAATAAAAAAGATGGCGAGGTAATATTTCCAACATTTATGGCATAAAAGTTGTTAACATATGTATCTGACATTTTTCTGTTCATTTCTGAACATGTGTTTACATACATATGTTCGTAAACGCCGAGTCGCATTGGTTTTTATTTTATTTTTACTTTATCCTAATCGGATAAAGTATTCTGATCGTGCGAAAATTCGACCTCGAGATTTTGACTGATTTGTATCAGGTATCATCCCCTGATCACGTTTTCATGATTTCTAAAAAATGTCTGTATGTGTGTGTGTGGCTGTATGCGTGTTTTCTCCAAAACTGTCAAGTCTATCAAGCTGAAATTTCATATCTATTATTCTCACGTAAGGTGTAAGAGCCATAACGAATTTTTTAAGCATAGCGCAATGTTGGATTTACAAACTATGTTCATTCTTCCGAAAGTAAAATTGTTATGGCCGGGTCAGACTTTTTTTTACGAGTCATCTGTGTAAATGGACTTGTCCGAACTTTTTTCAGTTAGGAAGTCGGTGTCGACAACACTACTCAAAATCGCGATTTTATTGCGGAATTTATTGAAAAATACTTTTTCTTACCAAAAATACTGCTATTATAGTCCGGCTGCTCTAGGAAGACATTTAGCTAAAACGTACATGCTGTCCCTTTCGTGCAATGCGATGTAACATTGTAATTTCTTTGTTTTTATTTATTTATTTCTTATTAATAGTATGTTGTATCTGCAATGTTATCGCTGTCTATTTGTAAGCATCTTTTGGTTGAGAACTGGCCGGTAAATTTCCCAGAAACCAAATAAGTAAAATGGTCCTTTTTGAAGAATGTTTTCGAGAAGTTATTGTTTAAAATGTCATCTAGCTTGCACGTGCACGCAGTAAAAAATTTTGCCTTCGGAGAAATATATGTAGATACTGACACTGTCCTTTAACAACTTGTCTATTCTTAAAATTGAAGACATTTTCAGACTCCAACTAACAAAATAACGTTGAATTCTACCGACACGCACAATGTCATATCGCTCGACTAAAATGCAATGCGAAACTGAAGTGAAATGCAATTGGTCATCGCGAGAGATTTGCGGGAGGAGAGGGGGTGAAAGGGACAGCATGTACGTTTTTCCTAAAACGGCCGGACTATACTGCCGTCCTAAGCCCACTTAACGTAACTGAAAAAACAACAATATCGAGATAAATGGACTTGAAAGTTTTATTCTAAATTTGTGTTTTTCTTCATATATTAAACTTTTTTTTTTTGCATGAGGTTATTTTCTATTGTGTTTTGATAATTCTAAGGAAAAATTAAAAAAAAAATGAATACTTTGGTAGTTACGTCGCTTTTTTTACACTTACGCTAAATTTGCTTAGGAAATCTATTTAATTTGAATAACGTAAGTGCCTATACGTGAAATTTGCTTAGGAAATCATATAACTTCACTATGCTGCCGTCCTTAGCATACTTAACGTAACTGGCAAAATAAAGTATTGAGATAAATAGATTTTAAAGTTTTACTCTAAATTTTTGTTTTTCTTCATATATGTACATATGTATGTATGTATTACTGATTTTTTTATTTAAACTTTTTTTTAATGCTTGAGGTTATTTTTTGTTGTGTTTTGATAATTTTGAGGGAAAAAAAGAATACTTTAGTAAATACAGCACTACGATAAATCTAATATATAAAATAAAAACTCGATTTCTGTATGTATGTATATTTAATCTTTATTATTACCAGGCGTTGCTTGGAATGCGATATTTTTTAATAGACTTTCTTTAATGTTTTATTACCAGGCGTTGCACGGGATGCGATATTTATCAATAGCGAGTGCCCGTTGACAGTGTCACCAGGTGGTTACCGTGTCATGATGGGGGGGGGAGGGGATTCTGCGATATTTATTAATAGACTAGCTAGTGCCCGTTGACAGTGTCACCGGGTGGTTATCGTGTCATGATGTATTAAAACGAACTGATGCACATTCTCTCTCTCTCTCTTTGTTTCATTAAATAGTATAGCGTTTTCTCTATCACACGCAGCATTTCAAATTCAATGGTAAAATCTTATTTAATGTAAACAAGATCAGTGCCATCACGTGGCATTAGTAAAAACAATACTTTATCTGATATGGATAAAGTAAAAACATATGTATCTATACATTAATATAATTTTTTTTACACAAAAGATTTACGACAATATATAGTCAAAAAATAGGACGCAACTTTGAAATCTACGTTTTGCGTGCAAAATTCATTAAACATCGAACACAAAAACTTTAACTATGTATTCGGATATTCAAAAATACACATCTTAAAAATAATAATGAATTAAATGTTTCATAATTTAACTTAGTTTATAAATCTGGTACCGGACTATTTCCCACACTTAAAAATAAATAATATTTGCACTCTAAATATCGATATATGTCAAGAGCTGCAAAACAATATACCTTAATACCTAGAATTGCGGCAAGACAAAATGTTTTATTTTTTTTCAAAGTAGTTGGTCTTCAAAGTAGCTGTTACGGATTAAAGATAAGATTATTTTAAAATCTGGTACCGGAGGAGTATCCTACAACGGTGAATGTCCAATCACTAAAAAAAAATTATTAAATTTGGTGAAAGCCACATCGCTAAATGCGTTTAGGAACCATTGGCACGAACAGCAGAGACCACATTGGCGGGAGTCGGAGCTCGACCGGCCGGAAAGAAACCGGCCACGTGTGCGGGGTTGTAACCAATGCCGGGCGGATCCACCCGCATCGTGTGTCCCTAGGCTTACAGCCAACGTGGAAACTATAGATATTTATTTATTAACAGGTTTTTAGCCCAAAATAGAAGATTACATATACATATTTAAAATACATACATACATATATAAAAACAAAAAAAAATATATCAAAAAGCTAATAATAAAATACTAACAAAAACAGTGCTAGAATTTAAATTTTAAGTTACACAGAATATAATATAATGTTTCACAGAGTATAATAATATAATTTATTTATTATCAAATACCATTACCATCCCCGCTCAGTATCCTCGCTAAATTAAGCTTAAGATATGACACAAAGCGAGGATAAGTAATTTCGACTTGATCGGTGGTGCAGTTTCGGAAATATTCTGTGGTAACATAATTTTTGAATTTTCTACAAGAAAAAACCCTACTTCCGGTTGACTGATGTTGACCAAATTCCTTATGTCTCTTACACCTTACGTGAAAATAATAGATATGAAATTTCAGCTTGATAGACTTGATAGTTTCGGAGAAAACAGACATTTTCCAGAAATCATGAAAACGTGATCAGGGGATGATACGTAATACAAATCAGTCAAAATCGCGAGGTCGAATTTTCGCACGATCACAATACTTTACAAGGATAAAGTAAAAAGACTCAATTGATTGCGCGACGTGGCGTCGTTATGAATTGTAAAGTGGGGTGGGATGTTGCAAGTGTGTATCTATGCCGTATAAAACCGTAGAAATTCATGGATATCGTTGGAAAGATGACTGGCGTAGTGTGTGGTTATTGTTTGCCTTTACTATTATACTATATGTGCCGGAATCTGCCCGACCGACAGGCTGGATGGGTAACCTCGCTGCGAAACGTACACGCTTCATAACCTCACTAAGGGCTCACACACACTTACCACTGGATAGTAGACCAGCTGGCTCGTAGCTCGTGCAATCAAACCTTTGCAGTCTCGCCTGATCGTCAGATGCCTTGGTTTCGCGCATGGTTGTCGCACGCCTGCTGCTCCATCTGCCAAATTGTATACTGTAATGAACTATGACAGGCTGCGCCCAATGACCGATATGAATATTCAACTTTAGACGACACTGATGACTCATTGATGTTATGGAATTTGAGTAAAATCCTGATGAATTATTTTATAATGTAAATTTGAGCACTGGGGGGGGGGGATTTAGATACATGGGGCAATAAACTCAAATGCGTAAAAAAACTCATATTAATGGTTGTGACATAATGATAAAACCCACATCCTATCTGCTGTGCTAATATCTACATTCTGGCTGTATGTACATGGCCATGTATGATTCCTTCGCCATTTCTTTTTAGACACGAAGCTGCTATCAGATCTCTCACCTTTTTCTAGCCTAGTAAAAACGCTTTGGATAAATATACAGGTGGGCAAAAGAAAATGGCTGTTTTCAAAAAATTATATTTCATGTTAGATATAAAATTTTGGTGAAAGTGGTGGTTTCTTGGACCGAATATTTCCGAGTAACGTAATCAAGAAACCACATGGACAAAAAACGTGTCCTGTTTTCAAAAATTTATATCCAAAACTAATAACGCTATGGTAAAAAAACATTAATTTATCCTCTTTCTAATGGTATGGTGGTATGTGTCAAATTATAAATGCCGAAATAATCGCTTGAAAAAAATTACCTAATTTTTTTCTTCAATAGTATATCTTAAAGCAAATTAAATTACAATTCCCTGTTGATTCCAGTTTGGAAACTACTTATCTACGTATGATTTAACTTTTTAGGTTTTAAAATGGAGTGCAAAAACTTTGCAGAGTTGGCCCTAGCAGACGAGCCTCCAAATCTGAACGACCAGTAATAAATTATTTTATAAAACTCATTTTACATATTTGATCAATTATATGAAGAACATTTATGTATTGGTTCTAGGTATGAAAAGAATTCAATATACATCAGAAATATACCCCAACAAGCAACTGAAGACTCTTTGAGGAATGTGTTAGTACAACACGGAAAAGTACTTTTTTTCCGCTTCTATGCTAAATCATATGCTATTTGCAAATATGAACAACCATGGTTTGTAACAAAACTTTTTGTATTACGGTGTTTTAGATTAAAGTCGCATACAGACACGTGCATTGCAACTTAACAAATCTCTATTCGATTGCGTGAACTCAATGAACTGATCGTAGCGATCCGCCAACTGTCTCTGATCTCTAAAATGTATATTTTTATTTAAAAAAAATAAACAGCAGTACATAATACAGTTTTTATGAGTTAGTCTATTTCAAAACTTACATACATACATATGTATGTATGTATATGCCCGAGATAGTTTTGCTGTAGCTGTCCAAAGGCACGACAAATGTAACTTCAATTTTCTGAAGTGATTTTGCAATATTTAAAAACAATTCTCAATATTTTATTTCAATCAGTTTTATTTTGTTAGTCGAAGATATGTTTTGCAATAACTAAAACTTATTTATCATTTCTTGACCCTTTGACATAGATGTAGAATAGCATAGATTGGCCTTAGCGCCCGAAAAATGACATACAAAAAGGGCATGCATTTTTCTTTTTTGTGAGAAGTCCCCGCACTTTAGACTCCCCGCATACCCCCTTTGCTTCTGACGTTTTCTCCAGGCAAATTTGTTTGGAATGGCCAATCTATGGTATTTTATATCTATGCCCTTTAACCTAAAAAAAAGGTATAGCTTTAGTAAAAATTTATTCAATTGATTAACTTTTGCAAAAAAATTCTCAGTGACTACTAGAGACTATTGTTGCGGCCAAAATGCAAATACCACCACATTCCATTATTTTTCTCTGCTATTAATTAATTCATTAATTTATAATATCTTTTCAGGGAAGCTCAGGCGGCCATTCATGCATTGAATGGTAAAAAGCCTCTTGAGTTGTCGATCACTTTCGCAAAGGTATGTTATCCTTTTTTGTCTAATATATCTGCATGATTGCAATGAAATAAATTTTTATCATGTAAAATAACTTCATACATAATTTTACATTGATTTTATGTTTTAATTTGATTCTAGAAAAAAAAATATAGTGAGAATTTTAAAAACCGAGCTCATAATAATGTAAGTACATATTAAGATGTCAATACTATGTTTTTTTATATTATAACACAGTAATTTCTTCATATAAAAAATCAAAATAATTTTTGCAGACCAATAAAAGTCCAATGCAGACCAATAAAAGTCCAATGCAGACCAATAAAAGTCCACCAGAAAATTCATCTCAAGAGTTTGCAAAAGTTTACAACAAACGAAAGGAAAATGGATGCAATCTTTTACAATCTAAAGCGTAATTTTTTTTAATATTGTGTTATATGTATTAGCCTGAATATAACGCGATGTTTTTTACCTAAAATATTTTTCTGCAAAAAGCATTTGGGGTTTAGTGCAAAACAATACCAAATACTGTGTTCCCCCGCCAAATATCATGTTCTATTTATAGAAAGGTCTGTCTGGCACTTTTGGGTAAAGTGGCAGCCAGCAGTTGCCTCTCAATCCTGCCCCAAATATATAGGCTGCGTTATGTTCGGACTAATACGGTATGCACATATGTATGTTTGTTGTTCCTCCATTTATAAATTTCTTTAATAATTCACTTATGTAGTATAGTAATCTTTAGAAAAAAAACAATGCGAAAAAATATTAATTCTGGTAACTTTGTTATAATTCTTTGAATTATAGTCGTGTGAAAACCGTTTAGGAATGAAATGTATTAAAAAATACATGTCAAAGTTAGAAAATTCGATCTCGAGATTTTTACTGATTAGATCGAGTATCGTCCTCTATGTACGTTTTGCCCAAAAGTCTTCCTAAAACGGCCGGAGTATAATCACGTTTTTGTCATTTCTGGAAAAGGTTCTTTGTTGGGCGGATGTGTGTAGAATCGCTATAACTCTAAAACTATTAATCCCATCTCACTGAAATTTCTCATTTATAAGTTTGGTACCAGCCATTACAATCCATAAGGCTTTAAAAATTCAACCGGAAGTAGTACTTCCCTTTGAAAGTCACCTAATTTTCTGTTTTCTTTGGGAGGTTTTTCCAGCAAAACTGCCGGATACATTGATGACTTCAAAATGACGATATATTTTTCATTTGTATATATTTCATACAAAAAAATAATATTTTGTAATTGCAGCGATTTGGCCTCCTATTTTTTGACTTAATATCATGTATTTTTTAATTGAGAATTAATCGCAAAATCCTTTGAAATTGAAAAAAAAACATGAAATATTCTTCATATTATTCCAATACAGTAGATTTTGTAGAGTATAAAAAAAAAAAAATATAATTCAGGTATGTTTAATGAGTTAAAAAAATTCGCTCATATAATACAATCTGAAAATTAAACCTCACGAAATTTTATGGATGTATAAAAATGAATATATAATAAATTAAATCATTTGCATATTTCAGTTCATCAATCAAACCCCTGAAAGCTGGTCAAACAACGAATATGGCAAATAGTGAATATGAACAACAGGTACCAAAAGTATTTTTGTATACCTATTTTGATAATCTTGGCCATCCATCCAAAAAAATTTTTTTTTCAAATACCCATTATTACATCAGGTGTCCATCCACCAATTTATATAGGTTTAGAACCCTTTTTTTGTGAATGTATAGAGCACCTATGCAAATCAATACTTTTGATAAAAATATATAGTTAATCAGGATAAGTGCTTGTAAAAATTTAAATAATCAGAGGATCTACGCTAGGAAAAAACGGTAAACTAGTTAATAACACTGAGCAACAAAAAATCGCGTTTTTTTAAAACCCCGAGCGGAGATTATTCAATCTTTACTAAGTTTGACCCACTGAAATCGAATCCGATAGTGATTTTTGTTGAAATGCTCTCGTTTATGAAATATTCGCGATTTAAAAAATGTAAAAAAATATCCATATTTTGGCTTTTGCGGCCTATAACTCAAAATATAGTATTGCTGTGCTCAAAGTGAGTATTGAAATCAATATTCAGATATTTTTCCTATTGATTGTGATTTGTTATTGCTTTGAAATACTTATAATTAATTATCTAGCGAATTTTTAAAGTCTTTGACTACATATACATCTAAATCTTTTTAATGTATTTATTTTTTTTACACATTTTTTCCCGTGTTATTTGGCGTTTGTTTAGGCAATCTTTTATTTCACCACGTTTATAAGGATTGGTTTTCTATCTCAATATTTTTTTATTTTATCTAAACGTACTAATTCGAGCGGAAAATGATTTTAAATTATGATGCTTTCCTCTATTGAAAGTCAGTGATCGTTATAGCTATTTTTAATTTGGAAATCACTGCACATAACATGTACTGATACTTATTTTTACGCAATAAATATTCGTATTTAATAAATATATAATTAAATTCAAAGCCTTCTAATTACTTCATTATAAAATTATTTAAAAGCAAATTGAAGAAAGTTTCAAACCACAGCACTGCTCTATTCGTTGTATTCAATGACACACACACGAGACGCATACACGCATTTAACGCTTAAGAGGTACATTCACTAACAATTTATCTCTTAATAATACGAGTTTTAAGCTCGCTATTTTACCGATTTAAAATTCAGCACACTTCCAATTTACCCTTTTAAACGAAAATAAAAAATAGTGTGGCCAGAACACTATCCCAATAAACATGTTTCAATAGAAAATACTCAATATAAAATAGTATTAACAGTGGGAAAAAATCCCAAGTGAAAATACGTACTTTTGATTTGAACTGGACGACTATTTAGAAAGATCTGAAAGCTGAAAAGTACTACAAATGAAAGATAAAATACCTGACTATAGATTCCAATATTCATTTTGAACATGAAATTGACAGATTTTGAGATATCGAACGAACAACACCAAGAAATAGAAAAATCGCGTGATTTAAAAAACACATATATCTCCGAATCTCGAGCCAATCAACATTTTTTATTACCAGATTCGTGTTCACTGGGCATAGATCTATAAGAAAAGTCTTATCTCGTCTCTGGAGCATTTTTCGTGTCGAACAGTGTAATTATCCTGGATGGCTAATAGTAATATTTAGCTGAAAAATTATGTAAATATGTATGCTTAGATTATGATGTATGTCTCAATTTATAGAAAAAAAATGAGATGAACCCCACGTTTGACGTGAATGATTTCTCTCAAAATAATGGCTATAATAACACTATGCAGCGAACATCATCAGTTAAGTCTTTGTACAGATCATCCAATACAAATGTGGTGGATAAGTTTGTCGAAAGTTTCGGTTCTCAAACTCTGGATGTTGAGAAGGAGTTTCTCCAAACTAACAAAAAGTGTTTGGACCAAAATTTCGATAAATGCAATTGTCATGATAAATCCAAGATTGAAGACTTTTGGAAACAAATCAGAATAGATGAAGTGAGTTTTTAACTTTTTATATAAATCGTTTTTAAATCGCACGTGTCATCATAATTACTTATTTTTCAGAAGCCTGCTATTTTTAAAATGTTCAAAAAGCAGTGTGTGTCATGCAGCCAGGTAACCTTTGATATTGGCCGATTTTTTTTTTCTTATTTTGATACTACAGGATGTATTTGCACAATAGGCTCTGATGACCATAACAGGTTTGATCAAATACTATCACAATATATAATAGATGTTTTATATGAAATGGTTGAAAATTTGAATGTAGATTAAGATTTTTTTTAATAACTTCACTTAAAAAAAAAACTGCATAAACTACGTTCACACAGCCAGTAACTTCCACCAGTTTATTGAATTATAGTGATGATGACTTACAAAAGTGATGTACTGGAGCGTGTTCACACACGTTTTAGAAATCGCAACAGACTGATGCTGAGTGACAACATAATAATGGTACTTCACTGATGGTTGTTTACACACAACTGCCAACACTGAAATCGAATTACTGGTATCGAACACTGAAATAAAACACTGGCTGTGTAATCGTACGTTAAGGAAGTTGAAACACAAAATTCAATATAACTCTTAACATGTGGAGTTAATCTATTTTCGCATCCAAAAAATTTTCTCAATATCTCAAAAACGATCAATTTTTTAGCTACATCTCAGAACATTATTTAAATTTCAAAATGCTCCATCATAATTGCTTTTCGAAAAACCTATTTTTATTTACTTCATATATTTATTGTTACAGTTTGGGTGGCCTTCCACCCCATCACTCCACAGTGCTTCCACCTCCAAAAGATTCCACTTTAAAGTTAGTTTATAATTACATATTATCATATTAAAATATTTGAAGTCTAATAAGGTTTATCTCTTTTTTTTTCGATTAGGTCGATACATGATCATTTTAAGACTGGATTTAATATTCTTTTGACTCCTCAAGAGTGTTTACCAAATGGAAAGTGGATTTGTCTCTTACTTTTTCGTGATTTTGCTGAAGATTACAATTCTTTGTTTGATGAATTTGCCAATGAGTGTATTTATAGAACGCGTGAAAATAACATTGTTGCGTGAGTTATATATTTAAGCAGGGTGTCACACTGGAGAAGTACAAGCAATATATTCCTTGTTAATAGTTTATGGTTGCTAACAACCACAGTGATCCCGCTATGCTTATATACATTATTCAAAAGTAAATTGTATTCGCACATTCTAATTTTTACAAATGTTTTATTCAGTGGCAAGGATACTGCTGTGGTAGCCATCTGTGTCCTTGAAAATGATGAAAAAATTTGGTATCGGGGTGTTGCATTAGCCAATGACAAATTTGCTCTGATTGATAGAGGCACAGTTGTCATGAAATCTGAAATACTACAATGCATCGACTGTCCAGAAAGATTTGCAAAGATACCAAAATTTTGCTCTGTTTTAACGATATTATCGCGTCCTACTGAGAATATTAGGGTAATATTATTTTAATGATTTTAAAGCATGTATGTACACCCGATTCTCTATTTGCACGGTTTTTTTTACACGGTTTTGAAATAACACGGTTCAAGATAACGGACCGATTACTTTTTTTTACACTGATTTTTTTGCTTTAACACGGTTTTCAAAAATTATTTTTGTGTTGCACTGGTCGCATATACATATATTCCTGGTTTTTATGGTACACTTTAGTTTCGTTTATGAGTATGCAACTTTTAAGCCAAAAATTCACTACAATGGCATCGCTCAGATCTACCGACTGATCGTAACCCTTTTCAGTTCATGATATTTTAAAATTAATTATGAAACATTTTAGAAACAAAACATTAAAAAATATAAACACTACTCTTAAGATCTTCATTAGTTTTTATAGTTTAACTAAAAAACATTGATTTTGTATATCAATAATAAATTTATTTTTTAAAAACTTCAATAAAAAAGACCTATATAGCAAAATAATATAATATATAAATAGACCTATGTAGCAAAATAATATAATATATAAATAGACCTATATAGCAAAATAATTATAAAATAACCTATATTATTAGTAGTCTTCGTTTTTAAATCGATAAAATTTCTTTTTATTTCTCTAAAACTTCTATTTTGGGTTTTGAAAATATGGATTGGCATTAGGCGAGTTGTTAAACTTGTGAAAACAACAATAGATGGATCATTCATATGTTGCACAATGCACACTAATCAAGGGTTGCATACCACTGATTTAACTAGGAGGTCTTAGCTCTACTTATACATACACATTTGAACCCTAAAAGTGCGAAAAAGAGTTCATTAAAATTTGTCACTTTCATTAGTTTTCTAACTTTTATTACTTTTTCTGCTTTGTATTTCAATATTCTGATATATAATATTATATCTTGTTGCATGTTGCAATATTTTTCGTTTTAGGAATGTGTTTAATTTTATGATAACACCATATTAATCGATGGAATTGATGAAAAATTAACGAAAAGAAAATTGCTTTTTTCATGTATGAAATAATAAATGCTTAAAAAACTGAAACTAATAAAATTAATTCAAGTTTTAAACAATTAACAAAAAAATACATTGGTGTAAAATAATAAATTAGCGAGCCTTTTACAGGGTTAACTTTTTTGCTCGACTGCATCGGTGCCTTTGTCATCCTACAATGATTTGTTATTATGTCGGATTTACGGATTTTTAACATTTTCAATTTGCCTTATCTGTCCCAAAACTCCAAAACTAGTCGTCAACATCGAATCGGATACGAAAGACGCGCCACGCGCATCATCGGCTAAAATAATTTTTTTTTTTTGATTTCGTGATATAAAAAATATTTTTTTGTGTAAATAAAAAATAAATTCGATTTTTTTTTTTTTTTTTGAGAATTTTATATTTAGAGTTGATTTTAAGTAATGGAACCTATCTCCCATTTTTATATGTCCACTGTATTTTTTTTTTTTTGTAGTCTCTGGAACTTTTCCCCCGTGCAAATAGAGAATCGGGTGTACTTGCATATTAACCCTCGCAATTAATGTCTTCCAGTTTTATAGGTCGTATATGTAATTATACTCTAGTGAAGGATAATACACTGCGTAAGCGCACTCGTCAACACACTATGTGTGTGTATGTCTTACAGACAAATTGTGAAATCCTACATTGTATAAAATGCCTGTTCATCTTATACCTAAAATGGTCATGCAAAATGTACAAAGCATTGTAAATTGAGATTGAAATAGCACATAAAAAGTTTGGATGCGAAAAAAAACCAGTTCAAATTATTCGTATTGACTGGCTGATCAGATTGATGAGATGAAACAGGATTTGAACGGCAAAAGTAATTTATTTCATTCCTTGCCCAAGCCACTTATGCATTTTATATGACAAGGCATGGGCTCTCACACTTTGTCTGTAACATAAAAATACAATTAGAAATTAATGTTATATTCCTTAAGCTAAGTATGGGCAGACTTCTGGGTACCAGGAGCTATTTCTATTTTTTCCAGAACCCTGTGGTTCACCTGAAAACATGTATTTTTAGTTATTTTGAGATACGGTGTCAATCAACATGAAAATGTACCACCAAAACAAATAATAGAAATATTTCTGAAACTACTCAACCGATCAAGCTGAAAATTTATATTTGTAATCTTAATCTATATATAAAAATGAATGTCTGTTTGTCTGTCTGTCTGTCTCTTATAGGCTCCTAAACCACTCAACCGATCGCGATGAAACTTTCAGGACTTATTGTGATCATGCTGGGGATGGTTCCTGTGAAAAAAAATCGGGAAAAAAACGGAACGGGCCTGCTCACGCGTCAGATAACGTACTAGGAACGGACCTGCTCACGAGTCAGAAAACGTACTAAGAACGGGAACGGGATCGGGCATTGCAACGCATGCCGGGTCAGCTAGTTTCCATATAAAATTTAAGAGTTGATAAGATTTTGATCAAAATCCGCCGACCGGAAATGGTAGTTTTTCCTATTTGAATATATGCCAAAAGATTTGTATTTCTCAAATATATGGATAAAGTCATGGGTTGGCCACACCCGAATTTTTTATTCTAATAACTATGTACATACGTTTGATGTGTAATTTCTCTTTAAACAAATTTGTAACCCTACCAAAATTTAGTAAAATTAATTACTTTTAAATTCCAATACAATACAATAAATTGTAATGAAAATTAAAGATTATAAATGTATATCTACATACATATCGCATCCTCGGAGCACAAAGGTGATGTGTCCAAAACAGTAAATTGTTCAGGGCAGCAGTTTTAAAGTTAATTCTAGTTAAATCCTATTTCATTGTTATTGAATTAACACGAGTAAATTTTTTAAATTGCATGCAAATTGTGTACTTTGAGAATATTACTAGCACTTTGGTTTGTATTTTGTGATGCCAAAATAATTTTGAATACTTTTTTATCTCATCTATAATTTTTTTACGCACGGCTATCAACCAAAATAGCTAGAGGATCCATCTGTAAACCGCGATTCATAGTTTGCCCATGCTTCGCTTAAATGTGGTTTGGTAAATCATTTATAAATATTATCCTGCAGTTCCATCGATATCTCGTAATCTCAATTTGAGGTCTATTTTCAGTTGGCTGAGGGTAAGTCTTGGGAAGTTATCTTAAAGGATGAATTGTTTTGCTCAGTGTCTCGTGAAAGTAAAATAATAGGCGCACTGACAAATTGGAATCCTGACAATGACAAAGAATCGTCAATGGAAGGTAATACAAACAATTTTATATTAATAAAGAGCTTAATGTGTGTCTGTTAGTGTGTCCCGTAACGCTATGACGTCACTATAGGAGTTTTTTCTATGAAATATATATATATTTTCGTTTTTTTTTTTTTGAACTTTTCAACTTTTTTTGAATTTTTTTTTTTATTATTTTCCAATTTTCGATACCCCCCAAAGCCATTCCGCACCCCCCTCAAAAGTCCCGGCGGCCCCTTTTTTGGATTCCCGAAAAGCAATGCCGGCCCCTTACCACCCCCCCTCAAACCCCGGTGGCCCCCTTTTTGGATTCCCGAAAAGCAATGCCGGCCCCAGACCCCCCCCTCCTACCCCGGCGGCCCTTTTTTGGAATCCCAAAAAGCATTGCCGGCCTCTCCTTTTTTGCGCTTTACGATATTAAAAATTCAGCAGGCATTGATTATCAACGGGTAATAAGCTAGTTTAAGTATATTCACCGTAGCGTTATTTGTTTCGGAGATATAAATTATTTTAAAAAACTGGTTTTTTAGATTAAACCCTGTACATTGCACTCTGTATAATCAGTATAACTAACATTTTAATGTATTTCATTTTGTTACAGAATCCTCTAAAAGTTCTCTAACGCTTACATCAACCCCAAAGAGCGCAGGTGATGCTGAACAAATTATAACACCGAAAACATCACAATCTCTTACACCGTAATACATAATAATTATTCTAAATACAATTGTAATTTATATATATCACATTTTTTTCATATGTAAAATTTGTTATAGAATGAAGCTGCAAAGTGATACAGTTCTGATTGTTGTCAATTATGTGAGTTCAAAAGAAATATATGTAAGAATTCATGGAAAAGAGCAAAATATGGATTATACCCTTTTACTGAATAGCGTTGCTATAGCAGCAAGTTATGAAGAAAATCTAACCACGCCACCGGAACTAAAAACCTTCGTTATATGTAAATATGAAGGTTGTTATTATCGAGGTTATGTATTATCATGTAGCGATGACTTATATAGAGTAGCTTACATTGATATTGGAAAATTTGAGTGGGTTAAATTATCAGCCATGAAGAAATGCAAGCCATCTATTAGCGATAAACCTATGATGCTGACACGCATTTCACTGAAAGGTTCAGATTCAATATATCCAAACGAACCTTCCGTTAAAGTACAAAACTTTATGAAAGATATTATCGAAAATGATACACCCATTTTATGCGTAAGTATAATTGACATAATTATTATCAGTCTAAATTTGAATTTTTATTTTATTGGATATTTTATATGCTTTTTCAGACCTTTGAAGGATTGAATCATCTCGAAAGCGAAGTTCAACTAACAACACAGTTGTCGAAAACTGACATTAATAAAGAGCTCATAAAACTAACTATGCCTGTTTACGATCGTCTTCAACATGACAATAAAAAGCCCTATGGTATTTTTTAAATAAACACTTATACCTGTGTCATTACAAATACGTAATAAATGCTTGGAACCTATAGATCTCTCAAAATTTCAATGTGGAGATTGTCTGCCTCGTTTGCATTTTCACTGTCAACTCCATAAAACTTTTGGAAGATCTATACAATACCAAATAAAATAACACAAATTTTTATTCCCTAATACACCCATACCTCGCTGTATGGCCGCTCTTTGTACAGCTTTTCGCTTTAACGGTCTTATTTTAATAATAGCTCCGGTTTCGATTTACGTCCAAAAAAAAGTCTGGGTATTTTTTGCTATGTAGTTGACCTGCAGACAAAAGTTTTGTTGACTTTATGTAATGTAAAGAACCCATATTTCATCACCGCGAAGATTTAGTTGAAAAAATGACTAGTTAATTCGCTGAAATAAATGGTTCGTTATGACATTTCGCTTTACGGCCAACTTTCTCGGAACATAACTCGTAAAGCGAGGTATTGGTGTACTTAGTTAAAACATTTATTATTGAAATAATACCTTGACTCCGGGGTATGTGTCCTCGACTATGTTCTCCGTGTGGCAGAGTACACGTAAAGCATGTCTTCCATATCTTGTTGTAAAATTACAACACCTAGGGTTACCGCCATCAAAATGGTACACAGATCGTATTGTATTTAAAACTTGTTTATTTGATTTTAAAGATTTCTAGTTTGAACACAGTACATCACTTGGGTCGATTTTTTCAATTATTTAATCAGAGTCGGTTTGCTTAAATCTTACTGAAGTTTAGAAATTTTAGTTTTAGTTGTAAAAAATATATATAAAAAAACTATTTTTTTATTTATTAGATTCTAATTTAGTAGATGACTGGTTAATTTCATGCAAAAATTTCAAATGAAAACCATAACATTGATAAACATCGAAATAATACATCTATCAATTAAAAAGATCGTACAGTTTTGATTTGGTGTGCGTTCATAAAATGGACCGCTACTGCAGTAAATCACTCAAAACACGCTGTAGCCAAAGTGTTGGGAGATTTTTTTTTTTTCAAAAAACTAAGTTATATTTTATTTATTTCAATTCATGTCAGTGATAAAACAGGTTGCCACAATGCATCACTAAGGCCAGACAGACTATCCCAGGCGAAAAACTATCAGATATCGTCCTCTTAGTACATTTTAATGATTTGGTTTCCTTTGTGCAAAATCGCTATATCAAAAACTGCTCACAAAAATCACACTAAAACTTCATGTTTATAAGTTTGGTGACAATCTTTACAATTCATAAGGTTCTCAAAAAAGTGGAACTTGTAAGTCACTTCATTTTGACTCTTTCTTGGCTGTCCCGTAAAATAAGTTGAATTTTTGTTATTCAAAAAAATATATATTTTTCAGCTTCGTCTCCAAAACTATTAGGTTTGTCGAGTTTAACTCATTAAGTTCTTAGTTTATTTCAGGTGAGATAATATGATTTTAGTGAAAATCAGTAGTGGCAATTTACTCTTTACAATTTAATTTTTTTTTTCATTTTAAATATTTTCATATGTAATATTATAATTCTTGTAGTAATACCAAGTTGCGAAAAAAAGAAATCATCAAGATGGTCGGCCAGAAGTAGCAGTTCTTGAGCGAAATTTAGTTTTTGTTTTTTTTAATGTACATTATACATAGATATTATAGCAAAAATAAGTTATAAATAACCATCAAGATCGGTCAACCTGGGGTGGCAGTTTACTCTCGCCGAAAATTAAAAAGTATGTGTTATCCAAAGCAATATTTCCAAAACTCGTCGATCTGAACTTCTACAGCCTTATTATGAGGAGACGAAGTATCTGGGGAAGGAGGTGCTTTTGGTATTGGTGATATTTCCAAATACCACACCTGTAGAATCAAAACATATACAGTCAACCCTCCTATAGCGTTTGCGGCGGTTTTTTGTATAGCGGTCCCTTCTATAGCGTACATTTTAAAAAATGCAATATTTTCAATGTCAAATTAGAATTTTCATAAATATATTATTAATGTGCATTTAAATATGTATGTACACTTAGAAAATATTTGTCAGCAAAATAAACTGGACTAAATATGCAAGGTCAATGCTCCGTCGCGCTTGTAGGCACGTGCTACTGTTATCAAACTAAACACATGCAAGGTCATTGGAAATATAAAAATGGGTAAAATGTTTGATTTGCTTCAAATCGCAAAATACAATTAAAAAAACTTAACCCCAAATTTTGTATGGGTGCCCAACTTTCTATAGCGTGGTCCCTATCTCAACGCTATAGGAGGGTTGACTGTATATGTATATAGTTTATCCAGTAAGTCTCAAAATTTAACTAATTTAAATTAAATTTAAAAATAACAGCAAAAAAAAATTATGCAATCGATTTTATTATTTTAAATTGTATAATCTTCAATGTCCTGAATATATCATTTTGCTTCATAAATTTTGAATATGAATTGTATTGAAAGACAATGTAGTCGACTCTCATGATCGCAACATAACGTTGTGGAACGACTTCACCCTCTCATCCCAAAATCTTGTAGCTTGAATAACCAAGATGAAAATGAAATGAATATGTACATACTTGTTCTAAATTAAGGCAAAATAAATCAACATTGATACCGCATGACGTTTCATGTAGTGATTTCAGGTATGTTTATTTTGCGTAGATTCTTGTTAATTTTATGATTTTAAAAACACACAGCAAATATACATGTTAAAAATGCCGCTCCAATAACTATACCGTGTACAAAAGGACTATTTTTTTTTGTGAGAAATTTTTGTTTGCGATATATCGCCGCATTGCTAATCGAACTTGAATTTTACTAGAATTATTTGAAGACGAAAGGAAAACATTTAAATATCGCAACTTTCACTTCGTTCAATCTGAACTTTTTCCCTACAAATTATCAGATGTTTTAATATACATAGAGGATTTTGTCAGTTTACTGTTGGTGTTAAATTTTTATACAACAAAATCTGGATTTGGGCTTGGAAGTATTTACCATGTACATTGAAAGGAGGGTTGTGACCTATTGCTCTGACTATTTCTTATGAATTTAGGTTTAATATCGAGTGTGATTAGTTTAATATTTTATTTTAATTCAACAAAATGTATGAATAAGATTTATTTTTTGGAGTCATTGTTCTTTACTAAACTGAAATACCCTCACTACTATAATTTCAGAATTAAGCGTAATAATGATGGCAGATGTAGATCAAATACACCTCGACGACGTTACAGAGTCAATTAAACTCGAAGTATTGGACACATCGCAGCTAGTGAGCTTTAAATACATAACATGCTCAAAAATCGATCCAGAAATAACAAGCCGTTTTAAAATGATTACCAAGCAAGTATGTACATTCGTTTTATTAATCATTGAAAGCGTATATAAAAAATGTTTTCCCTCGTTTATTTTCAACGTTTTTCTAGATTGATGACTATTGCGCTAAACAATCTGAACACTATTTTCCTAGACAGGAAGAAATGTGTTTAGCATTTGACGAAAATGGTAACTGATCTCCGTATTAATAATTTAAAAAGATGTTTATATAAAGTAAGTGTAATGGAATTGTATCTATTTCAGATAATACTTGGCATAGAGGGATAGCCATGAGTGTGTATAATCAAACTGTTAGTGTGTTATTCCTCGATTACATAAGGGTTGCTGATGTCCATGTGTCAAAATTAAAAAAATGATTTCGGACTTTGTAGAAGTGCCACTATTAGGTTGTTCTTGTCAAATAGCTGGTTAGTGTAAATTAATTATATATTGTTATAAATATATAATATTTTTCTAATATGGTAAATAATTATTTTAAAGGTATCTCAAATAATAGTTCGAAAAGAGTTACGCAGCGAGCAGCCGAAATTCTACAAAATATTAAAATTGTAGAAGTTTCATCAACCACAAAGTCAACTGATAAAGATAACCTTGCATTTTACTGTTTGGAAATTCCAGAATTGATAAACCAGTTGAAATCTGAAAATTTACTATAAATTCCTAAAAGTTGTAACCAGATTTTATTTTACTTTTTGATGCAACTGTTTTATATGCATTTGAATATTTTAAGCCAATTTTATTTTATAGAAATAATCATGAAAATATAAAATTAATTTGATTTATTGATTTCTTATATTTTATTGAGCTGTTACAATGACCAATTGGTACATACCCTCAGCGATATACATAATATGTACATACATGTTTTGCTAAGCGTACTCTGCACTTGTCCAGAGTGTAAAACACTGACATACCGCATTAGGGATATAATATTATAATAGAAGCGGACATTGCTCGCAATTCTATTTTAATTTTCAACGATTTCAAATATATATAATACATGTAATTATATAATTCTTTTAGTTTCTTGTTCACTCTTGTCCTGCAACTTACAAAATAAAATTTCTTAACTAAAATTACATGAATTCAGGTAAAGTATTTTATATATTCAATAGTTGAAAATAACTATTGTACATTAGTTACTATACAAAGCACAATATTTGTTGTAACATACATAATATATTTTCTATGTAAATGTTTATTCATAAAAAGTAGGAATCATTCAATCCCTTAAATTGTTATTTTAAATGCATTTATTTTATCACAAAGCTAAATGATAATTAAATGCAAATTGATACTAATCGGTCAGTAGTTTCAATGGAATGTACAAAACTTGTGTGTGACATGGATCAAAATTTCATTACAAAATACAGCATACTTTCACACGCTAGACATATTCAGTTGCATAGTATGGTTATTTCATGTAATAACATTTTTAAGCATAGATTATAATATGAAGTTTTTGATAATTGCATTACACATTGGTATATATTACACATACTTTTTTGCAAGATAGTATCTGTCTTTACTGCATTAATTGAAATATAAAATGTGCACATACGTTGATAGGAGTTGATGTGTAACACAAAAAGAAATCTTCAATCGGAACACTAACACAAGTTAATCAACACCACAATTTTGGCTGATGGGCGTGAACACGCACAATTAACAATTTATTTTTAATATAATTCACAATAATATATTTAGCTATGAATGAACTCAAATAGGCTTTTAAAATGTTCTACATATATGAAGAACTTTGTTGAGCTTATAATTAACTAGCTCGAGGTCCGAGTTTCCGCAAACAATTGATTCCCTGAAATGACAAAATTTTACATGTAAAATAGTAATAATAGTTGAATAAATATAATAATGATCTTACTTGTTCGTCGTATTCAGCTTTTGAAAGCCAAAATGAGTCTCTGTCTTTCATAACTTCGGCTAATACAGCACCACCTATGAACACCATATCTTTACGTCTCGGTGGATCTTCAATACGAATTTTGAATTTCTATAATGCAACATGTACAATTAATCACGGCCTTTATGAAAATAATAAAAATGTACAACTAAATAATGCAGTTACGGCAAGTTTATCGGTATCGTTTTTGAGGACTCTTTCGAGGTACAGTTGTTTTATTTCCCTTTCTAAGCGAGATGGCAATCCTGGATACATCGTGGATCCTCCCGAGAGAACAATGTGCTTGTACAATTCATGGCGCATGTCAATATCGGCTGCCTATAACCGTAATGAGTGGAACTGTAGAAAAACGTTTAAAAATCTACATGCATATGTACTTATTAATGCTGAAATATACCTGTATGGTGGAAAATACCAGTTCAGCTATTCCTTGACCCTCAACGTTAATGAGATGCGGCTGGAAAAGCGCTTCGGGAGCTTCAAATCTTTCACCTCCAACTTTAATAACTCGACCATCGGGTAACTACAAAAACAATTACATATCTTCAATACAATTTATTGGCTTTTCTTTTTATAATAGTATCTTCACTTACTACGTAAGGTTCTACAAGTACGGTAGTTTCCAGTGCAAGTTTTTGCTCTTGTTCTATATTATAACCGATGTAGCAAAGTTTTTCTTTCATCATGCGAACTGTCTCAAAATCAGCCGAATGGTTGAAGGCGTAACCACGAAGTAACAGTAACTATAATTTCAAACAAATCATGGCATATTTTAAAATATACATTGGAATGCTAAAAATCAGGTGAGTTGTTACTTTAATTAGATAACGTGTGATGTCTCTGCCGGCAATATCCAACCTTCTAGTGAGGTGAGGTAAAGAAAATTCTTCATAAACCGGACAAATGTGAGTAACACCATCGCCTAAAATACCAAGTACATATAAGTTTTCCTGATTTTGGAATTAATTTAATCTATAAATATTGTTAAGCGTAAATACCCGAGTCCACAACAACGCCTGATAATAAACCTTGTGCATACAGTGTCAAAACAGCTTGAATAGCAATGTATGCACTATCAAATCCATACTTCTCGAACATTGTCTAAAAATAACAATAATTTCAATTGAAAACAACGCATTTACACATATGTTATAATATGTGATACAATAAAGCACATCCAGATTTGAAAATCGGAACCTATTGATACCTCAATCATTTTTTCTCTGTTCTTAGTGGGATTCATAGGAGGCTCCGTCAGAAGGATTTTGGTTTCTGTTGGATTTATATCCATTTTACTGGGGCCAAATGTGTAATCCCAAACGTGACACATATCTTCCCAATTCCTGACAACCTACACAAAATAAATTATATTATATTTTATGTCAATATAAAAGTACGTAAGATCCAGTGCACACGGAGAAGCATGGAAAGATGTATGTTTGGTATAACAAGAAGAGATCGTAAGAGGAATACATGGGTAAGAATTATGACCAAAGTGGCAGATATAGCAGAACATGTTAAAAAGTTGAGTGTACACATAGCAAGAAGAATGGATGGCAGATGGACGCAAGAAATACTGGAATGGTATCCGAGAGGATGTGAAAGAAAGCAAGGTAGACCGAGTGTAGGGTGGACTGATGAATTGAAAAGAATGTCTGAAGTCAAGTGGATGCAGATTGACAGACAGGAATGGAAGAAGATTGGAGAGGCCTTCATCCAGCAGTGGATGGTGAACGGCTAAAAATGATGATGATAATATGTTGAAAGTAACTCAAAAACTTACCCCATTTTCCATCGGATAATTGACTTCGAGCATTGATCTTAATTTTGACGCTTCATCTCCGACCATTAAATCCTAATAAAATGACATTTTTGTTAATAAAATAATTGCAACTGTATCACAATATAAAATTGTTAAATATAGACATGCGTCAAATGTGGCGTATACCGCAATTCGACATTTCACAAAAACATATTTCAATGCAAATTTAAACGTTTTATTTTGTTATATGAACAATTCAATATAATATTTTGGGCACTTATGTACTTATCATACGCAATTTTTTCTGCAAATGTAGTCCCGCCTTCGTGGAACCCGATCGGCCAAAAAATGGCTCACAAAATTCGTTTGCGATATATTAAATAATTAAATAAACAGCATCCATATTATTTGTGTACGGCTAAGTACATAAGTACCTGTTTTGTTTTTATATTTTTCTCAAAATTTGTAAAACAAAAAATATGTACTATAGTAACAAAACAAGCATGAAACTCTTTTTATTATATTGTTAGATTTTCAAAAAGTACCCAAGCAAACGGAAAATCTTCATAAAAGTTAGAAAATGATTTCAAGCTTTTCATATGCGTACGTACATCAAGATTTTGTAAAAAAATCTAAGCACTCTAATTTGCAGCTCATTTTAGTCTCAGACTTACCGTGATAGGTTCTGACGGACTTTCCTTTAATGTTAGCGACATGCAAATTAATAAACTAATTAACGACAGTTATGTTTATAAATGTAAATACTGAATACTTTAAAATGTGTATACTGAATACTTGAAAATTTGTAGAAAAACTTGAAATACTGATACGGTAGTGTGATTTCACTAAAACATTACCGTACAAAACAAATATAACAATCTTAGCTGACCCACAACTAACTTTACCCACGCAGAGCATCTGTTACTATTATCAAGAGCAATTATTACTTTTATCAATGTAATAATATACATAGCTATAAATTTTATAATATAAAAGTTAATTTAATTTCTTAATCTATTTGATGTATATTATCAGTATTATAATTTAATAAGTATAGTCGAATGATTAGACTCATAAGAGACTAACGTAAATTTAAGATAAAACGGGAGCTCTTAACCTTATGGGCTTATTTTCTCCCTTGAAAGTGAATACAATGTTCATTCCTTCCCTCCCCTACCTTAAATTCATTCAAAAAAAGATCGAATTAAGACCGACTAGGTGCTGTATTTGGCAAATCTGGATAGGCAACTGTTCAAGATTCATCAAGATTTTGATTTGAGAATTCTTGCTTCAAAAGAGCTTTGTTCCGTAAATCAATGAAGTCGTTCTTCTGCATGTCAGAATTATCCATGGAGTCAAGATTAAAACTGAAAGGTTTCGTATATACCCTTCATGTTTTAAATCCAGTTGAAATTAGTCGTCAAAGAACTCCATTAGATTTTTCAAAATCCTCAAAATATCGCCTTGAATCCAAACTGGAAGTGCATCTAACGAATTATTACAATTTTTTGGGAGGTACCTCATTCCTTCCCTAAGGAGGAAAACACCATATGTAGGTTAAGAACCCCTGATCTAAAATCCGACTTTTAAATAAGAAAAAAATATTCTAAAATTCTACCCTATTTCTCATTTCGCATACGTTTAAATGTTATTATGTACTATTATATGTATAATTTGGCGCATCAAAACAGTTTCTATTCTAAGTGTTAGCATTAAATCTTAGTATATGTGTTCAAGCACATCCAATGAAAATTTTTAGTTATTAAATGACACTAAATAACTATATTTAACTTACTCCGATGCATAAATCCTGAAAAATATGATGAAAATAATTCTAATTGCAATTTTTTCAGTTTTAATAATAGGTAAACAATAAACATATACAGGGCATTCCGAGTATATTACCTTCACATCGATGTCGCCTATTTTATTCTCTGCTCTAATTATCGGTCTACCGACCATAGATGGAAATATATGCGCTGGAAAGTTACTCCCAGCATATCCACACTTGACAAACTGCAATTTCACAAAAAAATATTTTTATATATACATATGTGTATGTAAAAACTTAAAAACTTCACCAGACTATTACTCCATACTAGAACAGTGGTCAGGAACCTTTATCTAGTTAAGAGCCAAATCAAGGAAAAAGTTGCAAAATTGGAAAGTTTGGGAGCTGCAACATTTTTGGATTATATATGTATTTGCACGCAAAATGTACTCAGTAGAAAATCATATTGTAAATATAGTTGATAGTTATTTATACCTAGGGCAATTGGTAAATACGACTGGATGTAAAGAAGAAATAAGACGAAGAATGAAACTAGGATGGAGCGCTTTTTGAGGAATGAACAGTTTTTAAATCCAACATCCCGCTATACTTAAAAAATACGCTACGCTAAAAAAAGGCATACGACCAATGCCAGTTATGACGTATGGATGTGAAACGTGGATGCTAAATTCAAGAATGTTACGTAAGATTCAGTGCACACAGAAAAGCATGGAAAGATGTATGCCCGGTATAACAAGAAGAGATCGTAAAAGGAATACATGGGTAAGAAGCATGACCAAAGTGGCAGATATAGCAGAACGTGTGAAAAAGTTGAAGTGGACATATAGCGATAAGAATGGATGGCAGATGGACGCTCGACTGGTATCCGAGAGGATGTGAAAGAAAGCAAGATAGACCGAGCGGACGATGGTTAAATCGAGGTTATAAGAAAAGTAGAAAAGGGAAAAATTAAGATAGATTCATCTTGATTTTGTGAAATTTATGTTTTTTCGGAATATTTATATTATTGCGTTGGATGAAAACGAGAGCCACAGGTTTCTGACTGCTGTACTGGAATCGATGAGTTGGCGACACAAAAAAAAATTTAAATACAATTCCTGATCGACACACAGACTTGAGCTTTTTTATATAAATACATACATAGTATTGCACAAAATGAAATTATTTCCAACACAATTGGAGTCATAAGAGCCGACAGAAAAAGAATACCATCCACATACAGACTATTCCAAATGATAGTCATATAATTAATGAACTATTGAGGAGTAAGTATATGTCATCAGCATGAACTGAACTAACCCCAGTGCCATTGTCGCAGACGATAACCTTCCTTCCGCGACTATCCATAGTGAAAGTGGTTAACCGTCAATAATAGTCGTTGGTCAGTGGATTAACCAGTGACCAAGATGTAGAACTGAGCAGTTAAGTGATTCCCCTATACTTGTATCGTTGGCTGAACGATGAACGTGAACGCTGACAGTACAACCGGTACAGCAAGCCGACACCCACACGGCTGATACATTTGTGACACGCTATAATCGACCTTATAGCCATGTGCATAACGACTATTTTAGCTTGGCTACAATCTGACACGCCTATGGATTTGTTAGTCATCGTTTTGACCAACAGCGTTGATAAAACGGCTCGCTATCCATTTCATATCTGCGCTAAGCGATAACAAAATGTCAGCCAGTAAATTTTCTTTTAATATCAGTGAACCCACTGCGTTCACTGTTTTATTTATATATTCTCCCCGGAAGGGGGAAATCTTTGGAATATTTTAGGTCTCCCCAAACCAACGCGAAATAGCGGGACCGGGACCGAATTTTAAATTCGGTAAAGGCATGGTTTCGCAAGTAGCCGCGGCCACTTTCCAGGCGTCTGCCACAACAGTCAAATGCTTGGAAAGCGGCCTCGGCCACAACCACCAAGTCGGCCAGGCCGCGGCAACCTGCGAAACCATGCCTTTAAAGAGAGGGTATGAGTGAATTACTCCTGCTATAATAGCAAATACTGTTCATCTAGAGAGAGCGTAATGGATGTGAGCGACCACATAATATGTATCATGTTTAAATCCCGCCATAAAAGTATGCAGTGGTTAAAAAAAAATAGGTTCTTGTCGGTTAGCCGCACGCTGGAAGTAGGCGTACCAACAAAAGTGCTTCCCACCGTTTGACAATCGCCTCCCTGAGAGTGTATTGAAGAAGCGTGTATATGTGCATTGTTGACATATTGAAACGTCAGTCAAGTGTGAAATTGACCAATAATTGAACTACGTTAATACATCAATGATTTACTTCTAGAGCAGGGCAGATAGTCTTATAACCTTCCAAGTATTCCCTGCTATGGTATACCTTGACCTTGACGAGCTCAGAGCTCCCATATACGAACGATGACAGCCGACAGCCGATACGATTATACTTAAAATCATTTGAGTTTAGGACTACTAGTTTGAATCCAATGAACAACCGAGTGAAGAATGGACCTTCGCAGCAAACTGTAACTTTGCTATAGCTCATTGAGTACATCTTCGACGAAGTTCAGATATAGCAGAACGTGTAAAAAAGTTGAAGTAGACACATAGCGAGAAGAATGGATGGCAGACGGACGCTCAACTGGTATCCGAGAGGATGTGAAAGAAAGCAAGGTAGACCGAGCGGACGATGGGCTGATGAATTGAGAAGAATGTGCGGAGTCAAGTGGATGCAGAATTGCTCAAGACAGACAGGAATGGAAAATAATTGGATAGGCCTTCATCCAGAGGGGATGGTGAACGGCTGAAAATGATGATAATAACATGCATAGCGAATTTTCGCAGCTTTGATTGGTGTTGGCCCTAACTAAACAGCAAAGAGATGACAAACTGTGGGCAGAAAATTTCATGTCTCGGAATTATCTCAAAAATAGTTGGCAACCCTACACACATACCATCCTGTTCCTATTACTTCATGCGTTTGCCAATTTTCAAGTTATACTGGTGGCACTATGTATGTATATCCTATATCCCATCCAAAAAAAAATTCAATAAATTAATGTCAAATAGGTATATGAAGAAAAATGAGTGTTATGGCCAACACCACATGGTCTCATTCTCGTGTGGATTAGTGTAGTTAACCTCACAGGTCAAAAGTGACTTTTAATATGAAGCACATTAAATTCGAGGAAAATATCCAGCAGGACGATGCATACAAAGAAAATAGAGACCGAGACGGTGGCCAACTGATTAACAAGATAGCGCACAACCAATATGAAGATGAGTACGAGATTACCGACACTATCAAATGGTATCAGAATGTAAGTTACTGCTATTCAAATGCATCTAGCTAGTATTATGTACATGTCATACCAACTATATTCAAATGTATTTCAGGTGACGGTAGAACCTGTCGACGCTAAGCCCCTGGACTATGATCAAATAAATGCATTTAAAAAAGAAGCCACTAGCATTCTTCATGGCGAATCTTTGGCTTACGAAACTAGTAAGACACCCGTAGTAAATTGTATTATTTTATAAGTATGGTGAATAATGTATACGAACGTCGTGGTCACCAGTTATAGGAACGTTGGTTTATGTGTATGTGTAACGTTCGTATTTCATACAAAGTGGAATCTTGTATTTCGTTTATTTTTGTTATTTATAGCATGTTACAAGTATGTATACAAAAGTAGTATACAGAAGTGTAAGTGACTATGTAGTTGTGTGTGACAAATCAACTGCGTGTGGTCCAGAGTATCGCTCCATCAGGTACTTCTCGATAGTGTGGCGCTCATATTCGTCTAGGGCTGTTGTAGCAGCAGGTGATGGTGTCGGTCCTCGGTGGAAATGTTTCAGATGGTGTGAGAGACTGGAGAGAACCAACGGTGCTGGAATGATCGTCGTAATTGTATATCCCTAAATTGCGCGTTTGCATTTGGATGCGCAAACGGAAGAGGGAAATCTTGCGAGAGATTTAATTGGTTTCGCGAAGTTATTTCATCGCATATTTGGTGTGTGTGAATTGGAGTTTATATTAATGAAGTTGCTGAGTTCATGGTGATGATTTTACTGCTTTCGAAGCCATTCGTTTGTGGGGATCTCCCATTTTTGTATCTGTTTACTCTAGACTTTATGACGTTTTGTATACGTGTATTGACGAGAGTCTTACAAATGATTATGTATCATTGCAGAGATGAGTCGTGGTGGTTCGTCTGATCAAAAGTGGGCTCGTTCCCTGCTTTCCAAAGGTGGTATGGCTGATCGAGTAGCAGCTGCTACGGTTTTGATTCAGGTACTCTTCGTTAGCTCATTCAACTAGAGACTATTATCGAATGTTTATTAATTTCGGGTATTTCATTTTCAGGATAATCCTATTTATCATTTAAACGCTCTTAGAAATCTTGTATCGATGGTTAAACCGGCGAAAAAAAAAGACAGTCTTACTGTTATTGGTAGGTTGAAAATTATTACACAGGCCTACAAGTTTCAAATTTGTGAATGTTGTTTTACGTTTGATACCTATTTTTATATCGATCGATCATTCTGAACTCAATGGTTTATACTTTGTTTTTGGCTACCACTTCAGGCACGAAATCTTTCTCACGGTTTCTGTACCAAGCAAACTATGTTCCTGGAGCCAGTATGTTTATCCCGAAGTCTTGATCCCAGGATCTGCGCAGCATTCTTCCGAAGATTTAAATCTCCTATCAAATCATTCAGTTCGCTCTGTGTGAAAATTTTCACACAGAGCGAATTTCAATTTTTCAATTTCGAAAACGGCCATTTGAGGACTCGCATCGGTATTATTTTCAGAGGATAAATCGTGGCTTAAACTGACGAATGGAGGTGCAATAGGGACATCAGGTCCATCAAGAATAGTATATCAGGATAAGATATATATTTTTTTTTTTGAAACCTCTTACATTGCAGAAACAAAAATAGTATCATCGTAAATAAACCTTACGCGATGGATAAAAACTAACATCATATTTGTGATCAGCAAATTAGTAAAGAACCCAAATCAAACTTAAAACAACGAAACACACGACGGCCTGTGTTATTTTTATTATGTTTTAGCATATTCTACTATAGGTACTTACATGTTGTGTTTAAATTATTTTTCAGAGACGTTGTCAGAACTTTTCATTTCTGATCTATTATTGCCTGAAGCAAAACTACGACCCTTTGAAAGTAGGGCTTTGAATGAACTCGATAAAATGAGTTCGGGAAATCGCGATCACAGACGAAAGATACTTGTTAATTGGATATTCGAAGACCAACTCAAAGAAGTATATGGAGGTATAAACACCAAATGTACCATATGCTGTTGTAATATTGGCATTAAGATGATTTTATTCTAATTTACGATTTAAAGTTTAGGTCATTTTTTAATTTTGGAATAACGAATTTTTTTTACATACATATGTACATATTAATTCTCTAATATATTTCTATGTAGAATTTATAAAAAGCTTAAATGCTTTTGCTCATGATACTATTGAAGTCCATAAAGAGAAGGCTATCAGTGCTATGTCGACATTATTGATGCACAATCCCGAACAAGAAAAAGTAATTTCTGAATTAGATTTTTATTTGGTGAATTCTTAATGGAATTTATTTAAAAAAATGTACGTATTCCAGGTACTTCTGTCGAATATCATAAATAAATTGGGTGATCCGTCTCAAAAAGTTGCCTCAAAAGTAATTTATCATCTCTGTCAAGTACTTTACAATCACCCGAACATGAAAAAGGTAGTATTGGATGACATTGAAAAGATGTTGTTTAGGTTGGCTACATTTTGATTTTCACTGTTATTATATGTGTTAGTTATCTATTAAATGAAATACAATTCAAAATTTTAGACCGAACATATCTGCTAAAGCCCAATATTACGGAGTGTGCTTTCTTAACCAATTTTTCCTATCAAAGGATGATAACAAAGTTGCAGAAAACCTCGTCCGCGTTTACTTTTCATTTTTTAAAGCATCTATCAAGAAGGTAAACTTTTTAACAATACATACGTACATACAATACATATATGCAATACAAATTCGATTATTCTCATTTACTTCTATTGTTATAGGGTGATATTGATTCTCGACTGATGAGCGCCATATTGACGGGTGTTAAACGATGTCAGCCTTTTCTTGGTCAACAAAAATTAGAGGAAATACAAACCCAAGCTGATGCTTTGCACCGACTTGTCCATCTCGCTCGCTATAATATTTCCCTTCATGCACTTGCATTGTTGTTTCAAATATCTCCACTGGCGACTCAACTCAGTGATCGGTATTATTTATATTGTCTTTGAAAATTAATACTGATTTGTATCATACATATGTACATATTGATATATTTCATAAACTTTAGATACTATTGTGCTCTTTATAAGAAGCTTGCTGACCCGGAAACACTTTCAACAACACTTCCAGCTCTGATGATGAATCTCGTGTACAGATCGATTAAGTCTGATAAATGTGAGTCTAGAGTGTTGGCATTCTTAAAGCGGTTATTACAACTAGCTGGTATGTCTGATGCCCCGAGAGCATGCTCATTTCTTTTACTCATTGCTAGATTGACGAGAAGTAAAAAAATACCAATGAAATGGATTGAAAACAATGAAGCGGATGATATAAAGGTTAATTATTTACAATTATTTAAAAGACATTGGCATGTTGACTATTTACTTATAATATTTTATATCTCAGGTACTTGACGGTGATGCTAAATTAGAAAACAATTTTGATGAAGATGAAATCAAAGATTCTAACTGTAGTGATATTCAAAATTCAAATGAAAATCCTGGTGAAGATATGAAAATTAAAAAGAAAAAGAAAACTCTATTCAATGATAAAGAAAAAATTTTAAAACATTCGGAATTCGCCATAAATAATTCCAAAAAAAAATCATTGTGGGTTGGAGATAAGATGGATTTGTTAAACGGTAAGATTTTGCACATTTTTATATTTGTCAAGTTTTTTAAATAAATGCAATAACTAACAATGCTATTACTACAAATCCAGAAGATGATGATGAAGTATATCATGACATACCGTTAGAAGAAGATGAAGAGGAACACAAGCGAAAAGTTGGAAAACTCATAAAAAATAAAAAATCTTCATCTCAAGGATGGGTACACATACCGAACATAAAAGCTGAATCTGAAATTAAAAAGGACGATGACTTTATAAGGGATGATTTGAGTAAAATAGACGATCCTGAAAAAGAAAAGAAGTTAAAAATTCTTATTAAAAAATCAAAAAATATGGAAAATGTAAAAGATCAATTTTCAACGTTCTATTTTATATTTTACGTTATTAAATTTTATATAATCCTAAATCTTTCTAGGTAATTTCCAAATACAATCCTTTTAATAGAAATCCAGCATATTGCGGAGCTGAGCACTCTGTGGTTTGTGAACTTCTTCAGCTTTCAGAACACTATCATCCTACTGTTAGACTTTTTGCTGAAAAAATATTGAATCGTAAGCTTTTACTTTATCCACGTTTATTTTACATTATTATTGAATGATTATTTTACAACAAATTATTATGTTACAGGTACACTTATTCAATATAATGGAGATCCACTTAT
Source organism: Parapsyche elsis (assembly GCA_022651745.1). Classification (NCBI taxonomy): domain Eukaryota; kingdom Metazoa; phylum Arthropoda; class Insecta; order Trichoptera; family Hydropsychidae; genus Parapsyche; species Parapsyche elsis. The sequence continues at coordinate 6,828,775 of JAGVSN010000003.1, read as the reverse complement.
AGATTTTTCTATCGCTAGATTCCTCGACCGTTTCGCATTTAAGAATCCCAAAAAAGATCCCACTACTATGACGGATGCAGACAGTGAGCAGAAAGTTAAACTCATTAAAGGTTCTCATCCTAAATTTGCTCAAAGAAAAAATTATTTAGCCAGCGGTCTGAAAAGTTTGGCTGTAAATTCAGCTGCTTATTTAAATGAAAATTCTGAACACATTCCCGTTGACGAGAAATTCCTTTACGAGTAATACATACTTTTATAAATATATTTTCATTTTTCATAATTTTACTTGATTTTAAGTCATTGTCAACTGTGTTAATAATTTTTAAGCTATCTTCAATTGCGAAAATTAAAAACTGAAGACGATCCTGAAGCTGAATCTGATGGAGACTCTGTCGGTAGTGAAGATTTTGATGAATATCTTGATGGATTGACTGGCAAAAAGAAAGATAATGATGGTAATATTTAGTAGCATTATTTTATTATTCACCAAACAAATTTGACATTTTTAACGCATAAATTGTTTTTATTTTAGAATCTGAAAACGAAAATGAAGGTGATTTAGATTACATGAAAGAAATGTTAGATCACTCTAAAATCAAAGGCGATGAATCTAAAAGGCGGAAAAATAAAGAGGATGATGATGATAGTGAAGATGAAGATGCTGGTGGAGTTGATTCCGATTGGAGTGCGTCTGAAGATGGCGATGGCGATGGCATTGATAATGGTGAGGAGGAAGATGGAAATGACCCGAGTGATATTGGTAAATAAAATCATGAAATTATGTATTCTAATAATACTACATATGACACATTATTTGTCATCAATTAACTATATTGACTCAATTTTAGATGACGATTCTGATCTTGAATTCTCCGATGATGAAATGAAACCAAAAGGAACAAAAAAACGCGGAAAAGCTGATCCAGGTATGTATAGACTCAAGTGAAATCACTTACCAACATTTTATTAATTATTACGTTAATTTATATCTATTTTTTATCTAGAAAATGAATCTGACCTGGACTTCTCCGATGATGAAGATGGTGATACTTTTGATGTTCCTACTACACCCGGAATGAAAAAGAAAGGCAAAAAAGGTATTGTTTGCTTAAATCTTCAACATTTCCACTGCACTCTAACAAATTCGATTTTAAAACAAATGCATTTGATTATAGGAATTGAATCTATGTTTGCATCGGCGGAAGAATTCGCGACCCTTTTGGAAGAAACGGGCACTGACCACGGCCAAGGTACTAGTCAGGCCTTGGCTAACACTGATAATGCACACATGAAGCAATTGAATTGGGAAACCAAAAGGGACAGATGGGTTAAAGGTTTCAACAAAAAAGTGAACACGAATAATAAGAAAACCTTTGATAATAACTCCGTCGGCGGTAAAGGAAATAAAAATTTCGGAAGAAACAAAGCTCAAGCAGGCCAAAAGAGGAAATTCTCTCAAAATAATAAAATGCAAACAAAGCGATCCCGGTATTAATGGTGGATAATCTATAATTATTTTTTTTTGTTAAAATGCCTTGTTTATTGAAATACATACATATGCCTATTTACAATTCTGTTTTTTAATTCGATTGCTTAATGTTAATGTAGATCCAATAAAGAAAGGTTGGTAAACTGCACAAAAATTACTTATTCGTATCAGTATTTAAGTGGTGTCCGGAGTCGTGCACATTACGTCATCAATCAAATGTAGAACCTTGCGCTTGAATATCTTCATTTGTTGATTAGTCATTTCATCAAGCTCAGGCAACAGGCTTAGGAGAAACATTTTTTTAGCATCACTTGGTGTGGCAATGGTGGTCTTCTTAGCGTTGCAATCTGCTATAAAGCTTTTATCGACCTCACTAATTGCACGTTTCTGTTTAAGAGCAAAGCTATTTTTAAGATGAGATTCCGATGAGTGCCCTGGCTGTTGGGGAGATGCTGGTGATGGTGAGGGTGTTTGCAATTGAGAGTCTTCCTCATCTTGTTCTTCATGGGGTATTTCTTCAGTTTTTGGGTTTAGGTTTAGGTTTTTCCATTTTTCCTCGCACTCTCTTCCTAAAATGAAATAAAAATAAAATTTAATATGCAATTCTTCTTTCGTAGGTACTTGGCAACATGGTGTACATTTTTCGCGCTTTCGTTGCGCTAGAGGAGACAACACAATTTTATGCATTACTTATACATAGCTAGAGAGACCCGTATTTTTAGCATCTATTTTTATCAATTTTAGCATTTTGTAGCGAATACAATGTTTGGTTATAGCATCTATTTTAATTACATAATTTTCAAAATAAATATCAATTTTAATACTTTGTAACACAATTCATTATATACATATATACAATTTTATGCTAACAAATTAAAAATAATAGGGCAATTATTAAGAAATAGCAATATGGAAAAATACAGCGACAGAAAACATGAATTTAAAAATAAAATATAATATAGGTATTAAATTAAAATTTATCAAAACTAAGCATTGAACATGTTTCCAGAGACGACTCTTTAAGTTAGTGCGACGATTAGTTACCACTAAATTATATTTACTAAAAAATCTTTCTGCATCCACACTATTTACAGGACACCAAATTGATTTTATTGCAGCGGAACCAAACTCTTAATGTTTAATTTTTGTGGCCATTAACCGTTGCAGTATATCAAGTTTTAACCAACTTTTTATTACATTTGCTACAAGTTTTTTAAAAAATTTCTCATACCCTTCTAAGCATTGAATCTCTGTTAATGAAGTAAATATGGTTATATTGTTAAATAATAAGACTGTTTCTCTTACATTTATGCCACATTTTGAACCCGCTAACAGATGGGCTAAAATGTTCGCTTAATGTTTAAAAAAAAAAATTAGTATCATTTAAGGTTGAATGCGACTTTGAGAAGACTTTTCTCGGAAACCTCTTTGAAATTACATTCCATGTCACTTCACACTTCTACTTCTAACAATTGATGAAAGCAGTTGTTTGGTTTCAGCGGGAAAAACTCCATTAATAATATTTTGTAGGCATCGTTTCATGTCCCCAATTTCTTCCCATATTAAATGGGCAAAGAGATAAGATAGGAAGATCCTTCTAACTGATCAATTAATAAATAAATTTAATGCAAATCTCACTCACGTATTTACATTAAGCTCTTATCAAAATAGGGTCTGAATTATAGAGTTCAATAATTTTATCCTTATTTACATTTTTTACTTGAGTGATTTGGAAAAATTTGATTAATGACTCAAAATATGTATGTATCCAAATATTTCACAGATTTAAACCATGACTTCCAACGAGTGATGATGGGACTTGGAAACAAAATAGCTAGAAGATCAGGATAATTTGTTTAAAAATGTTACATATTGCATACATATTACAGTGCCCAACACTAAAAATGCAATATTTTATTTCCAATCAAAATTTAAAACTATTGAAACATGAAATCATGTATGGTGCTGATCGGAAACAAATCCTACTACGTTATTATATGAGATGTCATAATCTTTTAATGTGTCTACAATTGTTTGACAACATGTGGTGGCATTTGGGAATTTAAAAAATTACAAGACGCTAAAATAATATTCTGTTCACATAATGGTTAACACCGTTTTAAACAAAACTGCAAACACACAGTGTCCCAATTTGTCTGAGGTTTCATCAACCAATACAATTGGCTTGTTTATAATAATTTTTTAAATTTCATTTTTCGATTCTGTTCCACAAATTGGTACATAAATCGATCGCCACATGGTAAATCTCTATGTTGGCTTTGAGAAATATTTTCAGTGTCCTTAACGAATTCGAAATTTGATTCGGATTAGACTGTAAATTCTATTCGTGTTCGCATTTAGAATACCTGTAATTGTAGATTGAACAGTATTACTTGTAGAAGGTATGGAAATTGCTTTCCGATGATATTGAGATTTCAGATGCTTTTCCAAGTTATCCTTTTTCTGCCACTCCACACGACAATTACAATGTCTGCACATTAAAATGTTAACATCACTCATATAAATTCCGTGGGCTTTGTATGCATGTGCTCTGTCATGTATATTAATATAAGAACGACCCATGCTGTTCTGAGGCTAAAAATATTATATTTTAATAAATTTCAAAAAAATGATGTTGTTGATATTGTTTAGTATATATATTGATATAGATATTGGTATATATATTGTTGATATTGTTTAGTAACTTATAAAGACAGCCATTCTAGACACAAAAAGATCAACACGTTTTGCAGAGGTAGTCCTCGGTTTATGCGCCGTATACAAAAAACCGAACCTAACTTCTGAATGTGTCTAGAATGACTACTTTTGCAAGATTGCTAAAAAGCGACCACTAAAGCTATTAAATATCATATATATATATATATATGTATGTACACTTACCAATCGACAAACACTAGTTGAACTGGTAGAACTTAAATAAACGAGACGAAAACCACGTGGCGTATTCGAGCAAGTCTCAACGTACAATGGTGTTGTCAATATATTTTCGGTTATGGTGATATTTCTTTAAGAAAAAAATTTCACATTTCTTTGATTTTAGCATCTATTCGCATATTTTACGGTTTTAGCACAATTTAGCATCTATTTAGCATCTATCACAAAATGCTAAAAACACATTACTTATTATATGAGCTGAGACTATAAAAATAATTTGGACTATTTAATTAGGGTGGGCAGACGTCCCGTATTTACGGGACATGTTCCATTTTTTTTTAACATTTTGTCCCACAGTGCCGATCAGGGTTGCCTAATTTTCAAAACAGCATATCGAAATTTTATAGTAAAAATATAATCGTTCCACTCCGGGTTAAATTTTACAATTTTCTTCAACTTTTTTTTATCAATTTTCTGTACTCTGTATTTTTAAATAAATAAGTAATTATTCAAAACATTAGTGCTCTGGATCTAATTAACATATTCAATTTCGATAGTTAACGGGGTATTATTAATTTAATTAATTTATTACCGCGGAATAAATCATCGAGAGATACATACATAATAATGGGAAAAAAACCAGTCAATTTATTATTGTTGATGACATGGCGAGTCGGTGGCTGTAGCGTTTAGCACCGCTGTCAACGGGCAGTGACTAGTTGATACATATTTTTGGAATGAAGTGTGTTCGCAAATCTAGCGTTGCGCTGAATTTCAACCCTGTCAATTTATCAGTTAAGTTAATTTGACGTAAGTAAATAAGTAAGAATAGTTTATTTATTTTAATAATAAAAGAGAAAAATTGAAAATTGAAAAGAATGAATGTGTGTTTGCAAACTCAGTGTTACGCGGGCTTTTAAATGTCACGTCAACTTGACAGTTGTGCGATGAGCACGTGAGGTTTGAAATGGCTTCAGGGAAGAGAGCTGGTGGAGGTGAGGGCACTCCTGGAAAACGGATTCGTCTTCAGCTTCCACCACGTTTGAGTACTCATACCCTATCTCAAATACCCTTCGAGGCTACATTAGCGCCCCCACTATACGAATCATCAGGAATACCGAGCACGAGCACGACCAACAGTACCTATTTTTTATCTACTCATTAATAACCAATAATCATATTGTAGAAATAGTTGATAGTTATTTATACCTAGGACTATTGGTGAATATGACTGGGTGTATAGAAGTGTATATGTGAAAACTTATAAACTTCACCAGACTATTAGATCCATACTAGAACAGTGGTCGGGAACCTTTATCTAGTTAAGAGCCAAATCAAGGAAAAAGTTGCAAAATTGGAAAGGTTGGGAGCTGCAAGATTTTTGGATTATATATTTGCATGCAAAACGTAGTCACAGTATTGTATAATCATATTGTAGATATAGTTGATAGTTATTTATACGTAGAATATGACTGGATGTAATGAAGAATGAAACTAGGATAGAGCGCTTTTGAAAGAATGAACATAGTTTTTAAATCCAGCATCCAGCTATGCTTAAAAAAGAAGGCATACGACCAATGCCAATTATGACGTATGGATGTGAAATGTGGATGCTAAATTCAAGAATGTTACGTAAGATCTGACACACACAGATAATCATGGAAAGATGTATACTTGGTATAGCAAGAAGAGATCGTAAGAGGAATACATAGGTAAGAAGAATGACCAAAGTGGCAGATTATAGCGAAACATGTAAAAAAGTTGAAGTGGAAATGGGTTGGAAACAGCGAGAAGGATGGGAGAGATACTGGTATCCAAGAGGATGTGAAAGAAAGCAAGGTAGAACGACTGGATGATAGGCTGATGAATTGAGAAGAATGTGTGGAGTCAACTGGATGCAGATTGCTCGATACAGACAGGAACAGAAGAGGATTGGAGCGGCCTTCATCCAGCAGTGGATGGTGAATGGCTGAAAATAATGAATCATCAACAACATGCCATAAACAACTGTTCTGGTTATGCATCACTGCATTCATGTAAATTTTTTACCATCGTACAAACCTTTTTATTTCAGCTCGAGGTGGTAATTGGGATGAAGATTCTGATAATGATTTTCTCATGTTGGCAAGTCAAGCTTGCGATGATATCGAAAGAAGCGACGCCTCTGTGGATTCATCCTCGTTCCTCAATAAAAATGTCAAAAATTCCTGTGTTCAGAATCCGTGGTCGCTAGTAAAACCTCAGAGAGTGGAATTAGAGAAAAATAGTCTAACGAAAGATGGTGAAATATCCATTCTCAGAACACAATTGAAAACTTGCCAGTCACAATTATCTATAGCTAGAATGGAAAAGATGAAAAGCATCGAAAAAGCCCAAATGGAATTTTCCGAGGAGATGAAGCGAAACAAAGATGAATTGAGCAATATTACATCGCAAATGGAATTCAAAGTGATTTTATTTGAAAATTTTTATATGCGTTTGTACGTGTCGTGTAATTTGACATATTTTTTAAATTTAATTTTAGATTTTGGAAATAGTGAAGTTAAAAGAAAAATGTAGACTATTGGAGTCTAGCAAAATGAAATTCATTGAACCCGTTTCATCTGGTATGGATACCTCAAAATGGTTTGGGTAAATATTTAGTATGTATTTACCTATTTACATTTGATTTTAAATTATTATTTGTTAATTTGTTGTAAATTTTCAACACAGACAGAGTCAAAGATTAAATTCATCAATTGCAAAAGCTGGGCACACTACAAAAATTGTATCCACTAAAGAAAATTCAGCTCAGGCACAGATATATAATAGAATTAAGCTTTGTCCTCTATCACGATTGCGTAAGTCATTTTACTTATATGTATGTACATTTGAACATTTCCATTTTAACAAATAAAAAGTTATTCATATAAACCTTCTTTCTAGGGTATCCACTGAAGAACTCTATCGATAAGTGTATATTTAAAAAATCTTATGTGGAAAATCCAATAATCTTTAATTCACATGAAAACTCTCAATTTACGGGGAATTTGAGCTATTTATCTGTGAGAGAAACGATTTTCGGAAACTTGACGGAATTTATGATACCGAAAAAAAATATGGAATCGAATGAGGAGGGTGTTAAAATTGATTATATATATAAAGACCTATCAGAGCTCATGAACACCTCTATTGATGAACTACACTCAGAAGATAGTATTAAACGTGCATTAAAGGTTTTTAACATTTTAAACAACATAATGGTACGGTACTTCAAGGGTTGATATAATATAACTTTTTTTCCTTTGTTAATGCAGATAGCATTGGTTTCAAAGGAGCTCTTATTGAAGACTTTTAATCAAATTAAACAATTATCAAATAAGGTTTCCGTTAAAACTTTGAAAGAGATGGATGAGAAATATATGGAGTTGACAAACATTGGTACCGATTTATTTATGGATAGAAAATATTTTGACGAAACGTAATATTATTTGTAATAATTATATATATCTCAATAATGTGTAAATAAACAATTTTTTTAACTTTTACATTGTTTTAGTGTTTGGTTCGAAGATGAGCAAGCCATTGAAACGAGGCGAATATTGGGCTTATTAGCAGTACTGTGTGAACATATAAAGCCGATAGCTAATTATGTCTTAGGTGTAAGAAATATCGAAGTTTGTGACTCATTATTCATTGAAAATTGTCAAAAACATTTTAAATTGATCACGAAATGCAACGAAGATGAACAAAACCCCCTCGGCAATCACTTGGAAATCATTTTAGATATTAGTAAAATAGTTGTAAAAATTGTATGTGGAACATAACTATATATTGCATATATATTTTAAAACGAATGATAAATCTATACGATTAATGTTTTTTTCAGAACTGTTCTCATTTATATACTGGATTGTTTTCATCTATGTGTTATGTTTTACTATCGTGCTTAGAAAATTCTACTGATTTGAATGCAGTGAACGTAAAATTATTGTTCAATATCATAAAAGAAATTCTTATGCTAAGGCCGCATATAATCATCATAAAATATATTTCTGCTCTCTTGAGCCATATCGAAAATGATAATTTTCTAGAAATTCTCTGCAACAAATCCAATGAAGTCAATATGAAGCCAGACTACGGAGAGGGCGTAGCTACTTATAATGATGGTAAATTCTTGGAACCGTTTCAACTTATCGATTTTACCAACTCACCACTTCAAAGAATTATTCATTTTTAGATACTTGTGTTCTTCAGTTATTATGCAACATTATTGAAGTTTGGTCCATTCATTTAATAAGTGATGAGCACATGGAGACAATGTTTTTCATCACTCATAATCTAATAAAACTTGTTGAACACTGCAATGCTGGTAATCTCGAGTGGAGAAAGTGTGATGTCCACTACAAGTATGATTCTGATCAAATTTATCTGGAAAAACTAATATCCAATTATTTATTATCAACTAATATGCAAATAATCTATTTGATGCCATTCTTTTCTTAGTCTTTCTTATGTTTAGATCGAAGTATAAACGGCTAAATTCATTTTGTAAATGTAAATTTTGACCTTACAGTGTGTTTTTAGGTGTAACTGTTCTATACGCTTAAATCGTTGTATGTGTTATTGTCTATACCGATGTTCATCTCTTTACAATGACCATTATCGATATTTGCAAGGTATCAAATTATAATATTATACCTTAGTTATCACAAATACGATACCACGTTTCATATATGAATAATTTATTTAGATGTGAACTTATTAAAAAAATGTAGTACTACATTGAGATTTGGGATTATTATGCTGAGATTTTGCAATATAAGAGACATTGACTTTTTATCTCGTCTCAACGATTATGAAAATCACTGTCAGATGTTTGTACATATTTGCGATACGCTGGGAGCTGAATTAAGATTGGAAGATATTCACAGTAAGATATGTTTTACATAACGCTTTATATTACACATTAAGATTGATCCAATTTCGACCTTATGTGTCTTACAAAGGGCTAAAATCCTCACGAAGGACATTTTTAACGTCAAAAATCACTAGCATTCTCTTTATTTTTAATTTATTGTTTTAGAAGAAGCATTGGCTGAACTCAAAGAGAGTCAATCGCCTATTTTAGATGATTCTGAAGATCCTGCAGCTAAAATTATTTGGGAGGAGTCCTTCAACTACTTTTCAATTATAGATTAATTAAAACCATTATTTTACTTATTTTTTTGTTTTCCATTCATAAAATGTCTATTGTATTGTGTATTGAGTACAATCTAATGTAATTCAAAATATTTTCTATGTAAATTTGCCATAAATATCAATCGGCTTCATCTAAAAACAAAGATAACTGGAGTATCATTAATTATTTAGAAATATTTGTGGATTCTTAATAATAAACAAATATGTACTATTAAAAAAAAATATTTATTTTTATACACAATTTGATTACAATAAATAAAATAATACACATATAATACAAACACCGTTTAATTAAGGAACGTGAAAGAAGCAAAGCATAAAGCCTGTAGCCAATAAAAAGTGAAATCCTAAAATGCACGCAATCAATATTATGTAACGTTGGGATCTTTTCAGCGCCGGCAGCAGCAAATAGACTAGCACCAGTCCGGAGAGGAGTGCTGCTGTTAACACCAACAACCACTGCAGCCAGGAAACTTGAATTGTCCACAGAATTGAAACGGGAATGTAAATCGACAGGGAATATCCATAGATGCAAAACAGTGACATCATACTCGGCGTACTGGACTGACCCTAAAATTTAATACACTTGAATGAATGCGTCGATGTTGATATTTCGACTTTGTCGTATTGATTGGTAAGAATACCTCTTCGGCTATTTCAATGGAGTCTTCGGTCGTCGTCCATTTCAATGCGCCCCACAATCCCAATGGCACAAGCCACGTATAGCAAAATATGGCGGTCGCCGCATACGACACAAGATGAAAATCATACTTCCAGTGGTATCCCGTGTTTGCGTGTTGTAAATAATTAGATATGTTTCCACTTATCGCTATTGCAAATATCTATCGGGATAAAGTTTGTTATGTAAGTAATTCAACATTTCATCCATCAGCCAGCGGATAACTTATATAAAGTTATGGGGGTAGTAAATTGAAATATATTTACCAACGTAGTTGATATCCAAAATGGACCGTACAGATCTGGCTTGACGCTGATGTTCTGATCGAAATACGAAGGAGAGGCTCTGTTTGGAATGATTGACGTCAGTATTCTTTGCAGAACGTCGTTTGTATCGACGTCAAAATATTTTTGGTAATACTCGACTGTCCAGAAGCTGCGATTTTTTTGACTCTCTGTAATTGACAACAAAAACAAATCAACGTTATTAAAAATTTAAATTGCATACATTGCGAGTGACAAAGAATCTGTTTGTTAGTTTGACCGACGTCAAAACACTTGCTCAGTACTCGCTATTCACTACGTTTCCGTAACCAATAAGGCCCGTAACGCACTTGGCAGCCTGGCTGCGCAGCCGTAGCCGCGGCAGCCAGAAAAACGTGCACCCAGTTCAAGCAGCCAAAGCGGCAGTCAGAGCTCAGTTCTCAGAAATTTAGCGACAAGTTCTCAAACAAAAGATGCTCACAAATGGACAGCGATACAACATATTATTTTCAATGCAATATTTGGTTCGTAATCTCGGATCTCGGATCCTTTTGTACTGTATGTACATATGCAGATGCAAATAATTCGTTGACAATAGTTTTATATACATTATTTCCAGCGCGCAATATTAGCGAGATTTTTTTTTTATATTTTTATCTTATTCGTTGAATTTAGTGTAAAATTTATAATGGAATTGGAATTGTTTATTCAGATTTTCAGCCGAAGCGGCTGAAAATCAGAAATGGCAAACGTGAGTTGACTGGCTGCCGAGCAGCCAGGCTGCTAGTGCGTGCATCGCACAGGCAGCCACATACATTTGCTTTGTTAAATACATCTCGTGTTGGCTGCCTGTCTGGCTGCTGCGTATCGGAGCCCGTACTTGTGGCTGCGCAGCCAGAGTTTCCTGGCTGCCTTAGTGCGTTTACAAATGATGTTGTGTTTTGAAAAAATAATCTCACTTAAGGCGTGTTTTTTTTTTGTTTTGTACAAAATCAATTGATTTTCATACGAAATATCAAATAATTTAGATGCAAAATGTTCTTATGCGAGAAAATACTTTGTCTACGTCCCACGGTGTATTTTTGTTCAAAAAACAAAGTAAGTTTTTAGAGATTGTATAAAATAAACATATTTTTCCAGTGATGTCCCGATTTCAGTGAAAAATAATATGGTAAGCCTACCTACCAGTGTTAATATTATAACAAAGTTGTTTCGGTTAAGTCTTGGTGGTTAATTACACTACAACAAAAAATCACGTTTTTGAGTTACCCGATCGGAGACCCAAAAATTATTACTAATAATTCTGATTCACTGAATCTGAATATGATAATTTGTTGGTTAGCTCTCGGTTATGAGATATGTGTTTAAAAAAATGAACAATTTTTCCATTTTTTCAAATGTCAAAAACTCAAAATGTAGTGCTTCTATGTTCGAAATGAGTATTGGAAGCAATAGTCAGATGTTTTTGATATTAATTGTGATATTTGAAAGTTTCAAGATACTTATAAGTAATCGTCTAGCAAATTTTAACCATTTAAATTTTTTTACTTTATCCATAAAAGTATTGTGATCGTGCAAAAATTCAACTAAGAGATTTTGACTGATTTGTATCAGGTGTCATCCCCTGATCACGTTTTCATGATTTCTGGAAAATGTCTATATGCCTGTGTGTCTGTGTACCTGTGTGTAGAATCGCTAATAACTCAAAAACCATTTATCCTATTACACTGAAACTTCATATTTATATGCTTTTTGCCGGCCATTACAATTCATAAGGCTTTCAAAAATATTTTCAACTGGAAGTGGTCTTTTTCTTCCATTGGAAAGTCACCTAATTTTTTGTAATCTTTGGAAGGTTTTTCCAGCAAAACTATGATACACATTGAGCTGAAATTTGCAGCGACTTAAATATAGGTCACCGGTATGTGGTATATATTACTATATATACTCTATAACGGGCTAGGAAGAATTTCCCTGACTGAATAAATGTGTCACCTGGTTCGGCTTCATGTTGCGGAGCTGATGCTGGATGATCAGGACTGGTGAAGCGAGAGCCTTGCATATCTGTCATCAGATCCAGCATTGGATCTTGGCGAGGGGATGCCCCCATAAACGACTCAAATCCTACTTCGTGCGACATTTCGCTGCCACCTCCTACTTGTGACACCTGTCAAATGTGTTTTTTATTCGCTATTCGTGGCCATAACACGTCACTAACACGCCATACGCGCTCAAACTAAATGAAAATACGCCATGATCTACCAATCAAGTAGACGCGTATCTAGAAAGGTTGTCGGAGGAATCCTACGTGGCCATGTATATAGAGCTATGCGTTTCATTATTCTACGGCCTGATAGATACGCGCCTGAACCTTACATATCAAGCTATTTACCCACTAGGCACCTAATGACTCGGTTTCACGTTTGGTTGTCGCGTGCAACCGCTTATCGTCGTTTTATAGTATAGAATTTGACGGATGGAGCAGCAAGCGTGCGAAAGTCATTTCGATTGGTGGGGGTGCGGTGTTTATCCCTCATCTTTTGATTCAATCACTATCCATAGATGATACTTTGTGAGGGGCTGTAGGAATTCTCTACTCCAGCAAAATTATTATTCACAATGGCAAGTAAAGCTGCATCCCCGAACGCAGAGTGGGGGGGGACTCAGTTAAATACCAGCACACCCCATTGTTCAACAGCATCTTTTTATCTTCGTTCACAGACTTCTTCTTAAATATATTTGTATATTTATTAACTTTGTAAAACTGTTATAGCCTAAACAATGTAAAAGTCGTCAAAAATAAATTTCTCAACAAAGTTGATAGACAGTAGATCCCACACCACGGCATAACATAATATGATCTACATACATATATGTATGTCTAAAAAAAGCAAGTTAGATCGAGTGGATGATGGGCTGATGAATTGAGAAGAATCTGTGGAGTCAACTGGATGCAGATTGCATAAGACAGACCGGAATGGAAGAGGATTGGAGAGGCCTTCATCCAGCAGTGGATGGTGAACGGCTGAAAATGATGATGATATAAGTTTACACAGCTATAAATATATTTGAAGTATTTTTAAAAATGCCCTATTTTGAGATAATCACATTTAAAACCATGCAAAAAAATATTTTTATGAAAACCCCAACTACGTTATACATACGAAAACCTATTTAAGGCTTGGCTTGAAACCAAGCCTTTAAATAGCTTTAAAAATAATCATATTTGAGTTCTCTATCACTAATTGTCTATAGCTATTGGCATTTGTGTAGTTCAAGTACATATTTGCAAAATTTGGCTTTTTCGTAATTTTTGAAAATTAATAATAAAAAAAACCACCAACTCGAAAGACTCGAAAATTTGGATTTGTCATCGGACAATTTATAAACAAAAAATCATCGAAATTACTGTATTTCCGTCTATTTAAGCTGAAAACTAGTCAGTATATATGTACATAGGTAGATTAATTTTAACTTTATCGTTCATCACACAAAATAAAGAAACAGGCGTAAGTTTTAGGAGATTTATTTTATGACTACCAATTATATTTTCACAACAATTCATTTTCTAAATTCTCATACTTCAAAACATTAAAAAGCACAAAATACAAAGATACAAACATAATAGTACGATTCAAAATACAACATCTCAGCAACTAGCTTCTTAGCATAACTTCCAATCTATGGCACTGGATGCCACAAGTTTTATAGGAATAGCCACCTATAGGAATTTAATAAAATTTACAATCTCAAATCTTTAATTATTCGATAAACATTCTATTTAAAAACAATGAAAATTATATAACATACAAGTAGGTACATTACGCTTGGAAGAATTTTTAATATTAAAAACACGAGATAAAAACACTTAGAACGAGCATGAAAATTTAACTCGACAATGAGGTAGGGAAGAGGACTCCGTCAACAAACACATTTGTAATGATTATTTAAATTGGAAAAACAACATGTATATATTATATATAATTTCATAATATTCATATAAACTAACTCTTATTTAAACATTTTTTAATATCACAATAAAAAGGTTGATCGAAAAACAACATGAGATCAACCAGATCAAAACTTATTCTTGAAAGGGAGAAATATAATATTTTATCTTAAATTAAAATTCATTTGAAGTTCAACCATATCACGAGTGTCTATTATTTTTCAATATAAACACATACATACATGTACATAAATTTTATATAATATTATAGATGTATAATGAAACATTTTTATTTTTAAATTATTTAAATATATACACAATACACATAAAGGGAGTTTAAGACTAACAAACATGCCACATCGAATTACGTACATCTATTTTTTACTTATCTATTTCACTGGATTCAAATACGGATTGACCATCTCGTTGGGGACCATTTGAACTGCGCGACCGTCGTACACGTAATTAGTCGGTTTACACAAACCACCATCTACGTTTGGATGAATATAGCGATGTTCTGGTTTCGTATGACTACCGAGTGGCAATGGGGCAAGGGTGCCCGGATTGTAGTGGTGTCCGGGATGCTTCATGTGAGCATCTAGCGGAAGCGGCATATGGCTCATATTGTAATGATGTTCGGGAGATTTCATATGCCTTTCGAGCGGGTGAGGAATACTACCAGCATTGTAATGGTGTTCGGGTGATTTCATGTGATAGTCCAACGGTAGGGGTATATTGTTCGGATTGTAATGATGATCCGATTTCATATGACAATCGAGAGGTAGAGGTATATTGCTCGGATGAAACTGGTGTTCGTGTTTCATGTGACTCTCGAGCAAAATGGTACCGGTTTGACTGTACTGATGTTCAGTTTTCATGTGTCCCTCAAGAGGTACAATGTGACTCTGAGTGAATTGATGCTCTACTTTCATGTGGTTGTCTAACGACACCTGAAGTTGAGTTTCAAATTCGCAATAGCTGCATTTGAAAA
This sequence comes from Parapsyche elsis, assembly GCA_022651745.1. Classification (NCBI taxonomy): domain Eukaryota; kingdom Metazoa; phylum Arthropoda; class Insecta; order Trichoptera; family Hydropsychidae; genus Parapsyche; species Parapsyche elsis. The sequence continues at coordinate 6,813,328 of JAGVSN010000003.1, read as the reverse complement.
TTGCACTCTCAGTGTGTATCTGTTTGTGACATTCGAAACTCTTCAAATCTCTGCATATAAAGGAGCAACGTTCACATTTGTACTCTTTTTCTTCAGTTTTGTGCTTGTTGACGTGCGCCTTGAAGAGATATTTATTTACAGTTTTAAAGCTGCACAAGTGGCAGAATTGAGTATTCTTTTCAGGGTTGTGACTCAGTTGATGAATGGTCATGGCAGTTTTTTGTGCACATCTGTATTGACAATTTTCGATTTCGCACACGTAAGGTTTTTCCTTGGTGTGAATTCTTCTATGCACGATGATAGAACTCTGCAGATTTGTTCTGTAATCGCAAAATTCACACATGAACCGTTTTTCCTCTGTAAAGTGACTTTTGAAGTGTCTCTGGTAGTGGTATTTGTTCATGCTCTTGTAGTCGCAAACAGTGCACATGTGCATTTCTCTTTGGGGAGCATAATCTGAATCGGGATGTTTACTGGATAGGTGCTTTTGTAAATATTGATTAAATTTAGCACAATAGGGACAGTGAGGACATTGATAGAGTTTATCCGATGGACTATTGTGTTTTGCGAGTTTATGGTGTTTCAACGAATTAATGGACGTGAATGTATTCTCGCACACATCGCACACGTACCGTTTCTCAACATCCATTTTGTCCGACTTGTCTGATTCCACTTCTTCTTTTTCAACTTTCTCCTCACAGATCAAAGCTTTGGGTGGTACCTCGACGTAGATGCATTTGTATTTATTTCTCGATCGACTCGTACTCGTCACGTACTCCTCATCGTCTTCCTCGTGCTTCTTTTTAATGTGCTGCTTCAAATTGGCGGGTGTTTTAAACGTTTGGCCGCAATATTCGCAACCGAACGTCGGGGTAGGAAGGTTCACCGTATTTCCGTGTTTTAGCTTCGAATGGTATCTCAGACACATTTTATTTTTGTATTGCAATCCGCAAATGACGCATTTATATTTTTTTTCTTCCTCTTCGAATACCTGCTCGCTCTTCAGTGCTTGAAACTCGCTTGGATGTTTTACTTTTAAATGATACCTCAGCCTGTTTCCATTGGAGAGAACCATATCGCAAAATTTGCAAGCTCTCCTACCGTTCGAGATGGCGGTGGTCTTCCACCAAGTGGATTTGTGAAGTTCGCTTTTGCTCTCGTCGTTGGGCATGTTTCCGTCGGAGGCATCGTTTTCTGAACCCTCGCCACCGCTCAATAGTGTATTTTGGAGATGGTTCTCGCTGAAATGCAAAACCAATTCATTTTTTTTCATGCACATGTACCCGCAATGTTCACAGGAGTAAACTTCCTCTTGATCGTGTTCGTCTCTGATGTGATCGAACAGATTTTGCCTTTGGCCGAACGACGATCCGCAAAATTTACACTTATAAACGATTTGATTCAGATCTGATTGCAAATGTTTGGTTTTCATGTGTCGGAAGAGGCTCTGTTTGAATTCATAGACCGTGCTGCAGTATTTACATTTATATTTTTCTTTGGATGTCTCGAATGAGTAACTCTGAACATTGTGTTTCCTCAGCATATGTTTGTACAGCCCATTTTTTTTAGCATATTCCAGTCCACAGTATTGACAAGTATATTGGAAATTAACTTCAGAATTATGCTTTCTACGCAAGTGATAAAGGAGTAACGTTTTTGTATTATATTTGAGGCCGCATTTTTCGCAAGTCCACTGACCCTCCTCGTCTTCAGCTAATCTGATATCATCCTGATTTTCGCCAATTTCATGATTATTTCTTTTGTGCTGATCGAGATGATACGCTGAACGGAAATTTCTTGAACAAATATCACACTGGTATGAAGTTTTCGGCATAAATTTATCATTGCCAGATATCAATCTTTCAATCGAAGTCGCTCTTTTCTCTTGATTTTGTGATGCGTCTCGAGCGGAAATATCCCTAGGAGGAGTGACTCCGGTAGATGTGTTTCGACGTTTGGGAATCTTTTTCCTCTTTTTGGTTATGATGAGATTTCTTAATCGTTCGTCGTCGGAAGAAGCATTATCGGTCGGAGTTCCACTATCGGAAGAATTGCTATTTTTGTAGTCGTCGTCGTCTATTGATGATGGAGTAGATGGAGTGTTTTCTCGGCGTGGCGATATATTACCAACATTCATAGCAACAACCTCCTGTAATGCAATATATATTAATTTAAATTAATTTATACAATCGAGTGTAAATTTAAATCTAAGGACACAGAGACAAGTTTCAATATTTAGACTTTCTAGTAGATTTTTGGGCTACTTTTTTATATTTGAAGGTTTACAAAAATCCATTAATATTCAAAAGCTTGTCAGGATGATTTTTAAAGAGGTTGATATTTTCTTACGTTACTAGCTAATTTGGGAGGCTGTTCCGAACTTCAACCACTCTATTTGAAAAGAATGAGTGTGACAATTTTGTTTGATTTGAGTTCCACACTATGACCTTAAACTATCAAATGGTGAAGAGTTTTAATAAACGGTCAGTACTTAATTGATCAGCAAATACATTAAATGGTCAGTAATTGATACTAAGCGGTAAGTAAATTTAAAGTATTTAAGTAAAAAGTAATTTTTATTGAACGTTTGTGAAAAAGCTACTCACCAAAAACATATTTTTTAGTGACCGTTTTCGAAATACATATAATACTGACCATTTTCTTGTAAAGTTACCGATCATTTTCTTGAAAAGCTACTGACTGTTTATTGATCTAAATACTGACCGATTAAATAGTTGCCATTAGTTAATTGAAGACGGTACATTCTGAATACTTTATGTTCGAGGAAAAGAGCAAAACTAATTGAAGAAAATTACGCGTATTTCATTGAATTTCACGTACATATTATATTTAATTACACTCAAGGTTTACAAAAACGGGGGTTAACTGGGGATACTAATTCGATAATTCAACCATTAGATTGAGGTATCATCTCAACATTTAAAGGATATTATATCAAATATACTTTTCAGTATATTTTGACGAAGGTTGATGAAGACGAATCTATTATAATACCAGAAATTTTAAACAAAATTTAAATTGTCTTTGAATGTCTTGTTTACGTGGTTTTATGGTGGAACCAATCTACCGCGTAAATCGAGGGACGTGTATTGCACTAAGATAAATATATATTTTTTTGCTATTCCATGACTTCAAAATTACTAAATCGGTCCGGTAGTTGGACGATTTGAACAAAAAAACAAAGCAAGCATTCACCAAATTTTCTAACATATCGTTTATTCATTGAAAAACAATCAACTTAAAGACACAAAATTCAAAACCGAGTTTCTTTTATACAAAAATAACAATGTCATTCATTACAGGCTAATCAAACGTTCGGGAATGTCGAAAAATATCAATCGTCATTGTTCAACGTGACTGAAATGTTTATATCAGCCATCAAAGTGACCAAAAGACACGGATCGACGAACATAGTAGAGTGGGAACAATAGCTTGTATACGATAGTTGACTAGTGTCAAAGTGTGTGTGTGTGTTTTTTACCGCGTCCTCTTCCGCTTCGATGTAGACAATGTGATGCAGTGGATTTCGATGATGATGATGATGGTGAGATTTGCCTCCAGGAAGTGCGCCCTCCTCCCCAGCCTCCATGGAAGGGGGAGGGCGCTGACAATTTCGCGACGATGTTGATACCCACTCACACTCACCAACACCACTGTCACTGACAGCCAAACTGACAGCAATCGATTGGTCCAAACAGGCGATAATCGCGACCATATCCCGTCTATACACACCCCATTGTCTCGGGTGCGACGCAATCAACTCTCGCGTCGAAATACTACGTGCTAAAATCACGTTTGTATTTTTTATGTGCTACTATTTGATGCATTCACACGTTACTGCAAAAGTCACCTCACGTTAGATCGGTCGTATGCGTTGGTTTCGCTCTCGGTTGTCGCACGCAACAACCACCTGTCGTAGTTTTTCATGGCTCTCGTCAATACACATATAATTACAAACACGTGTTTAATGTCTTTTATGACATGATACCATCCGCGTGTCATATCATTAAAAATGCGTGATCTCATAACACGAGCCCACCTACAATATATTACGCATCAAAAAAATAGCACCCGAAAAGTGATTTCATTAAATATGACCTCTTGTTCATAACACGCTAAATGTGAGGTGAAAGAATTTCGTGAACCCATGAACTCATACGCAAGATTCTCCCTCCCGTTAGCGCACCTAAACGCAAATTCGCATCTATTTAATATAAATTACGACGATCAGTCCAGCACGTCAGTTCTCTCCGGTCTCTCATACCGTATGAAACGTCTCCATCGATGACCAACACCATTATCTCGCTGCTACAAAAGCCCTCGACGAACAAGTGCTCGCAACGCTCTCTACACTGAAGGCAACAACTACGCGACTCCAGCTATAAACCCTCTGGACTCTCAACGGGCTACCTCAGAGAAGCGAAACCCTTCGGCACATCAGTCTCACACCAGCCAAGATATACGCTCGTCAGTCGAACTCACGCTGTCCAAACAAACGTATTCGTCGTAGTACACCTCTACGCTCAGATCCTTATTCGAAGCACGTCATCACGCCACCACCTCATCAAGACGTACTCACGGAAACAGCACTCTGGACCACTCACAGTTAATTCGTCGAACGCAATTAATTCGTAGTTCAAATATGAACGTTACACACCATCACCTGTTCCTATGACTAGTGACCACAACATTCCTATACTCGTATACATAACTGTAAAAGACGTGAAAAATAAACGATTTTAATTAATTATGTCGTGTGAGCATATTTGGTTTCTTCTACCGTACAATAGATACATAGATAAAAATAAGCTATGAAAAATTAAAAAAAAACTACAAATAATATAAAATTATCGAAAATTAAAATACTCAGTATATGGACACGTATTTCTGTGTTACATTGAAAAAGGAAACATCCGCTTTTGTTTACTAGCGGGTAACTAAGGACGAATTGTTATCTCGTGCTCTAATATTTTTTATAACTATTTCGCGTTATTGAGCTATTGACGTTATTGCTTCAACAAACTGAAAGGTTTAATTAAAAAAATAAAATATAGCGCAAGTTAAACCTGATAATTTATTTTACTTTTAGTGAGTTTATGTATTTGAACACATGAATTCTGTATTTAATTCCAACTATTCTCGATGTATCTATCTATCGACTAGTAACTGCCCGTCGACAGTGTCACCGGGTGGTTGAAAAGGTGAGTGTACGCACCATGCCGTTGTATGCGATCGTTCCGCGGCCATGCATTTGTAAGGTTATGCAGCGTGATAACTTCGCGCAAGCGGCAATGTATGGAATCCTCCAGTGCTGGAAATATTCAGCCTGCTTGCCCCCCAAAAATACATTTGTTCGCGCTAACATCGCCTATTTCTTCAGCCAATGGCAATGACCGTTGCATCACCAGTTATTATAGCTATCCATTGGTAAAAAGCGCCCATAAAAATCCGCACATAGAAAAATACTCGCTTTTAAATTAATCTTTTTCTGTGTTTTTCAGCTTTAGAAATTTGAATATTCCAGTGTAATAAATAATTTTTTGTAGTATGCAGGTACTTTATTTTATTTTCTCCGCAAACATATTTTACATAAAAATATATTTTTAGTGTATATTAAAGAAAATTTATTATTAAAAAATTCACATTGCAGTGAAGGATGGCGAACCTTTTTATGTGCGTGATTAATCACCGAACCGCAGATTCCAGCGCTACTATGTTTAAACATTAAGCAAAAAAGATTATTGACATACGAATTGTTCAAAATATTATAATAATTATATTCCGCAGATATTGTCATCTTTGAAGAGATTGAATAAACTCTGATATTATCAATGGGAAACTCGTTGAAAGGCTGTCGTAGCTGTGCCAAACAAACTGTGGATAATTCCATAGTGATTTTGCTAGCTGGATTGGATAATGCTGGAAAGACTAGAACAGTTGGCTTACTTGTGGGAAATGGAGCTGGTTCTGAAGCTCCAACTGTCGGTTTTCAACCGGCCAAATTGCGTTATCGAAACCGTACAGTGTATTTGCACGATGTAGGAGGTAGCGATCAGTTTCGCCGAGCTTGGCGACATTATTATGCAGATGCACATGGCTTGATCTTCGTGGTGGATTCAGCTGATCGTGCTCGATTGCACGAGTGTGCTCAAGTACTCGAAGAAGTTCTTGCACACCCTCATATATCTGGTATATAACATAATTTATGCAATATTTATGTATTTATACGTATTAACTACAATGTGTATTGTTTGGTTTCAGGTAAGCCAGTATTGATATTGGCAAATAAACAAGATCTCAAAGGTGCGATGGATGATCTCGATATTGTGGAGCGATTGAATGTTGAAGCTATTGTCAATAGGTTTTTACTTTATTTTTTTTGTTTGTACGATTGTACATACATACATACTATATGTTTCTATATTCTATCCAACTTAAGAAGCACCTTGTTTTCGCGCAATTAAAGTGGGTCGTGGCTGTCCGGGATATACGACTTTGGTTAGTTATCATTAATGTTTATTTCAAGAAGTCGAGATGGTGATGAAGCTTATTGGTTCAGACCCGGGTAGTCTGCCCAGATCGATACTAAATCGGTCAAGCTAGGATGTTTCTTAAGTTGGACAGAGTATATTTATTTCGTTAAACGCCTATAAACGGCTTTACATATAAAATACATAATATATTAAATAAGGAAAAACACAAAGGGAAAAAAAACTAATAAATAAATTATGTTGAGTTAATAAAAGAAATAATAAGTCGTTGTCTTGGGGACAAAAGATTAGTATAATATTTAAAAAATCAATAAATTCGGAGTATTTATTGCCATATCTAATCATTCTGGGAATGGGAGAATGAAGATAATAAATATTACGTGAAATATTTTCACAATCCAATGAAAAACGAGAACGGGTAACACCCACCAGTACCTTTAAACAAAAAGTCGAATGAACAAGAATAGGACTATCTATTAAAAAAATTACATCGAATATGATTCTTCTATTACTTAATTTTATCATTTTTAATTTTGATCAGAAGAGAATCATAACATAAATATTCAGTAGGTTTATATGTACATACATAGTACATACATACATACATATAAAAAGTAATTACCAATATTTTTTAGATACAAATGTCCAACGCGAGTGGAATCTTATACGGCAACAGTTCCGAAGGGAAAAGGTCAAAAGCGTCACATTGATCCAGGTTTAAAGAAGGGCTATGAGTGGCTATTAAATTACATAATCCATAAATATTTTGAAATAAACTTGAAAGTTAAAAATGATGTAAGCAATGCAATGAACCAATCTAAAACATCTGAAATAATTGTCAACGATGCAATCACAGATGCTTCGAAAACAGGATTTGATAATCCTAATTATAAAATAGATATAGTAGAAGAAGATTCTGAAGGTGAAGATGGTATTATAGTCGTGAAACAGGCACCCGATACAATAAGAAAGGCGAATGGAAATGTTAAGCTGTCTCCTCTCTTTGGCGGAAAGAATGAGGATAGAGATTTTGGAAAGAAGACCGTAGAGTTAGAAGCCCGCACTCATATGCGTAAATTATCTCCAATCTCAAAACACCGAGTATTTGTCGCTCCGAGCATTGAAAAAACATTTCCTTCGAATAATGCAAATGAAATATTTGCAAATCAGTTGAAGAAATTCAAATCGCAAGACAGTCTAAACGAGATTAATAATAGGAATCCTTCCGGTACTTCGACTTCTAAATTAATAGAAGTATCACTTGGTGATGGTGGCGACGTTGAGGTATTACCGAACATGAAACTTGAAGCAAATCGAAAAATTTTACCACCAATCAAGGGATTCATCGCTAAAGACGACACTTCACCTCAAAAAAGTAATACTTTTAGTTACATATTTACTTTGTACACAGTATAAAATAAAATATGATGATTAAAATATTAAAATAAAGTTTCAGATACAATATATCATACAAATACATCTGCTGAAAGACCCAAAAGTGCTTCAGAATCAGTCAGGAAACAATTAGAAAATTCAAATAATTGTGCCTTAAGAAAAGTTGGTATGTATCAATTTTGTAAATTTCGAAAAAAAAATTGGACAATAAGGCCCGTAACGCACTTGGCAGCCTGGCTGCGCGGCCATAACCGCGGCGGCCACAACGATGTTAGGAAATGTATGTGGCTGCCTGTTTGACAACGCACTGAGGCAGCCAGGAAACTCTGGCTGCGCGGCCACAGGTACCGGCTCCGATACGCAGCAGCCAGACAGGCAGCCAACACGAGATGTATTTAACAAAGCAAATGTATGTGGCTGCCTGTGCGATGCACGCACTAGCAGCCTGGCTGCTCGGCAGCCAGTCAACTCACGTTTGCCATTTCTGATTTTCAGCCGCTTCGGCTGAAAATCTGAATAAACAATTCCAATTCCATTATAAATTTTACACTAAATTCAACGAATAAGATAAAAATATTAAAAAAAAAATCTCGCTAATATTGCGCGCTGGAAATAATGTATATAAAACTATTTTCAACGAATTATTTGCATCTACTTATGTACATACAGTACAAAAGGATCCGAGATCTGAGATTACGAACCAAATATTGCATTGAAAATAATATGTTGTATCGCTGTCCATTTGTGAGCATCTTTTGTTTGAGAACTTGCCGCTAAATTTCTGAGAACTGAGCTCTGGCTGCTTGAACTGGGTGCACGTTTTTCTGGTCGCCGCGGCCATGGCCGCGCAGCCAGGCTGCCAAGCGCGTTACGGGCCTAAGACACATACCTACCTAAAAATTATGCCTTTTTGGTTAATTCGAATATACAGTATCCACCTCATTTATTTTTACTTTTATTAGGTTTACGTAAAAACCGCACATCTCCAGAAGAAGATACGAACTTATTTATATTTGATCCTACATCTCGATCGGCAACAAGTAAAGGCAGTTTTTCTGAAAATTCATTAAAATGTGTTGCAACAAGAACAGATGCAGTCATATAGCAGATGCTGGTAATGAAATCACTTTTGTACATTTATTTATTTAAAATGAACTACAATCACATAATATATTTATATCTATTAAAATTTAATCTATGTTAATTATTTATTTATGGATTTGCTGTTGCAATTTATATTAGATATTTACTATATTAGAATAGATATTGTATTTTCTATCAAAAAGAAGCCGATTTCGTTAAATCCACTTTTTTGAAAGTATTAAATCAAACGTGCCTTTGGAAAATTTTTGATCATATTTACCTACATATATATATATTGTCCACAAACAGAATACAACGTATTCTAGAATTTAACGGTTAAGGTATTTAACGGTCAGTGTACTTCGACTGGTAAATACATGGGTTGCCGTTTTGCCAGTTGTGTGGAAACTGTGGTTACTATCAGTGAAACACTTTTGTTAAGTCATCAGTGCATTGCCACCACTACAATTCAATAAACTAGGCGAAGATATTGGCCGTGTAAACGTAGCTTTAGTAATATTGATGTAATGTATGTACATCATAAACGGTTTAATTCGATAAATATATTTAAATAATCTCTAGTCCATTTTTCTAGTCATGTATGTATGTATGTATTGTGATCATATATTTATTACACATACTTGTATGTACATATATAGTAATAATATATATAACAGGATATAGGTATTATTATAACATCGATTCAAATAAATAATTTTTATTATATATTTTTTTATTCATTATGAAAATTAAACAAGTTGTGATTATTATTAAATATAATTTTACATGTTAACTATTATACATTTTAAGATCCACAAATATTATACTTTTTACACTCGATATGGGATTTTGGAATTTTTATCTATATATATATACATATATGTATATACAAAGTTGAATGTTACTAATTAAACAGTGTATATACATATGCACTTGTAGATTAAAATTTATGTAGGTATTTTGACATAAAATACAAAAAAATAGAGAAATAATATTTTTATTTAATACTTGTCATAAAAGGATATTGAAATTACACTGAAACAGTATATTGTTATGGCAGTAGTGTAAAAACGTAAAATATACTTTAACATTACAAATTTTAATTAATGACTAAAATGACTAGATAATGTTATAAATTTCAATTTATACATTATTTTAATCTTACACATTGTATATGAATTCTTAAGGGTTTCCTTTTGAAACTTGTACAGATCATAACTTGTAAAATAAACATGTTCAAAAATATGATCCTCGTTAGAACGTGTGAATATCTTGGAAATGTTTTAAGCACAATTAATGATAATTATGATGAATACATCTTATCTATTGAAAATGTAGAGCACTATGTATGTTTGGCCTAGCTCCTAGCACTTGAGCGATAAATGGGTAATCAACAATAATTTGATCGTGACATTATGACAGTCTTTTGTGTGGGCTGTTTTATTTCACAAACATTTTAAACTATCAGTCCTAGTAAACAAATGGTTCAAATTCTTCTCTTAAGAATACACGAATATTTGTACTGAATGTTTGTTCATAACCTTGTAAATAAAGGAAAATTGTAGACAAATGGAATATCTTGTAAATATTTCAATAATAAAAATGAGCAATATATTACCATGAAAAACTTTGATAAAAGCGATATTTTTCAATCTTAGATCTATTTTAATTTAAAATTTTTGTATATAAAACGCATATAAAATAAAGTAAAAAAGAATTCTCAATATTACGCAGTCTTTATACAAAATATTAAAATCTTCAAAATTGAAAAATATTGCGTAAAAAACTTTTAACTTTTATTATTTACCAGAAACACTTTACAGAGTTGAGCTGCAATTGAATTGTGCTTTACATAAATCCTAAAAGTATCATTTTTATTGTGCAATAGCACATTAACGTAACCTATATTTAAAGTTAAGTTATAATTTTTTACAAATTTTATACATTTATGCACTTGTAAAGAATAAATAATAGTAAAAAAAATAATGGATATATGTATGTAAAAGATTACTTATAAATGCTGCAATTGAGGTAATCATATTCACTCATCTACACCAGCAATACTATAGGTATACAATACCTTTTATTTTCGAGCCATACTGAACATAGGAAACTATCAATTTTCATCATTTTAAGTATTCAGTTGGCTACCAATGTTATATAGTACAATAGGAATATTTTATCAAACAATCAGTTCTTGATTTGTATTAGGATTACTGGTATAAATGAGCAATACAAAAGTAAACCCACTACTCTTGAAATTAATGAAATGAAAACATTTTACTTAGAACTATGTCTAATTGAGTCATCATCTTCAACATTCGTATGTGCGTGGTGTTGACGAGCTCTTTCATTTCTTTTTTGCTGTTGCCGTATAAAAGCAGAAAGACGATTGAGGAGAAATTGCTTATCGTGGCCTTCCAACACCAACTGACTTTTCAAAACGCTAACCATATGCCTATTTGCAGCAGCCACTGCCCAATAATAGTAAAGTAGCAAAACCAAAATGACGAACGCTGGCACTGCAAACACATATGTGCCGATAAGGAATATAATTGTCACGAGAATGGCGGGAAATTTGTCGAATGTTAAAACCAGCTCGGTCCACACTGACGATAAATGTCGGAAAGGTCCACATCCTCTCGATGGCGACAGTTCTGCTACCGCATAGCCAAGGGGCAATATAGCAATACAGAAACTTATCAACAAAACCAACATGAAGAGAGAATTTGACTTGGAAGCTCTGTACACAGTGGAAGAGGGCTTTGAATTTACCAGACAAGCAAATTTCTTAATATAAAACATAAAGAAACACTGAACAGTGGCAATGAGAGGTAAAATGGGACAATAGAACGCACCGAGCCAACACAAAGTCTGCGAGTAAACTACATCCAACACGTGCTTTGGAAGATGAAACTCTTGTTCGCCAAACAATTTGATACATTTACTTTCCGTGTGTCTTGCCAAAAGCGATCTGGGAAAGTTGATGAAAAAGGTCACAAATATCTGAATTGCAAAGTCGGCAATCAATAGTTTATACAGCTGCTGGCCGACGTACGTCTCCCAACATTGCAAATGGTCACTGTTCAAGTCTGAGCACTGGTGTGCCGCATTCTCTGATACAATCAAAAGGTAAAATTGACTCAAGAGTACAGCGAGAGGGGACAAACGGAGGAACACAGTTCTAAAGAGCGATATTTTTACGACAAACGCTGGACTGTAATGTTCAAACTGTACCAAATACTGAAACAACGTCGGTACAAGAATGTTGAGACCGACAATACAAAATGACGGTAAGTATTGTAATACAAACTCGTGAGCCCTACTTAGCAAATCTGGGTCTGACTTATACTCGCTCATTACAAGTGTGTTCTTATTGAAATTCTCATAAGAAAATTCAGCCGACTTAACTAAAGGCTCTGAGAAATTGGCCATGAAAGCATCCGTAGACGTTGGATATTGAAAATCTTTCGAAGAGTTAACTAGTGTAGATGATGGAGATGGGTTATTCAGGTTGTTTAGGGAGAAATTAAATGTATAATAAATCAAAAAACCAGAACCAGCCAGAATACAAATGACAATAATATTCACCACCACACGGATGAAAATTAGTTTTATTTGTTCTTCTTTGGATCTCGCTTGTCGTTCTTCCTCCAGCCTTTCTCTCTCTAAGCATCCTTTAATCTCGTTAAAGAGTGCTTTGTGTTTGATATTTGCAGACTTTTCATTGTGTATACAAAAGTCCCAGCCGCCAAATATGAGATTACAGTACTGATAAAATTGACCTTCCCCCTCAATGAGTCGTTCTTTAAAACCCCTAGCCGCCGATTTCACAATGGCCATCAACGATATCGAAAAATAAACTACAGGTATAAGAATATACGCCAATGGTAGATCGTAGTACATTGAAGTGCCAGATTTATCATCCACAAAGCTCAAATTACCGTTGCTGCCGCCGACATAGTATGTGAATACTTTGTGCGTGTACATACCATAAAATAGTATGGTTTTCTCCATCCACCCTGTACCCTGAACAATGTCCAATACAAAATTAACATCTTCATTCGTATTATTAAAATAGTTCTCTGTACAACACTGCGTCGAGTTGGGCATTGAGATAATATCACACTGCTCCTCATCAGGTGTGGCCGATCTCGCTAGTACAACACTCGGCACAATGATAAAGGCGATGTTGAAAATCGATATAACAAAGTTGAGAAACAGCAACCACTTCAGAAGAAGGAAGTAAGCTACAACCCCCGTTCCAAAATTACCCTCGATCGTTTTGAATGAACCCTTCCACAGCTGCATTTTTCCCAAAAGTTCTTTGAATCTTTCACTGGTTCCTTGCCATGCTTTGCGCCTTCTCCACTGTAACTGTTCGAAACCTTGCAGTCGAAGTTTAGTTGCACTCTACAAATATCAAAGGGTTAAAATTCCTCATTTACTAAAACATAAATTTCACACTTGAAATAAAACACATTAAATATACCTGTAGTTGTGCTTTCAAATCTCGTTTTTGGGCCATAGGAACAGGCATTGCCTTGATTTGCATTATTTCTTCCCATGTACTCTCTTCATTGGAAAGATTCTCTGTAAATAACATACAAATTTAAAAAAAAATTCATATTTTTTTATAATTTATATACAACGGCAAGGTACAGCACCAGACAATGAAAATGTATTAATAATGTTTATATTTCGTGATGTAACCTGATAAATCTGGTAACATGGAGACTAGTACATCTCTAGTGGCTGTACCTCGAGCTGCCGTAGATTGTCTTCTTTCGCCGGCAGGTCGTATCCTCCTTATGGTGGCTAAAATAATTAATTACATCAGCAATTCGTATGGATATTCATACCAAAATTAAATGTTACACTGCGCTTACTTCCTCGTAACTGTTTTGAGGGTAACAAAGTGGCTATATTAGTTTTTGAATCCAATTCGGCTCCTCCGGGATAACTTTCTTGATAGAATTCACCTCCGGCTTCTTCCCAGCCTCCTCTACCAGCTCTTCCACCGCCCGAATTACTCACTCCGCTTCCACCACCGCGTCCGCTTTTACTACCACCACTATTACCGCCCGACATTTTTCTCTTATTTTATAAATTATCTACTTATACAACATTTCATATTTAAACATTGAGCGCTTAATTTCTATTGTAGATTTGGCAAGTCCGAAATGGCAAAATTTTACAAAATATGTCTTATAAATGCTCTACGCAAATAAATACACTTTGAGAGATCTTAGACATATGTGGTTCGTTTCTTCGTATAATAAAAATAAATATAAGGAGAATTTTGTAAATAAGTAATTGTAATTAAAATAACGGTGATTATTGGCATGTACACACAACCGATACAACTTATTTAAAAATACGGATGGCTGAATCGTCTCACTATCGATAAATATTCGTTTTTAATTGTTTCACGATTGACTATCGTCGAAAATTCACTTCATGGTGAATAAAGCCGGAACAATTTTCTGCAAAAAAAAAAAAGGACCAGAATATATAATATACATATAAGATGGGAACTATACAAAAAAAAAATCTTTAGATTGTGAAAAAAGCGTAATGTTTTATCTAAGTGAAAACCAAGATTGTTTTAACAACATTGAATGAAAAACACAAAAAAGAAAGGTATAAATAAGTGATCATCGATTTTGCAAAACAAACTTTTGAGATTTCCATTTTTAATATTAATATAACCCTTGTTTACAATTTGTGAAATATAAATTTGGACACCTCGTAGCACAAAACAATTTGCTAATGAAAAAATATAAATTTGAATTATTAATAACCATTTTAACATTGACGTAAATAATTTGTCATTAATAGCAACGCAAGGAAAATTCCTTAAAAACACATGTACATATAACAATACAATTTCTATATGACTAACGTATTTTTGATCTCAAACTTAAATAGTAATCAAAAGCCAATAAAAAGATAAGAGAATGAATGGGAAATTTCGTAGTAAATTGACACATTCTATTGCGAGATTAAAAGTAGGATTAAATAGATAACATTTATAGGAGGACGTGATAAAGTGCGGTAAGCTTTTACACGATTTGAGCCGTGTGAAAAATGAACACTAATTCGGCGAAAATTCACATTGGACCAATGAAAATAGAAAAATGTGTAAATCCAAAGTGATTTTTCACCCAAGCAAAAAAAATTTGGTTAGATATACAAAAAAAAATTGTAATTAAATCAACATACTATTCTTGAGAAATGAGAATTCAAATTAAATTAACGTTTTTCAAAACTAGTATCTAACTGAATCAGACGAATGATGCGAATAGCTAATCGAGTCAGAGTTAAATGATATCTTCAGTATGAAGAAATCGTACAGTAGTGTTTAAAGTAATATTTAAGCAAATGGGAAAAAAAGCGCGATTATTTTCGTCAATCGGAAAGGGGGAGGGGCTTAATTACGTCAAGTCGATACGAAGCTCTCTGATTGGTGGATTGAAATATGATGAAAAATTGTATTGAAATAATGAATGAAAAATGTAATTACTGGTGTGGGTATGGATGATGTTGGGGGCGCACACACCATCATGTAGTCGGGTCTCAGTTAATGCAAATTTGACAGTTAGTCTGCCAGTTAATTAAACTGATTACTCTCACTCCTCGATTTAGATCTCATACAAAAACCGACATACACATCGAGCGCCCCTCCACCTCCACCTCCACCTCCACGGCTGATGCCGACAGTCGCACTGCTACCAACCTTTACAATTATTGCACTGCATTCGTACCAACCTGTGACGTTTCTTTGAGGGGAAATTCAATATTATTGTTGTTAGAATATCTTTTCATATACAGGATGTACGCTCCGTTTTCCGTGTGTGACGATGGTAGTTAGCAGTGTACCTATCTCTCGATTTACACGGTGTTTATGGTTTGGTTTCGCGCTTGGCTGTCGCGGGCGACAGCCGCCTGTCGTAAGCTATGATAGGGCAAGCTATTAGTTTGCACGGTATTGGTTTAATACGGTCAAATAATTATTGAGATCCTATTTAAGTTTAAACGGTGAGTTATTGGCTTAGCACGGGTTTTAAAATAAATTTGGTACTTGTCTGTTAGCCGCACGCCGGAAGTGGTACCCCCAGTGATTGTACCTCCTACCGTTTGACAATCGCCTCCCTGAGAGTGTATTGGAGAAGCGTGTATATGTGCATTGTTGACATATTGAAACGTCAGTCAAGTGTGAAATTGACCAATAATTGAACTACGTTAATACATCAATGATTTACTTCTAGAGCAGGGCAGATAGTGGTATAACCTTTCAAGTATTCCCTGCTATGGTATACCTTGAACTTGACGAGCTCAGCGTTCCCATATACGAACGATGACAGCCGACAGCCGATACGATTATACTTAAAATCATTTCAGTCATCAAATAGTTTCAGTACCTATAAATACTCTCCTTATCACAAGGTGTCCCCGCCAATAAAATTACCTCTGCTGCCCAACCCAACCAGGATATCACGAATAGCAGCGCTACCGTATGTGAAGCTTGCGATGGTTTAAAAGATTTTATTGTATTTAAAAAAAATTAATAATTTATGTAGATATATGTATGCATGCATTTACCTATACATACCTATAGATACATGCTTTTTTTTCTTACCTCTACATTTTCTACATATTCCTACAGTGGAGTTTGTTAAAATGTGTTTTTATTGTTTCAGATGACTATTGAATGGTATGGGAAAGAGTTCAGTGGGAACTCTTTCCCGTATTTATAGGTACAGAAACTATTTGATGAAGTGGATTATGCTGGAGATTGAAACGGTATAGAAGGAGGGGGTGAGTTTAGAGTAAAAGCAGATTGAAGCGATAATTTGTCCATCCTGGCATAAGAAATTATTTTCGAAATAAATTTAAGGGCTATACTCTGCTGAAATGTATTTAGATCTTTCAAATGTGTTGCGACATATCTCCCAAATGTGTCTGGCGCACTTTCTGGTTCAGGTGACAACATTTTTTGGATGCTATCTACCAGTACTTGCCGATTGTTAATTAAATTTTTGCGAATTGTTTTCGTAGCCGGTGCTTTAAATACCAAAGAATCTCTTTGATAGCTTTGTTCAGATACCTACAACTGAATATAAATAAATGGAAAGAAACAGCTAAAACTTAGACGGTGCGAGAAATAGTTATTGTCTTTAAACATTAGTGCTCTGTTTTACACGTAGGCCAGGTAAAACAAAGCACTAATTGGTCGACGACGGACTACTTTGAACCGAGTCTCTCTGATATCAAAATAAGTCTCGTCGCAGTCGAAGATGTACTCAATGGGCTATATCAAAGTTACAGTTTGCTGCGAAGGTTCATTCTTCACTCGGTTGTTCATTGAATTCAAACTAGTAGTCCTAAACTCAAATGATTTTAAGTATAATCGTATCGGCTGTCGGCTGTCATCGTTCGTATATGGGAACGCTGAGCTCGTCAAGTTCAAGGTATACCATAGCAGGGAATACTTGGAAGGTTATACCACTATCTGCCCTGCTCTAGAAGTAAATCATTGATGTATTAACGTAGTTCAATTATTGGTCAATTTCACACTTGACTGACGTTTCAATATGTCAACAATGCACATATACACGCTTCTCCAATACACTCTCAGGGAGGTGATTGTCAAACGGTGGGAAGCACTTTTGTTGGTACGCCTACTTCCGGCGTGCGGCTAACGGACAAGAACCATAAATTTTATTTGAATTGAATTTTATTTTATTTGAATATTTATTTATTACAGTGTTTATATTATCCCCTGAATTATTAAAACGGATTTATTGATTTTTATTATTAAAATTCTTCTAAAAATTAATTAGGAAAAGAAATTTACTTAAATGACCTATAAATAATTTAAAAAAGTATTTCTCTTTTATCAAGCGATGAAAATAGGGAATAAAAAATTATTTAAGTAAATTTTTTTATAACTTTATTGATCTTGCACTTATTGCAATTATATTTCATCTTTGACACAAAGAACCTTTCGAACCAATAATTTTGTAAATAAATACAAAGAAAGAAGGAAAGTATGTATGTATACTTTTTTAATCTTTATGAATTCGATGTATACTGAGTTATCAAAGGCTTTCAGCATAGTATGCTGTAAGAGTGTAAGCTATAAAGTATATAAGTACTTATGTACTAACGAAATAATTATTTGGAAAAGACCGTGTCTGCTGGATTTCTGGATAAATTTATCTTCTTCTGAAAATCATTGACGATTTTATGCATGAAGCCAACTATGTAGGTCTGATCAAACAAAAAACTTTCAAAAATTTTTTTCATAAAAGAAATTTTATTATTAAAAAGTTCGTCAAAATTTATCATTGTATATAAACAATATTAATCCAATTTGGTATGTTACTATCGACTTTATCTGAAGAAAATGTTCGCAATAATTTACTAATGATAAAAGTTCACACTGAGGTCAAGACAATCTTGAATGAAACAAATGCTTTAAAACTTTTATTTTTCATAGATGATGAATGTTCATAAATTACAAATTTCTTAATGAAATTTTCATAAATTACAACTTAAAAAATCTTGCATCTAAATAAAATAACTTTCATTGAAATTATCTTTTTAATTACATTAAAATTGTACAAACAATCAATAATTTATAAAGTTTAAATACCAGTGTTTCAATATCAAATTATATAAGTATGATACTAGGAATTCATATATGAATTATTTTCACGTTCCAAGTCATTCTTATTTTATAAAAATCTGCATCGACATTTAAAATGAAGTAAGTGAAGTTTTCAAGATCCATACTAATTCTCGTGCCGACATTTCATCTTAGTAGCATTTAAATTAAAAATTACAATTGTTTAATTTCAGACTATACGTGCCGATAATAATTTTTGAACTGATATTCATAGTAGCAGGAGATGATTTTCCACAAAATGGAATTATCAACATACTTGATGAATCTTACACAATAACAACGATCAAAACTTTTACTGGAGTCCCGCCTAAAATATTGCGTTACTACGATGGTGATATATTTTACAAAGTCAACAATGTTACATTTGCAATGAGAAAAGACAGTAAAAAAGAACAGTTATTGAAATACAAAATTATATTTGATACGCGATTATCATATGTAGACGATATGGGTAATAAGGTTATCAATGAGAAAAATACATTGAACATGGTCCATTACCATTCCAAAAGAACGCTAAGAATTATACCTGAAAATGGATATAAGACTGATCAACTCACCGTTGACTTGGATAAGAGTAGAGTTTTCTTCATTGGATACGAAGTAGGTTTCTCACAAACAACCAGTAACACTGGACGACTCTATGCTTTTGACACAAAAAATCCCAACAAAGTGGGAGGCAGAATAGAAGTAAGTGATATAAAAAAAATTAGGGAACAAAATTGCCTCTATCCAGGTTGATAAAACATCAGGAAAACTTGCTATTGCTGTTGAGACATCCTCAAGACAATGGGCATTGTACGTATTAGAATCCGTTCAATCTCTACAATCTGGTTCATGTAAAGTACCACCTAAAGAAGGCATACATAAACATGCCCTCGAAGCAGCGATACAACTTGCCGGAGGTCAGATTTTGAAAATGTATGAAGAAGCAATACTCGGCAATGAGAAATCTGAAATTTTGAAGAGAAAAGATGCTGTTTTATTCCCGAATGGAGGACCAACTAAGTCATATTTCAGCAGTCAAAATGTTCCTACTTACGATCCATCAGCATCAGATAAATTTGATGCGTGCGGCAGTAAATTTTATGAAATGACAAAGAAAATTAACAAATTGGAGACTGACCTAAAAACAGCAAATGATCAATATGAAAAATTAAACTCGCTTGTATTCGCATCTTCGATTATGAAAAACTTCAATGACTTTAAAAGATCTTTTGAAGAGTTTGTCCCTTTAAACCAGGTACCGATTGATAATGTAGAGAAAAAAAGTTCAAATTATGTTTGCGTCGTAGAAGAAGAATTAAAATCGAAGCTTGACAATTTTAACGATGCCAATGTTCTAGTATCTGAAATAATTAGCTGGCTTCAATTCATCACTGATAAAATAAACTACCGTGAAGAAAACACAAATACAGTAGGGGGTGAAGGAACTATTCAATCAAGATTGGGTGAAGAATAAATACATTAATGTTATATTATATGCATATGAAATATAAATAGTAAAATTTATTGTATCTATTGTAAGCCCAGTTATCCATATTATATAAAAAAAATCGTGGTCGAATTTTCACAGGACAACAATACTTTATTTATACTACATATGCAGATAAAAATGAAAATGCTACACAGATGTAAAATATTATTTATTTACATACATTGATAAGAGTACACATACATAATTATTTACATATTGATATTAATATATAAATTCGAAATGTCTTCTTCTACCATCCCAGTCACACTGACAGTCTCCCTTAAGGCATTTAAAATCTCACACCACTCACTTACAATGTTGGCAAAAGTGGAAATTGGGAATTTTGTTTAAGACCTGTGATAAGTTTTTAATGAAATTATGCATGGGTATTGTTTTTTCCTGTAAGGTTACATCTATTTCAACACATTACCACCATTTGTTCCTTTCGTCAAAGTTCGAATGTCTAATAAGAGTAGTATTTAGATAGGTATTTAATTTTTGTTTTTGACAAGTAAATAGAAAAATTATTTGTCATAAAACTTTATGAGAAAATAAAAAAAGTCCACAAAATATCTTTTGGCACCTTATTTATGCTAATTATTAATTTGATTAATATCACCTGTGACAAGAGTATCTGAATAAGATAAAAATATGTCCATATATGTAACTTATATTATTATCAATTGTGTATTTCAAAAGTTTTGATCTCTATTACATTTTAGCGTCCCGGTCCCGATAATACATACTATATAATTAAAAAACCCTATAAGCAAAAAAAGATCAACAGCTTAACTAGTTTAATTCAGGACTGGTGGAGTCGGTAAAAAAAAAGTCCGACTCCGACTCCAAAACCTGAAATTCAAAAAGTTCTGACGCTGACTCATATATTAGAAACAAATAAATTAAACTAAAAAGAATAATAATTAATTGAATTTTGATGCATGCGTCTGTTTATTCCAGTTCTGACTGGAAAATGGCAAATTGGAGTTGGAGTCGGGAATTTTTTTGTCAAATTTCCTGACTCCGACTCCACCGACTCCCCAGCTTTGGTTTAATCGGTGATTTTCTAATTTGTCATATTCATTTGGGGTAGAATTTAATTAGAAAAGTATGATAACATTAAATTAAAAAATACGTTATGTTAAAAAAATTTATTAAAAATAAAATGAAAATTCGTGTGAAAATATTAACAAAATCATGAAAAAAAAAAAAAATAACACACAAGATTAAAAAACAGGATGATAAGCGCATATGTAATGTACAACTAAATAAGTAAGTGTCACAAGTCGTGTGTATGTGAGTACAATACATTGTATTGATATTAGTTGTCATACAGTTATTTTTGGCATTTTGTCACTGCATATGAATGCATATGCCAGTGAAGCATGTATGTACATTCTCACCAATTTCAAATTTATAATATAAATTTAAATGTACTTTTGAAATTATTGCATACAAACAGCTATGTAATCTGCAGAATATGTTACACGCACACAAAATATTAGTTGATTACATTTAAAGTTATTTTTTTTTTATTTCATATAACTAATAAATACATATATGAGATTTACAAAAACATAAGTACAAAAATATGCAAAAAAATTATTTTAAATTAAAGCAGTAAAAAATCTATCCATTTATTTTATTATACAGTATAAATATACAAGCAGAAATAAAATATTGCATAGTTGTAATGTTTTATATTGAATATATGCACATTCACCATTTAGTGCACATATTTGAAAATAAAAAGAAAAATCATTTAAATAATATAAATAAACGTATATTAGGCAATTTTTTTTTTACTTATATTGAAAACAAATACATACATATGTGCCACAGTGATGTGTGCTTAGATGAAAAAAGCTTACTTCATTTTAAAAATAGAGATTTAGAAAACAAATTTGAACATTTAAAAACTAAACATTCTAAAAAACTATTATAAATGTCTTTTTTAAAAAGTCTAATTACAATCAAACAATGGGATAAAAATGAATACTTGGATGAAAATGAAAATGAAAAAATGAATACTGGAATGAAAATGAAAATAAATGCTTTGAATTTGGTTACAAACTAGTCAGATGGTGAGATCACAGTCTAATAGTGCTGTATAAATAATATTTTCGGAAATTATCAATCAAATGAAAGAACTTACTAAATGCTATAAATGCTTTAATCAATGATAATACTATATTGTCAGTTTAATGGAATTGATATAAAATTTAAAAAAAAAAAAAAAGTAAAAATTAAATTGTGAATATGAAGAAAATACCCAAAGATCGAGAATTTTTATAAAAATTTAATTTTAACATAGTATCCATCTATGATTTAAAATTTTTAATAGATGTGAACGTATGATGTAACATTGAAAATCAAACCTGCGCATGGAAAAAATTTTGCAAGATACTCGCGACAAATATTTACAATATGATGCAGCATCGAGTATTTTGATATATCCATGTGTATCTTGATAGTATCCCAATAAAAAAGAAAAAAATAGTTGTGCCGGTTCCATTTATATACTTGGCCATAGGAATTATTACTTTATTTTTCTTTGCGAACAGTCTTTCTCCTCCTGACATTTGGTGATGTATTATCTTTATCGCTCGCACCGCTTCCGCTATTTTCAATTTCTTTATTTTCTTCCTCCGATTCAGAATCCTGTTAAAAAAAATATTATTGAAATAGAAAACTAAGACTAAGACAATAATTAGTTTCACAAAATATTACAAATGAATTGAATACAATATTTTTATGAATCCAATTAGCATAATAAAATGTACTCACTGGGGTATCGCTTGCTGAATTTTTTTCTTCGTCTTCGTCTTTGTCATCTTGAGTTTCATACTCTTCTGAATTATCTTCCTCTTCATCAATTAAATCATCGTTCATTACGTCTGCTTCTTCCTACAAAAAAGACAATTAACATTTAATCCAATGAAAATTAATCCACAATATCAACAAAATTAATTTTAATAATTATCTCACCGATTTTGTTATTGGAGGAGGTTGTGGTCTTTTGCCGATTGCCTTTTGTGGATATAAAAAGTCAATGCAAGCAACCATTAACTGCAATACAAAAATTATACAGATCAAAACAATGCAAATTTGTATTTCAATAATATAATAGATACATATTATATAAATACATATTTAAAAATAAATAAATAACAACCAGTCCAATAATGGATCCTAGAATAATTGTCGCTAAAGCGAACACTAAATACGATCCCCACGTTGGAAGACCATATTGTTCAAGCAAAATGTTATGCACCACCTAAAACGAAAAGAATAAGTAAAATAAAATTTTCAACGTAAAACCTGGAAAAATGAATGAAAAAAATGTACCCGAAGCATTTGAGACATTCTGAAGAAATAGCTGACGTATGACATTTGTATACTGTCTGGATTTTTCCACCATGGAACTGGTTCAGTAGCTTTCCATCGTTTAGCTTCTACAAACGAGTACAGGGAATCATGGTCTCTTGGACCTTTATACTGCCTAAATTCACCGTTGATTACACTGCAATAAAATTGTGGTACGCATTACAATTTTAATCTGTAAAACTAAATTATTTTTTAAGTACATATGTAGATATATATTATATTTACTGGTATATGGTGGGTAGAGCGGTTACTAAAAAGCGTCCCGACAGTCCGGGTGCTGTTGTAACATCAATCTCGGCAACGTTGATACCCAATTTTGTAGCACTAGATCCCAAATCATCCCATGTGCTCTTGAGCGATGTGCAGGCGGGACACCAAGGTGCCATACTACATTAGAAAAACAAAAAAATATCCATTAAATATATGAAAAATGTACATTGTACTATGTATTACCAAAACTGATATTATCGTATCAAAAATAATTGTGAGCTGTAGTTTATCTGAAATTAAAGTATGTTCAACTGTCCATAAAGGTCATTCATGTAGTAACAGTAACCAAATTTTTATTCCCAGACGGGGTGAATAGATAGAATAGTGCAGTACTATATCGGAGACATTGAAGTAAATAAAGTAAAATGCACAATCAGAAAGATAACATATCAATTTCAATCGATTAAACTACATTTATCATCATATCATTTTCAGCCGTTCACCATCCACTGCTGGATAAAGGCCTCTCTAATCCCCTTCCATTCCTGTCTGTCTTGAGCAATCTGCATCCAGTTGACTCCACACATTCTTCTCAATTCATCAGCCCATGGTCCACTCTGTCTACCCTGCTTTCTTTCACATCCTCTCGGATACCATTCCAGTATTTCTCGCGTCCATCTGCCATTCATTCTTCTCGCTGTATCCAACCCATTGCCACTTCAACTCTTTCACACGTTAAATTACATTATATCCCAACATTCACATCTTGCTATAAATAGCTACTCTTCATGTAAAGAGCAAATATGTTTTGCAAACTAACAACTTGAAAATTCACATAGTGTTGCTAATTGAAATAATAGTATGACTGTAGTTTATAAATCTCACAGTTCGATAAAAGGTAAATATATAGAGAATACCCCGGATGAAATCCAAACCTCTCAAGGTCAACGTTCAGTACTATATTCATCAATAGAAAGAAGAAACCGGACGATTTTGCCAATAATCAGCCGATCCCATGGGATGGTCTATACTAATACATTTACAAAAAAAATCAAATGGCAGTCTTGAAAAGGGCGAAAATTAGAATTCACGAGCACCATATACAAATTGCACAAATCATACAAAATGATTTTAATAGATGCGACATTCATTAAGGGAATTAGTATTGTCACTCTAGCGACATTAAAATGTTGGGGCGTAGCAATGCAGTACTGAAAAGTGAGGTTATGACAGCCGTCACGGTTGAACGAGGGTGTGTCTTTGGCACACAGTATGGATAAGAATCGGCTGCCACACGAAACGGGATATGGAGTAAGCTGATTGCATTGGAGACGGGAGTATGACTTACAATTCCAGCATCCATTCATCTTGCAGTGTCAAGGTCCAGTTGGCTTCGTCCAACTTGACCACTTTCGAGGGAGAGGTCGCAGCGAAAGACAACTGACAGATGGATAGGGAAACGATTAGTAGAAGTGGTGTTAAACCGGACATGGTTGCACTTGCACTTGCACTGGAAACTCGACTCGAATTCCCGAACCAAAACCACATTCCGCCGGACAACGACTGTGCTGTCAAACTCTACTCTCGGCTCTCACTGTTGCCAACTCACCGTTCACCGCATATGTATCATGTTCGTGTACCACTACCAACTGACACAAGCTTAAGTATCAAATGTCTCTCCCCTTGCAAAGATTATTTATTATACAACTGTTCTAGTGTCCAGTAATTTTAGTGCATTCTTACATAAAGACAAAACAGCTTTCGGCGATAGAACCTAAGAATAAAAAGTTATGTAGTAAAAAAGTAAATGTAGTTCTTTATTACAAAAGGACTTGGATGCTGTCTGTAAATGGTCTCATATAAACAAGATGGAGTTTGCATTGAGTAAATGTAAAACTATGAGCTTTACTTGCTCTAATAGGGCTATTTTGCCGGAGTATTACATGTCAAACGAACGTCTTGTAAGAGTTCATGAAATGAAGGACTTGGGTGTCATTTATGACTCAAAGATGACTTTTCACGCTCATATTATTAATGTCACAAAGTGTGCTAGTAAACTTTCGGCATTTGTCATAAGAAATTCTGGCACAATTTTTTTTCAGATATTTATATCTTAGGATGTATGGTTATTACCCATACCTGTACCCTAGTAAATTTATTCTGGGCATGACTGGCATGCACTCACTTGTGATTAGAAGAGATATGTTGTTATTACGACATATGTTTCTTTTATTTCGTGGGTTCATCTGGAATCCTCAAGTGTTGGAGAGGATTGGCTTGTTTGTGCCAAATAATTATATTCGTTCACGAACACATCGTCTATTTAATGAGCCGTTAGTTAGATCTAATGTATTGGCAGTTTCTCCCGTTAATAAAGCTCTAAAATTATTTAATGCTCTGGCAACCGATGATGTGGACATTTTTTCCATTACTCAACCTCGCTTTGTGTCATATCTTAAGCTTAATTTAGCGAGGATAATGAGCGGGGATGGTAATGGTATTTGATAATAAATAAATTATATTATTATACTCTGTGAAACATTATATTACATTCTGTGTAACTTAAAATTTAAATTCTAGCACTGTTTTTGTTAGTATTTTATTATTAGCTTTTTGATATTCTTATTCTTTTTGTTTTTATATATGTATGTATGTATTTTAAATATATATATATGTAATCTTCTATTTTGGGCTAAAACCTGTTAATAAATAAATAAATAAATAAATATTTTATGCCTCAGCTTCATGCTTGGTTTCGCAAGTGGCTGCGGCCAGGTCAACTTGGCCGATGTGGCCGCGGTCACTTTCCATCCATCTGTCAAATTTTATACAAAAAAAATCAGTCAAAATCTCGAGGTGGATTTTTTGCACGATCACAATACTTTATCCGATGTGAATAAAGTAAAAAATTACGGAGTTGGCGTTCCAAGCACTTCTTCTTCTTTTCTGGCGTCGGCCAAGTCAGTCTGGCCGACGTGGGTTTTTTTTGTATAGAATTTGACAGAAGGATGGAAGGCGGCCGCGGCCACAAGGGCCAGGTCGGCCAAGTAGACAAGGCCGCGGCCACTTGTGAAACCACGCCTGTATCGCGCAAAACATAGCAGTAGCACGCCTGCTGCTCCATCTGTAAAACTACGACAGACAGTTGCTGCGCCCAATGGTTGAATGGTTGTTGGGCACGACAACCAAGCGCGAAACTCAGGCACTATACTAAATCCGATGTGATCATACTAGATGCATCAACATCATTGACGACAAAAAAATTTTTGACACAATTTCGTAGCAGTAGGATAATATCCAATATTGATAACGTGCACCTTTTTTTAGCGCTACTACAATACATAGACGTCCTAGACTCCTATAAACTGTGTAAATTAGTTAGATTCTAACTTTAATTAGAGTAAATTATAATTATACACTAATAACTATAACTATAATTATAGTTATTAATAAGTAATAACAGCGCCAGTTTAACATTAATGATCAGTTTGGTCTACATAAAATAATGATTGTCTTCAATGCATAGGAATACTCTATAATAAATAATATAACTATAATAGTAGTGGATGTATAATAAAAAATATAAAATAGGCTTGAAATAAATCAAAAGACCATTTTTATAATATAAATAATTTTAATTTACGAAAGTGATATTTGACTATAATAAAATATAAAAATCAGATCGATATGTTCAATATTGAAAACAAAATTACAATAAGTATCAACTCTATTGTCAAATTTACATAATGTTTTCACTTAATGCATAAATGCACGCAAATTTATAAAATAAACTATTGATTAAATTGTTGAAATCAAATAAAAAATTTAAATAATAAATCTTGTATTGCCTAAATATTTTCTACTATTTACACATAAATTGCGATTGACATTCAATTTTTTGCATTTGATTGCAAAAAATGTGTGAAATTTATATGTATGGCCATGTAAAATATATTTCTATCATATATACAGAGCTGTGAAAAAGTATTAGATTTAATTAAAATAAAATAAACCATAATCTACATTTAATAATAATAGGCCTTTATAGAAAATTAAATCAATTATAAATTTTTATACGTATATGTTGTTGAAATTATTATATTATTGACTAGAATTTTATGAATACGAAAGAAAAAGTACATTGCAATATTAGTCCTCATAAAATGTTTAATTATATAAATGATTGATAAATTTTAAATCTTAACCGAAAGCCTTTCAGATCAGAAGAATTTTAAAATTAATTTATCAAACTTATAATATTTACTGTTAGAATAGAAATCGATGAATATAAATAGTTTATGTATCTAATAGATATCGTCAAAATAGGCCGATTTTCAAGATTTTCGATTTGTTTGTTATCTCTTTTTCAATAAAATAAAATACATTTGTAATTATTGCACATTTTGTAAATAATACAAAGAATAAAATAGCTCGGATTTTATGTATGTACTTATGACCAGGTACTTGATTTAAAACTGTTTTGCGAGATTTTAGGAAAACCACAACAAAAATTCGATCGATAAATATACATAGCTACCTACATACATAATGACGTTTTTACATATCTAAAATAATCATAAAATAATTTTTATTAAACATTTAGGTATGTTTGGCACGGCAATATATATTGATGTATTCTTTAAATCAAACACATTCATATTTTAAGCACTCTTAACCCTAAATAAAATAATAATTTTTATTTATAATAGATCTTATTTTTTGTACATTATTAGTCGGTCACATTGCTAGTGTTTTGATTGATTATTATTATTATGTATTTCGCTTTTATGGCATCATTTTAGATTTCTTTCAAAAATGTATTTGTTAGCAATAGGTACATAGTATATGGACGGCTCAAAATAAAAACAGTGTAAGTCAAAAAAGTATCATATTAACTTTCAGTTGCCATACAATGTAATTCAATATTTTATATATTCAACGATATGGCAGCACTTATGCCATATAATTACAATAACTGTAATTTGAATTTTCTGTGACATACTACCTACATACCTATACATATATGTATGTATATAAAATCATAGGAATGTAACTTTCTTCCTTATGCACTAGGTAGGAAGGCAGTAAATTGCTTGGCAAAAACGGTATCAATATAATCAAAGCAAAATTTAAATTTCAATGTTCTTTTGTTTATTTTTTATTTCAAATTAATTAATTGGTGATTTATTTAAGATTTACACAACACTCATTTTTAATAAAAACTTTTTTATTTCTCGAAAATTAGTTTTACTGACTTACACTGTTTGGTTTTTGAATTTTCCATATGTATGTATGTATTGTACATATGTAGTTTAAAATTAAAACTAAAAGTTAAATGATAAATTTTAAAAGGTGATATCTATATGTAACAAGACAGTCGACAGTAAAGACTAGATTACGGCTTAATAGACAAATAGACAGGGTATAATTTTATAGCGTACTTGTCCATCGCGATCTTTAGCCCTCGTAATCGACGATCGCTGTGCATAATTTATTTTGATAAATTGAGTTATAAGAAGACATAATTCCACACTAAGAAATATATACATATGTACCAAAAGTCGAGTCTGTAAGTAGTGCCCTCAAATAAATATGCATCACATAAATTTGAAATAACTTAACATAAATGTTTTAGATATAAACATACATACCTATGTATATTTCGTTGATATGATATCATTATATTATTTGAATATTTTTTCGAATCATTTGATATGTGTGCTCAACAACACAATGTTTTCATTACCAAAAGAAAATTTTCTCATACATATGTGCCTAGTTTTGAGTTTAATTATTTTCATGATACATATGACAATTTATATACACGACACACTTTTGCGTAAAAATTCATTATATTTAATTACATTTAATTAACTTTAAAATATTATTTTCTATCCCATCCACCCGTGTTGTAAAACCAGGAGGCTTCGTCTCTTGTTTTGGTCCACGAAGACTCCAAACCATTTTCCTATTAATATTATAGTTAAGTAAGTAGAGCATAAACCAACAAATAATTAATGAACGAAGGGTTTATTAATTTGTATACATACTCCAACATTCAATTGCTGATGAGACATAGCCGACGACGGACTCAAATAATCCATATTGGAATAGTAGCTTCCATAGTTTTGATAACAATTGGAACCCTGCAAATTTGAAATGTTTATAAAATGAAATCTTTGTAGTATTGTATGTGAATTTTTTTTTAAGATGCGAACTTGTCCACCGGATCCTAATGAACCGCTCATAGTGGCCATCCACGGTCCATCTATTGCAGCAGGAGACCAAATTGAGGTATTACTACTACCTGAAGAATATGCTCCACCAGAAAGCTAGGAAATGTAAGAATGCTATTTAAAGAATTTCAATGGAATTTTTGACGAAAGAGAATTGATTCTTACACTTGGAGTCGTAGATGTACTTCCAGTAGCACCCACTTGAGCCGGAGGCTTTGTGTTGTAACTGGGCGAATCCCTCAGCAGTGGTATCGTTGCAGGTGAACTCGCCGATGAACTTTAAATAAGCCAAAATAAAATAATACATACATTCGTAATATTAAAACCATTTGGAATATATTCTAACGTGATTCACCTATTGTTATTATTGTGAACTGGAGTGGTGGCTTTGTTGGTCGCCACCGACGTACTCTTCGTCGTTGAATTTTTCGTAGAAGATCCTCTTTTGGTACCTCCCGTGGTTCCCGAAGATTCAGAATTGCCGTTTTGTATTTGCGTTTGCTGATGCTGCTTCGCTTGCTGTCTACATTTGGCTCTTCGGTTTTTGAACCACACCTAAAAACGACGACGATCAACTTAAATTGTCCAAAGCGTATTTCAGTTACATATTTACATACATAATAACAATTCATGGTAAGATCGCGAGATACCCAATATGTTACCGATGCGATGCATGCGTAAATTCCAATATATCGTTTATACCTATACAAAATATTTTCGTACATTTGCGAACATGACAATGTGACCGCATCTGTCCCACGCCTATGCTTGTTTGCTATTTTGGAAGCATTTTACTTTTTGTTGTGTCGTTCTATTATTGCCCGTATTGACGACGCCCCATAGATGAAATCTGTCACAACTGTCTACCCCGCGCTTGACGTGTTATTCCATCGAAACGTATACACTTATTTATCTACAAGGGGACGCGTATAGGTACATAAGTACAAATTTGACATTGGGTCTACATATGTATGTATGTGTTGACAGAGGATAGGCACTGGCCAGCTACATATGTAACAAATTTGCAAAATGCCAGGTTTGCTCCCTAATTGCATCATAGCAGTATCGAAATCCCTTCCAAAAACATATCATCATCATCATTTTCAGCCGTTCATCATCCACTGCTGGATGAAGGCCTCCACACATTCTTCTCAATTCATTAGCCCATCGTCCACTCGGTCTACCTTGCTTTCTTTCACATCCTCTCGGATACCAGTCAAGCGTCCATCTGCCATCCATTCTTCTCACTGTGTGTGCACTTTAACTTTTTCACACGTTCCGCTGTATCTGCCACTTTGACTTTGGTCATGCTTCTTACCCACGTGTTCCTCTTACGATCTCTTCTTATTATATCAAGCATACATACATACATATTTCCATGCTTCTGTGTGCACTGAATTCTTGAATTCAGTATCCACGTTTCACATCCGTACGTCATAACGGGCAGTAACCATTGGTCGTGTGCTTCCTTTTTTAAGCATAGCGGGATGTTGTATTTAAATACTATGTTCATTCTTCCAAAAGCGCTCCATCCTAGTTCCATCCTTCGCTTTATTTCTTCTTATTTACATCCAGTCATATTCACCAATTATCCTAGGTAGGTAGGTATACATAACTATCCACGATGTCTACAATATCCAATAACCAGTATTCAGTAGATATAGCAGTACGCAAGTAGGTACCTACATATGTACATACATATCTAACATCTACACACATCAAATTTGATTTTGGGATAAATTCTGCAATACACATTCGTAATGTGGATTATTATGTATATTGAGTGTCGCGCATATGTTGTAATTAAACATGTGATGTGTATAAACGTAGGTACAATACAAACGAGTATGTAGTCGTCACTCGCTAATCTACTTAGCGTCGTTACACAACGTGAACACGCTGAAACGACGAATTTTCGTATCGCTGACTGAATTTAGAAGGCTTCGTTCGTTACGTGACCATTTTGTATGTGCTGAAAAAATATGAAAATATACAGCATGAAATAAACACACCAAGCCGATACTTGCCAGCTCGTTTGATAATGAAACATCTTCAAATTTGTACGATATATGGAAGTAATCGTATACTCAAAATATATAGGTATACATAATTTTGTTATATGTAGGTATACGTTTTATAGTGCATACAAAGGTTGAGCGTCCCCGTAGTACGCTTTGGAACGTTGTACACATTTGCGGCAACAAAGGGCGTGTAATGCGGCATGAATCGCAACAGATCTCACCCCCATATTTCGACCTTCAAAAATCACGGTCGTATGTGAAATTAATGGAACCGCCACGGCGGTGGTGGATGGCGAAAAAAAAAATTTTTAGAATCGTAGATGTTAAGTAACGCGTAAAAAGGCCGTGCGAGTGAACTAATGAATAGGGCCTTCGTCGTGAATGGACGTTTAAGTAAGCGTGAAATTCGAAAGGCCAAAAATATACAATGTATAATGTTCGTACACGTGTGTGTGTGTGTGTGTGTGTTTAGTATATTGGAAAATTAGGTGTTGTGCTCGTTTCACAATGGCTCAGGTAATGCAAGAAAGATGTGTCGACGACAATGCGTCTGCTAACGTCAATGGATGTTCTTCGTGAGGTCAAGATGATGTTCGATGGTTTACACTTCATAGATTTTCCAAGGAAAATTGTATGAAAGACGTCTTTGCTTTCACTGTAAAATCTTATGCGAACAACACTCGACTTTATATATGTACAGTGTGTTGCAAAAATTTGTCCGTTTCCGGAAAACCAAACATAAAAGAAAATCTGCACAGTCGTGAAAGTGTACCGAAACATACGAATGCCCAAAACGGACTTCGATTCATCTCGAATGTAACGAAGATCCCCGTTGACTCGAAGCGATCAGTCAAATTCCAACAGTATCTATACGTTGACGTGAAATTGCGGCTCGCGTACCATCTTTGAATACCTCTGTGTCGAAAGGAAAACCCCCTGGGACTAATTGTTGGTTGTCTTTGTTTCGAGTCACGTTCTGACTCCATTGACCAGACGAGTTTACCTGGTCGAAACGTGCCGGGGCACAGATTTTTGTGTAATTGCCGTTTACGCACATTGTGACGGATACGCACCGGTCCAAAATGTTACATTTTTTTTTAACGCGCGTCTACAAAAACTATCTAAAATATTGTGAAGACGGCGACGATGCGAAATTTTAGCGATATTTCCTACCTGTACTCTGGATTCGGGGAGGTTGATCTTGAGAGCGACTTCTTCTCTCATGAATATGTCGGGATACCTCGTCTTTCCAAACAGCGATTCCAAAATATCGAGTTGGGCTCGCGTAAAAGTTGTCCTCTCCCTCCTCTGCTTTCTATGATTACCTACTTGTACAATACATTAAACTTAGAAATATCGCAAAATAAAAATAAATATTGTAAAAAATTACGTGAGATAAAATTAATTTATCTCACAATTGATTCAACGAATCGATATCCGTATAAGGGGGACGATAATCTGAGATGGTAAAGACAAGCGTCAATCAAATGTGTACGCTTTTTAAATATCAATTAAACAAACGCGTAGGCGTGTCTCGTATTCTCAATATAATTGAAAGTATTTTGACATATTTAATCAAATAAAAAAAATGAAATAAACAAAACAACAACAAAAATCAAATGTATCAAATGTCGTCTAAAAAATGTTTAATTAAATATGTATCGTTTATTTTCTGGGTGAGACTCACCTGACGGGTAGCCCATGGAGCTGTGCAAGCCGTCCATTGGCATCGGAAGGGTTAATCCGTTGACGGTGTACGGTGAAGACTTGAGGTAAGCCATCCCTGCACCGTCTTGTCTCAGGGTTGGCCCACATCCTGCCAATCCAGGAAAACCCAGCTCGGACTCAGGGGCGCAACTAAATATACAAAAAAATATATTTGTGAGAAAATTCAATGAGATTAGTTTTTAATTTGTTTTATTCTTAAAAGTCACTTTATCGCAATCTTTAGTGTAAAAATGACACCTCTTAGAAAAAGCTAATAACCATGAGAAAGAATCCGTGGATGCAAATTGATTTACCTGAAAATTTCATGGAAAACGGATAATTTTAATACGGTAGGTGGCAGGTAGGTACCTACTCAATGAAAAAAAACCGAAAGCATCTTTGTATATCTTCTTCTACGGTCGTGTAAAACTCGAAAAATCAACAAAATAAAACAAAAGTTAGTCATTGTCACTTTTCTTAATCCTTGCGAGTGGGTGGGTGTCCCAAGCGTCAGTTAAAACAGAATAAAAATGGCCGTCAAATAAAAATTGGTATTATGTATATGTATCTAAAATATATAATTTATACAATGTTTGAGTGACACTGGCCTGTCCATCGGTAAAAATAATCCGACGATCGAATTTAATCCACATTTTAATTTTACAGGCGATGAAATTCAATATTTACTATGCAAACATGTTAATATACCTATAGGTACATATGTATCTAGTTAGTGCTCAAATTGATTGAGTTATAATTTCAATGTAGAAAATCAAGAATGATTGAATTCGATTTGCAGTTTGTAACTATTCATTGAAATTCATTTAGCTAACAAGAAGTAGTAACCATTTTATGTGATTTTTTTATTATAATGTTTGTGTATTACAACACTACAATACCTATGTACTAACACGTGTGCAAATATTACAAATTTTAATTTCATATTATTTCATTGAGCGTAACGAATCCAGTTTCGCTTCATCGACTATCGATTTTTTCAAATCATTTTTTTTTTATAATGTAAATACAGCAAATGATTTATTTTTAATATCTATATAAAAATAGCCACTATCGGTCAGATAATGTTTAGGGATTAAGCGGGTCTTAAGCAGGAAACGGGCCGGACGAAATTCTATCAATGAAAACGTTCAAAATGGAAACAAAACAACAAAAGACGAAAAAAAAAACGGATTAATAACTTACACATACACTCAAAATATTCCATTGTAGGCCCACGCCGAACGTCAATCGGTTTTTATAATAATTGGCTTTTCGATATCTTTCGATCGCAACACGTCCAAACGATCATCTTTACGAAGAATTCAAGTACATACCGTCAAGTAATATACGTATGCAGGTACATACAAGCATAATTTAAATAATTCGAAGCGTGCATTTAAACTTTTATCGCACAATCTGCGTTGATACTTACGGGGCTGCAAACTTTTACAAACGAATGGGGTGGATTTTAATTGACGTAAAAATTTCAACGACGATTTACCACGATGTTTCTCCATACCCACATATGTAGGTAGGTATATCTATTGAAAATTGAAAATTGATTTTGTATTTATGATCAGAAGGATTAGATTTTTAATTGATTAATAATGGGGAACGATTGACAAATATGAAGTCGATTTGTATAACAATCACAACATTGTATCTCAACAAATTAGTCTGAAGTTAAATTCGATTGATTTCTAAGGTCAGTTGAAAATGCATTTAACGGTTGATATTGACTGTAAAGACGAATGTACAGATTGGTTGTCTAATAGTGTTGAGAAGCTGCGATTTAAGCCTCGGTAACGATGTTGTAGGGCGCGCGCACGCCGAAGGGTTCATCCGCCAAATCTAGTGTGCGCGCCTAATGATCTGTTTGCATCTTTGCATCGTTTTGTTTGCACGGCTCTGGGGTCGTTTTCCCCGTGTGTTTGTTTGCATTTGGGACCCACACCAACCCCGAGGCATGTCCTCTAACCCCCAGAGGGCCAATTAACTTAATGAGCAACCGACCCTGCCCCTAGCAACCAATTCGTTAAAACGATCTACAAACGATCGCGGCTATTTATCAAGGATTACCGTTGTGTGATACATAGGTACCTACATATATGCAAAAGAGATATACAAAGTGATTCGTAGAAGAAATACGCATCAAGCGCAAGGGGTGCATTAGCCCACATTATACCCATACATCTACTAAGTAAACTATGGTGGAAACTGCAACGTCCAAAAATATTATGGTGATTGAAGTTTTTACTCACCCCCCGGTCAAGCTGTTAGGCCACATCATGGACGAGATCTATAAAAAAAAAAAAAAACAAAATCAA
This sequence comes from Parapsyche elsis, assembly GCA_022651745.1. Taxonomy (NCBI): domain Eukaryota; kingdom Metazoa; phylum Arthropoda; class Insecta; order Trichoptera; family Hydropsychidae; genus Parapsyche; species Parapsyche elsis. The sequence continues at coordinate 6,777,282 of JAGVSN010000003.1, read as the reverse complement.
CGTATAAATTTCACATTGCTTTTTTTATATGTACATACATATAAACTTGCAGTTCTGTATTTTCTGAAAACTGTAGCTGAATGTTTTGCTTCGTAGAAAACGTATTCGAATCGATATTTCGATTTTAGATGCCATATCGGTGACGAGACTCGTCGCTGACGAGTATCTGATGACACGAAGAATGCCCTTGTATGGATTCCGATTTTATGTCCTCAACGTCAGCTACACGTCTTTGAATACCAACGCATACAATTTTGAAAATATTGAAATACTACGATTGTATGCGATTATCTTATAAAGCATAATTCGTAAAACGTAATTTATCGTTGTCGGTCAAATGGCATTATCACTATTATCAGTCACAGAGCTTAGGCACAGCAAAACTGTTCCCGATCGATATTTACGTTGTCTCAATATTTTCGGTACGAGACGTCTGTGGCTGCGGATTAAGATGATCCCCCACGATAACGGAACCGCGTCTTTTTGTCTATTCAGTCGGTCCACCGAGAAAAAGAAATAGATTGTAGACGAAAAATCGTAGGTACCGTCCAATATCGTCGCGTCAAATCTGACAGTTATTCGACACCGACGACCTATTTTTCAACGAGACACTTTCGCCATCTGATACGCAAGGGTGTGGATAGTTACGTGAAAAAAATAAATACTACTCAGTTGCGTATTCGTTGAATTCCTCGACAAAGGTTCTAGAGAGAGTGGTGCTATCGGTTTCTCGACACTTCAGTGTTTCCAAAAGTGCTGAAAGAATCTACTCACTTCGTTTCTCCTGTTGTCCGTGAACGGCTTCACGAAGCTGCCCCCGCGGCCGCCATCTTCCTGTCAAATGTCGGCGGCCATTTTGTCCACTCGCGCCGCCCACAGTATGGCCGAAATGTTTTTGCCGCCGAAATTCAAACTGCTGTGAATCTTACGCGGTGCATCGCCTGCCAGCACTTGCGTGTTTACTCTCACAATCACAATAATCCATTTTGGAAAATGTATGTAGGTACTTACTACAACAACGATCTGAAAATGATAAACAATTCATAAATGATCCATGAAAACAGTTCAATTTAACATTATAATTAAACTTCAAATTCGTACGTCTCAACAATAACCAACAGGTGCCTACCGTAACTATTGAATATCATCAATAATTGTAAAAATATTACGAGTTTAAGAACTTCAGATTTATATATGGTTCGAATACATAGGTAGTTTCATTACATCATTAGTGTGAATTTATCTTTATTTTTAATTAAATAAGGAATAAATTTATAAATTTTACGCTAATTGATCGCTTCTAACAATGTGATGAGCGCGTCAGATTTTATCTAAGCAAAGTCCGACGCTTGAATTCGAAGGGGAGAGCTTTGAATAAAACCCCCATTAGACGACGGTTAGATCCACGTCCGATATTACAATATTTGAATACATAAAACATTTATTTTTATGGAGCGAATATGTATAAATAAATAAATAAAACGTCGAAAATGGCGCACCGAATCACGCGATCGCCAAATCGGTCATAATATTTCATTAGATTTGTTTCAGTAAATCCTGACGGATCGGACTTTTAAAAAATTGTATAAACGGATGTATAGGAAAATATTTATTATAAAGTTTTGAATGCGCCAAGTGACGAAGAGGACGATGAAGGTGTTTATCAACAAGGTTTTAGGGGCACCTTTCAAAACTTAAGCTACCTGCACATTATTTTTTTCCTTCGTGGAAATTTTTTTTGTGCGTACGCATAGTAGCAGTGGTCGTGATTCGATATTTTTGTGTTGAATCGCGAAACGTGACCGGCACGACCGATTTCCTTTTTATTTCGTTTTGTTTTAATCCCAAAATTAATCATATTGAATGCGGCTTTGAACGTGTTGACTAAGCAGGTGAACTTTTTACACGTTTTTTTCTACCGCGAATCAATAAATAATCATTTATTTAAAGCTCGTTTACGAAACATGCACGCATAAAATATTCATTCAAATAAATATTCACGAGACAATAGCAATTTAAAATATAATGACCACAAATGCACATGGCAAGTTCAAAGATCAACAACAATACATAAATTAATATTCATTAACATATCATTATACATATTTAGTTTATTTTTAGCTTAGACGAGTATTTTTAGCAATCTCATGGTAAGGCGATATTTACTTGTTTAGCAGGACTATTATGAAATTTTAATTGACAAGAAACCATATAAAAGCCGCAAGGCTTTTATTTATACGTAGATTACTTCAGAATCATTGATTAGGTAGGTACTAAAATCAAATTTGAATTGCGAATATCAGTAGGTGTGTCTTTGACACACATAGGTACCTACCTAATAACAACTAAAAAAAAAAGATTTTGATTAAAAACTCTGTAAAACGATTTGTAATGAACATTTTACAATCATACAATTAGATACACACTGCACGAATTTCAGAAAAAGCTTTGGACGCTTCCAAATACAAACAGAATATTATCAATTCCACAACCTCAAATTTATTCAAATTCACACATTAAATTGATTATTTATCATCCTCCTATGAATGTGAGCCACCGAGCACAAAATTTACTACAATTAGATATTGCACACATTACATACATACGATGCTGAATTTTCGGAAATTTCAGCGCCAATCCAACACCATCACTGTGTATAAATTGAACGTAGGATCAAAACTGAAAAGGACTCACTCGAGATGCCAAATCTACGACGACGACGAGGAGCGGGACGCCGGCGTGAAACACTCCGCGAATTTAACAACGTGCATAATTATTATTATGTGCGAATGCGCGAACTCGTTTTGGACTCGTCCGGATTAACGGGTGCGCTGTACGCGTTGGATTATCCGGCTGGTCGAGCCGACAACAACAATAAACCGCGAACAGATTAGGGCCGCGACCGGCACCACTGGGCGAAACACACTGACCTGGCGGGCACGCCCTCCAACCCCCACCACACCCCCAACAACAACAGTGAACTGCCGTGATTGGCTGCTCGTACACCCATTCTCCCCTCCCACCGACTCGGATGTTCGTGTCTCGTTTTCACCCACGCGTTGGTGCGCGTTCGTCTCTCTCGGTCCGCTTCGTCCCTTGTGGGATGGGGATGTGCGAGACGAATGTTCGCGGCTCTTCGGGACACTATACCTACCCGGTGTAAATATTTGTTTCGACTAGTATTATTAGTTGATAGTTATTTATACCTAGGACAATTGGTGAATATGACTGGTTGTAAATAAAACGAAGAATGAAACTATGTACATATGTAAGATGGGGTGCTTTTGGAAGAATGAACATAGTTTTTAAATCCAACATTCCGCTATGCTTAAAAAATAAGTCATACGACCAATGCGCACTGCCAGTTATGACGTATAGATGTGAAACCCTAAGAGAAGAATGGATGGCAGATGGACGTGAGAAATACTGGAATGGTATCCGAGAGGATGTGAAAGAAAGCAAGGTAGACTGAGTGGTCGATGGGCTGATGAATTGAGTAGAATGTGTGGAGTCAACTGGGTGCAGATTGCTCAAGACACTCAGGAATGGAAGTGGATTGGAGAGGCCTTAATCTAGCAGTGGATGGTGAACGGCTGAACATGACGATGATACAAAAACCCAAAAGCGTTTTTGAAATATATTATATGAATTTCATAAATAATGCATATACCTACCTGCTCGTACATATGTATGTATTTGGGAAGGTGTGAATATTTTTGATCTATTAAAAAAATATTTTTGCAAACTCGTTAAATGACCTTTTAATTGTTTATTTATAGCTTGATATACATATGTAGTAGGTGCATATTCATGATTTTTTTCACTACTTATTTTTATATAAAAAAAGCTTCATTTTGAGATTATTTATGGATCAAGCCACCTACCTATGTATATGTAGGTATAATATTTCGAGGTTCATTTGTTCAAAAACAATTTTAATTAATTTTGATTGTTGATAAATCTAGGTTGTTACAATATAATTTGCCTGGATGGGCACTTACCTTGTTTTGAAAAAACGGTCCTCAATTAGGTAGGTATCTACAGTATTGTGTACGAGTAGGCGGAGTAGGTATGTTGAATCGGGGCTTTTTACAGTTTTGGGAGAAAGCTGGTGCACCTATGTACATACATTAAAAAATTGTTACAATTTTTTTATTGTCATTTAAAAAAATAATAATTCCTTTAAATTCTTCAAATTTGACCTATTTCTGAAGCTAACATTTCAGCTATCGAATAACTTTTATTGGATGAAAAATTCATATAAAATTTCAGTGACGATATTTTTTTTAGAAAAAATTATATACAGATATCTATGTATGTAAGTATTCCTCACTCCAGAGTGAAACCACGTAACGCGTTCTAAAATTATTTTATTAAGAAATGTAATTTTTAATGTAATTAATTTCTTTAGTGAAAAAAATACAAAATAAGAAAATCATTTCAATACATGTTCCTAATATTCAGGTAGGTATTCCGATTTTATTGAACTAATCAAATTGTTTTAGGTAAGTAGAAGTTATAACTAATAAAAATAAATTATAATAAATGCTAAGAATAACGTCCGAAAAACTCGGCATCGTTTATATTTCATGAAGTAAGACATCGTATATTTATATATGCGTCTCTGTCGCACTTGGCCGTTTGCGCAATTTTCTGTCTCGCATTGCATCCCCTTCGCTTTATTGCGCGCTGTATAATCACCTGTGAGAGTTTTCACTGTTTCGTTTCACGGAGCAGAGTCTGAATCGTTTTCATTTTCCGATAATCTTCGCGTCTCGCTTTCCCTTCAGCGTAACGCTGTCGCCCTTTCGCAATTTTCTTCGGGCGAATTAGTGAATGACAACCTTTTTTAATAGGTAGGTACAACGTATCTATTGCAAATATAAAAATAGTAAAATTTGTCACAAAAGTCACAATTAAATTCAAATTAAATATGCATAGGTAAGATATACATAGTCAAATTATGTATCTATTATTAACATGATACTATTTTTCTTAAATATTATACGTACAATTATGAAAAAGTCTATCTTCATCGATAGAAAAAATGTTTACAATCTACTAAAAATTGTATGGGTAGGTAAATACATACATACATATGTATGTATAGTAGTTATAGACACAACAGGCGAATACTCTCCGTGCTTTCGTCTCTTTTACCCTCTTGGTAGAGTAGTACCTCCTAGTCGGCACTCATGCCATCCCCTTCGGCGCTTCAGCTTTTTCAGCATTGAATTGATTTTAATTACATCGCCCTGATTCCACCCTGAAGCGCTTTTGCGTCTTGATACTACCCACTCAACGTGGGTATCTAGGTACTTGTAGGGTTTTTAGCGAGTCGTTGATATCAACAGCGCTCGTTTTGTTCTCATTGTCATTTATTATTTTCATTTTTATGATTATTATCATTTTGGGGTCGTTTCATCTCCGCGAGGCAAAAGATCAAATGAAAACATTGCCTTTTACAAATATTATTATTCTTTTACTTCGCATTTTTATGTCGGCTAGTGATCCAATCCATCCTATGCCCGTGGATAAATAGGTACCTACCTACCTTGTTTTGTATCTCATACAGTATATGTAAATTAGAAGACTGCACAAGAGTGCAGTATTGTAATTTATAATTTCCGGAAAATTTTCGTTTGAAAGCGTGTCCCGGAACGCTCGTGTGGAAAAGCAGATGTCTAATAAAAGTGTCGATTATCCAAAGGAATACAAATCACATCTACGTTTCTGGTAAATTCACACTGTGACCCCGACTATCGATTGTGGCGCAAATAAGTCGGTCAGCCACCGTACGTCCAGTCATCGATTACACCAAAGAAGATTATGAAGGATTGCTCGGCATCGCCAGCTCCGGCCGCTCTTAATCCATAAGCCGTCATCATCCCCGGCTTACCAGGACTCGGCCGCTTAACTGCCAACCTTTCATACACTCTATTGTATCCTATTAAAACACCAGCTTGGACAATTACGACTCCAATATTGGCATTATGATGCTAGACGACAAAGCGTCATTGGCATGCGTGCAAAAGGCCTCCTTGGAAATTTCTAATTGCTCAATTGTCATCGTTCGATTGTTTATTCCATTCAAATCAAAGATGTTGCCAACAAGAAAACAGATATGTACCTACCTATTTTGTCAAATTTTATTAATCTTGCGATAATGAAACACGATGTTCAAGGCTCGAATTATCTCGAAAAGATAATAAACATCAACATAATTTACATTGAAAGCGGCTGTGTTTATTCAATGTCGTTGTTACAAATTGCACGATCGAATTTTCCACGCTTATGGTGAAAAAAAAGCACATTGTATCAGAACTGTTTCGATGTTTTGATAATGCATTAACCCAGTTCGGCGACGCCATTGTTCCGGTGTCATGGCGGCGACCGCTTCCTGGACGACCTGCAAAGCCTTCGAAATCCTCTTAACCAGGGATAGCAAAATGATGGGTCGTGGACTAACTATTAAAACACTTTCAAGGTCAATTTTAATAGGGTTTTAAATGATAATTGGTTTTATTGCAATCTATCCTTTATTTTATTTTAGTGGATATAATTTATTGCATTACAATTTCAAAGCCATATTAGGTAGGTATGTACCTATGTATATGTATTTTGTAAGCATAGTATATTCTATATTTCCTAATATTTTTGATCGTATTATACATATGTACATATATGTATATAATAGCCCTATTCCGTCTGTCTGTCTGTGTGTCTGTCTGCTGATAACGCTTGCCTCGCTAAATAATAAAAAAACCAGAACGTCGCAAGACTGAGATTTGAACCCGGTACCACTGATTCGGAACAGACCGCTTATGCGGTGAGCCAAACCCGAGAATATATATATATAAAGCTGGCTTCAACATGACTATTTATAATAAAAAATAGGTTCGAGACTTTGTTAAATTGTTACGTTGTTGTATTATAACGCGCCATAGATGGCGCATTATTGCATAGATGCAACAACTATAAAAACTATTAAATTTAATATTATTTTTCAGTACGGGTGATGAGAAACCGATGCGTTGATATTCAACGGGCTTGCACTAGTAATATTAATAACAGCGAAGTAAAAGGCATATTTATAATCCATAAGGAGGATTGGTGAACATTTGAGATCCTCAACTAGTACACCATGAAATGCAAGGAGCTGACCAATAGATTATACACAAGAAGGATGAATGAAATCGATATCACAAAACATAAACGAGATGTGCTCAAGGCAACAGTGGAGATGTTTTGAAATGGCCCTTTTCCAACAGCAAGCCTTTAACAATCTGAAAGGCATACTTTGAAAATATTATTAAATCAATAAATTTTTGTACGTGTGAAAATGTTTGAGTTCCCCTGTCCGATTTCGATAAGCCTTCTGCTCGCCAAGTTTAAGCAGTGAGTAGTCTGAACAGTTAATGGCCTTATCCCAGTTTAACAGGTTAATATTTTGTTGATCATTCGTCTTCTATTATGCGAGAATATAGAGCTATTTAATGTTTCGCCTCCGTGCAAATCCCTCACGGTAATTAAGTACCTATTACATATTTGAATACAAACAAGCTTTTATATTAAACACACATACTTATGTAGTATGTGTTAGAGTAGGTATATATTATTTCGATACGTGAAATTATTTCATAGACGAATCGATTCGATTTAAATACACCTAATCAATATTATTTCGTAGGTGGGTATATAATTTCACCATTTTTTTAAAATATATTCTCACACAAAGCAAAACAATACTAACACAATGTAACTGTATGCCCTGTACAGAGTTTTAAATGGAAAATTACTTTCTTTTCCGTTCGTGATACTCGGAAAGAGTGGAAACGGCGTAATAATAGATTCAAAGCAAACATTTCCGTCACTTTCTATCAAAAGCTTTGAAACTTACCAAGAAAGGGATAGAAGTATTGAAAATTGTTTTTCATGCTCTCGTGTAGAAGTCTAAACAAGTTAGCTTCAACCCTTCACTTTCCATACACGCACAATACAAATGAAAATCGAAAATCGAAATAATATATAAATAAATAACTAATAAATATAGTCATCTTTTATATAACTTTTTTTTAAAATTAAAAAAAAAATACAATAAAAGACACCTCAATCAGAATCAACTAAATAGATAATTCGAGATTAATTTCAAGCAAACCTAACTTTTCTCATGCCTCGAAATCTAATATATTTGATGTATATGTAGCTAATTTTTAGTATTTTTTTTACTTCTTATAGTACTAAAATATACTGATTAACAATAAATATCGTTAAATGTATAGTCAACTGAACCAATTAAATTTTTTATTAATAATAAAAAGGTCACTAAATGGTCAATCGAGGGTTGAAAGTGACGCAGCTATACGCACGAAGCATAATATGCGCGGCTCTGAGTGTACGGTACACAAAAGTTATATCGCGCGCACAGTAGGTATATATGTATCTATGTATTCGCATACCCGTAGGTGTGTATAGAATACTCATACATACAAAATAAGGTTGGGCGTCGCTGAAATATTCATGGGGACGTGTGCGCTTGCGCGACGCGAGAAAATCAATTTTCTAGCGACGTCGAGAGGAAAACTCTGGCGGAAAACCGACGAGAAAGTGGAATGAGCTCGCAGCACGACAGAATAAATGATACGTACAATCTCGAAAAATGTGTTGCAGGTACACATACACCATTCAAACGATGCTTCTAAATGACTTTGATTAGTAGATAGACACATTTTCGAGTATCGAAAATGGATATCAATACAACTGTATGTAAAAAGATCGTTTGTATCACCTGTCACATGTTTTATTAATATTGGTATACCTACCTACTCGGTGAGCAGCATTCGAAAGATCTAGATTCGACTCTTGAATGAAACGATCGATAGATCGCATCGATACAAAAGTACAACAACCGATCATTTAAATTTCGTTAATTTAGTTTGACATGTCGTTGTCGATCGGCCGCGATTCACAATAAAGAAATTATAATATAATATAACGCGTCGGTTTTCGCTTAGTCATTTTATGATAAAAAATATATTTGTGTAACGAACGGGCACGAGAGACCGAGATCGAGCATTATACATCAATTTACATACACAGTTTTATAACAGAGTCGCACTCTGCAGAAAAGATTATTAAATTTCACGTAGGTATAAAAACATCGTACATATGAAGTGGTATTTAATTTAACAAAATTATTAGGCACTTTCCGGGTACAAACGATGTTTTTTTTTTATTGGCGGTCAAAACAATTAATGTTGTGGCCAGGACCAATCATATACCGCGGGGGGCGGATCAAAAGGTACCGTATCCTTAATTAAATACAAACACGCAATCTCATATACACACATAATATAAAAAATACAAGCAGCTTTAGGCACCAAAACTTAACCATTTATTACTAGGTAATTTTAACGATATGCATCCCTTCAAAATCTTAAGCTTATTGAGTTCTACAAATTGTCTAACCATCATCTCGCACGATACCCACATACAATCATAGGAGGCAAATGAGAAAGTTTTGTTTACATTTTGAGATTTATGCTAGCATTTATTATGAGCAAGTTCTGGCCTGGTTTATTTTTATGCAATCGCCGTGTCAAACTAGTCCAATGTGTATATATTCGTCGTCGGAGACGTCGTAATTCCCCGGGGGCCCGATGGGAGGGCTCCACAACGGGGGCCCCTTGTTAGTGGGGCCCCCGATCAACAATACCCGGTGGCCGGGGCCCGTCGTGACCAACAAATTCGCCAACGTCACTGTTGCCACCGAGGCTACAAAGTCATATCAATATTAGTTAAATTCAAACACCTAGACTTACTTAACAGATCGTTTGATACAAAACCAACGGATTCTTTCATGTGACAAAAAAATATCGGGCTCATGTGTGAACACCAAACATCTCTGCATCCTTATTCAAAGTTACATTGCACAAAGTGTTTGACCGCGTTCGTATACCTACCTATGTATTACGAGAATGATAATTAAACTGTATTACTTATTGAAAAAAAATATTTTATTTATATTCTACATATTTGTATAGCAACGCGTCGATCATTAGCTACCAGCCTAGCCGTGGCTGTGAGCTTTGAACAGCAAATAACAAAAAGAGAAAAATAGCACCGAGTCACGGTGATGCCGAGGAACCGTCATCCACAGGTGCACCGCGTCGCAATCACGACCTATTCTTGAGATAACGTCTTCCGATCACGTCGAACAGATAGGTATACCACCACCGCCTTTCCATCGTGAATTCATTGTCGGTTTTGAACGTCAACAAAACAAAACAAAAAAAAAATCTTTCGACAGTAGGTAGATACTGTACATACCCCCTATATGTATGTATCTATGTAGTTAAACACTATAGCGAGTGTAGCGGCAAAAATCGCCATATAATTTAGTCCCGGCGTTTGATGGCGGGTATTCCTGACCCCGGCTAATCTGGCAGGGAGCGTGTCGTGCACGTGTCGACTGGGGCGGTACGATAACCCGCAAGTGAGCAGCTCTTCCTCCTCGGCAATTACTTAGCAGGATTTGCCGACAATACCCCGTGGCAGTCCTTCTAAATTGGATAGATCTTTCAGTGGTGCGGCCATTGTGATGGTGGGTCGCCACCGCTCATTACGCACACTGTACATAGGAGTAAAGCGACCGTAGGCGTAGGGGTACTACGTGTTTTAATACTACTAATGGACCTAAGCAGATGTGTATTGGAGCATTGCGGAAGATTCTCCTTTAAATAATTAATATTAATATTAGCGTAAAATCTGCCTGCCTACCCGCCTGGGTCGTTACAGTCACGATGGCATTGCCAACATAACAAAGAAAAAAACATAACGGTCGGTTCGAGTCGACAACGTGATTCAATATGGCCATACACTCATTCAATCGACGGTACAGTAGGCATAGAATTGTTGTTTCACGTACCTACTATCAAACGGGCTATGGGCTGTATTGTTATTATACAAACGAGCGCGGACAGGTGAGGGTTAAGGGCTGAAGATATAGATACATATTATGAATATCTATGTATGTATATGCAAATCATTTGGCAGTTGCCTAACAAAGTAAATAAGTAGAAATGACGAAATTACCTAACAAAGTAAATAGGTAGAAATTTCATATACATACATATGTATGTACTAATTTAATATTTCATACCTAACCTAACCTAACCTAATAGCTTGTGTGCGCATATTATGTAGGTATTGTTGATGCGAAGAGTGTCGATAGTATTTTCAGTAACTCTATACAGTGGACCATTTTCAATTAAATGATTGAATGCATTTCGTTAAATTATTTTTGTTTTTGAATTTAGTTGACCTTTTGGTTGTTATCAAAATTTCGCGACATTAGTAGGTATCGAACGGCAACACCACACTGTAAACGGCATTTAAAAATCACCGATCTTAACGAAATCGACAATGGTATTAAGAAAACCGGTATAGATTTTATTTGCCTACGATGACGAAGGTCAGACGGTTGACCTTCGAAATTTGTATTCCATCTATAAAACGAATCCAGAATTTTATTAAAGGATTAGCTAATTTTGAGACGAATTTTCAAATTTTTCATCTCACAGTTCGAATGTTATCCAACAATACAGGCATATCGTAAAAAAAACAAGTATAAATTTACGTTCTTTTTATTATATGTAATAGTGGGGAATATTAAAATATATATTTATTTTGAAACATGTAAAAAATTGATCCCTGGTTTATACCTACCTATAGGTATTGTATTTCAGAGAAATGCTTCATTAGCAGTGGCGCGTGCGCCAAAATGGTGTCACGTGACCATTTGTTATTACATACTCCATCATACGTAAGCATTTTCTAGTACTTAAATATTTTCAAGTTTTTGTTATAGGTGCGTGTATTTATTTAGGAGTTAGAAGGGAAAAATAAACGTCATATTCAAACGACGGGAAGTTTGCTCGTCTCGCTATGAATCAGTCTTGTCTCCTCGGACGTGCCCTTTTGTACACGATTTCGTGTGCCCTTTTTCCAGAGTCTGCCGACAATGGATCTTTTATTGAAGTTCGTTCAGGAGCGATCACAATGTGTAGGAAGTAATAATTCAAGGCTTTCGGCGACTACTGACAAAATGCAGCAGCATAAAAAGTCGATCCAATTTGTTTTTGTTAAACGCCGATTATGATTGTCTGATGATGATATATGTATAGATACCTACATATAATCGCACGGTCATTTTAGAATTTTATTTATAAAAAAACTGATGTATTACACCCAGAAATGGTGCTTAAAAAAATCTTGGATATGCGGATGTAACAACGAAGGATGGATGTGATACGAAAAAACCTAATCTGTTTCTCAATTTTGTATTAAAAAGGTAACATCATCTCAGTTGAATTAAGTATGCAAATATATACTTTTTTCAGATATCCATAATGAGATGTAATCTTACATTTTGAAAAATATATGTTATAAAATATTTATCTTTTGTGTTTTTGCAAAATAGTAAACCTTCCATTCGCCAAATTTAATTTAACATGAAAACACGTTTATTATTGAAATGTCCTTGTTTTCTGCTACATTGTGTACTTTTTTGAGACATAAAAGTCGAATGAAATATATGCGTCATTATGAATTTCCTTGGAACCGGATGTGCGGCGTTTCGAAGAAACATTCCTATGTTTACAATGACGACAGGGAGGTGCGGGGGGCGGATAGGCGATAATATAATAAATAAATACGTGAAAAAATCATAATACCGGTAGCCCCCAAAAAAACTTCGAATAAAGTTAATACCCCTCATAATTTAGTATATACAAAAATATTTTACGGTCATTCCGGAGATTTGACCTTACGCGTCTTTTGTTGTACGCTTTTTTTCCCGAATGTATTCAATTTCTTTTTATCCGTTCAACCAATTTGAAATCGTCCATTGAATTAAAAAAAATATATTAACAATTTGCTCGTATTATATAAAAGACATAAATATTCAGAAAAATCATCGTGTTGTTTGATTGATCCCGAACTCCTGGTGTAAAATGGAAAACACAATTTAAATTAATCGTTCATTTGTTTCACATTTGGATTTGAATAAGCGGTTGCATTGTTTGGATGTTACAAATGTAAATTTATCGTTATAACATCATTGCACAATTTAATTTTGAATTTTGAGTGTATGCAAAATGAAAATCCATCTCGATAACACTTGATCCTATTATTGGCGTTAAATTTAACCTTTGAAACAATTACCGGAACATTCATTGTCAATAGTCAAAGGTTAAATTCAATTCACCAATAGAAATCGCCAAAACAAGGATAAGTGGCTAAGCTACTCACAATCAATCAATCAAGTTAAATATACATTATTTTATTAGATTTTTTTATATACTATGGACGACAGGGATTGTATTAATCTCCCTGTCATGTCATCTGGAATAAAAATATTTTTATTAGTGTTGATTTTCAAGCATTTGATATCAGAGCCTGTTTTTGAAGAACCACGCGCCTTCAAATCGTTGCTCCAATCTTTCTCAACATCTCTTGTTCCTCGAGTGCAATCCTTCAGTGCATTCGGGGGTGCATCGATTCACTGGTGTGCTCGTATTAAGACCTCTCACAAAAGAGAGCGTGGACGCGGAGATTAGCGACGAAGTGCACCCCTCCAGTGGCGTGCAAGTATCGTGTTACAATTTCATTAGTAATTCATTATATGGTTTTGCAAACTGAAAGGGACTTTAATACCGATAATATTGTCGGGGGAGAAACTGCATTAGAAACAAATCAATGCGCAAAACTCCCCAGAGGCGAACCACCCACTTCGTCACCCCCTTTGATACGCTGTTCGCCAAAGGGGCTGATGCGCCACTGTTGTCCATGGCCCAGTGCTAATTGAATACGTCCCTCACGGTTGAATATTGCAGAAGCGGGGTGTTTGAGGTTGAAAGATTGGCAAATTTATCATTTCTTTGATAAATATAGGTAGACGAGGTAGTCCCTACATTTAAAAGGGACTCGTATATAAAGTCCTAATTTATTGATCGAGATTTATCGGCGGACGCGTTTGCGGCGTCTTTGTGGAAAATTCAGTTGAAAAATTGAATTTACTCCGGTTGAATTTGATTAGAGGCGCCCTTTTTGATTTGCGGCGCCAATTTCGCGCCGATAAAGCAGAAAACAAGTCGGTGGCGAAGAAGAATTCGGCTGGAAAAAAAACGCAAATTCGCCGTAAGTAGACGAATAGAGCAATCTAATCAAGGATTCTTGTGGTTAACCACTTTAATCTATATGTATTCAATTTCGCGATTTTAAAATCGGTTTTTCGCCAACGTAGGTACTCGTATACGTAAAATGCAAATTAAAATGAACTTTTCTTTAACGAATAGACGTGTGCGATTAACCTTTTCGTCGCTCGGTATGTTGTCGGTTTACACTCGTCTGGCATTCATTCACTCATCGAGGCAGTATGAATATTAGTTTTCCAGACTCTATTCATGGCGCGAAATGAGACTTTCCCTCGTTATTTGCGTATACAGGACGTTTCGGCGAAACACAAAGCCGCACAATATACAGAGTGGTCAAACAAAAGGTTCAAAAACTAAAAATAAAAAAGTATTATTTAAAAATCTACATACATAATACATATTATGTAGGTAAAGATAAGATTTATGTAATTTAAACATAATATCACATTTAGTTTAAATATAACCAATATTTTATAGTTTGCATCACAGATGCTCGAGATGCTGCTTGAAAGAGTAGGTACATACATATATGTATAATAAAATGAGGTTTTGAACCTTCCCGCCACCCCCTTTATAGTCAAGTGCGCACAGTTTCTGCTTCCGTGAACGCAAAGTGTGGTCGACGGTGGCGCCATCTGGTGGCGAGCGGTCGTCCTGAAGTACTTTTGCGCAAATGTTTGCCAACCACCAATTGCGCCATGTGTTGAAATGCGTGCGCTTTTCGCGTACCATTGTCAAAAGCCCTTGAATTGAATTCCTAGGCCGAAGGGATGAATTTCATTATTCGTTGGATTTTTACAATCCTTTATAAAAATCCCTACACTGGCTACCTAAACTGTCTTTGATGATGAAATTATTTCAGATTTCTAGAAGAAATTAAACGAAGAATGAAACTAGGATGGAGCGCTTTTACAAGAATGAACATAGTTTTTAAATCCAACATCCCGCTATGCTTAAAAAAGAAGGCATACGACCAATGCCAGTTATGACGTATGGATGTGAAACGTAGATACTGAATTTAAGAATGTTACGTAAGATCCAGTGCACACAGAGAAGCATGGAAAGATGTATGCTCGGTATAACAAGAAAAAATCGTAAAGGCGGCGACTGACTTGTAACATTTTTAGTGTAATGTAACACGATACAACTCGAGCATATTTTATTGATACGATACAGAATTTATCCCAAAATAAATAATGTATTTGAGATATTGTAGAGATCTCTGGATAGTTATGAATAGGTTACCCAGGACAATTGGTGAATTTGACTGAATGTACAGAAGAAACAACAAAACGAAAGATGGAACTAGGATGGAGCGCTTTTAGAAGAATGCACACAGTTTTTAAATTCAACATCCCGCTATGCTTAAAAAAGAAGGCATACGACCAATGCGTACTGACAGTTATGACGAATAGATGTGAAACGTGGATGTCGACTTCAAGAATGA
The DNA here is from genome assembly GCA_022651745.1 of Parapsyche elsis. Lineage (NCBI taxonomy): Eukaryota > Metazoa > Arthropoda > Insecta > Trichoptera > Hydropsychidae > Parapsyche > Parapsyche elsis. The sequence goes on along the minus strand of JAGVSN010000003.1, from coordinate 6,761,619 downwards.
TCCAGTGCACACAGAAAAGTACGGAAAGACGTAAGCTTGGCATAACAAGAAGAGACCGTAAGAGGGATACACGGGTAAGAAGCATGACCAAAGTGGCAGACATAGCGTGTGAAAAAGTTGAAGTGGCATTGGACTGGACACTGAGAGAAGAATGGATGGCAGATGGACGCGAGAAATACCGGTATGGTATCCGAGAGGATGTGAGCAAGGACAAGAGACCGAGTGGACGATGGGCTGATGAATTGAGAAGAATGTGTGGCGTCGAGTGGATCCAAATTGCTCAAGACAGACACAAATGCAAAACGATTGTAGAGGCTTCCTTCCAGCAGTGGGTGGTGAACGGCTGAAAATGACGATGACGATGATTTATTTTCACCAACTTATAAATGGTATTGTTAGAAACGTTAGCTCAAATAGTAACATAACCGTACCTACCTAAACTAGTGTAACCCAACCAAAATTTCCAATTTCCCATCAACTTAACTAGATTTAACTAACTTAACTAACTTCCAACTAGATTTTTACTTTATCCTAATCGGATAAAGTACATATTGTGATCGTGCGAAAATTCGACCTTGAGATTTTGACTGATTTGTATCAGGTATCATCCCCTTATTACGTCTTCATGATGTCTGGAAAATGTCTGTATGTCTGTGTACTTAAAATCGCTAATAACTCAAAAACCGTTTATCCTATTAGACTGAAACTTCACATTTTTTTAGATTCTAATTAAAATTCGAATATGATAGGTAGGTAATGACATTTTTATTGAACACTTGGCGCACATTCCGAGTACAGACCTTTTGTGCAACGTCTTTGTCGTCGACAATGGGCATTTTTTTAATAACCCGAGTCAAGTGGGTCGTTTCCACCCCTGCCCTGCGGCAGATGGCCGTAGCTGCAACGCGACGGGCAGCGAGCAGCGCCTACGAAGATAGGCGTATCGCACCCGCCCACGTTTTTCCAACTCGCGGTTTATCGGCGTTTGCGGCCTCGTAAGCTGCAAACAACAACCGCCCAATAATGGGTCTTTCGAGTGGTGGGCGAACGGGGCTTGAAAAGGCAATAAAGTTCGCAGCGGGCCGTCGGATATTGAGCCAAACCCCCCACCACCCCACCTCCCCCAAGCCCACTCGTCTCGCCGTTTAATGTTATCGGCATCGATATAATTGCACGCGATTGCGCATTTGAATTGCAATCGAACCCTAAACCAGTTTGAGTATCACGATTATGCCATCAATCAAACTACACCGTTTTATCTTTAACTTCGATGAATTGATAATATTAACAAATAAACAAAACAATAACGATATTACTAGTTCGATTTTTACTTGCATTTATTTTATAGCTAGCTGAATTGCCCGGCGTTGCTCGGCCTGGTGAATTCAAATAATAAAACAAATGAATATCGAAATAAACATTTATTCTCCAGTAGGTACATACAAAAATTGATTAAAAAAATTGTACGGGGGCCCCTTGACCGCGGACTCCGACCCCTTCCGAAACCCACCTACGGTCTGACTTGGGGTATCATGAGATAGTATACCAAGTTTGGCGGTTCTAAGTTGAAAACTGTAGATTTGCATAGCGGAATCACAAACAAACAAACAAACATTGAATTTTATATACATACATACATAGTAAAAGATATTGATCCTCAACTAGCCAATTTGCCCGTTACGTGGCGGTGGATTCTACCCCCCCCCCCCGACCTCCACCCGTGAGCGCTGGTTTGTACGATAACAGTGCAGTTCATAGTTCGTTTGACAATACGTGAAACAATTGTACGCGTTGTCGACTTTAACCAGCTTTGACAGATTGTTTGCTTGTAGCGTGTTGCCGACACAACGCTAAAAAAAAATTTGTTTGTTATGCTAGCGTGCAGCAACCCGGTCAGGCGTGTGAGCTAATGCTTACTATCATAAACAATATTTTTTATTGTCCTTGCAGATCATTCGGCAGTCCTAAACAGTCTCATCTAAAATTTTCAAACGCAAATTTTTCATATTATTCGTTTATTTATGGAACATGTTACTTTTGCCAAAATTATGTACATCGACATTTTCTTCCAGATTTTCCTCCTACCCCGGCCTATACTATTATCTTAATTTTAATATATGGATTTAAATTAATTACAGCAAACTATTTTGTTATCTATCATATTTTTTTTTCTTATATTCTGTGCCTGTTACCTTTTTAAGAATCGTTATGTTAAATCTTTGTTTAATGAATTTTGCACGCAAAACGTAGTCACAACAGATAACCATATTGTAGAGATAGTTGATAGTTATTTATACCTAGGACAATTGGTGAACATAATGTAAATAAGAAGAAATAAATCGAAGAATGAAACTTGAATGGAGCGCTTTTGCAAGAATGAACATGGTTTTTAAATCCAACATCCCGCTATGCTTAAAAATGAAGGCATACGACCAATGCCTACTGCCAGCTGTGACGTATGGATGTGAAATGTGGATTCTGAATTCAAGAACGTTACGTAAGATCCAGTGCACAAGTGTACGTAAGATCCAGTGCACAATCCAAGCATGGAAATACGTATGCTTGGTATAACAAGAAAATATCGTAAGAGGAATACATGGGTAAGAAGGATGACAGATATAACAAAACGTATGAAAAAGCCGAGTGGCAGTGGGTTAGACACATGGGGAGAAGAATGGATAGCAGATGAACGCGAGAAATACTGAAATGGTATCCGAGAGGATGTGAAAGAAAGCAAGGTAGACCAAGTGAATGATGGGCGGATGAATTGAGAAGAATGTGTGGAGTCAAGTGGATGCAGATTGCTCAAGACCGACAGGAATAGAAGAGGATTGGAGAGGTCTTCATCCAACAGATCTTGCATACATACATACATACATACTTCAGTATATATTTTTGGACACATGTTTCTGTTGATCAATGCAAATTATTTATGAATAAATAGCAGTTTTACTTTGATCACACTTTGTGTATTACATTTTCCCTCGAGATTATTATATCGAGGTTAGCGTTTATATTCTCGAGTATCGCTTCGCCGATCCAGTTATCCGCTACGCATTCCTCTCGTTTTCTTTAATTTTCTGTTAACCAAACTTACACACACACACCCAGATCATACATACAAACACAAAGACGTACACAAAATATATATTTATATGTATAATAATATATATACATAGTGCAGCGGGAGATGCGCGGCGCGTCTGGGCCGCGCTCGTAAGCCGCTTAGCAATGAGCGAGCGCTGCGCAACGATACTAGCATTTACGGCTGAGGAACGGCGATTTTCTTTCCAGAGGAAAACTCTACGCTCATACAAAATACTGCAAAGTTTGGTCGAAATAAAAGCGTCAATCTGCGATACTATTAGCATTTCTATATTATATTTCAGCATACTATTAGATACACCTATTCCTATAAGGTATTCTTAGTATTGGTGAGTGTAAATAGTAAATTGTGAGTGTTAAGGTATGTAAAAAGTTTAACTAATGTTGAAAAACGGCAAATAATTAGTCTTCCCGCAGATGAATATGATGACGATCGATCTAAAGGCCTCACAGACCGGAGCGGATTATTATTCGCGAGGGGATAAATACGCTCGATGGTATGTGGTGGGGGATTGTAATATAATAATAGCCCTATTCCGTCTGTGTATCTGTGTGTCTGTCTGCTGATAACGCTCGCCGAGATAAATAATTAAAAAAAAACCAGAACGTCGCGTGAGTGGGATTTGAACCCGAGATCACCAGTTCGGGTCAGTGAGCGCTTACGCTGTGATCCCAAACTACATAGATAATAACGGGCCTGCTTCAATTTGACAATATAATATCTTAATAGGTTCGCGACTTTGGTAAATTGTTACGTGTTGTATTATAACGCGCCATCTATGCAACAACTATAAAACCTATCAAATACACATATACTCACCACACAAACATTCGTTGATATTCAACGGGCTTACACCAGTTGTAATATAATGTGCAACACATTGTGTTACAACCACATCACCATACTATTAGATACACCTATTTCTATATTCTTAGTATTGGTGAGTGAAATAGTCAATTGTGGGTGAATAGATGAGTGTTAAGAAGGTATGTACAAAGTTTGACTAATGTTGAAAATCCGCAAATGAATAGTCTTCACCCAGGTGAATATGATGACGATCGACCTAAAGGCCTCACAGACCGGAGCGGATTATTATTCGCAAGCGGATAAATACGCTCGGTGGTATGTGGTGGGGATTGTAATATAATGTGCAACACATTGTGTTACAACCACATCACCATACTATTAGATACACCTATTTCTATAGAGTATTCTTAGTATTGGTGAGTGTAATAGTCAATTGTGAGTGAACAGATGAGTGTTAAGGTATATACAAAGTTTAACTAATATTGAAAAACGGCAAATAAATAGTCTTCCCGCAGTTGAATATGATGATGATCGACCTAAAGGCCTCACAAACCAGAGCGGATTATTATTCGCGAGCGGATAAATACGCTCGGTGGTATGTGGTGGGGATTGTAATACAATGTGCAACACGTTGTGTTACAACCCCCACTATACTATTAAGGACACCTATTTCTGTAGAGCGTATTTACCCGCTCGCGAATAATAATTCGCTCCGGTATGTCAGGCCCTTAAATCACAGTAGATGTCGTTGTGAGGGCTGACCACCGAGCGTATTTTTACACCCACACACACATCTTCTGACGAAATCCTAAATTAAAATCCAAAATTTCTATGGTTTTGTATGGCGTCGATACACCACACTTGCAACACTCCACAAAACGTCACAATTCATAGTAACGTTACAATTCATAGTACCTGATATTTTCTTTAGACTTGGTTGCAATTTTCAAAATAGGCGTCAAAACAACGATGTCGAAATAAGTTAAGGATGAGGGGTATATCTAGCTAAATAAACATACATATATATTTTGTGCGTGGAAAACTGTATGGCTGGCATGCTACCATCCTAGCATTTCCCTGAGGGCCATGCGCTCTTGAAGCACAAGAAAACCTGCGCAACCAACATCGTCCCTACATATTCTAAGCTCACCTACAATACACATAAGAGACGATGACCGGGTAGATACATACATAGATGTGTACCGCCAGATATCATTACGCTATCATAGCAAACGTGTGCACTATTGTCGGTGCTACACCGTAAAAAGAAACCGCGGTGGCTCGAATCCGAAACCAACACGCAACAATCGCACATTATTCTATCGAACGTCTTCCTCAAATTATTATGTATGTTTTACATTTACAAATAAAAAAAATTGGGGTCTCGTCGGACCGATGTGTATAAATAATAATTGATTTTTCTCCTCCGAAGGGGATGTACTATCTGATCCTGGGGCGAGGGTTCGACTCCCGAGAGACGTTCGCCTATTTAAGGGCATTTAGTTCTACATTTATTATTTACTAGCATCCGATCTGACGGGCTCCCCCGCGTAATGTGAAACCGCAAACTAAAAGGTTATTTATATGCGTATATACATATGTACATACATATGTGTGTGTGTGCTTTTATGCGGCTGTATGCAATGTATAAAGAAAAGACAAGTCGAACTGCTTGTACACAAAAACAGAAATAGCATATAGTAGGTACACGAGTTATGAAGCGAGCTATTGCTTTATATAAATAACTTGTGTTCAATCGAGTTAAGGAAAATATTTTCTTTAAGTCTTATTATCATTTGTTTGGTTGGTAATATTGTGACTATTGGCATTCTAGTGGTTATTTATTTCAATGAAACACAATTCACAGCTGTTGGCTACGTTCTAGCGTCAATTTTAACCCTTTAAAACAAACAGCTCAATTTTTTTTTAACAACTCTACATTACACAATTTAATTTCAAGGTGATGAGTAAGTATGTATCTACCTACCTATTACTTATTTAGTTGAAAGTTTATGATAGGATATTTTGTGAATCCTACCGTGATTATGATGATGCCTACTTAAATATTAAAACAATTCACAGCTGAAGAGCTTATTGTAGATACGACGTTTCTCCATAGCGTTGAGGAAGTTCGCTACGGTTAAAAAAAATGTTTTTTTTTTTTTATTTTACATAAGAGTGTCTAGTGTGCAGGGAATCCAAACAAATAGCGGTGTTGTATTACGGGGGCAACAGTCAGACGAATCCAACTTGAGGGGTTTCTCGTTTGCGTAACAGGACCTGGCTGAAGGGTGAGGGGACTTGAGGGGTGGTGGTCGTCAGATTTACCATCGATTGACGCCGTACGATGACCCAATTACCCATGGCTTGATTGCGGCATGTCCTTGCCGATCGAATTCCTATCCGGTCATGTTTCAAGGTCGACAAATGATCAGTTTGGCGAATTTCGTCGAGTACGAATTCGATGTGTGTGTGTGAGGTTTATTCGCAGGTTGTTAAAATGAAACGTCCATGTTCAGTTTTCCATAAATTTATTTAAATCTTTTTTTTGTTTGCACAAATTTTACACATAATTGATTCGATCCATCATAATAATTAATATTTATAATCAAATATATTTATGCCAACACTAGTTTATTTTATCACCTATTAAAAATTATATACAAATGACTCATTTCATTTTGCAGTTAGAATATTTGCAATTAAAAAAAATCGCATAATTACAAAATGAAAACGAAAAACACATTCAGACGAAATGATTCAGTTTGACTTTTATTTTTTTTTTTTTTCCAAATTTTAAGTAAAGCTAAAAATCGTCGTTCTTTTTGTACTAAGAAATTATTTTTTTATTCGACATACATAATATTATAATGATAGGTTTTTTTTTTTCATCAAATTCATACCTCGATTTGAACAATCTCATAATTATACATATCTATTAATAAAAAAAATACAAACGTACACATAATATGTGAGATTTAAAATACGTGATATGCTTCAATTTTTTGATATATATTTTTTTAACTTTTGATACTTTACAATTATACAAAAAAAGGTACATTTTAAATATAATACAAATCGATAGGAAAATGCCAAGCAGTGGCATCAATTTAAAAATAGGTAACATGGAGTGGTGAAAAGATTTATAAAATAATTTTCGTTGTGTAAAAAATATTTTCCTTTAAATCATTGCGCATATTTCACTGAATTTTAGCATTTCATTAACATAAGATTTTTTTAAAATATAATTTAAATTTTTATTTATACATTGTAAATAAAATCTGATTTATACAATTCACAAATAACATTAAGTAGGTATACAATGTCTCCTTGATTTACATTCGTTTTGAATTTAGGCCATCGTCTTTTGTAAAAGTTTTATAAATTTCATCATTTACGCATTGATTGAAAAAAAAAATTACAAGACATAATAAACGAAACCCTTTCAAATCGTTAAATCGGTTTAAAAAATATATCAAATAGGAATCTCGCATTTGCAAGTGCCTACAAAGGGATCGGTTGAATTCACTCGATAAAATTTCGTTAAATACGTAAATATAATACTAGAGCATAAAAAATATGAAATCCAAATGAGTAAGTAATACAGAAACATTTATCACAAATTTTTCTATGATTAATACGGAACAATCAAAAAATTTAATTGAAATCTTACAATATCCGCACTTCGGCGTAAGAGTTATACAAATTTCTCTATACAATTTGAATTCCGAAAATGGGGAATCCTGAGCATCAGCTCACACGCACACACACACACACTATTGAAAATCAATCGCGCACAGGCAGTGATGTTCAAAATGTCAATGCACACTAAAATAAATTGTCACTACACCATATTGATACCGTACTTTTCAGGTGCCGCACCCAAACTTGCGAAATACTCCCCGCCCGACGACGAGTTCCCAAAGTTCCCGCTGACGTGATGATGATGATGAGGCGGCTCCAGAAGACCAGCTCCACTAGAATGAGGTGGGTAAAACGGCGAAGGAGGTGGTGGACTACAACTTCCCGGAAAACCACCCTGATGTCCACCGTAAAGTTGATTCGAAGTGCCACTCGAGCTGAGGTTGTGCGCATGAGGCGCGTTCATCGCACCGTTGAAATAGTCCATCTGCAATAGCAATAAAATACTCAAATCAATATTGTTTTCATTAAAATGGTACAAAAGCACTTTAAAGAGGAAAATTTACCTGCGAGTGATAGTAAGGTGAATTGTAAGCGGTTTGCGCGTAAGAAGCAGAGTGGTGATGCGCCCCAGTTGCTCCGTAAGCGCCTTTCATGTAATCCGGCCCTCCCGACCAATGAAATCCGTTATAGGCATCTGGGTGATAGCTCGACCCAAGTCCAGAGCCCAAACTTTGAGGAGTCACAGGCGGTGAAGGTGTCGTCATAATACTGGAGGTAGATCCGAGTGGTGTTAAATTTCCAGTGACTCTTCCTACGGGTGAAGAAAAGTGTTCTTTGCCCAAATGGTTGCCGAGGTAGTTTTTATCAGTACCGCCACCGTATCCTTCGTTCTTGAGGTAGAGATCGACATTTTTAGAGCCTAATGAAGAGTAGGGATCATGCTTCGCTGACGATGTCGAATATCCGAGGTTTGTCGCTGTTAAATTTCCACTATCGCCGCTCGAGGACGACGAGTCTTTACCGCCTGAGATGAGACGGTTGTTCGCCTCCGTCGACGCGCCATTCGTCTGGTAGTGGAGAGCTAGTGCTGAATTTTTGGTATTCGTCGAATTTTCGTACGACGCCAGTGCAGATTCCTTCTTGCATATGACGTTTATAGGTGGACTGACCGACGTTGAAGGTGTCATCGGCAGATTAGGTGATGATGTGTGGTTCAATGTTGGTATTGTCGACAGGGACGACGATTGTTGACTTTGGATCGAACTATTGTTGAGCGATTGCGCGTTCGACCCTTGGCCGGACTTTGCTATACTCGTCTTGGACGCGTTGTTGTTGCCGCTGCCGGATGACGTCAATTGATTCGAAGTCGTTTTGGTGTTCGACGATGAGGTGTGGTGTCTCCCCGACGAGGTGGACGAGTTCTTCGACGATATCTGATTGTTGGCCGTCTGCTGCTGCAGCTGCTGTCTGCATTTCGCCCGTCTGTTTTTAAACCACACCTGAAAACAAACGTTGAGTTTTAAAATCGTATTAAATTAGCACGTATAATATTTAATGTTCGTAGTACACGTTGTATGTCATTGAAAGATCGATTCAAATAAAAGCCGTATTCGCGTAGGTGGCTTACGGAAGTAAGTACGGAAGGCTCCCGCACACCGCTGCGAACAGGTATGAAAATGGATAGGAAAATCTCAAGGGTGGTATGGTGGGAGTTGTATCGCATAGTCGCGATTTATTCAGTTAATACGCCAAACAGAGCGCGTGACAGCAAAGTTGGCTTTAACCGCTAAATATTCAGGCATAACCACGTGGTGAAAACTTTAGTTTGCCTTGAAACGAGCGTAGGGGGTGGCGGGGGCGATTGTATATTTGTTAGCTGTTATAATAGATATATTACGTAAAGTAGTGCAAAAACAATTGATTGTATTAATAGAATTGAAACAAATTCGCAATAAATAAAGTTAGATGCGCGTGTGTGGCATTATTGAGATAATAGAATAACTGAATACGCGTCTACACCAAGAAGGATTTTCCGCCGAATTCCGCCGATTTCGATGAAGTTTGTGGAAAAGTTGTATGTAAATATCTCTGACTTGAGAATCGTGAGTGAAATACAAACGTTCCGAATGCGAGGTGACAGATGGTAGTTTGATAGCTTATGTCAAGAGTGACAGAAACCGACGCTTACGCAAGCCGGTAGACTTGCGAAATTCGCTAGGTTTGCCGCGCTAGGTTTTCATATGCGATTTCGTAGCGGTGTGCGGGAGCCTTTACGTTCGGAAACGGAAGTGCTTAGTCGACAATCGACGATGGTATGAAGAATAACATCATTACCGGCGGCGTCGCTATTGAATTATAACTTCAGAGGACGATTTTTAAACTAGAATACCCCCTTTGACTTCCATTATTGGATAATGGAAATGGAGAGATCCAATTGTGCACAAAGGGAGCGTGCTTACTGAAATGTGCCACTAATTTGTCCGATTCAACATGCCCACGGAACATTTGAAATAAAGTCAATTTTTTTTATTTTATTTCATTTAATACATAGCTTACAGTTCATTATAAAATTAATATTTAGCGATTGGTAATCGATGAATTATTATTTTATAACACTCGGTGTCTACAATCTACGCGTTTAAATTGCATATACCTACATAATACGGTTTCTATGTAGATAAGGGGGTGAGCTGTTAGTATCATCGCATCGGAAGTGTTTATACGCGATTCAACCCCACCCACCCTTTCGCTCCAGCCGCTGTAACAAATATAATATGTGCAAATACAATCGAGCCCGCCCCTCCGATTGCGCGGTAATTCAAACACGAAATGTCGTTTTTCGCCTTTTTGCGCCTCAAACAAAACATTAATGGACGCGGCCGCGGCGAAGGGAGAGGGACGCCAGACGAGCGGGAGGAACACCGAGAGGGCCTAATGGAGAGTGCACTCTGCCATGCGAATGATGAGATTTTGGAATTTTAAAATTCCATTACGAGAAATAGAGGGTACGCACGCACGCGTATCAAATCGTCAAACCGAAAATCAAAAGACGAAAATAAATTCAATTAATTCCTTTTATTCGAGCGCAATTTCAGTCCGCGTCCTTTGTTGACAAGTAATACATCGACATGAAAATATGATAATTTCGAACTTTTGGATTAAACGTTGGATCGTAAATCTGCCGTCGAGCAGATCAGCAACTGTGTGCAGACAGCTGTCGCCAGAACATTAGCTGCAATTAATTACGGTCGAAGCGTCGAGACGCAAATTAATATATTAATCCTGGCAATAAATTATTTTAATACCAATTTTGATTTATTTACTGGTCGCAGGAACAACAAGTAGGTAGTGAACGAACTCGAACACCCTCATCCCTCCTACCCACCCTTTCTCACTTAGAAGTTTGTTTTTCACGCCAACAAAAATAAACACCATCGCATCGTACAAGTGCAAAGATTCACAAACTATGCGTGCTTTAAAATTCTAACAAATTCTGTCTTATATTATACATATGTATTTATTTTCGAGGGCTTCAAGTATTCCTCACAAAAAATAATTCTCATAGAAGTAAACTACATACGATACGTAGTGCGAGCGTGTCGTTGCATAATATCAAAATACATGCTGAATACTACTGTAAGTGCAACGAATCGACCTCACGGTCAATTACAGTAAGTAGGAGCATATTCTTGTCAGTATAAATTATACGCAAACGTGGAAAGGGAGTATCGCCATTGGCGGCAAGTAAGTTGTTACTGAAGAATATCACAGTAACTGGCGTTGAAATTTGATTTATTGCCGATTTATTCTATAGGGGAGGGGTGTGCAAATCTCACACGCACACACACACTCGCTCCCTCATTGTTACACCGATGTAATTTATTTATTATTTATTTATTCAACGACGACAACGCCCTTTTACCGGCTGGGCGGCTGCGTGCCGCCGAATTACCGTAATTGATTTTTGCGATTTGTATTTGTACATATAATGAACGGGGGGTTTACCGTGCCCAAAATCACAGTTACGAAAAAAATTACTTAAATTAAAACTTTACCTAAGTCCACCATAGTAGACGATTAACCTTTTCAAATACCAAACTAATATTACACATTCGTGTGTGCAAAATTATTTCCAATGAAAGTCGCGCGCGAAAGCGTTGGTATGGCTCAGATGTTAAAGTCGTGTTTTTTCCTCGTATTCGTATACATAGAGTGGTGTGAAGTTTTTGTTAGGAAATTGGCAGCAACTGTACAAACAAGAAGGGTGGGTGTCGCACCAACCCGAAAAAACAAATACAGCCAACCCATACACATAACACATTAATCAATCATACAATATACCAACATATTGTATTTTTTTTTCTTCGCACTAAAGACGAAAAAAAAAACGTTCGTGCACAAATAAAAAGCTTCTATTCCATTATTCGCGTGTAATGTACTTAAAACTGCAAATGTATAAATTATTGAACCGTACACACACTGTGGGATTTATTTAAGGAAAATAATACTTTATATGTCAAATCGTGTCAAAGATATCAAAGCGAATAAAAATTTAAGTAAAGCTCTATACCAATGGAACCTTTTTCGAGCTAAGAGCCAAATTAGGGAAAACCTTGCAAAGTTTGGGAGCCGCAACATATTATTTTCGGATTATATATTTAAAATGAAATTAACTGTTACTCATTTATGAAATGGATAGCAGTACCTAAGAAGTAAGCTTCGTGATATTTCTTAATGTTGAAAATCGATTTAATGCTTTTTATAGTTATATGTTTGATAGTTATTTATACCTAGGACAATTGGTGAATATGACTGGTTGTAAAGAAGAGGAAATAAAACGAAGAATGAAACTAGGATGCAGTGCTATTGGAAGAATGAACATTGTTTTTAAATCCAACATTCCGCTATGCTTAAAAAAAGGCATACGACCAATACGTACTGCCAGAGGTGAAACGTGGATGCTAAATTCAAGAATGTTAAGCAAGATCCAGTGCACACAGGGAAGCATAGAAAGATGTATGCTCGGTATAACGAGAAGAGATCGTAAGAGGAATACATGGGTAAGAAGCATGACAGATATAACAAAACGTATGAAAAAGCTGAGTTGCAGTGGGCTAGACACATAGGGAGAAGAATGGATGGCAGATGGACGCGAGAAATACTGGAATGGTATCCGAGAGGATGTAAAAGAAAGCAAGGTAGACCGAGTGAACGATGGGCTAATGAATTGAGAAGAATATGTGGAGTCAAGTGGATGCAGATTGCTCAAGACCGACAGGAATAGAAGAGGATTGGAGAGGTCTTCATCCAGCAGTGGATGGTGAACGGCTGAAAATGATGATGATGATGATGGTTATATGTACATAGAAACAGGATCTATTTTGATTTTGTGTAAACTGTGTGTCAACGTATTGTGTTTCGCGCAAAACGTTGGATGACAGCGAAAGATAGTTTTCACACAAAGAGCTGCTTGAGGCTCCGGAGCCGCCGGTTCCCCACCATTAGGTGCTCCATGCTGTAGTAATTTTCGGTATAATTTAATAAATTTAATCCAATATTACGACGCTTGGGTATGAAATATTTCATATTTTCGCACGTTCATCTTCGGAGCGGTTATCTGGCGAGCCAGCGCAATTTTTTGCGCGCAAAGTTGCGAATCACGCGGCGAAAAGGTTAAAAGGGAGCGCACCGCTGCTCGCTGTACGTGCTCGGGAAGCGATCCCGAGGATATACTGGCACATTGTTTGAGTGGCCCATTATTGGGACACGAGTGGCTGTGGCGACGATAGGAAAAGTTAAATTGATACGCCCGAAACGAAATTAGCCCCTCGTGCGGAAGCCGCGGTAATAAAATTATCAAAAAAATTGCATTAGGTACCTGAACTCTCGACTCGGGCAGGTTGATCTTCAGGGCGACCTCTTCCCTCATGAAGATGTCGGGGTATCTAGTTTTTCCGAACAGCGCTTCCAAAACGTCGAGTTGCGCCCTCGTGAAAGTTGTCCTCTCCCTCCTCTGTTTCCTGGGATTCACTCCTAAAATTTGAAAAAAAAAAAATGTTTTCGGTGAGTCCTCCTTACTTGCAGTGGAAAATATAATAAATGTTAACATAATAGAATGCGTATATGAATTATATTACAGTTTGGGAATTGTGTGAGCGTGAACATGTGCGTGAACGTGTTCAAACCCATTCACGCATGCGCGTGCCCATCGCTCGACAGCACAACTAATTTTCTCGGTGACAATGAATTCGGTAAATCATCACACAATATGCATTATACACTTTTTTCAGGGGTCGTCAAACTCTACAAATCCGCAATGAATATTATTTATACACATGCCAACATCGACTTAAATTTATTATACTGATTTGATCAAAAGTTTACCTATACTTTAAGTGGATGAAAAGTAACTATGTAGTATGTATGTAGATTTTTATACCCACTGACTAATCTAAAGTTTATCATTGATAGTTAAGAAATTAAAATTAAGTGAATCTAGGAGAAGTATCTTGTACAGGGGTGTTCTTGAATACAATGGACTGCCAGAAGATCTCAGAAATATAAATAAAATTCATAGATTCCTGGCGGCCTTAAAACGGCACCTCCGTATAAATGCTAATAGATAATTAAGTTTATTTTGTAATTTTAGCTGTTAGTTACTTTTTGTTTGTAATTTGCTTCTTAAACTATATTAAATAAATTTAAAAATAAAAAAAAAACGATGAATGAAACTAGGTTGGGGTGATTTTAGAAAAATGAAAATTGTTTTTAAATCCAATATTCCGCTATCCTTAAAAAAGACGGCATACGACCAATGCGTACTTCCAGTTATGACGCATAGATGTGAAACGTGGATGCCGACTTCGAGAATTATCCAGTGCACACAGTGAAGCATAGAAAGACCTATGTAAGCTTGGTATAACAAGAAGAGATTGTAAGAGGAATACACCGGTAAGAAGTGGCAGATATAGCATGGGAAAAAGTTGAAGTGGTAATGGGCTGGGCACTGAGAGAAGAATTGATGGCAGATGGATGCGAGAAATACTGGAATGATATCCGAGAGGATGTGAAAGAAAACAAGGTAGACCGAGTGGAGGATGAGCTGATGAATTGAGAAGAATGTGTTGAGTCGGGTGGATCCAAATTGCTCAAGACAGACACGAATGAAAAAGGATTGGAGAGGGTTTCATCCAGTAGTGGATGGTGAACGGCTGAAAATGATGATGATGAAATAAATAAAATTAGGTAATAGTTATAACATCCATTGATTATCTAATATGTGTAGACGTATTTCGAATTGCGATGTTTATCGGTCAATGTCGTTCTCTTGGTTTCGGTTAAATCGATACGCGCAATAGCCGCGGTCCTCAGATTGGCCGCATCTGTCCAATCTGCGTTACGGGGGCCCCAGGAGGGGTCCCCGGATTATCCCCGTCCCCGCCCATTGTTTGCGTCTCCGTACCACAGTTTTTTCCATCCCCATTTCCATTGTGTACCCATTGTGCGGCGAGTGTATGTATGCGCGGTTCGGTTACCCAGCGCATTCCGACCGGCTCAAACTCGACACTTTTCAAACTTTCAACGAGCATAATTAGATACATCCATTGTTTAAAACGAAATTATACAATACATAAAATTATCATAAATCGTTCGCCATCACACTATTTGGTTTTTTTTTTAAGGATGTGCTCAAGAAGGCGGCTCGAATTAAGATCGTAAATGATACGGTTCGTATTGTAGATGCGATTGGATGCAGTCCAAGTGTTATGCATGCTCCAATGAAAAGTGACTTTTAAAAATTTTCATTATACATATGTACATATGTAGATGAACTATTTGAGAAACGTCCACACTAGAGACGTGCCCAAATGACATACTACGCACAATAGGCTCGGCGTTGACATTTTTTCTGTAATAAAAACAGTTTCGGTCGACACACAGAAAAGCCTTTCACTGGCAAACTCGGGGCGCGAGTCGTTAATGTCTGTCGCACAATAATAAGTCGGCTCCGATATCAAACCGTGGATCCAAATGGATCAAAAACTAGGCTTAATGATTTTTTTATTGTGTAAAAAAAGCAGGTGTTTAGATAGGACTGTGGCGTAGTAAAAAAGCTCACGGTACCCAACTGCTCTACGTATAGCGATCGTCAAATTTTTTATGCCCTCGTGTGTGTGTGTGTGTGACTTTCTCGTTTTTCACAACACAATAGGTCTAGTCTGGTTGGTCGTTATGTATAAGTATCTTATTTTTCAATTTTGATACGCCCTCTATTTATAACAAAATCTGTATATAAAAGAAACTGACAAATCTTTATGCAAACCCATAACACTTTTGTCATTTACGAACCCGTCATAACAACAATAGTATATTTTATATAAAGATATTTCAAATGTAACTAATATATAAACTCGTACGTGTTTGTTTACTCATTGCGCAATTGGAAAACTCGTTTTCGCTAAAATTTTGACGTAATTTAATTTAAGCGGTAATAAATTGCAATTCAAAACGTCAGATAAAAATTACGTTTTACAAAGGGCTTTTAAATTTATGGTTATACAAATGTGATTTATCATCGCCGATTAAATCGCCAAACACTAATTACAATGCAAAAAGATCGCGTGTATCGCTAATTAAATGCATTCATCGCTTTACAAGCACTGTATTTTAACTTGACGTGTGAACAATAACCGCAAGCTATTGTGTTCCACATTCGATCAAATATAATGAGAATTTACACATATGTAACGAAAAACAAACCAAGCAAATAATCAGCGATGTAGAATAAAATATATATTTTCTAATAAGACTTAAAATGGAATTGTATTCGATCACTCAACCAAGTCAAACCTTAATTTACACGGTAATTAGATTTAGTTATTCTGCCGTGCAAATCAAAAGTGTTCCGATTAGACTGAAATGTAACTCAAAGCTTTTACGATTAATAATTAAACCATTTCAATCTGATACAAAGATTATGGACAAGTAAAGAATAATATTTAGGCTAAGCGAATCATGACGTGGTGAGGAATCCACTGCCCATGAATTAAACTTGATTTGCCGTTTTTTTACGACAACATTATACATGTTATAAACAGGTTTACGAAGTAATTGTAATATAAGTTAAAGAAGAAGTACCTATGTATTGCTACGTTTGTACGAGCGTAGATGGAATGCTTTAGAATAATCGTTCGCGATAGTATTTAAAGGCAGTTCCATTACTCTGTTATCAGAGTGTGTCTCTGCGTTTGTGATTATTGCCATATTGAAGAATGATGAAGCGAATAATTCCGGCAAAAATATAAGTTGCTTAACTTTTAACTAGTTACATAGGTACTAACCAAGTGGATTATACTCCATATTAGGTATATCATTCACGATCACCTACAAATTATAGCTAATAAAAATGTTATGGGCATAATTTAGTTGGTAAGTACCTACTTTCTAATACTTTGATTGAGTTTGAGTTAATCGAGATCGTTTCGTTGCATTTGTGAGCAACTAACGACTAACGACCAACGGATGTGAGATGCATTGAACGTTATTTCGTAGCCCCTCCTCCACTTATGGGACCGCCTATATAGGCGGAGCGTAACTATGTGACGTCTACGTATTTTATGGCGTCACGAAACGACGATTATTCAACTGTCGCCTTCGTTACAAGCGCACATACATCACCATACACGAGACCATAACCGATAACGAAGCGAGTGCTTATTTATGTTTACGCCACGTGCTCGGTGGGAGTCGCCGCTTCTCAATCTGTGAGAAAATCAAAATGAAAATCACATTTTTGGAACGGTCACAATACATCGGGGAAAATCAAAAATTGAACGCACATCTTCGTGTTTGTTCACAAAAATTCAACAGTTAGCATAGGAAACGAATCAGTTGAGCGAACATTCATCAAACGTAATACATGGGTACGTAATAGGAGACCACAAAAATTAGAAATTCATATAAATTGCAGGAGTATTTAGTATGTATCTAATACCTATGTACATATCACGTCCTAAGAGCACAATGATGAAACGTTACGAATGCAACTTTGTTCCTATTTAATTATTCTATCGGGGCAGTCAAGTGGTAGGTACATCCTAAGGTCACGATTTTTTTGGCATCACAAAGTACCTACAAAGTTTCACTAATATTCTCGAAGCACACACTGTTTACATGCAATTTGAAAATATTACCCGTGTAAATTCTATAACAATGAAATAGCATCTAAAAATTTAAAGTGAAATATGTACAATCACCATTTTCATATAAATTTCCCCTGATTTATGATGATAACTTCAAACTGCTGCAATGAACAATTTACTATTTTGAACATGTCATCTTTGTGTTATGAGGATGAAGTTAGCCCTATTCTATGGGTGTTGTATAGCCCTATATATGTATAGGTTATATAGGGCTATATTCTATATGTTATATAGCCCTATTCTATGAGTGTTAAAGTGACCTTTTTGATATCAAGCGTTGTCTCTTTAACTTTAGTAAAAATTATTTACGTAATATACTATAGGTTCTATTAAAAATTACATCAAAATACCTCCATTTATTCACTATTTGCCTTCCGAGTGTCCTCGGTTCATTTAAAAACGTTTAATAGTTTAAAAGGTAGGTATAGTTATTAATATGTGTACGAACGCATCATCGTCGGTAGGTAGGTATAATAAAATGGAATATTCTACCTATATACGATAATATAAAGTAGACATATAAATGTGAAATAATTTAGGGTGAACCCCCCCCCCCCCTCCAAAAAAAAAGTAATTTATGTATCGCTCGCACACCGGGGTGGATAATAAAAAACGGTTTTGCTTCGTCGCGTTTCCCCCAATCCCTTTCTCCTGCCAACCGAGAGAAGATTCACGTGAGGGAAAATGGCGAAAAAAGTGAACAGGACTGATTTGCAACGGGCGTGCGGTACCTACTAACGACAAGAGAAGTTGCAACCTAAGGGAGAAACGAAGGAGGGGCTGAGGGTTGGAGGTAAAAAGGAAAAATGACGGCAGAGTGGCGGAAGATAAATGCTTGTTCAGCTATGGTTAGGGGTCGAGGATGTTTGCCTACGGGGGAGGTTTCGCTATGCTCCTATAAGCACCGGATGGGGGAGGAAGAAGGCTAATTGAAGAGAAAGAATATCTCTTATTTCATCGCCGAAATATCGGGAAATACAGCGTGAAAATTGCCATTCCTATCGATTCGACGAACCTTGAAAGTACAAGCCGGCGCGGCGCACGCGAAATTAAATTGTTTATACATATATTGAATTTATCGAATCGACCTTTCGAGGTGGTCAGTATTTATTACAACAACGTATACCCATTACGCTAACTCTGACACGAGGATTTCAGGATTGTATTGCGCCGAGTCGATGATTTATTTTACGGTCTGCACCCGGATTAGACGCGAATAAATTAACTATGAAAGCGTTTCGAGAAACGTCAGTTGTCGCCAACGCGTGTTCATTTAATGCAAATGCTAAAAATACACACGCTATGCACAATAATCAACAACTGAAGATCTAAATATGTCACGTTGCCATTTACGTTACTGTCTGGTACCTACATATGTATGTAGGTACATAATTCAAATCACAGTGTAGCGTAAGCCAAAAGTTGAGCATCTCTGACGGTGAGAACAATTAAAATAAAATGACGGTTTCATTGACGACAAAATGGCGTTAAACTCGTTATAGTAATTTCTATGAACGAATTGTCAAAATGGGGGTTGATTTTCCAGGGGTGGACCACGACGCCAGGTGTACGCGCACGTCAAACTCCACCCATAGCACTGCCAGATGCGCAACCCTTACTACGATTATTATTACTATTGAATAAATTATCGCCGATAATAAGCCAGCCGCCCCTGGTGAGGGTATCGTCGGCGTCCATTGACGGCTTATCGCTTCATATCATATTTGACGTTTCACTACATTTCCCTACTATGATTTGTGCCCAATACTATGACAGTGACCCATCAATATACTATATCATAAAATTCATTATAACGATCAAGTTAAGACCTTTACCTATTACATGGGTGAGGTCAAAACTACGGCTTGGTTGTTGAGATGGTCCCGTACAAAATTGGAACCCCTTATTTATTCCCTTATGTAAACTATGTATTTATACATCATCATAATTTACAACCGTTCACCATCCAATGCTAGATGAAGGCCTCTCCAATCCTCTTCCATTCATGTCTGTCTTGAGCAATCTGCATCCACATGACTACACACATTCTTCTCAATTCATCAGCCCGTCGTTCACTCGGTCTATCTTGCTTTCTTTCACATCCTCTCGGATACTATTCCAGTATTTCTCGCGTCCATCTGCCATCCATTCTTCTCGCTGTGTGTCCAGCCCATTGCCACTTCAACTTTTTCACGCGTACCTACTGCTATACATATCTGCCACTTTGGTCATACTTCTTACCCATGTATTTCTTTTGCGATCTCTTCTTGTTTTACCAATTACACATCTTTTCACGCTTCTCTTTGTGCACTGGATCTTACGTAGCATTCTTGAATTTAGCATTTAAAACTACATATGCACCTACATACACCCAATTAAGTGTTAGTCAAAAAGTGAAGAGACAACGTTTGATATCTATGTATGTACATTGTCTTATTCACTGTCACTATTTTTGCACAACGGTGAGTACCTACCGAGTACCTCTAATCGGATTCAACCCAGCGTGACGTCACCGCAGAAATCGAATAGCCATTTGCATCCACGTGACCGACGCGTGGCCTCTCTCAAGAACGGTAACAATGCAAAAGGCCCGAGGCGAGGATGCACCACCCTCTCTGCCTCGTCCGTAATTGAATCGTCAATATGTAAAACAAATAAACACGTTGCGGGAGGGCTGAAGAGTGTTTGGATAGGGTGTGCCGGGATAACACTAGCGCGTCCGTCGGGTGTTAAGAGTACGATAATGTGTCAATACACACAGATACGTGTCTGTGTATTGGCGATCTACGATGTCAAAAAAATATTCAACGACCTTGGCAGTATACGATAACATTGTTATTTTACCGACGTCGTTCTTCAATATATATATATGTAACTATCTAACAATCTATTAAAAATCTAATAAATGTATAGGTGTTTAATTTTGTATCGCTTCTAATCGAATAGGTCTCGAATACTTTTAATATTTAAATGGCTGTGTGAAAAATCACGAGCCGTGAATGGTGTGGGGTGTCTCCCTCATTGCCTCGAAGCTTAAGTTCGCCCTCTAAAATAAGTATGCAAATGTGAAATTGGTGAAAATTTTACGTCTACATTGGATGCGCACCATTAACCAGCAGCTTCCGCGATTAAATGTAAATCAGTCGATGAAGTGCAATCAATAAAAAAATTACACATATGTACCTTCCCGTTTGACTAATCGCATGTTCATGAAATCAACATTGAAACATTGATGTTATTTAATACAAATAGAGCAATTCCATAACAGTTCAAGTTTGCCAGTTTATTTGTACAGTCTTTACCCGCTCATTCGTGAATTTTAACTTTAGGATCCTAATCGGATAAAGTATTGTGTGAAAATTCAACATTGAGATTTTGACTGATTTTTATCAGGTGTCATAACCGCGTTTTCATGATTTCTGGAAAATGCCTGTGTGTCGGTGTGCTTTTTAACTTTTTCTCCGAAACTATCAAGTCTATCAAGCTGAAATTTCATATCAATTATTTTCACGTAAGGTGTACGGCTGATATTACACTTGGCCACTCCACCAACACCCGATTTTTTTTGAACCTCGACTGCCAGATAGATATACATGTTTAGATGGCACGTATTACACTGTGCGATTCACTGGTGTCTAAAAATTTCTTGGAAGTCAAAAGTTCGCAGTACAAATCGACACCAAATCCCTTTTTTTTTGCGTCGCCCTACTCGAATGCAATTGTTTCGCGAACGCGTACTATTTGATAGATGTGTTTTCGGACCCATTTTTTATAACCAAAATGGTTTCGAAAACGATGATAATTAGCTGAAAATCGTCTTGCAGTTTTTTTTTTACACTGAACTACATAGAATAGTTTTCGAATAGCTTCGTAGCCCTATTTTTTTTTTGTATGAATTTGAGCAGGCAGCTGGTGACTTTTAAAGTGGTGCAATGTAATAAGATGCTGGCCACCGTCAAAAAAAAACGTGATCAGGGGATGATACTTGATCCAAATCAGTCAAAATCTCGAGGTCGAATTTTCGCACGATCACAATACTTTATCCGATTAGGATAAAGTAACAATCGGGTGTTGGTGGAGTGGCCAAGTGTAATATCATCCTAAGAGATATTATGATTTTGGTCAACATCCGCCTACCGGAAGTGGCAGTTGTTGATTTGAATGAAATATAATTGTGATTGACGCCGTATCTCCGTGCCGATATATCAAAGCTTGGCAAAATTGTGTCGTCGCCAAGTTTGAGAATCGCAGGTGCAGAATAATATGCACATATATAATTCAGATCGTGCTACACCCCCGTCGCTTGTGACGTCTTGGACACAAAGCGAACAGGGGGTTGTTTGTTTATCGTCCCTCGGGCTACGTGTCGACTTTCACACGCTCGTAAATAAATCACCGGCACGCGCCCCCTAGCGTACAGACCGCACTTGACAACCCCTGGTGAATTCTCGATACTCTTTGGCGATGTTTTCTTTTTTCAATTTTCCTCGAGTTGTTTTGCATCACTCTCTCCGCGCTGTGTTTTGGTATAGAGGAATGGAAAATCTTTACATTGTCAAGTAGGTAGATACATACATAGATACAAAATATGTTGGAGAAAGCTGTCTATGGTTAGATATACATATATACCCACAATGTAAGCACGTATGTATGTATGTACATCATCATTTTCAGCCGTTCACCATCCACCGTTGGATGAAGGCCTCTCCAATCCGCTTCAATTCCTGTCTGTCTTGGGCAAGTTGACTCCACACATTCTTTTCAATTCATCAGCCCATCGTCCACTCGGTCTATCTTGCTTTCTTTCACATTCTCTCGGATACCAGTCGAGCGTCCGTCTGCCATCCATTCGTCTCGCTGTGTCCACTTCAACTTTTTCACACGTTCCGCTATATCTGCCACCTTGGTCATGCTTCTTACCCATGTATTCCTCTTACGATCTCTTCTCGTTATTCCGAGCATACATCTTTCCATTCTTCTCTGTGTGCACTGGATCTTGCGTAACATTCTTGAATTTAGCATCCACGTTTCACATCCATACATCATAAATGGCATAGCGGAATATTGGATTTAAAAACAATGCTCATTCTCCCAATTTGAATTTCATTCTTCGTTTTTTTTTTGTTCTTATTTACAACCAGTCATATCCACCAATTGTCCTAGGCATAAATAACTCTCAACTATCTCTACAATATCTACATTATTACAGTGACTACGTTTTGGGTGCAAAATTCGTGAAACATAATTTTCGTTTTATTAAAATTAATTTTTATGCCTACTTTCATACTTTCGTTGCTTAATTGTGTTAATCTATGTCTTTAGCGAATCTTAGATGGCTCAAGTGCTTTCCGTTAATCTTGACCCCTGTTTTGTGGCATTCCAGCGATCTAATAATATAAATATGCCGTATGTACATATGTATGTATATCCATATAATAATCCACTGGCGAATATGAATATAAAAATGTGACAAATTGTATTTCATATCATAATATGGATATGTGGGCTTTTGTTTAATTATGAGGTTTATGGAATTAAGTACCTACCTAAATAATTAATTCATATAGACATTTTTTTTATTTTTCCAAGTTAAATGCTTGTATTGAGCTTTGTACGAATTCAATAGACGATAAGTGGTATCAACTACGTTCGACTTGATCGTTGAATAATAACAAAGCCTCTCAATTTACCGTACCTACCTACATAATGAACGACCGCGCAAAAAACGAAATAAATCCGAAATGATCCGAAACGGCTCACAATAAAATTTATACAAACGAAATAAGGAAGAAGTAGAAATAAAAAAATGAAAAAATAACGTTTAATCCTCGATCGAGCCCGGCGTGTATATCGCTAGTTTTTCATTGTCCCCGCCCGAGTCCGCCTACAACAAATCATGTCGATCAAAGCGCCTTTCATCGCCCTTGATTGCGCAGCTGTTGCGAACTTTATTCCCTTTTTGCGGTGTCGCCATTGTTGCGTCGCTAATCTCTGCTAGGATGTCCTCCACGACCAAAAATTGGGACTGTTTTCTCAGGACATGCTAAAAAACTCGATTTCTCCTCTGCAGAACTTTCAAAGACGTCGGTTTTGTTACAAGGAACGTCAAAATGTATGTACGTCTTTATGGACCTTTATGACGTTTGCATGCGATGAGAATAGGGTGATCGGCAAGTTTTTATACTTACATTAGGTACCTACATATGTACATATATAGGTATAATTTTAAAAGAAGTTTCACAATTCTTTAGCGCTGATTGTTGAACCTTCTCAACATGTCGCCAATATTTTCTGTCCCCTTTTTTAATCCTTTGTACTTCATGGGAAATTATATCAGAGAACGACCTCTCTTATTGAGCGTTTATCTCTTCCTACGTATCATATTTACAGGTTTTGATCATTCATATTCTTCGGATATCATTCTGTATATGACAATATAAGTTCATCGAGTATCTAATTATTATCATAAAAGTATATCAATCTTATATTATGCTTAATCGCAATGTTACGTGCGATCATCCTGTAGCTACCTACACGCGATACCTTATATGTAGGTCCTCATACACGTAAGATTTGTTGATTTTTCTCGTTTCATTGTCGATCACTGGGATGTTTGTGCAAATACGTATAACGTAACAATACAAAAGAAAACTTGTCCGATTCGTTATGCCTCTATTTGGAATCGTTCCGTATATTTTCATACGCGAATTTATAAAGAAATCAGGAGTCCTTTCATGCAACAGATCGTCTCGAAAAAGTGTAGCATTCAATTCGAGAAAAACCCACCGTTTCTTACAATTCAACGGGTGCGTTTAAGCAAACGAAAAAGGTGAATACCTATATATTTTTAAAAATATGACAAGATAAAATTTTCCTACAGGGACTCCTTTTTTTAGAATCAGAATTTGAACAAATTTGAACATGAAAATTTTATAAACTACGAGTATGTATGTATGTATTTCTTACATCCCAGTATGTACATACATACATATGTATATACCAAAATCATCCCAGCAACGGCAACTTTTGGTAGCGATTGAGAG
The DNA here is from genome assembly GCA_022651745.1 of Parapsyche elsis. Taxonomy (NCBI): domain Eukaryota; kingdom Metazoa; phylum Arthropoda; class Insecta; order Trichoptera; family Hydropsychidae; genus Parapsyche; species Parapsyche elsis. Next base: position 6,736,816 of record JAGVSN010000003.1, on the reverse strand, counting down.
CCGACGAAACATACGCATTCATACATATTACCTGGACATGTTTCTTTTGTGTTTGGACAAAAAGCCCGACGATGTAATTGTTCGGTGATGATTTGGGAATGTTTGCACACACACATGGGGTGTCAGAGAATCCTCGTCGGTTTCTGGACACCCGACACGTCGATTGACAGCAATATTTGTTTGTCGTAAAACGGATACCGTCAATAGAAATCGAAACAGAATTGAGAATAATAATAAATATATATGTACGTCTGACGCTCTTTAAAGAGCGCGACAAAAGCCGTATGACACGCCCGGTAGTAATTGGCGTCAATGTGATATAAATCAACATTTTATCAAAGACGTTTTTATCTATATACTGTATAGATACAAGACAAACTAGAGGTAGGTATTTCATATAGAGGAAAACTCGTTTGCTGTGTTAATTTTATAGCACTGACAATTTAACAGCATCGCGTTTATTCGTCCACGTGACTACTGTGAAGGCTTTACCTTATACAACAAAGTTATTGTATATTATTTCTAATTATAAAAAAAATCGTTAACATTAACCATCGATAATACTCGGTAATTATGAACACGGAATACCCATCCATTGAAACATTTCAATTCCTCGCAAGACACATTGAACTCTTCGAGCTTTTAAAAAGCTATAACTCATCGAACGGTGGGTAACCATTGAATTTTATACCTACAACGCGTAGTGTGTATGTAGTAATTGAATTGCATTTCAATTGCCCGAACAAGACCACTGACACGTACAAAGCGCTCTATGATGGACGCGTTTTTAATACATGGATATTCGGCCACTGCGGCGGACAATGAACGTCTCTTCGATGGGTTTTTGCGATATAAATATTATTTCGTTTGAATTTTTTTTTCCGTGCTTACCCTGCGCAAAATTGCCGTGGCGAATGTTTGCACACAATAGACCGGGTTTGAGTCCGTCGGCCGGTCGACAATGGCGGGCGTGAAATTGACGCGATATTGTCAGTCGAATCGCCAGGTAACACAGATCATCGTTTGACGAAAAGCCGTCACGACATACCCTCAAAGTGTGGTACGCGACAAGTGTCCGTAAAATTGGAAAAGTGCGAAAATACTGCGCGGAAAGCATCAACTCCATTCAAGATGGCGCGCGTAGGTACCTGCACAGCCAAAAAGACAATTCACTACTATTCATAGCACATAAGAATAATATTTTCAAAAGTAGCACCGAAAAACTCAACCAAACGTGCACGTTGAATATATTCAACGTTCAACAGCCTAGCGTATGTGTATGTACATTAATTAGCATGTATTAACGTCAAAGCGAGTGCATTCGAACGTGAGAGAGTGAATTAGCGATTAGCTTGTTCGTTTATTAGTATTTGTTAATTGATTGTTTCAACGATTTGTAAACAAAAGGAAAGCTGCGAGCTTACGTTGCGACACGGACAACGCATTAAAAAGCGTTCGCCGAGGAGATTTGTTGTTTAATCGGCGTGAAGTTTGAGAAATGCGAGATTCGATGTCACTCAACCGATTATTATTTATTTTATTATCCATGGCTGCATTAGTTTACTAAATAGCTGCTAAAATTTAATACGAACGTATATTTTAGTTTTTTAATACTTACGAAACATTTAATTGCGTGGAAACTAAATAAGGAGAAATTTTTAAACCCTACTACCTACCATTCAGAACGGAGCCCATACTAGAATTTTTTATTCCAACCACATTTTATTTTGCATACCTATTCAATAATTTCTCTAAATCGCATTAAAGTTAATGATTTAAGATACGGGGCTGCATTAAAAAGCTAATTACTAACAATTTTACCTGTTTTACAATGTTAATCAACTTACGGAGCGCTACTTAGTGTTATAAAGGATTTAATAAAAAAAATCAAGAACCGGAAGTATTCGATCAAAAGTATGCGCCAATATTCCAAACGCTAAATTATTCTAATCTATGCAGAAAAAAAACTGAAGTTTTCACAAACATTTAATTATTCGGTGACTCCAACAAACTGTAGGTATAGTAAAAGTGGCCCAAAAAATTTGCCTATGCACGTATTTAAAGTCATGTGTGAAGGCCCCCGCACACCGCTGCCAACAGGTAGGAAAATCTCAATGGTGGTAAGGTGGGGAGTTGTATCGCATAGCCGCGATTTATTAAGTCAAACAGAGCGCGCGATAGCAAAGTTGGCTTTAACCGCTAAATATTCGGGCATAACCACGTGGTGAAAACTTTAGTTTGCCTTAAAACGGGCGTAGGGGGTGACGGCAGCGATTATATACGTCCATTATATATTTGTTAGCTGTTATAATAGATATATTACGTAAACTAGTGCAAAAACAATTGATTATTAATAGAATTGAAACAAATTCGCAATAAATAAAGTTAGATGCGCGCGTGTAGCATTAATGAGAGAATAGAATAACTGAGTACGCATCTACACCAAAAAGGATTTCCGCCGAATTCGGGCGATTTCGATGACGTTTGTGGAAAAGTTGTATGTAAATAACTCTGACTTGAGAATCGTGAGTGAAATACATACAAATTTTCCGAATGCGAGGTGACAGATGGTAGTTTGATTGGTTATGTCAGAGTGACAGAAACCGACGCTGTGCAGGCCGGTAGACTTCGAAATTCGCTAGGTTTGCCTAGATATACTCCGGCCGTTTTAGGAAGACTTCTGAGCAAAACGTACATGCTGTCCCTTTCATCCCCTCTCCACCCGCAAATGACCAATTGCAATTCATTTCAGTTTCATGTTGCATTTTAGTCGAGCGATACAACACTGTGCGTGCGTCGGTAGAATTCAACGTTAATATTTTGTTAGTTAGAGTTTTTGGATAATGTCTTCAATTAATAATAGTTGTTAAAGGACAGTGTCGTGAGTTTATAATTAAACTGCGTGAATATTTTTAAAAGGAGAGACATTATGGCGGACCGTTGTGCCCAATATCAAATGTGTGTAACAGGGTGTCTCAAGCCTTAGGAATAAGTTATTAATAGTATGTTGTAGATACAACATACTTTATTTAAACGAGTAAGTTTGTAGGTACGGTACCTACATATGTACATAGAATATTATGTATAAATCAAAAACATATTTAGGACGGTACAAATGAAACGAGAAACCGTTAACGGTGCCAAATGGAAGTCGTGATCGTCTAAATATTTTCTTAATCAATTTTTTATTTCGTCTTAAAGGTATATATTGGTCTTGTTATCTGACGAGTGCATTAAACGCGAGGCACGGTAGCCGGGCGGTAGCAAGGTGTTCGCGTCACTCCGTTCGATATGAAGAGTTTCACGGTTGCGCGACCGTGCGGCAAGATCGACGACGATAAAGCCGGGTCCCCCGACACCAAAAGATGAGGGCCCCTCGATAAAAACGAAACGCCATTGTGGGGACTCCGACCGCCTAGACGCGGCTTTCCATGTGCTCGCCACACTTACAATGTGTGGCGTTCGTCTTTTTACGATGCGATGATGAAAAAGATCGCCGCGAAGATACGAAACCGCGAGGCCGAAGGACATTCCGAAATATTGCCGCAAAAAATATACGACAGTGTCAAAATAATAATATTAATTTAAAAATAAACACCGCGAAAACCCCTGAGCACGTGATTATACAAACATTCTGATTTTCTGCTGCCTGTATTCATACTGACTTGTGAAACCCGTTCAGTAACCAGAAATGTTGTTCAAATCACACAGCACAGCAAAAAAAAAATTAAATATTAGTTATTTATACCTAGGACAATTCGTGAATATGACTGGTTGTAAAGAAGAAGAAATAAAAAGAAGAATGAAACTAGAATGGAGTGCTTTTGGAAGTATGAACATTGTTTTTAAAGGCATACGACCTGTGCGTACCTACTGCCAGTTATGACGTATGGATGTGAAACGTGGATGCTAAATTCAAGAATGTTAAGCAAGATCCAGTGCACACAGAGAAGCGTGGAAAATATATGTTCAATATAACAAGAATAGATCGTAAGAGGAATACATGGGTAGGAAGCATGACCAAGGTGGCAGATATAGCGGAACGTGTGAAAACGTTGAAGTGGACACATAGCGAGAAGAATATATGGCAGATGGACGCTCGACTGGTATCCGGAGGATGTGAAAGAAAGCAAGGTAGATCGAGTGGAAGATGGGCTGATGAATTGATGAAGTCAAGTCGATACAGATTGCTTAAGACAGACGGGAATGGAAGAGGATTGGAGAGGCATTCATTCATCCAGCAGTGGATGATGAACGGCTAAAAATGATGACGATGAAGAATAATATTACTGCTGTGAAATTGAATTATGTTTTAAAACCGTCTAATTTACATGTACCTTAAAATTTTTGTATTACAATAGTGGCCATTCACGATCCGTTTTCCCGGGAGTATGTACAAAACGGTCGGCTCATTATAAAAATTTCAATCAATTTAGCACAATGATGATGTTTTTTAATGAGACGCTTTGTACGCCCGGGAAAACGGATCGTGAATGTCAACAATTATTTAATATCTCTATATATGTATGTACATAGTTATGTATGTATGTATGTCATATTTAAAATAAAATGTAAGCTACACATTTTTAACATTCTAGTGTAGGTGTGTACGTGTATCAAGCCATTAGATTTGATATGCGATTACGAAATGGAGTTTTGATGAGTGGAAATGTCACTTTAGCGGAATGTGGAAGAAGTGCAGCCAGTCCATCACCTGTTTGATCACACCACAAAAAAAAAAAGAAAAAGACCCATAGAACCAGATTGACATAGGGAGAGAGAGGCGACCGTCGTCTATCTTGCGTACCGAATGGCATATTTTCAAAACGCTTTTAAATTTGAAAGCCTACCCTGTCACCGTTTACGCAAAATGGGTAAATATTAACGGTAGGTGTCGATTCATTGGAATTCGAAGCAGCTACGGTGGTTAAACCATCGAGTCCGTCTCTCGAGTGACAGGTCCGGATGACGGCCGTCACCCCGAAGAAGGGATAAGGGCACGGCGACAAAAACGAAAGAAACCTCTGCTTGATTGACAAAATCCATTAAAGGCGTTTGATTACCGGGTGACATCGCACCGAACACGCACATCAAACTATTGTAAGTGTAAATGTGAATACAGGGTGGTCGCAAATTGAATTAATCGCTCGCACGTTTATCGCGCTCGCATCTGTCTTATCTTACCGTTACGACGGAACGATTGAAAAAAAAGTACGCAGAAAACGGGGATTAACGTTTTGCATTTGTATATTGCAAGGCAGGTACGATCTACTCACACCTTGTTCTCGTCCAAGGTAATTAAAAAAATCTTATTTATATTTCCATAATTTGCAATTCTCCCTCCGTGTTTGTTTCGACAAGAATATGTTGAAAAGTTAATAATAAATAATTACCCAATAAAATTTGACTGTTATTCGTATCAAAAATTTTTTTTATGTACATATACATACATATGTATATCATACCTATTTTTTGAATTGTGCATATAGAGGTGTCCCAAAATTCACGCAACAAGTAATTTTGATAGAAAACACAGGTTTTTAATTAAAAATTGTAAATTTTTTATTGATATATACATAGTATAAGGTTATGTATGGAGTAGCATATCGGGGTTCATTCCCAACAAGCTACTAAGAACGTAAGCTACTGTCCTGAACCGTATGCTTGTATCGGCGAAGTTCCAGTGATTTGATTCATTCAAAAATACTCACTAGTGCACATTGTCACGAAAAAGCATAATTTGTGAATAAAAAAGAAAGACCTTCGACTATTCAGGGCAACAATTTTATTTTGTTCAATTCAAGAGTTGTGAAGTGTGATTAACGTTCGAATACATGTGAACTTTCGGGATGTGTAAATTGTTTTTTTTTTTTTATTTATGCTACTCCATACACAACCTTATACTGTATACTTTATGAATCAATAAAAAATTTACAATTTTTAATTAAAAGCTTGTGTTTTCCATCAAAATTACTTCTTGCGTGAATTTTGGGCCACCTTCACATACATACACCAGTTTATCCCACAATTTATTATTACATTAACAAGTTACGAAAATCGTCGGTGTTAGAAAGGGTCAAAATGTAAGATCGAATTGACAATGTTCCAATGATAAATTGTCAAGATCAATAGGTACCGGGTTTCGCGTGATAATAAATGAACAAATACACATTCGCCGGATATGGCCGGTATTGTAATTGATGCGTGCAACTATAGTTAATCCTCGAGTGCAATTTTTTACTATGACCATGTTTGGCGGCTCGTAAACCGGCGATGTATTACTACTATATTTTCACGGTGGAGACCCTTTTATAGTTTCGGATACGCCACGACGAGTCAAATCCCTACCTCCAAAACCCCACCCCCTTTATCTACGACTACCACTCTTTGGAGGCCCTGGCCCCCAGCTCCCTCCAGAAGCTACCAATATATTTATTTAATTTCGAACAAAAAATATGTAATAGTATTTATTCGGTAAAAGAACGAGGGTTGCAGATGCAACCGATAAACTCTCCGATATACAATTCACAAGCGAAACATAATTATCATTGGATTGGATACGTTCAACGTTGCCGAAAAAATTATTACATTTAAAGTGTAAAGCCATTATTCAAAAATTTAAACTTTTTATTTTGATTGACCGTTTCTGCAAGGTGAGTTTAGCACCGAGTTCCGGGTAGGTACCTACTGGCGTAGCAGAATTGCCGCGTAGAATTGGTTTGAAAAAGAGCGAGGGGAGGGCTAGGACTGAGAGGAGGTGAAGGGGAAGTTAAGCCGCTTACTGGGGTGGTTCAACAGCAAATGGGGAGGATGAGAGTGAAGGGGAGGTTGGGGGCATAGGGTGATTCACAAGAAAGGCTGTCGAGCCGACAACCCCCAGCCTCAAAACAATGCACGCAAGCCCTCTTACGACACCGTATTTCATGAGACACACGACCAACGATTACCGAAGCTATATTTTTAAAGTCCAGATAACACATACTGGTATAACCAACACTATCAATTCAGATGCAAAAAGCTTATAAATCAAAAAAGGTACGATTGGGTTTCGCGACTACCCACTTATCGATGTCTCTATGCATTGATTTTCTTTTTAAGATCATTCGACATAATATTTACATACGTAATTGCGATTACAAACAAATTAAGTACATACTATGTATATATTAATTAGCGTAAGCGTCTACCTGCCAGGGTCGTTGTGGTCACACTAGCATTGCCAACATAGCAACAAACAAAATTGTGTTAGGCCCGAAACGCACTAAGCAAGCTGGCTGCGGCAGCCAGAGAACGTGCACCCAGTTCAAGCAGCCAAAGTGGCAGCCAGAACGATGAGAACACACTCACAAATGGTCAACAATAACATTGTACATGTGTATGTAGGAACAACATATTTTCAACGCAATATTTGGTTCGCAATCTCGAATTTCGGATCCTTTTGTACTGTATGTATGTATGTATGTAGATGCAAATAATTTGTTGAAAATAGTTTCATATAAATTGTTTCCAGCGCGCAACATTAGCGAGATTTTTTTATTTTATATTTTGATCTTATTCGTTGAATTTAGTGCGTAGTGAATTGTTTATAAAATAATTGGTAAGCGGCTGAAAATCTGAAATGGCAAACGTGAATCTGGCTGAAGGCTGCTAGTGCGTGCATCACACAAGCAGCCACATACATACATTTCGTGTTGGCCGCGACTGCCTGTCTGACTGTTGCGTATCGGAGCCTGTACTTGTGGCTGCCGCAGCCAGACTTTCCCGGCTGCCTACTGCGTTATCAAACAAGCAGCCACATACATTTTCTAACATCGTTATGGCTGCCTAGTGCGTTACGGGCCTTACATGTCTGTTGAGTGTTGTCCAAAAGCAGCTATCTACCAAAGCTGGTTCGAATCGACAACGCGATCTTATGGCCATACACCCATTCAATCAACGTACCTACTGTCAAATGGGCTGAGGATTGTAATGTTATTGTACAAACTAGCGCAAACGGGGGTGTTGGAAGGTGGGATTAGAGTCCACCGTCATATAACGGGCAATCCGGCTAATGAACATACATACACACGCATAATTTCAATGATGATTCGATTTTTGGTTATTTCGATTGTGGTTTAGATTTTGATCGGGTGATTTAAAAAATGTTATTATTAGTGTTGTTCACTTGTACCATAGTAACTTGGTTATTTTGATCATGAATAATATAATTATTAATATATGTGAGACTGTACCTTGAGGGAATCCGACAGCTTCGAGGCCATGGTGTGAGAGGCCGAAGGGACCGAGGCCCCCAATCCCCGAAGCAGCCATGGAGGGTCCATGGGGATGGCCATGGTGGTGGTGGTGTGGGTGGTGGTACGGCGACTGCGGCAGATGATGATGATGATGGGGGCCCTTGAGGTAACCCGCCATTTGCGTGCTGAGATAATGGTGAAGGGCTGAGGGGCCCCCAGAGCCTCCTCCGCCCCCCGCCGCGTTCGTCAGCAACGCCATCAGATTCTAGTTCAACACCAACAGCAACAACAACAACAATAACCGCCACTCGTAGTGTTTTTTGATGCACATCCGACGAACCCTACCCGACGCGTCCAACATTTTCCATTGGACATGTCGACGCCATCAACAACGGGAAAAACTGATCGCGCTACTCTTGCACATATTTGAACACGCGTGGATATATAAAAAAGAATATGCACTGATTCGCTCGACACTTATGATTTTATTATTTTTTTTCCTTTGCGTGAATTTCTTGTTCGATGTGCTGATGATGGTGTGATGCTGATCTGAAAATTTAATAAAAAAAATGTAAAGTTGCTTATTACAGAAAAATCTAAATTTCAAATTAGGTACAATATAGAATTTTTCAAAAGTATCTAACCACATAAATAGGTAGGTACATTATGATATTTTTCTCAGAAAAGCAATAGATAATCATATGCGAGACCACCCGTAAATATCCCTTTACTTGGAAGTTACCTTTTCATATATTGTTTGTATCCTTGATCAAAAAATAACTTTTTCTTATACTGTGTTTATTATTAGGAGAAAATTATACTTTGTGTATTTTTCATATAATATAATATACATATATATGTTACAGCAAAAGCATATTTCAAGTGAAAATATATTTTCACTGGTATAAAATATATTTTTACCAATTCGGGCAGTGAAAATGTATCAAACAATGAATTTACAGTTTCACTGCTCAGTATCGGTGAAAGTATGTTAAAGTAAGCGTATATGTTTGTATGTGACTTGTTGATGTTGGCCTAAGTCGATGATGTGAACGAAACGGTGGCGTTGTTATATCTGAGGATTCTAAGGATACAACACGTGCTCTTTTCTTTTTAAGCCGACCATTATAAGTCAATTGTTATAAAATCGACAAAGACTAATTGTAAGCTATAATTGGTACTAACCAGTAAAGTTAAGCCTGAACACGGGCACGGCACGATAAGAAGAAGAAGCGACAAAATAATTAGGATTGAATATTTCAGCAGATTATATGATCCGATTTGTCATTTCACAACTGTCAAATTTAGTTTCAATGACAGTTCGGAAACGAATATAATTTCACCAGTGAGTATCTGTTAAAATATATTTTCACTAGTAGAAATATATACATATCTATGTACTGGTGAAAATGTGCTTGAATATGATTTCACCGAAACCTCAGTGAAATCATATTTTCACTTGAAATATGGTATACATATACATAGTACATACATATTTCAAAAATACATACGGTAGATACTAAAAATCCTTATTTTAGTTACGAAAAATAGATTTCGTTTACTTTTCGCAGTTGACAAAAGCATAAAAATTAGCTTAAAACGAACACAATTGCTTTTAAAGTATGTACAATAAACAGATAGCTTATTATAAAAAATCTTTTAAACAAAATCTTCTCGGAAGAAAAAGGTGCAAAGGAAAAAGTCAGGTAGTTCCTATAATGGCAAAATTTTAGCGAAAACGACAAGTGCTTGCAAACAAACTCATTTGTTATTCGTTACTTACGAAAAATATCAAAACAATATGAAATCATTTTATTTACTTGAAATTTTCCAAAAATTCCAACTCGACGTTAATAAAATTAAAATATCGTAATTGTATTTCTAATACCTTTATTTCGCTTTTGATTTATATAAATACCTACTAATCAACTAAAAATACAGTCATAGGTCAATTGCGTTATGGAATACCATAATCCTCAAAGTGTGTCTCAAAGGTTGAAAAAAAAATAAGAAAGTACAATGGTGAACATTATCAATGATCCTTTAATGAGTTTTGAGTTTTGAATACATGTTTCATAATGCAATCGAGAAGCGTGGCGATAATGCGAGTAACGGTCATCGTCAACAATGACCATCAACAATGGCCGATTATGGAGAAGGTTGTTCTGTTGCTTTTGTAATTTTTTTCGTTGCTATGGTTTTCGGATCACGGGGGTGAGGATAATCCTGACGACCGGTAGCAGAAGATCCTTCTCGGTAAACGAATGCCCAAACGTAATTACTACTATGAAACAGGCAACAATATCATTAAGAAAATTTTACCCACTATTCCCAGGTAAGATCGTAATATTTTTCTAAAAAAAAACGCTATACACTTCTAGAAATAAACGTATGTAGTTATTAGGTTAGTTATTAACACGTGGGTAATTTTATAACAAAACAACATCCTATAATGGACACAAATTCAGTTCATATAAACATTTACACGACCTTTACCAATATAAAGGTAAGTCGGTAATTATATCCAACAGCATATTTTTTTCATGTTATGTATTAATATTACAGTATAATATATCTATTTATAGTGGTTAATTGATCAATACCTTAAATTCGATGAGTATTATTTTATTAACGTTGTCAAAAACGATGTCATTGACAAGCTTTATCGGCTTAAGCGTTATACTCATGTTGAAAATTCACGTGATTTATCAAACGAGGGATTACCTTTAATAATTGTAGTGTAGGTACATTTCTCTTATCTATTTATGAAGTTCATATTACGTACGAGACTACATACATAAAACTATATGTATTATGTTATCTGAGAAAGCTTACAGCAATCGATATACATACATGGCAGTTAATTCGCGTTATAAATTTTTGAGGATACCTCAGAATACGTAGTTAAATATTGATGTGCATATTACCAGTTTTTTATTACTATATATGCATACTATGGTACATATATATTACTATATATGTATGTATGCATATTACCAGTTTTTCATTAAATAGCCTACTGAAAATAACTCAATGAAAATAACCCACCGAAAATCTACAGTAGGACTTATTTTTCATCGTTGGCAGCATAAAATAGTTTTATTTATAGTCTGTGTTAAATCTAATTATTTAATAGTAATCATCAGATGATAAGTTCCAGGAAACCCACATAACAATCGATAGATTGATACGTATTCGTAAAACTGTTTAATAAATAATCAGTTGTATGTACATACATAGATAGGTAGGAATCTACGAACGTGGCATATTCACGTCTCACTAAATCTGCACTAATCCTTTCGAAACAATTTCCGGCGTTACGTTTTGTGCAACAGTTTGAGAAGCTTTAGCTCTTTCGTAGATCCTTTGTGCTCAATGGGAGGGTCCGAGTAAACTGTGGGCGGGGCACGCGTCGCGAGAGGGGGATATCAAGCCAACACGCCCACATAATGCAGGTGTATTAAATCCAAAATAAATACCAATAATCGTAGACATCTATGGCAGCTATGTATAGTAATTTCAAAACGATCATAATAATGAATAACTCACTCATTAGACAAAGACAATAGTTTTCCAGTTGATTCCTTACTTACTCCATGTCATTTTCTTACATGCTAACATTAGCAAATTTTCAATAATGAAATTATACTCTACCTACACTATGTAGAATCGCAATACAGTTTCTATTGTAAACACTTTTTTTTTTCAATAATACAAAGTTGTCTGACTCGCTTAGATGGAAAAAACAGACAGCACTGTTATTGTAGTGTTGTTGTTTGTAAAAATTTCAATTCAATCGTCGAAATATACTGCAAAAACGCTTACTATCAAAATAAGAATGGATGCCAACCCCGTTAATAGGTAAATGAAGAAGCATCGTGCTTGGAGAGACGTAAAAGTGTTTTTTTATTTTTTTTTTCACTTCGGTATTGTACGACGTACAATAGACAGCGACGGCTATGACCGCAGACCCAACAAAAGAGTTGACGACCTAATCAACACCCTGTCAGAAGAAGCAGCATCACCGATGGAAAGCAGCAGCATCAACGCCAATGCGACTTCTCGGAACACGTGTTTGGTAGCTAGTCGCTAACGATGTGTACGAGTCGAAACAACGCGCACTGAACAATGCCCAGGTACAGTTGGTTCGTGGAAAGCGTCTCTAACGAGTGTTTCGGGTTCGATTCCTTGAATGGTACCTTCAATAGTAGATACCTTTTGGTGGTCGTTAGACCAAGCGCTGACTCATTGCGCTAATAAAACACCAGGAGGTTGAACTAGACAGACACGAGTATCCCGGAAGCTTGAAAGTCACACGCGGGTACCTATAGATAATAAGGACGATTTTCCTAATGAAAGTGAAAATTTTAAAGTTTTCTCCTATTTTCTAATACAAATCACTGAATTTAACTACTAGCTACCGATTCCATTGATTGAATCAGTAGACGTAGGTAATAACCATTATTAGAATTGCATAGCTAAAAATAAGATATTCGATTGACAAGTCGATTTGAACTTTTTTACATCTACCTACCTATGTATCTATAATCGATTGATTTATTAAATGACCGCGTTAAAAAAATCAGCGGTGTCGATTATCACGAAAATTCGATACCAGTCGATAAAAAATAAATTATTACACAACGGTATCGTACCTACTACTATAAATGGCATATTTCACGGATTAACAACATAATCTCCCATTAATAGATATTTAAAAAAATAATCATTATTGGTGTATAAAAATTAATCTAAATTATCAGCACGTGGATGTTACATTCCACATACCGTAAATAAAAATAGTAAAAATAAAAGTGACAATGTAAATCGAGAAAAGATTCTTGCGTTTATTTTCAAACTTTTCATGTCGTTGTAATAGATGGGTAACAAAGCTACAATTATGTAGGTACTAATTACAAGTAAATATGAAATGGTTTTTGTAAATTGGTCTTAATGAAATTAATTGCTAAAAACACCCACTTGATTATTTGTGTTCAAATAATGTTGTTTTAATAAAACACGTTTATTTCACAGCATTTTTTTCTATCGAATTGATCGACGAGATAAACTAACAAAATTGTGTTAATCCTCAATCGAATTCGTGTAATCTTCATGTTTTTCATTTCAAATAGTGCTAGCACTTGAAACGATAAGATTATTTTTATTTTACTGTAGAATCACTTATCGGTTGTGTATCTATTTTTTATATTTGGCATCTATTTTGCTAGCATTTGATATTTCTAATTCCGATTATCTACCAAAATAAATAATAAATACCTATAAATTTCCCAATGAAAAACCTCCTCACTTTTAATAAAAACGCACATCTCAGAGGTCATAAACTGAAACGACTAAAAGACAAATCGAACAAAATTATCAGAGACTCTTTCTTTTCAAATAGAGTGGTCGAAGTTTGGAACCGCCTGCCAAATCAGGCAGTAACTTCTGAAAATACAAATCTCTTTAAAAATCATCTCGATAAGTTTTTGAACATAAATGGATTTTTGTAATCCTTCAAATATAAATAATTAAAAATTGTTTGTAAGAATTATTAACAGACCCCTGGGTTCCCCATCCATCCACGCTGCCTGCCCATATATGTATTTTAAATAAATAAATAAATATAGTTCCTATTCAACAATATAAAATTCATTATTCGATTCAAATATAAATTGGTATTCATAATGCCTTAATACGTCAATGTTAATTAAATAAACTTTAAAAAAATCGAATACCTTACCTATGAATATGAAGAATAAATAATATTAAAAAATAGTTTTACGCAAACAACAAACCACGCTTTACATTCGTACGATATTTTTACTCGTGTCACGTTGATAACAATTTACTACATATTTGATCAATTGCATGATTGATGAATTTACAATTTTTTTTTTTTGAAAAATATCTAGCTACCTATGACACATTGTTACAAATCGTACAGATAACAAACTCGAACCGTCTATAAGTGAATAATAAATATTTACACGCTGTTTATTGTAGTAACCGAATACGTGAATATCTACAGATATAAAGAATTGGGTAACCGGACGAAATAGAACATGATATAACAGAATATGAAGAACCATAACTGTGGCAAAACAGAACAGCGAAGAACAGAACCATGGCAATTCAGAACAGGGGAAAAACAAAACATTTATTATTTAAATTGTCGTATCTAGATTTTTAATCAAATGAAGTCCATTCGCCGTAAAAACATCAATTTATATAGTTTGGGCATTACTAATCGCTGGCAATGCTCAGGTAAACGGGACAACTCGGTGTTACGTATGTACATATGTACCTATGTATGTGTTTTATTATTCTTATAGTATCAAGTTTTAAGTGGTAAACATATGTATGTATGTATATGTATTACAATAAAATAATATGTACACAAACATATAATACTTCAAGTTTAAAGTTACATAAATTCACATGCAATTAAATAAGGAATGAGTAACGCAAAATCGAGTACCACCTGATTGGTCAGTTTTCGGAAAAACCCACGCATTATCTACGAAATACTTTTTTACCTTTGTTTTTTTTTAATCTAACTGTAGTTATTACAAGCATCCTGTCGGTACTTACCCCACGGTGGTAGTTGTGACAAATTTATCACGACATTGAAATTAACTGCGATGATTTTTTTTAGTGATGATGAATGACGATGATGAAAATCAAGAAGATAAATTGAGGTTTTTACGCCAAATGGCCAACATGCAGTGATTATACATACATATATGTATGTATGTATTATGTATGTACATATACATATATTTCTTTTATATTTTGTTTTATATGTATTTAATTAATAAATAGATTAGACAAAAATAAATGTTTTATTTTTCCCCTGTTTTGAATTGTCATAGTTCTGTTCTTCGTGGTTCTGTTTTGTCACAGTTATGGTTCTTCATGTTCTGTTCATTCATGGAACCAAAAAAATTGGTATGTAGGTATATTTATAGAATTTGTACGAGTAAATTTATTGAAATGCTTAAATATTTATACACGAATAAATATATAATCAAAGTAACGATTTATGATTTTTTTGTGAATTTGAACGAAAATTCTCTTGCACGTATTCATTTTCATTGTGCAAACCAGCTAAAGTAAAAATAAATGCCCATATCTATAGGTTTTTAAAATTCAAATAACGTTTTTATCACATGTTTACATACATATGTAGGTACATACGTGCAATTCAAATCTCGGTGTGTAATAAAATTCACGAGTAGCTTTAATTCAATAAAAACTAACGCAAAAAAACACAGTAAATAGTGTTTCGCGTGCCAAAGGTTCACTACCCTACATTCAGTCGCACAATACGTCTAATTATTCGATAAAAAATTAATCCCGCTAATCTGCGGCTAATCCCCTCAAAATTGTCGATAAGCGCAATATTCTAAAAGTTCTATTGAAATCACCGAATTAATAACAAAAAATTGATTACGAATCATCTACACGAGAAACAATTAAGTGTACGTAAATAATACAAAAACGTAAATAAATAAAGCATTTGGGTGATACACGTTATCCGTGCCTTGTCTAATGTAAAACAACACACGTAGCTCTCACGAAATAATATTATTTATATCAAATACATACATATGTATATATAAAACATTCCTTTGTAGATCATTTGACAACTGCACGAAAACTCGATATCTTATTCACTTATTGAATAAAAAAAAATTAAGCTCATCTACAATCATGCATATAAACAATAAACAAATTGTAACGTTTCATTTGAATACACGGAAACAAGAGTTTACACTTAAATTTTCAACCCGCAAAAGTTTTTTATAGGCATGAAAATGCACTAATGCAAATAAGTAAATTGATTCAATATGTCCACACTACACCTGATGCTTTTATGTCAACAATAAACCATCGACGCAATATTTTTTTCGACGCGTACATTGAAATTTAATGAAAAAGCCACCGAATAATCACGTTAGCTGTTAGGTAATGAATTTTGTAGGCCTAAACGTACGCACGCTAATCTTCGCCGCACACACACAAAAAAAAAAAAACTTAAAATATACACATTTCAACAAGTTCGTACCTACGCGATAGCTTTTTATTAACATGACACAATTTTCAAATTCAAATTTGTAAAAACGAACTGAACATTCTGCGTTCCACGCACATACATATGATTCACAATCTAAAGAGCGAACGACACTTCACAGTACCCCACACACGCTTAATTAATTATTACACTTCACACAGAAAGTCATAGATTTAAAATTATTACCAAACGACCATCCTAACTTGCGACGTGTACTTAAACCGTTATTTACATATCCAAGAACAAAATCAATTAACATTTGTGTACTTGTGTGAGGTACTGATCAATTTCACACGTTTGCATCAATAAATAATGAACGATTCAAAACGGTGACATACAAATTAAAAATAAAAACAAGCGTATGAACGAAAATAAAAATAACAGATAGATACCTTTTACAGTGTTTGATTTTCTACGCGCACAAACTTCGATCGACTTGAAAATAACGAACACATAAACACAATTCACTCGTGTACGTATTATCAGTGTGCATATTATGTATACATATTATTTTGCGAAAGCACAATTGTGTGCATCGATAACTCGCTATTTATTTGGGAATGTATAATTTGCACTGGGGTTGGTATTGTTCGTGGGATTTTCGCAGAACGATGGGGTTGTCAGTCGATGGGGGAGTGATGGGAGAATTGTATGGTGGTAAAAGGGGGTGGTTAGGAGATTCGCGAGGCACGTGAGAGTCTGACTACAGCGACTGCCGGCGCTCAACTGGAGACTCGAACAATCATGGGGGCCACACAACGCTACTCCTACATGCCTCTCCACGGCGCCAACACAGTACCTTCGGCGTTTATTCAGGTAGGTGTGATTTTGTCGTCGGTGTTTATAGTGTGTGTACTGTGTTCGTGTTTTTAAATGTTCTCGAAAGCCGACGATCGAATGTTTGTCTGTACGATTCGATGTGTCGTAGAGTTTGTTCGCGTTAGCGTGGTAATTTTTCGCGTAAGCGGCCGTTGCCTGTGCGATTGGTCGGCGCGTGCGTCAAAATCTAGTTTTGTGTGACGTTCTCACACTGAGGAAAATTGCCAAGCCGACGCGAACTAGATCTATTCCGAGAATTGTTGTCGTCGTTATCGGCCACTGTAATCGCATTACTTTGCTGTGGGATTTTTCGATTTTTTTTACGATGATGTGAGGTGGGGTGTATATATTGTATATTAAACTATTTGACATACGCATATGTATTTCATCATCATCATTTTCAGCCGTTCACCATCCACTACTGGATGAAGGCCTCTTCAATCCTGTTCCATTCCTGACTGTCTTGAGCAATCTGCATCCACTTGACTCCGCACATTCTTCTCAATCCATCAGCCCATCTTCCACTCGGTCTACCTTGATTTCTTTCACATCCTCTTGGATACCATTCCAGTACTTTTCGCGTCCATCTGCCATCCATTCTTCTTGCTATGTGTCCAGCCCATTGCCACTTCAACTTTTTCACCCGTACTGCTATATCTGCCACTTTGGTCATACATCTTACCCATGTGCATATGTATTTACTATGTTACAAATAATTAAATTTTAAGCTTTTATACTAGAGTAATTTCAAATAACTCTTAAAAGTCAAATTTTCTAATTGTATTTTATTTACTAGATTCTTACGAAATTAAATACTTGTTTTTAGAAATTTCTTTTTTATTATTATTTTTAACACTACTATTATTATTATTACTATTATTACTATTACGATTAGTAGATATTATTTTTATTACTATTATTACTATTAAGATTAGTCGATATTATTATTATTAATTCTATTAATAGTATTATTATTATTATTTAAAATTTTAAAATAAAGCTATACTTACGAGTAAGCTTAAAATATTAAAGTGAAATGAAATCAGTTGATTTCTTAGTCGGGTTATCATTGGTAAAAATTTTCTTTAAAAAACTGTATTGAGATTCCTTTACTTATCTTTTTGGATTCTTGGTATTTGCAATTGGGATTCATCGAAATGGTACAAATTTTTATAAAACAAAAAATACATTTAAAAGAGTATTTTTTGGAAAAGATATTCACGGAACATAAAAAATCACGGTCAGTTTTTACCAGCGTCCCTTCAATTTTCAATTTTGTCGCTTTCTCCATGTCCTACTGCATTAATGTCGTCATTTTGAAATTGATCAGGCCTATGAATTAATCGATCAGACAGCAAATTCTAATATGTACAAATACACGTTTATCGATGGTTCCTGGAGTGAAGCGTGAGCGTAAAGGGAGATAATGCCGACAGCGCGCATCACAACAGTTAGTCGGTGATGTTTGCTCCAAGCTCAGCTCGTATCTGTAGAAAAACGCAGAAAAAATGGCCGTAAAAAATGTCAAGCACTTACCGAACGCAAACTCATTTACTGTCTCAGTTTGATTCGGCGTCTCGCCTTTCTCCATGTGCATCAAAACTATGTATTGCTTCATTGCACCGCGAATCGTGTCAAGCACACACACACACATACACACATACATATTCTACATAATATGTACCTACAGCATGTTTCAAAACTCATAAATATTTTTATTCGCTCGCAAAAATGATAAGTGATCACTGTGTTGAACTGAATTACAAATGTATATTGAACGTGATGCAATAAAAATATACGGGTCGTCAATCATGAAGATGTTGTCAATTTTTTGCATGAAGTCTTACGTTAAATAAATTTGATAGTCCTCAAACAATTCACACGTCGTATTTTTTGAATGATACATAGATATGTAAAAAAATATGATTGAACCTGATGCTTTTTGAACGATTTTGTTTAAGCTCTTATCGCAGATAATGCAGGTAGTCACTTGCACTTTACTGCAAAGTGCGAAATTTCCAGAATCCTTTTTTAACCGTTTTTAGTCACAGTATTTAGCACTGGGGATTTTTCTAAAGTTGGGAAAATTTGGACCTTTTCTTCATAAAAGCTTTTCTAAGAAGTTTAACGACATAATTTTTTAACTTAAGTGCTGTTGCACATATTTCACTTATGTACATATACCTATGTAGATACGTTTCGAACATAATATGTTATGTGTATTAATTATTAAATCAAGCGAGGATATAAAACTTTTAATATGAAATAAACCGGACTTCTGACGATAAACTATACTTTTAGTGTCACGCATGCGAATCATATATTATAGGTACATCTGATATTCAATAACATGCTCTTGTATTTAACGACAAAATTTATTCAGCGAGAATAATTAAAAAAAACAAGACACTTTTCCACAGTGCATACCGAAAAACAATCATCTTGCGTAATATGAATTCAAACTTTCATTTGAGTATACGCATTGATGGTCCCAATCAAACCACAAAAACGAAGCCGAACATCGGTAGATAGTATTGATTTTCGATTAATCAGAATGTTTTTAAAACGATTCCTCCTTAGAATTAGAAAAAAGTTTTATTAATCAGCGATATCGCGTTTTCAATCTGGCGACTCGTATAATTTTCCAATAAGAGACAATTTCTTATGCAAATCCAACATAATTAGAAACGTCACTGCCGAACGTGACGATTAATATCAATTAATTATTGAAATGTGCGCCTCATTGTGTTTTGCGCGGATTCGATGATTTATTGGTAGCGGTGTCTGGCGACAAAACGATTCGAGATATGGTCGATTTTACATAGTTTTTTTTTTATTTTTAATTTCGCGCACACGCTAGATGTGCTAGTGATTGTGGTCCTTGTGCGACCGGCTCTTAAAGGCGAGTTTTGTCTGTGACTTAGCGAGCGTTGCGTGACTTGCGCCTTCCTGACGCAAAATAAAAATGTTTCTAATTTAAAATGTATTGTTGTCAGTGGGCAACGGTGCCGCGAGAAAAATGTAGAAGCCGCCGCTTAATTTGCTTATTCTGTGCCATGCGAGCGCGAACGCTACCAACGACCCAGTAGTCCAATTATGCGAGAGCATTACTCGTCATTCAAATTTCCCGTGTCACGAAATTATCGCACCTGTACTTTCGATACGTGAACTGCCAAAGTCTTAAGGTACCCAATATTCTCTCGGATCGTATTTGATCCTCATTTTTCCTAGAAACATACTTAAACGTAGGTACCTATTACCCATTGTATACCTACCTGTATCTGTACACTAAGGCTCTAAGACTTTATCGAGTGTTTATTGTTTTCATTTATTTCAGATATCTACGCGTTGAAGGATTGAACATTGTACGGTAAATCTATTCTGGGAATGTTCATAGCCGATTTTCGTTGTATCTGCCTAAAAAGAAAGGTTCCTATTTCCCATTTTAAAAGATCAACTATTTGTCTGCACCCTAACTTCCACTATGTAAGCACTAGTCAATGCCCGTTGACAGTGTCATCGGGTGGTTATCATTTATGTACATATACGTATAGTGTATTTCTTCTTCTTCTATGTAGAGGTGCCTTGTCCGTGTTCGGACGTAGACGTCTACTCAGTGTTTTCGGTGGCCCGTGCGAACTGCTCCCTATCCTTGGTGAGATGAAATAGTTCCTCCACTCCATTTGCGTATGTTACGTAACCACGAGAACTTTTTCTTATCCATCCCCCGTTTACCTTCCATCATTTACCCCAAAAGTATTGAATTTTACCGCGTTTCACGATTTTCAGAATTTCTCGATCCTTATGTTGTAACTGCAGGACGCAGTCGTTTCTCACATGTTCCGTCCTCGAGAAATCAGCAACATTCTACGGTAACACCGTATCTCGAATGCTTCCAGCCTGTTCAAGTTGTTCACCAGCAGTGTCCACGTCTCGCATCTGTAGAGGAGCACTGACCGTACATAGAATTTAGAATATTTAGAATACGGCGAATTAGTTCAATTAAATTTTACTGTTCTTATAGTCATTTTTTTATATTTTTGTTTCTATTTATACATATGTACATTACTCTTGTATTCTTGTCTTTTTTGTTTATATTATTTCTTGTAAAAGCTTTTTTTTAGGCGTCAAATAAATAAATAAATAAATAAATTCGAATTTCCAGAAAAAGCCGGCGACAAGTGATGATGCTTTTAATTTAAATATGTAGAAGATAGTTGAAAAATACAAGCGCTTTGCGCTACCCGTGCCGTGAATGTATGTACCTATGTGAACATTTCGTGAATGTATGCGAGCGTATATACAAAAGTAATAATAGCTGATACGTTCATTCGTTGTGAACAAAATATTTCTACGGAATGTAAGTTATTATAAAAATTCTTTCAGGAGTGTCCCAGTCGAGCTGCTATACCCAGAAGTTGGTTTCGAGTGACCTTATACGTTTAATGACAATTTTAATGGGATGCAATTATCGTAATTCAATATTCTTTAAAACGTCATTAACGACCTTCCCTACTTTCGAAAAGAGTCCAACAACTATTATACTTAATACCGGCGTTTCAATCTCACCGCGTCCGGTAATCGTTTTTGAACCGCGCTTTTAAAACCGGGGAGAGCAGAGGTGTTTTTATTACGCACGACTTTTATTGCGCGTTCGCCGTATATTAAAATCGCTCTATACGGGTGAAAAGGCGTAATCACATAAATTACGTAAATATTCGACGTGAAGTTGTCGCGGCACCGTGGCGAGCGATTGTGACCTTTAAGTCCCCTCGCCGCAAAGAACTATTTGGGTTGAGATCGATTCGACGAGTCCCGTTCGATATTGGTCTCTATGCTCACATCGTACAAGGCGCAATGTCGCGTGAGCTCGTCGAGCTTTTATAGACGTTTAATTTTGTCATACTAATTTGAATACCTAATATTTTGATAGCAGCTCCCAGTGCGCCCGTTCTAACCTCTATCGTGGGGGTATTTTATGTCCGTTTTCGAGCGTTGGCAAACGGTCGCTTGGGTCGTTTGGCGTTCGAAGCGCTCGGCCTTAATTTGTACGGCAATATTTCAAATTTTCGTTCGGAGCGTAAAGCTTTTGAGTCGGCCGGATAAAGCTACTGTTTTTATTATTTTTCGGGTGCGCATCGGCGACCTTTTATCGTCCAGCCGGTCGGCCGCCGCGCTGTAAAGGTCAACGGATCCGGGGTCGACGACGGGGATGAAAATACAGCATCCATTGCGATCCGTGTATATAAAATTGTTCAGTATACCGTATCCAACTTAAAAAACACCTTGTTTTCGCGCAACTAAAGAAAAGAGGGTTGTGGTTATGCGAGATTTTCGACTTTGTTTGGTTAATGTTTATTCCAAGAAGCTATGAGATATACATATGACGAAGATCATTAATTCAGACCCAGGTAGTATGCGCAGATCGATTCTAAATCGGCCAAGCCTGGGATGTTTCTTAAGTTGGATAGATTAGGTAGGTGTAGTTATTTGTCTAATTGTCTCTTATTCAATTCCCAATAGTCTTATCATACAAGTTGAGCTTCGCTAATTCGATTACTTAAAAATCAAATTAATTTTAACAATTTGGTAAAAGATATTGATTTAATAGGGGAGATCAAATTATTCGTGGTTTGAATGGGTTAAGTGAAGTTCGATCATTTTTAGGTATATATTATTTTACCCGTCATATGACGGTGAATTCTAACCCCACCCGTCAACCCTCACACGTACGCGCTGGTTTGTACAGTAGCCGTTTTGTACACAGCAGAATTAATTGTATAGTGTAGGTACCTACCGTTGATTGTATGGGTGTATGGTCATCAAATGGCGTTGTCGACTTGAACCAGCTTTTTTGTTACTTGGCAATGCTAGCGTGGCCCCAACGACCCAGACAGGCAGGCAGACGCTACCTATAGTAGGTAATATAGTAATTACATCTTACATTGAAAAATCGATCGATGATTGAGTAGTATACAAAAACAAGTTTTCTAATCACATTTTCATCAATTATGTTGAATAAATTAGTCAATGTTTTGATGTGTATAGGTATTGTCACATTGATTGATACCTATGTACATATGTATGTAATTGATTTGAGGAGTTTGTTTTTGTTTATTTTTTTAAGTGTAGATATCTAGATTTAGTTTTTTTTATATAAAACTTGACTACCACATGGACATAGTTGTGCTCGTTTGTACATAGAAGAATTCGACTTGTATATGTACGATTCGAGTATGTACGTTTCAGGAATTTTCAAGCTCGCGCCCACTCTCTGTAAAGGCGCGCACTCGGCGATAAATTCGGTTTTGTTGAGCGTGCATACCACGAGAAATTGTCGTGGATCAAAATAGGGTTACCGATGGCGTGTCTTTGGTATTACAGGTGCGTAATTGAAGATACACTCGGATGACGTCATCCAAGCACCCGATGGTGACAACAGTCGCGTCCGGAATTTATTTACAAAAGAGTCGCCCTTGCGCCGGATCCCTTTATGAATGTATTTCATTTTTTATGGGAGGGGCGATCAAAATGTATCCAGTTAAAATGCGTTTAAAACATGCAACGTGTGCATGTGTCTTTTGGTAACCGACCGTCCGTGAGCTTTAATATTGGTAAAAAGTTCCATTGAGATATGTTGTTATAGTTATATCGCCAAAATTTAACCGTTCGTATGATTGTATTTTCATTCTGATGATTTTTCATACTAATTTATCGATTTTCGGTCTCGCACCGTTGAACTACCCATTGAGTACAAAAGGACCCGGCCTTGTCCAGGTGTACGAACCACATTCATATGTGTGCGTGTATATTATTATATAGTTATTTATGCTTCTGTAGGAATTTCTAGGTACCTTTTTTCCCTGTTCTTGTCTCCGCCGACTCGAGGCGGTAAAAAAAGTCGTATAACTGAGCGTATGTGTGAGTGTGTATATTAAAAAAAAATCGAATAATATATATGTAAAAAAACGATATAAAATAAATTTATTGGGTGCTGGCCGGACAGAGCACGGCTTCTGATTGTGGAAGGTAGCCGGTTCGGCTTCGGAACAAAAGAAATACCTCCGGCGCGGCATATCATCCGGAAAAGCAGTTTTTTTTACGTTTATTTATTTATTTATCGCACACAATGCGATTCGGCTACTGGGAGGGTTAAACCCGCCGATGATCACTCTAATTGAGGTGAGAATTATTACGTCAGTGTTTGTTTAATATTTTTGTTTTCGCAAGAACGTTTGAAAGACTGCGGAACGGAACCCGTTATCGGTATTCGGACTCGATTTTTGTCAGACGACATTTATCGTGAAATCCTAAATGAAAGCATTATAATTTTCGTCCGTAATTCGACGTAAAAATGTTTTTTTTTTTTCATTTCGAAGGTAGAACATAAAATATGTTTCAGATCTCCATACAAAGTAGGCACTTACGGATTGTCAAAACGAGCAACTTTATATGTAGATACATATCGGCTACCGAATTTAACGACGATAAAATTTCGTTTTAAATTTCGCTTGAACAAATTGCAAATTTGATATGGAACTTAATGGATACGTTGTCAGTTTTTAAATTTGTCAAAAAAACAACCGAACTTAACCTGTAAGCTCGATAATGGTTATCTGATTTCTTTACATTAGGATTAGGTTCATAATAGATTCAATGTGTGCCCAATTAAATCTGTATTCTCAATGATGGGCCATCACCTCTTGCGCTGCTTATCCTTTCCATTGCATTTCACCCTTTAATCTCTACAGTGGCTTATCGTATTTAATCCTAAAACATTGGAAACTTTGATACGAATTCTACATAATGCACTTTGTCACGAAATTGACTCCACCAAATCATACATGCTTTGGTAGAATATGGTTTGGGTTCAAAGGAACGTGATGCGGCAATCATCAAGTGGAACTTCATGACAAGTCGTCCTGCAGGACCTTTCCATTCAGCTGACTCCTGCAGAATGAACGACTGTCTAGTATCGACCAATCGACGCAGCTGATTGGTCGAGAGCGAACACTGACCGCGCCCTCGAGCTCTCCCATTGGCTGATACGATTTCATTGTGCGCCCCATTATTACACTTATCGCATGTGCAATTTTTATTGTGCGTATCGCAAAACAACTTTTGTTATTTCCATTTGTCGCACCGCATAAAACTCACTATATTTTTTACCCCACGCTGTAAATGCAGGGCCTCCCAACCGAACGTGTACAATTGTAATTAAACATAAAATATTGTCGATAATGGAATCAATTTCAATACTAACGATTGTCATATGAATACCAGTCATCTGAAAAATATTTAAATAAATTAAATAAAGATCAGATATAGAATTCAATTCTTATCGTAGGTAGTATTAGGTTGTATGTACCTACCTATTGTACATATTTGTATGTTGGTATGTATATTTAAGTTAGATAATAATATGTTACCATCATATTTTAGTAAATTTATTGTGAGAGGAATGGATGTAGGTATGTGAATATAATTTAAGGAATAAAAATAATTTAATTATAAAATATGTTAGTGAATATGACTGGATGTAAAGAAGAAGAAATAAAACGAAGGATGAAACTAGGATGGAGTGCTTTTGGAAGAATGAACAAAAGTTTTTAAATCCAACATTCCGCTATGCTTAAAAAAGAAAGCATTCGACCAATGCGTACTGCCAGTTATGACGTATGGATGTGAAACTTGGACGCTAAATTCAAGAATGCTACGAAAGATCCAGTGCACACAGAGAAGCATGGAAAGATGTATGCTTGGTATAACAAGAAGAGATCGCAAAAGAAATACATGGGTAATAAATATGACCAAAGTGGCAGATATAAGAGTACGCGTGAAAAAGTTGAAGTGGCAATGGGTTGGACCCATAGCGAGAAGAATGGATGGCAGATAATAAGCTTACTCGTATAGCTTTATTTTAAAATTTTAAATAATAATAATAATACTATTCATAGAATTAATAATAGTAATAATAATAATAATACTATTCATAAATTAATAATAGTAATAATAATAATAGTACTAATCTTAATAATAATAAAAAAGAAATTTCTAAAAAAAAATATTTAATTTCGTAAGAATCTGGTAAATAAAATACAATTAGAAAATTTGACTTTTAAGAGTTATTTGAAATTACTCTAGTATAAAATCTTAAAATTTAATTATTTGTAACATAGTAAATACATATGCACATGGGTAAGATGTATGACCAAAGTGGCAGATATAGCAGTACGGGTGAAAAAGTTGAAGTGGCAATGGGTTGGACACATAGCGAGAAGAATGGATGGCAGATGGACGCGAGAAATACTGGAATGGTATCCGAGAGGATGTGAAAGAAAGCTAGGTAGACCGAGTGGAAGATGGGCTGATGAATTGAGAAGAATGTGTGGAGTCAAGTTAGTGGATGCAGATTGCTCAAGACAGACATGAATGGAAGAGGATTGGAGAGGCCTTCATCCAGCAGTGGATGGTGAACGGCTGAAAATGATGATGATGATGATGATGATGATGATGAGAATAAAGATAAATAGGAGAAGCATCTTGTACAGAGGTGTTTTGGAATATAATAGACTGCCGGATGGAATTAGAAGTTCCAAAACTATTGATGAATTCCTTGCAGTCTTAAAAAAACATCTCTGTATAGGTGCTTGGATAAGGATTGTGTAATTAGCTTTAGCTACTATATTATATAAATAAATAAATATATTGTATTTTTTTTCAAATAAATAATTATAAAAACGTTCAATTGTAATTGTAATAAATATTTGTTTAGCAGTCGCTTACCTTTTTTTAGATAGAGCGTCATCTGGTCATAAATTAAGAAGAATATACTTACATGTTTTAGTTCAATTGTAACGCATCAATACGCTGCACCTGCCGTTAATTACAATATCTATATATGTATAATACATAGAACAGAAACGCTGTGAGTATCAAATATCCTCAATAATGTTTAATAATTCAATTTAGTCTAATATAGTTAGGTATCTATTATTCGTATGGACAAGTTTTATAAGCAATATCTGATTGAAACAATGTTGAAAAATAAATGCACGTAATTTGAGACGTGCTGACATGGTATGTAAATATACGCACACGATCAAATGTGAAATAAAAGACTATTGGTCTTGTGGTTAGTTCTTTTTTCTAATCCCGATGTTCATAGTCAGCGGTCGTCCATTAATGGAATTTATGAATGATCCAGAAAAGCCATTTGCGCTGGGACCGCGTTCAGTTGACAAGCCAAAGGTCGAGCCGTTTGTGTCCGCGTGACAGACGGACAGACGGATGGACGGGGCGCGTGATAAGGGTTAACCGTAAAAAATCGAATATCTCTCGGATATTTCGCCCCATTCACGATTTAATAACAGTTTTGAGAAGGGTACACGACCTATGGATAGTGTGAATTTTCTCATTCCACAAAATGACTTGAATTATGACAAATAAAGCATCAGCATCGCTTCTGGCATTTATATTTGTTTTGAGTTCACACTATAACAGTGTAGGTGCCTACATATGTATGTACGTATAACCTATGTATGTACCTACCTATGTTTTACAAAATTTATTTGACTATTTTTTTTTTATTTTATTTATATAAATGTTTGAAATCTTTTATTATTATTATTTTTGTGATATTAGTGTGGCAGTCGTAAAATTGGTCATTATTTATCTTTCGTTTTTAACGACGCGCAAGTTCAAAAAGCACGCAAAGAGTTCACTAAACTTATTAAAAACTTCAAATGTGTTTAGTACAATTTTTATTACGTGTTCTAATAGAATTTTCCATTTATACTTAATTTGCCATTTTGTTGGAATAACGTGAAGAAATTAAAATTTACAATAAGACATAAGACGGCTTAATCTGAGCGTATTGCGCAAAGGGACAATAATTTGTAAGATCAATATTACTCAGGTGTAATAAAAAAATGTCAGTAGCACTGTATTTCTGAGAAACTTTATCTTACACAGGTACATATTTATAATCACGTCGTTATTTTACGAGTAAAGAAACTAGATTCTGTTATTGATTCGTTCATAATAATTTAAGATGTTTGTTAAGTTTTAATTTAATTTCATAAATTATGATTTGAACGATATTTATCCTCAATACTAAAACTTAGAAAGTTACACTTTCAAACTGTTTTTTTTTTTTTTATTAAAAAAAAAAAATAACACAATTGTTTGTATTTATTTTGTAACTGTAATAATTGAATAAAATGAGGAATATAAGCAAAAATTTACTAAGTCATCAACTGTGTGTACTTTGATTATAAAATCAAACATGCTAATTCGAGATTGTGATACGCTTTTGAACGGACGTAGTTGAACACCTATCAGTGTTACCGAAACTTGTTTATCTGTCAGTGAAATATCAATCATTGTAAATGTGACTCGAATTACCATGTGCCTTTTCCCTTTCGTTCCACTATTACGAACGATTTCATTTTATTTTTTATTCCATCTTTTTAAGGTGTCGATAAATTATGTACATTGGCAACAATCGACAGGAAGCCGCTATTGTGATTGGCGGAAATGCTTGCGCACCAAATATTTTCAGTATCATATATTTTTTTTTCATATACAAACACATAAAAAAAACACATTTATACGGTGTCCCTATTGTGTGTGCACACACACACGGTTTCGTATAAATTTTTATAATATTTTTTCGTTATTGATACGGCCGTAATGGGCAGCGGTTGGGCTCCTTTTTTTGACCTTTGTGCGGCGGCGTCCCCGCGTCAATTTGTTTCGTAATTTATACGCCCCATAAATAAAATCTTTATTATGTGTCATTTTTAAATATATCATTCGCATCCCCTACACCCCCGCCCCTTACCATTTGAACGTTTTTTTGGGATCCTATTCCCAGTAAATGCGAGTTGCTGCAAACAAGTAAAAGTTTTGTGCGCACCTGTTGAAAATGTTCGCACGTAGTTGATACGGAATCGGCCACAAAAATATGACAATAAGAAAAGGTAGCCCTCGTTTCATTTGAAGTACAGTACAGGTATGTACTATTGATGTTGTATGACTGCAGAGTGTTGGTTGTATCAAAGGCCAAAAGCTTTTTTTAGCCCGTCCAATTACGACAGCGAGAATTCAAGTCAGTCGTTATAAAAATGCTAATACGCACTAATATGTATACGATTCGAAACTTGACGTTCACGTGTGCGATGATGGCTCGTACGATATAGTATTAGACATAATGTGTATTTTAATTATATTAATTTATTCACCCGCATCGGCGAATTTGTTTCTAATCTGTTTCACTTGTGCTCGATTATGCGCCGTGTCGAAATTCGCACGTCGTTACTAATTAAGTCGTTGTTTATCGACAAATTAACGACACGATAAAATAATATCTTTATTACCCGTACGTTACGTACTTGGATCGTTAAAAAATCGATCGGCAGATGCTATCTTCAACGAAGTGTCCAAAGTTTTCTAACAAAAGCGCTAAAAAGTCACATTAGCGATCTTCGTTGTACTAGTGAGTAGTCTTAGTTCAATTGTGCATCTATTCTAATACATTACAAATTAATTTTTCAATGACACAGTAGAGCATCGCACTCGTGAATTAAGGTTCACAGTTCAACCTGACGATGCCGTCGAAAGATTTGCTCAATTTTCACTACGGTTTTCGATTGTTGCTATCGCTGCTGGTGAGATTCGGATGTTGTTAAATCCAGATCGGTTCACTCCTGCCAGTTTTTTTTTTATAAACAGTTTGCCTTGCGTTTCAATTTGTGATGATTGTTTGAAAACTAGATTTTAAATTGGAGACAATCTTCACAATTTTGTTGTATAAGTATGGGAGTGTTCATGTGTGAGTGTTGGTGGTAATTTATTCATTATGGTAATGCGGTGTCACCGGTGGGGCCCCGTGACTAATATGTGGCGGCGCGAAGACCTGCTTGCTCTGTGGGTCAAGCACCTCAACGAGAGCTGCAGCAGAAGCCTACTCCACCGTGTGTAGCTTAAAGCTTCACCATGCCACCAAAGGACAAGTTGGTAGTCCTCGAAGAAGCCAGCTCCAGTGCCAAGTCTACCAAAATGTCCACAATTGACCCGTAACCCTATGATAAAAAAAAATCCTGTCTATAAGAGATATTTTTCACTAGGGTGAAGTAGCAAACGATTTCAGTTTACTTTTTTTCCCGTGTTGTAATAATTGGTATTGGAAATAGCCGAGATTTCCAATAATTCGATCACATTAAGTTTCCATTTGAAAAAGAATAGTAGTAGTAATGTCAGGGTGTCACGATTTGCGGAACAGTCTGTAGTTGGTCGTTCCAGATGAACCGGTAGCAGCGCTGTTCTCGACCACATAAACATATATTATTGTTAATTTCGGACGAGACGCGCTGAAAAATATAAATATTAATTTGCGCGAGTGCGACGAACGAACTGCGAACTTTATATCGATTTCGAATCCGTCGAATGTGTGCGGTTACAAATTTAATAATCTCCGAAAAACTGTGAAAAGTGATTGTGACTTGCGTCAGTCGGAATTTTTTAACGTTCAAATATGACGCACGACATATTTTTATTGTTGGTAAATGAAAACTGAAAATAAAAATTTAGTTTGAAGTTCATCGATTTTCCATAATTCCAATGCCGACTTATAATTACGACGCGAGTGGACCAAAGTTCTGTCGCGAGATCTTTTTTGCTTTATTTTTTTCGGTGATAAGAAATGTTCTATGGACTATTTGTATGTAGGTACCTAATTTTATATCGAACATACCAAAATGGAAGTGATATAACTTAACACATTTAAAATAAATACTGCTTAGATGGACATTTCATTAACTCATATGTACATACATACATGTCTTATTTTATAAAAATTGTATTTTAGTATATACACAATAGAATCATTTGCAAACCTTAACATAATATTTTACAAAACATTGTCAATATATTTTCCTAAAATGTTACCTTTGAATGGAATAAATAAGTAAGAATAACAAGCAACTATAATGTAAACTTGCTACCAGAAGAGTTATCTCAATTTCTATCTTATATTTATTGACCAGTCTCGATTTGCACACTTTCTACTTTTGCACTTGTCAACTCAAAAAAAATATTTTTTTTATAGCGACTTTAAGTAGTTTTATTTGCAAGTCAGAAAATGAACGATATCTGATTTTAATAGTACTCAACTATAACGGTAAATATTTTTATTATTTTAAATTTTGTTCAACTTTAAATAGTAGGTAATTCGTGCGGTGAACGTTTAGTGTGACCACGCGTTATATTCATAAAAGCAGTTGGGGGTCCATCGCGTGACATTTTTACGACATTTTTTTTCACGCTCATAGCGGCTTCCTTTGACAAAAAAAAATAGCATTTAATAACGAAAGGACGCAAGCTCGCGTGTGTCAGTGTGTGCTATAATATTGAAAGTCGAAAAATCGAAGCAACGACGATGTGTATGTTTTTTTTAAGTTTTCGGTGGAGTTGAACAGCCCTGGCTAGAATGTGGAGCGCTCGCTCTTATCTATCATCTTCGAGAGTGAAAGACTGGACCTCGTCAAAATGTCGTTATCTGTCCCTGACATTTGTCCATCTCTGGACAGCGATCGTCAACGGTGGCTGGCGTGCTTCGCCGAACTAAACGGAACTTGCTAAAGCAATTGCTAGTTCATATTGAAATTCTAAAAATTTAAGGTTCTAACAAAAAAATGCATGAATACCAATTGGCGACGTGAATTCACATTACATATTACGTATTCCATTGTAAACAATAGAAAATATTAGCAAACATTACATTTAAAAAATTTGGAGAAAAAACAAGTTACATATAGCAAATTAAAAAAACATTCGAGAAAATTAGGTGGATATTTCACTTATTTTTTACTACGTTTATCAAAGTCTAAAATCGGAAAAATTTGAATACAATCATTTTCATTAGAGTTTGTCATAACGATTTTTTTCTTCCCATCAATCTACCCATATTCGAAGTATTAAAATGTCGTTTTTGATCACCGTGTGTAAACACGCGTCGAATTTGAATATTGGTTCTTTTTTTTTTTTAAACGAAACAGTGGCGCCGCTATATTGCGCAGTCAATATTTACGAAGATTAAATTAAATTCACTACCTATCTATATACATATGTATGTATGTATGTATATATAAGCTTGAAACTCAAAGCGATGCTGTGGTTGAACCCCGTCGTCATTTTCAGCCGTTCACCATCCACTGCTGGATGAAGGCCTCTCCAATCCTCTTATATTTACGTCTGTCTTGAGCAATCTACATCCACTTGACTCCACACATCCTTCTTAATTCATCAGCCCATCGTCCACTTGGTCTTCCTAACTTTCTTTTACATCCTCTCGAATACTATTCAAGTATTTCTTGCGTCCATCTGCCATCCATTCTTCTCACTATGTGCCCAGCCCACTGCTACTTCATCTTTATATACCTATATTCATATATAAAGATGAATGATCTTTTAAAATGAGATAATAGTAGAAATGCGAGGATTAAGGCTCACACACGCTTACTTACGTAGCTATGAATTGTGACGTGGGGTGGGGTGTTGCAAGTGTGTATCTACGCCATACAAAACCATAGAAATTCAAGCGTTTAGGATTTCGTCAGAATATGTGTATGGCGTGGCATGTGGTAAGTGTGTGTGAGCCCTTAGTAATGTAATATTAGATCAAATTGGATATGTACGCATTATTAGGATATTTTCGTTCACGATCCGTCAACCCTAAACACAATTAATTACAACGGGGAATCATTTTATAAGTGAATTAGACATTTGTGTGGAAGAGAACTAGACATTTGTGAGAGTGAACGGTAGTTAAACAATCGGTAGAGTCACATAAATGGGCAAATTGTGATTGATTAGGTACATTCCGTTGTACATTAATTTATACAAAATGTTGACAGCACTCTATAACACGGCAATAACCGTGACACTCTTGTATTATGCAACAAATTAATGCGTCAATTTGATACGTAATGACTTCCACACATGAACAAAATTTCTCGTTTTTTCTTAATGAAAAAAATTGATTGACTTCATAGGCACGTACATATGTACATGTGTATGTACTAATAGTAAGCGCAATACTGTTTATCATCGTTGTTTTACGCAATTTTGGGGATGTACCTTCGTAGATAGCTTGTCGACAACAATTTCTAATTTGATCGTTTATATTTATACACATGCCGAGGGTCTATAATAGTTTGATTACGAATGCGTCGATCCAATACGGGGAATCGGACCTTCTGGGAAATTATTAAAACGGTTGTGTGTGCCCTCGAACAGGACTCTCCTCGTATCCAGTCATCCGTTTTAAGTAAGCAATCACAGCCACAGCTGAGCCACTTGTCCCAAATCTTCCCCGAAACAATTACCCGTTTATTTTCTAGATGTGTCGAAGGCCCGAAGCGGCAAAAGTAGACAAGAAGTAGTAGTAGTAGTAGTATGTAGTAGTAGTATTCGAATTTAACGGTACTCGAAATTCCGATTATTTATTTGCCGCGTGATGCTTTCGCCCATTTAAAACTTAAATCGGTGTGTTATTTACGCGTTTGCCGTGTCATTAGCGAAAGCTCGTTAATTAAACGATGGAACTTTGAACCATATAGGTACGCTCGATACCAACTAAAATCGCACGTAGAAGCGATAGCACGCAAAAGATCCACTTTATTTAATAATTAATATTTAGAAAGGGGTGAAATTTTCCGACAGAATTTATTAATGCTCATTAATAGACACCGGCGAAATGGTAGCAATTGATCCTTGGACACTAAACACTTTCCGCGATATTCCATTACAAGTCTGAATTCACGTTTGAACTATTGATTACATTTTTAGCCACACTATGTATATGTTTTTTGGGCTCGCCTTCATCCAGCAGTGGATGGTGAACGGCTGAAAATGATAATGACGATATATTTGTGTAAACATACACACTAATTACAAAATACGTCAAATTCCACGGTGCTGAATGTCTGAGATATGACGGTTTATCCCTTTTACATTTTTTCATATTATATTACAATATAGACCGAGTGGACGATGGGCTGATGAATTGAGAAAATGTGTGGAGTCAACTGAATGCAGATTGCTCAAGACAGACAGGAATGGAAGAGGATTGGAGAGGCCTTCATCCAGCAGTGGACGGTTAACGGCTGAAAATGATGATGACTATAATATAAGCTAAATTTTAAATAATAAAAAATAAATATTTTGAAAAAAAATTGGCAAAGGTAAATAAATAGTGATAAATTTCAAACATGAATTCAGGCGGGTAACGGAATATCGTCGGTATACATACCTACCTGCCTTCCAAAGGTCATGCTACGAGTATTCCGGTGTCTATAGGTACTCTGTCCAACTTTGCACCTTGTTTTCGCGCAACTTAAAAATAAGGGGGTTGTGGCTGTCTGAGATTTACAACTTTGGCTGGTTATCGTTAATGTTTATTCCAAGAGGCCAAGATGGTGACGAAGCTCATTGGTTCAAGCGCAGATCGATTCGGTGCAGTCGGTGAAGACTAGGATTTTTTTTAAGTTGGACAGAGTATACTCATAAATAGACGGGCTGCTTGAATTGGAAGCACAGTCAACTTTTATCATTACTCATACACTTTAATGTTCCATATCTGACGAATGAAATCACGATTTAGTGCGATCAAAATTCAAAAGACAAGACATCGGAATGAAATCGTAGGCATCGTTGTCGTCATTTTGATTTCCTTTCACTTTCGACGACTCGACGTTTGGACGAAAATCCCGTTCCCAAATCAAAAGCCGTTATCATCAACAACAAACAGTCTCTCCCTTTCGAGTGTTGCTTGTTTGACCGGGTGTACCTACGAGCGTCAGTTAAACCGCAGCTTTCCTAACTGTGTTGTTCATGGTAACGAGCGTTTCGGCAAACGAGAGACTCCCCTCGTTTGGGACTAATAGATTGAATCGATAGTAGAATGTCGCGGGGCGTATGTCCTTTGTGCGATTATATCTACCGCTTTAACGAATTTAATCAGTGACGTTATTGTTCACATACATACATACATGTGTCTACACGTAAGTATGTACATCAGTCGTCAAAGTTCCAAATCGCGATGAAATCTTACTTGGGTATAGGTAGTTAATTACAGACTTGCAATATGATACAATCGATACATATAAAACAAAACAGTGGTGTACATATATCATTGCTCGGCGATTTATGCTCTTCCGCGCTACCCATTTTTAGTATATACGCCTATATTTTTATTTACATAAAAATGAATAATATATTAAAGGAAAAAAAAAAACCAATAAATAAATTATGTACAGTCGATAAAATAAATAATAGGTTTTGCCACAGGGACGACAGATTAATATACAAAATTAATAAAATCAGAATATTTATTACCATATCTAATTATTCTGGGGATGGGAGAATGAAGATAATAATTATTACGCGAAATAGTTTCATAACCAAATAAAAATCGAGAATCGGGTAAACGTACCGGAACTTTTAAGCAAAGAGTTGAATGAGTAAGAATGCGACTATTTGACAAAAATTACATCAAAATTATAACAAGGCTAGCCGGTTTGCCCGTCATATGACGATGAATTCTCACCCCAACCTCAACTCGTGCGCAATTGTTTGTAAAATAACAGTACAGCCCACATCCCGTTTGACAGTATGTGAAACAATTTATGTACCGTTGATAGAATGGGTAGAAAATCGAATTGTCAGCTCGAACCATATTTGACAGATAGCGGTTTGTTGCCAACACACTGCTGAAAATTTTTTGTTGTTGGCAATTTAAGTGTAACCGCAACGACCCAGACAGGCAGACGGGGATATTTTACGCTATTATACATAATGTTCTGAAGCATTGAAATGAAATATTAAGCAATGTTTAACTTTTATTAATTTAATAATTTATAATATCTTTCACCGTTAGAAATAAATATAGAGTAAATATTGCTTAAAATAGAATAATAAAATTCAAATCAATAACTTAATATAAATAAAGCATTTAACAAAACCAGTGTCATGAAAACAATAATAAAAATATTACATTTGTTCTAGAAAATCACATTTAATCTATCAACTAATTAATATCTACATATTTTGAGCAAATATGCTAATTTTTGTTAGTGGAAAAGTCTGAGGAACTTCTGTTTACGCCATTAATAAATAATAATTCAATAAAATCAATCTATATATCTACATGTTTTTCGTGTAGGATTTTCTTTCTTTCGCCTTCAATCCACGGTAAATATTTTCGTCCTCGATCTATCTTCCCCGGAACGATTACGTAATATTTTGCAAAGAATGTGCTTACTAAACTAGGTAGTTCCGGAGACCTGCATATATACTTGTGGCCCAAATTATCTGAAGACTCGAATCCTTTAAACCGAACTTCGCCATACTCTGAAGGACGATTCAGTATTGCTGAATCGTATAACTGCAAAAAAAAATGCAACCACATTAAAAAATAAGCCACATTCTAAGCCGCTATTGAATACATTTAATAAATGAAGATTACCTTAACGCCAAGATGGTAAGGTACCACACCATCATCTTTAGCATGCAATATTAAAACCGGCGATGCAAAAGATGTTATGTACTCGTCCGATTTGAATGTTATGTTGCTTTTGTCGATTGATTTTAAAATCATCCAATCAAACCAAGGTAGCCAACTGTAAATCTACATTGCACAATAAAATTATTAACATCAAAATTCTATCTAATTTCATTTCAATTAAGTACAAATTCCAATGAACGGACCCTTCCCAAAAAATGATCTTCAAACTCGTTAAACATATTATTGAATGGACTTTCTAATATGAGACCGTTGGGTTCTCTGAATTGATATATGTCATTTTGATTGTCTGATGTTGCTATATCAGCAGCCAGCACAGAAAGTGCATGTGCAGATACCCCAGT
This sequence comes from Parapsyche elsis, assembly GCA_022651745.1. Lineage (NCBI taxonomy): Eukaryota > Metazoa > Arthropoda > Insecta > Trichoptera > Hydropsychidae > Parapsyche > Parapsyche elsis. The sequence continues at coordinate 6,699,760 of JAGVSN010000003.1, read as the reverse complement.
GCCTGAAAATGACAAATTAAACATAAACACATATGCACAATTTCGCAAGTTTGGAATTGTATTGGTTTAAAAAGTTCTACCAAGCGAGTGTCCCCATATGTAAATTGGAACTAGACCTCTTTCACTGGTGTTTTGCAACTGTACTTTTTTCAAAATCCAACGATAAACATTTATCGTATCTTCGACTATGCCTATCTCGGTAACTTCAAATTGAGATGAATCACCATATCCTATGAAAAATAATATTAATCTATGTTAAATACGAACAAACACTCGAGACTCAAGATTCATTGACAAACGGTACCTCTATAATCAAAGGCAATAATATGATATTGCAGATCCTGTAGAACTTTGTACAATTCTAATCGGTGGCCAGAACCTCGGTGATTTGAATTACCTGAAGATAATATTGTATAAAGTTGAAATTTCAATTGAATTTACGCTATGAAAATAAATATAAATGAATAATTACCATGTACGTATAAAATAATAGGACAGTCGCCTTTTGCTAGCAAATCATCAAAGACAGCATCCTTATGTGAATCTTGATCGTTTTCGGATTCAACGTGGAGAGCGGAATCGTCTGATTCAATCGCAGTCCAATTTTTATATTTTTCAGGCAGTATATGCCAAACGCCTAAAAAAATTAAAATCTACATACATAATTACAAATAAAATTTATAAAAATATATTTTATATTTACCGATTCTCACACGACGACTGGCTACATTTGAATGATATTTGATATATAAATTCCTTGCTCCATCTATTCCCGACTTTTCCGGAGCATTAAAGTCAGTGTTTATCGGGTATTGAACTAATATTCAACAGGAAAAAAAATAAGTAATTAAACTAATTAATCGGTCAGTAACTTTTTAAGAAGATGGTCAACATTATATTTAGAAAACTGTTAGTAAAAATTAACGAATCAGTCAAATACCAAACGTTTATATAAATTTATTTACTGTTTAGTATTGATTAATTACAGACCACGGATGTGAAACTTGAATGCTGAATTCAAGAATGTTACGTAAGATCCAGTGTACACAGAGAAACATGGAAAGATGTATGTAATGTGTATGTAAAAGATGTATGTAAGATGTAAGAGATCGTAAGAGGAATACATGGGTAAGAAGCATGACCAAAGTGGGAAATATAGCGGAACGTGTGGAATGGCAATCGAAACAAATACTGGAATGGTATCCGAGAGGATGTGAAAGAAAGCAATGTAGACCGAGTGGACGATGGGCTGATGAATTGAGAAGAATGTGTGGAGTCAAGTGGATGCAGATTGCTCAAGACAGACAGGAATGGAAGAGGATTAGAGTGGCCTACATCCAGCAGTGGATGGTGAACGGCTGAAAATGATGATGATGATGAATTACCATTTAATATATTTACTGATCCTTTATAAAACTTATTGACCATTTATTAAAATTACTATTTGGGTAAAATAGCTGACCAAAAATCGGAAAAGTTACTGACCCAATAAATACAGGCCATAAAAGAATTTAGAAAATAAATTCCAATATACTTACTGAAATTTAAAAATATAAATCCTTTCTGAATTACTGTTGAAAATTTGAAAAAAAATGGAAGTATTCCGAAAACAATCACAAACCCAAACAAAGCAAACTTCAATGTATTTAAAGTTATTCTGAAATAAAACATGAAAAAATTTGTTAATTTTATGAAATGTTTGCTACAGATTTGGTACAAAATTTGTAAATAATTAACTTACATGCCGAAAAACCACAACAATACCAATTTAAAGGGTACAAATGTAACCTGAATGACGAAACGGGATAGTGAAAACACTTTAACCATTGTCACTGTACGTGTACACTTATTATGCAAAAGGTTTCATGCAATGAATTAAGCAAATATAATTTCGAATATTAAGTGTTCGTTAAACAAGATGACAGATTTGCTGCTAAAATTAACACTAATTTTAGTGAACATGGAAACAAACATCAATAAACTGTTACGGGCTTAAAATATTGTAAAACTTTGACATTATTGCTAATTGTTTTTTGGACAGTAAATAAAGGGCACATAGTATATGTATGTAGGTACACAAAAAAATATCGAGAAGCATCAATTACAGTGGACCGGTAAAAAAATAATTTCAACAACAAAACTGACCGTATTGAATATTGAACATTGGTCACACCAATTTCATCAAATTAAAACATGCCACAATTTACTTCGTGCAATTATTTTTAAGTATTATACAATTAGGTATGTAGAAAATAGAACCATCACCTTTTAGCGAGACGCTTTTTTGGTAACCAATTCATAGTTGAATGAATAAATTAAGCACACGTAACAATTAGTAGAATGTTCTGTAAGTGATAATAAATATTATGTATAGAATGAATGATATTGCGTTACCGTTATTTATTTTTGAATTTAAGTCGAATCTTTTTAATTTCTTATATGAAACAGTTACGAATGCAATGTAATTAAATAGGTAAAGAAAAATAAATTCAGACGATAAAAAAATTAACTCTTCACCTTTTATCTTATAAGGCTTATACAGTTTTAACAAACAAATTGTACACTTGTATGTACAGGTGATGCAACACTAATCAGAAGGATTCATTCAAACGCAAGTACACGTCAATAACTCAAACATTTATTCTTATCGAGATAATAATTATTCAATACAGAAGTCAAAGGTCGATAGTAACAAGGGCAATGTACAATTTTTTTTATTTTTTGCTTAAAAAACACGCAAATTAGATTTGGGTATATTCACAATCACTAGAATAGAATAAGTTTCATTTGAAATTGTTTGTAATGAAACTTTTAAAAGGAATTAAATAATCGCGAGAATAAAACTCGCCGATAACCTACAAATGGCAAACGTCAAACGAATACTTGGCCGAAATTTTTTTTATCACAAGCATGATCTTACGTTTCATTTAGGGTATAAAAAATTAAAATGTTTGAAATCTCAGAAAATTTTCTTGACGTTGCTAGTATAATATTCCGCTTACAAAATCACATATAAAGTCATTCCATCTCTGGTGCGTTTGAAATCAATAAAGTTCTGAAGTATATTATAGATATTTCATTTATGAAGGCCCACCCCCACTCCGCGGTAAGGATGCGCACGAACACAAGTGGAAACAAGACAAAGCTGTGCGCATCCTTACGCGGAATGAGGGTAAGCCTTCATAAATAAAGATATATATAATAGCGCAAGGATCTGTCTGGAACACGTTACGCTCCCATTTTTCGACCTATTACATTTTGAACTGTAGGTACACTATAGGTATATACATAAGTGATAACCACCCAATGATATTGTCAACGGGCATTGTCGATGACCGATGAATCGATGATATTGTCAACAACAGTATCTATATAAAAATAAAAATGAAAGTCAAAAAATGTTGAAAATTGTAACTGTATTTAAATGTTAATAACACTTTATGACATCAGACAAACATTATTTATCCTATCAATAATATATATATATTATATGTATATTAATTTATTATTGTTTCAACTATGAAAAGTTACTACACAAAGTGGGAAGAATCGTTTGTACAAAACAGCATTGTTCCGTAATTTGGCTATTAGTTTCCCTAAAATATATTTTTTTTATACCAATTATAAAATTAAATTAAAAAGAAATTCAAATACATGTCGATTTTTAAAAAATAATAAAAATGGCTAAAAAGATAGGAACTTATAATAAATCAGTCTGAAGAAATTTCATCAAATTTGGAATACACCTGGCAACATATAAATAAGCATGGCAAATCGATAGTAGCATAAACATAAACAATAATAAAAATGCAATTAATTAAACCCATTATTTTTTCTGTAAAATCTGACAAATAGCCACCCAAAGAATGAAGGTTATACATTTTGTTCAAATGTGATAAGAATTAGATTACTGTTAATACTAATAACACTTTAAATTACATCATTAATATAATATGTAAATACACAATTATTAAGACACATGTAGTAACGATTCAAATTAAAAAATAAAATACAATTCCGATAAATTTAATATTCGTGAAACATTAGAACGGAATTGGCAAATGGAGTAAATTGTGAACACCATTCATGTAAATAAGTGTATGGATTTTGAACCTGAACTAGATTTCAAAAATATAATGAATATAGAACTGAAGTTCACAATCCACTCAATTTGAACATTCAATCCCACTATAAATTTCTGATTGAGGTCATCCATAAGTTCAAAATGCAAAATATTGTATTAGACTTTAATAGTGTCTGCCAAACTGTGTGCGCGGGCACACTAGTATACCGCGAGAGGTTCCAGATGTGCCGGGAAAGAAAAGGTCTGAGAATCTGAAAAATGACTCACAAAATCAATTAAAAAGGTTTGAAGAAATTCTACTCAATTCCAGAGAAAGGTCAGATCGCTAGTTGGAAGATTGCGCAGCTTTTAGCAAAAAAAAAACCACATTTCGATACTGAAAACATTGTTTTACCGGTGTTGAAGATGGCCGTTGAGTCAATGATTAGCGATGAATTTTTATGTATTACATAAAAATTCACAAGTGAAGATTGTATGTACACTGCATGATTCACCGCGAAGTTTTAGTGTCAAAATCTCTATCTAATGAGCTCCTGAAGACGATGAACAACGTTATTAAAGTGGGGAATTACATAAAATCAAACTCCCTCCATTGCAGACTTTTTGCATCCCTATGTGAAACTATGGATTCTGATTTTAAGTGTTTGTTTCATACTGAAGTGCGATGGCTCTCAAAAGGAAAAGTACTCTCACGATTTATCACTTGGCGACGAGAAATAATTCGCAAATTCACAGCAAATTCCTTTCCCAGTGTGCCATGAGGTGAAAAAGTTTGGCAGACACCATATTAGAGTGAGAGTGAATGTGAAAAACTTTTAAAAGGACCATTGGTGATGTACATAGGGTCAATAGTGATGTACATAAGGTCAATAAACAATCTCGTGAAAACTGACGATCAAGTGCATTATAAATAAATTTTGGTGTGAACCACAAATTCAACATTTTTATATATCACAAATATACAAATAACAAAATAGTAATACTACCAATACTTATTTGTATAATCAATTGTGACATTATCGGGCCACGGAAACAATCTGAATATTTTTACAATAAATATTATATTTTACAAAACTAAAGATTTCAAACACCAAACATCTCAAGCAGGTTCTTGTTGTATTTTCGTTGACATAGCAATTTAAGTATTTTTACATCCGAAATTCAAAAACAGCTGAGAATTATATTTCAACTCAATGAAAATTTGATTGTACAAAAAATATTTTAATTTACAAGTGATATTACACTTTTCTCTTTTGTAATCGAGAAAGAGCATTGTATCGACGAGAAGACCATATCCAGCACCAAATTACATTTGAAGTATTTTCAGGTTTTTACAATCGTAATACTGAAGCTACAAGAACAAATTCCATGAAAAATACAACCAAATCAAATTATGATATCATTTTTCTATTATATAAACATACCTACTTTAATCATTTCTCCTAAATTCACCTGTCTATTTAAAATCGACTGATACATTCATACTGAAAAAGTGAAATGTTGAAAATTTCCACATTATTCTAATATAACTTTTCTTTATACAAGAAATTCCAAAGTGGACGAATTATTATAGGCCCAATTTTCTGATGATTGAAAATTTCATAGACTAATGTATAAAATATAACTCGATTATATATTACATGGTTTGTTTTCTTTACTAGTTTATGGTAGGTATAATATTATGTCTAAAAACATATAACGACCCAATTATACCACAGAACATAAACACAAGCTCTATCCCTAACACAAAAAACCACAATTTGAAAACTTCAAAAATTAAAACAAATAAAGCATTTGAACCAAAAACCAAACCATATTGAAATGTGTTTGATTTACATCTCAGCTATTAATTTGACAAGTAAAATTTAAAATGAAATTGATAGATATTTTGTACTCACGCATGAAATATATTTCTCCGTTTAGTTTGTCTTTTAAAGATATTTTTATACATTTCTACACCACACTTCACTATTATGCCGTTTTGTAACACCAAAAAAAAAAAAGATGTTCTGTGTCGATCCTTCAACTGAAACTAATTGGCTTAAGGCTGGTAAAGCCTGTTTAAAATTTCTGTCAAACTCGTCTACCTGCACCAAGCTCGGACCACGGTTACAATGCGTATATAATATAATCATTGTGAGACATTCCCATTTGGATTCTAAATTCTCGATGTTGGGATAATACTAGAGTTTTTATTAGTTGGTGTAAATGGGCCTTAAACAGCAATTGAATATGTATGAAATGTAAATGAGAAATGAATGCTATCAATACTTCACAACTGTTCCACCATAAACTCATAAAGTATAACTTATGAGTTTATGAGAAAATATACAAACTTATGGGTATTAACATGTGATAGATTACAAATATACAGATGAATGTAAAAAGATCTAATTAATTTTAATTACACGAACATGTCACGGTAGTGTTTTACGAAAATAAATGCAATTTTATAATATAATTAAAATCTAAATACTACATACATACACACTAAATATGTCTAATCTTGCCTTTGGTGTTGGAGAAAATTCACAAAATCAAGGACACAAACCAAAACATTATAAATTCACTGAAATTCACAAAATTGTTACGATTTTTAAAATTATACAATAAATACAAGATAGCTAAAAAGTGGTGTTCAATAGTGAAATCTTGCATCATCCATTGTTTTTTTAATATATTTACAATTTTGAAATACATAAAATCAACCTACATATGTACTTAAATTTAATAGCTGATATGTAGTAGCGAGCATACCAAATGAATCCTTTCAACGCAATTTCTGATGAAAACCAAACAAATTTGAAATTAGCATAACACAAATTATTTAGCAACTTTCGATTACATTGTTATTATTATACATAATTAAAATTAAAATTTTTATCTTTTGCATCAGTATTCAGTATAAAATTGAATTTCAGCTTTTAGCAACAATTCAAAAATAAATTAAAAGCGCATGCCTAAAAATTACACATATTAAATTGTTAAAAAAATGCGCAGCAAGTTAAAATCAGTACATATGGATTAATCAAATTGAACACCACCAAATGCAAACAAACTAATAACACACTTTAGTTAAATTATCAAAATTGTGACAATGTTTTGTTAGAACAAAAACTGCTATAATATAATATTAACATTATTAAATAAAAATTGTTGTACAAAGCAAAACAAACAAAAAATATTCAAATTGATCAATATTTAGCTGTATATTCATATTTATGTTTAAGTAGACTAGCTTCATTATAAAATCAAAATGTTAATAACAATATCTAAAACAAGAAAAAATGAACTCAAAACAAAAATTTTAAATCCATCAAACACTTTTATTTCCTCCCCATCTGTCTGAAATAACAAAAGTCACACATAAATCAAATTGTATACATTCATATAAAATAAGGATAATTTAGATTGACATTTTTATAATTACCATAATCTCAGTGTGAAGTACTTTCCGTTGATTCCTCGGTATTTCCATGCGCTGCAAGTGACTGTTGAAGAGCAACCGGAGTCAGCCATTCCCTAAAATTATCAGTAATTTTAATACAAACGTATACTAAAGCATTTTCAAAATTAATGTAAAACTAACCTTGGCAGACAACGTTGAAGGAATGGCACACAGGAGCTAAAATATGCAAGGCGGTTGACCCATGGTGGAATATCATTACCGCACAGTAACTGAAAATAGGAGCAAAATTTTTGTCAAGGGAATCATTTATTCATACCTGAAAGATAAAATTTAAATTGTTTTAAAATCAACGTCAACATAGAATGAATAAAATATATATACCCATATATCAAAAGTTTATTTATTTAAAATACATGGGCAGGTGGCATAACCGATGGAGACCAGGGGTCTGATATAAATTGTACATACATACAGTTTTTAATTATTTTTTTTTTTATATTTAGGAAGGATTACAAAAATCCATTTATACTCAAAAATTTGTCGAGATGATTTTAAAAGAGATTTGTATTTTCAGAAGTTGATTTACTGATTTGGGAGGCGGTTCCAAATTTCATCTACTCTATTTGAAAAGAACGAGTCTCTGACAATTTTGTTGTCTTTTATGGTGGGTCCATACAAGCGTACTCGATGAGTATGCACCCAAATGGAACCGAAATCGGAGTCCAGCACGTGCAAATATCGTATATTGAATTTTTCAATTCCGTATAAAGAGCGTCTTTAAAGCGAGGGATTGGTGTATAGATTGAAAATAAACCACAAACATACCTGACATAAAGCTCCAGAAAAATGGTTACAATTATTGTTCATCAAATGATATCTACAAAGAAAAACAAAATAAGAGTAATAAGTACACATTATATATAATAGGTATAATTGGATTGAAAATAATTAAGTAATGGCAATTGTATAACACTAACTTATCGCCTTTAAACTGTTTTCCCAGTTCAGTAACAGCGGATCGTACTTCTTCGGGCGTAAAATCGGTCCAGCCGACATTTATACTTTGTCTAATAATCAAAAAGCACACATTGATTTTCCAAATGTTATACAAGTGTAAGAAGTGAGTAAAAAACAAAAAAAAAAAACTACCTGAAGCGAAACTGGTCACCGAGTTCAGTGGGATCACGCGGCGTTATTGGAAAAATACCAGTGAATGAAAATGGATGTCCTCCGTACACGAACTCCTCTCCGTGTACTTCTACACCGCTGTGAAACACTCCGAGGCCTAAATTAGCCGTGTAAGAGTTCACCCAATACTGCAATAAAACATCGGCATCATATCGAGAAACTGATACGTACTTAGATTTTCAGTTGACAAACAGTTTAATTACCATATCATATACATTGAGAGTGACCGGCTCACGTCCTAGCACCTTTTCAGGTTTACGCGAGGACGCAGCGGTCGGAAGGCACGACGGGAACATGACGCTGCAGCGTCACCTCCCTTTACAGGTCCACCGCCCAATCACTTTGATCTGAAATAAAAAAAAACACATTTTAACATACAGGTAGTGTGAGATCGAATTACAAAAAAAAACTGAAGGTCGAAAAACATGTTAATTAGAATTGAATACCGTTTTATTTCAGTGAACAAATTTTCAAGAAGTAATTATCGCAAACGACCGGGGAAATCGCCAATAAGGCATGTATTTGGATTAAGAAATAGTTTAACGTGATAAGTGAATGAAAGCCTCTCCAAACTTCTTCCGTTCCTGTCTGTCTTGATCAATCTGCATTCACTTGACTTCACACATTCTTCTCAATTCATTAGCCCATCTTCCACTCAGTCTACCTTTTTTTCGTTCACATCATCTCGGTAAGCGTCCATCTGCCATCCATTCTTCTCGCTATGCGTCCACTCTGACCTTTTCACACGTTCCGCTATATCTGCCACTTTGTTCATACTTCTTACCCATGTATTTCTCTTACGATCTCTTCTTGTTATACCATGCATACATCTTTCTATGTGCACTGGATCTTATGTAACATTCTTGAATTCAGCATCCACGTTTCACATCCATACATCATAACTGGCAGTATGCATTGGTATGCCTTCTTTTTTAAGCAAAGCGGGAGGTTGGATTTAAAAACGACGTTCATTCATCCAAAAACGCTCCATCCTAGTTTCATTCCTTATACTTTACATCATGTCATGTTCACCAATTGTCCTAGATAGTTGAACATTACAGAAATTAATGTTTTAAAAAATTACACCTGCATTACTATATTTAATGGCATAGGAATCTGCCTGACCGACCGACTGGCTGGGTAACCTCATGCTCGCATACCACCGCACGACACGTACACATACGCTCACTCACTTACACATACGCTCACTCACTTGCACACACATATAACACGGGTTGCGCGAAGGGCTCACTCTACATAACGTCACTAACTCACACAACACCTCGGCACGGATAGCCGCGGTCTCTCACTCACTCACTCACATACACACCCACAGAAACGACACGGGTTGCTAACCACCCGAGAACACAGTCAACGGGCATTGAGTAGTTTAATCATAAACAAGAAGATTTCCTCGTGTAATTCAAAATGCTCTTATTTTAAATTAAATCTTTGTCTTTTGCGTGTAAAACAACTACCACAGTCATGATTTTATTTAGATAGTGTGAATTCTAATATTTCCCGTACTGGTTTCAAATACAACAAAATCTAACTGATATGTACATACATATTATAAAAGCCTTCACTCAATCTGTCTATTTGTCCGTCACAGTTTAATAATAGACACCATATCATATACATTGATAGTCAGCGGGCAATACTCTGGTAGCTAGAGCATCTAGAATAAAATAAACAACCTCCGGTCTCTCAATACACACTATCAAAAAATCCTACAGGCGCCAATGCAAATGAGTCATCCGTATGATGCGAAAAGTGACTCAAACGTACAAAGTGACTAATGACTTAAAACATGGACAATGTTTAAAATGCGTCACAGACAATCCTATGCACATTACAAACGTGAATGTGAAACAATCGGAATTTCAGTGTGTGGCTCTCGTTGATCGAAACAACATTGGCGAGTTCTACCTTGGATCGCGTATCGCGTTCCAAAGTGCGAATTCGTTAAACGAAACGAGTACCGTTCGCACAGCGAGCACCGGCTGCAATCCGACGCGGGGAACAAAAACAAAGCGAGCGATACCGGTAGCTGCCAAGCGAATTTCAACTGAAATAGTATGGCGATATAAGGCAATAAGTGTTATAGTCGCTTGGCGTGGAGGCGTATCGCGTTTGACATGTGCGAATTCTGTTGGGGGCTTACAGAAGGGGCGGAGGCGAGGGCGGAGGCGCTGTTCGGAATCCCGCTGGCATCACGGGGGCGAAAATTCGCACAGGAAATCCGCCACTCCAGCCTCCAGCTGTCAGAAACTCAAAATCGCCACACAACCACACACACTTTCCAGCCAACTGCTGAACGCTGATACCGATAGCGATGACCCTTCACCTTTGCATTCATATTGGCCCTAACACTCTAATTATCGTCCTGTCACTTTCAATGTAAGGCTTGGTTTCGCGCGTGCTGCAACTTCTGCAGCCTGCTATGGTACATGCTGCAGCTTCTGTGACCGATGGAAGGGAAGGGGTACATCGCGGAAGAAGCTTCCTCCGCGAAACCAAGCCTTTACAATACATTTCCCTTTCGGTCGTCATCATTATTTTTAGCCGTTCACCATCCACTGCTGAATGAAGGCCTCTACAATATTCTTCCATATCTGTCTGTCTTGAGTAATCTGCATCCACTTGACTCCACACATTCTTCTCAATTCATCAGCTCATCGTCCACAAGGTCTACCTTGCTTTCTTTCACATCCTCTCAGATACCATTCCAATATTTCTCGCGTCCATCCGCCATCCATTCTTCTCACTGTGTTCACTTCAGCTTTCACACGTTCCGCTATAACTGTTACTTTGGTCATACTTCTTACCCATGTATTCCTCTTCTCGTTATACCGAGCATACATCTTAATTTAGCACCCATGTTTCAAATCCATACGTCATAACTGATATTGGTCGTATGCCTTCTTTTTTAAGCATAGCGGAATGTTGGATTTAAAAACTATGTTCATTCTTCCAAAAGCACTCGATCCTAGTTTCATTCTTCGTTTTATTTCTTCTTCTCGGTCGTAAATGGGATAATTATATGATTTATTTATTTATTTATTTAATAATTACATGGAGAGGCGGCATAGCCGATAGGCCCATGGGGTTTGGTTTTAGTTAAAAATCAAAAAAAAAAACAGTATTATAAATGAAAAAGAAAGAATGAGAGGACAGTATTGCCAAATTTGAACAAAATAAAAAAAAAAAAAAAAAAAAAATAAAATAAAAAAAACAAAGATAAAAATAGAGATAAAAAAATAAAAGAATAAGAAAAACAAACAAAAATAAAAATAAAAACAAAAAAAAAATAAAGATAAAAACAAAAATAAAATGAATAATGGTCCATTTATTAAAGAATTACAAATATCCATTGTTTTTTAAGAATAAATCTAGCTGATTTTTATATAAATTAACATTTGGTGTGTAATTAATTGAGTTATTATTATCATTCATCACACTCGATACATCCTGATGTATTATTATTGATATGACGCTTTTTGAAGTTAAAAATCTCTTTCGGTTATGTCTTGGTTTTGCGCTTGGTTGTCGTGCGCAACAACAGCCTGTCGTAGTAATTTTGCCAACGGGTTCCAGTATTGATTTTTATACAATCTATTTTAATATTTTCACCTGTTTTTATGGTACGTCTAGCTAAGCGAACGAAAGAGCACAACGAACAAGATTTTCATGGCGTGGATAAATAACATAGTCAACGTGTTTTTTCCTTACCTGTACACACTTAGCGTCGTCTCCACAATGAATTTTTGCTGAAAGGATTCGGTACAAATTAAGAGATAACGGTTGGATGCAGAATTACAAAAATATAATTTTATGTCTTATCGAAACCACGAAAATTTTCACTAAACAATTGAACCCACAATAAATAAAAAGCACTCTTAAGATGAAATTTTAATTTTTTTAAAATTAAATAAAATATAAAAAAAAATTCAACGTAAAAGAATACAATAATATAAACAAACTAATCAATGTCCGTTGACAATGTCATCGGGTGTTTATCATTTACTAGTTCACAATGTAGTTAGTGAAAAATGCGAGCGCTTCGCGCTACCCCTGCCATAAGTATATGTATATGTGAGTGAGTCAGGATTGCCAGACGTCCGGATTTCGGTAGGAATATCCCGATTTAGTAACTGTAATCTTGACTCCACAGAAAATTTTAAAATCGAATTAAAGAAAGACATTATTATTATAATTGCAGCTTTTGAATGCTTAGAGTTTAGTAAGTGAGCAGAGATTCGGAGAACGAAAATGCACAAGGTACAAATAGGCGACGCAAGTTGCTCTGATCTTCCAAATGCCTGCGTACGCCACGCCCGCAAGCTCGACAAGCACGAGATGCAAAAGACACTGCGACAATAATTTATTAAAATTTAACCCAGAATGGAACATTTTTTTTTTTTTTTTTTTTTACTATAAAATCCCGCTATATTGTTTTGAAAATCTGGTAGATCTGGAGTGCGTGAATGTGTGTAAGTGTATGCGAGCGTTCCGCGGTTACCCGGCCAGACAGACCCCTGCGATACTACATATAGTAAAGCGTTTTTTTTATCTCTACTTTTTCAGAACTTTTATTAATCATCGCAATCACTAAAAAGCTCGAAATGCAACTAGTCATTTTGAACGACATTACGTTGTGATGCAGTTGCGCTGATAAGGCAACGAAACAAGGTCACCGCGAAAAAGAGAGAGATATATATGATGTCGATGAGTATGAGGTACGAGCGAACAATGTTGACGTCGAGTTAGTTTGGGTCTGGTGTCTGCGAACTGATCTTTGTGCGAATGCCTCAAAACGTCCACTCAACTGTTTGAGTCATCTGATTTCCCCGCATTTGGCCCACGTTAGCGTCATTCGCAATAAATTTTCGCAAGCGTCTGCCTCTGGCGAGAAAGCCGACTCCATTCCCGTCTTCATTGAAGCCAGTTGTGTTTGTGCGCGCGCATCGTTTCATTCTCACAATCAACGTTGAAAGTCCTCTTATCGGCTCGAACCGTGACCTAGACCTGGTGACTATTTAATTTGTTTAGACCTATTTATTTTGTCATACGCGCCCTAGTGTCAATATTTGGCGCGCTTTCACATACTATAGATCGCACCGCATTGCATGATAATAACATACTAGAATCCATGGCTTATTAAAATATTTGACGCTTATTAGATTCTTATAAGATTCAAACGAGAATTAAATATTTATATAAATAAATTATTCCGTCGTACAAAAAAATAAACATTTATTTACATCCGATGAACATTTATGAAATCGTAATATAATATGCACATACGTAATCAATTTATCTGTTGATTTCATAATTTTTTTATTACAGAAATGTTAATCGTTGAATAATATTATTTTGCTAGTAAATAGGTTGTTTTTCAGCGTCCATAAAAACTGCATGAAACGCTATTCGTATCTGTTTCAATGACAATCATTTAATTGAGAGAACTAAGCGCTTCCTCGGGATACGTGTTCATAAACTAGTCAGTATATTCGTATACGTCATAGATTTCAGTAGTATGCATTTAAGTTAAAGCAGAATAATCACTGATCTCACAGCACAATCAAGTCCTTGTTTAATATTGATATTTATAGTTGAAGCCGTATCTTTATTTTGTGATCAATAAATTTGAAGGTTTCATGACGACCTACATATTCATTCCTTATATGGTATCCTTTCACTTGTGAAGAAATAATACAACTGAGTCTGTGGTACTTACTCAACTAAGTTGAATATCAAATTCAGCCGTTAGTTCTGCTGTGAGACCAATAATTATAAACAGGACAGAAGTATCACTAATTCTAGCACACTACACTGTTTTTACGACATGTAACATTGGTGTGTTTTCCATCGAAATTCCCCTCTGACTAATACGCGGAAAATTACTACTAATAGTAGTAGCACGTGATTACCTACTACAGTTCGTATATGGAAATCGAGAATATATTAAATCTACATAGAAACGTTTCGTTTACCCACGCAATATCGTCAACATACTTTTTAACTTCAAATTATTCCACTTTTAGCATCTATCGAAAACATTTTAGTACAGATTTCACGGCCAGTCATTTTGAAACAGTGTTTTATTTCACGGTGCTCTTTGGGTATATCTTCAGTGTCCTTTATATAAAAATTTTATAATTTAATCGTGCGAATTGACACCTTTTCTTCGCTTGTTTGCTTTGTCTGTTGACCTCCGCAAGTGCCTTGTAAGTCGAATCGTCAATCGTGTTAGCCCGTTAGTAAATTTCGATAATATGTTATTTTTTCCATTCGTCCATAAAGTCTTTCTTTTTTACTTCTAAAACACGTGCTTTCAGCGTGGGTGTCTTTGAACTTGTTGATCTATCTTTGGATCATCGAAAGCTTAGAACAAACATTCCTGAACTTGTAAAAAGTAAATTGTAAACGATTCACTTTCGACAACAGCAGATACATACTAAATTGTTGTCTGTTCAGTGTTTTCTTATTATACCAAAACATTTATGCACTCACTATAGTAGCTGGATATCTTATGAATCTAAAATAAACGATCCGATATCGAAGCAGACCGAAGCTAACGTACACATTGAGATGATCACGTTCAAAATTAGAACAGCCGGACTCAACAAACATATGGTTTCAATCGAAAGACACCACTATTAAATTTTAGGTTTATGTATGAAGTGAATATGAATTTGGTGAAAGGATCTAATGGGGTATTTCAAGTCTCTTGGTATTTATTATGACTTATGACATGCACATGGGAATACGTAATCTTGATCGGTTGATAATAATGTCCGATATGACATTGCATACTAGCGGTATAAATATTTTTAGAGTTCAACAGCTCGAACAATGTACCTATTGTGTTTTGAGGAGCAGCCTATTTGCAGTCACGCAAACAAAACACTCTTAAACGACCGCACCCAAACCAAAGGGTGTGCCCTTCATTATAAAAGTGCGTCCATTTCACGTCCAACCCTTATTTTCGAACAACTGTCACTCATATTATGATCGATGCTAATGTGTGAACAATTATTATCGGACAAGTTGAAATTACTTCGCAAAATGTACATATTATACAGTCAAACCGGTTAATTGTTAATCGTTAATCGTTTATGTATCATTAGCCCTTTCAAATCTATTTTTAATTTTCATATGTAGGTGGCTACATTGTAAATTAAAGTGTTTTGAAGTTAAGCTTCTCGGAAAAGCCGATTTAGAAATGGAGCACACGTGTGTGAAGAACCACACTGCACTACGACTGCTTTACTTTTAGATATTTTTGTGTTTTTATGAATATCCGCTACAGTTTTTTCAGAAATTTCAAATATTTAAATTAGATAAGATCAACTCAAATATTGATAGATAGATTCTCTGTATGCACTTACAGTAAAACGTTCAATAAAAAAGCTCATCTCAGAGATTATACTCAGAAAAATCTAAGAAAGTTGTCAGAGACTCATTCTTTTCAAATAGAGTGGTTAAAGTTTGGAACCGCCTCCCAAATCAGCTTGTAACTTCTGAAAATGCAAATCTCTTTAAAAATCACCCCGACAATTTTTTGAATATAAATGCATTTTTGTAATCCTTCAAATATAAAATATAAATAACTAAAAAAAAATAAAACTGTATTTACAATTTATATCAGAACTCCGGGCTCCATCGACTAGGCCGCACGCACGCCCATGAATTTTAAATACATAAAAAATAGATTTCGTAGTTTATTTAGTCGGTTAACGTCAGATGAATTTGCTTATTGATTACTTTTGATTTTATACATACCTACTATATATAATTATACTTTTTTCTTATTACAGATCAATTGAACTAGTTCTACGGAAGATTGAAGTACATAGCTAAAAGTGTTGTGTTCACGAGAGAGTCCCAAATTTTCTTTAATTTATCGAATAGAAAAGATAAATTACATAGAATAAAATGTCGTCATTGTCTCACTACGCTCGTAACTATGGTCAACACGGTTTTGGTTGGCATCGAATCGTTGATGCAGCAAAGAAATCACGAAAACCAGGACTTTATCCTAACCTATCGTCCCTGGGAGGCTCCGGTGGATATTCTCCTCTGTATCCCAGTCTTCCCGACGCCGAAAGCTCTTCAATAGCCGAAGTGGAAGACGAAACCGAAGAAATAGTCGAAGAACGTATCCAAGCTGTGAACATCTCCAACGTAGAGGTAAGTTCACTGACTCTTTCTCGAATAAATAACCAACACTCACATGTACGTACAAAGAAACTAGCCGTGAATACTAAACAGTAAACATCTTTAATGTTACATTATAGGACACGGTGATATTGATTATGATATCAGTTTGATGTGCATTGGAACGATTTTGCAAGATAACGCAGAAAATAGTTGCCGATTGTGTGATGTTTGTTTTAGGGCTATTATTAAAACTCGTAAAAATAACCGCTCAATTTATAAACGTGGCCCTCTATCGTTACTACTTACGAAACATTAAAAGTAGGATTTAATTTTTTCTAAAATTCGAGTAAAAATGCGCGAGTTTCGATGGTGCACTCGCAATTCAAAAATTGAAATCAAACAGACTTTTTAGTTATTCAATTCATGCAATTCTTCCGGTTGAGTGATTTTGAATTTGCATTTGGTTTTTATACGTGTCAAGGTTCGTCAATCGTTGCTTGCATAGAAGTGTAAAACATTTTTTTGCACAGTGCTACTTTACTTTTGGGCCGCTGTTGATTATTTTAAGAATCGCCGGTCAATCATGATGATTGTAAAATGACCAAAATCTCCATTTTTCCTATTGTATTCGACCTTGTGCAATTCAGAAGCAGTCGAAATTAACAGGACAGAGGAGACGACCTTACAAAATATTTACAAACTTTTCGATTTCATTCGTAGAATAAATTTGATCAGGCATCTCTTTCTGTTGCTTTGAATGATGCATTTGACGAGTGAAACGGAAATATATAGTTTAGATTGAAAATTTTAGATCGTGTCGTCATAGATGGAAGTTAAGTCTCGCAAATATTGCTGTAGCATTCGCACACATTGATTGCACACTGAATAGTATGAGACGCAAGATTAATGTAATAACTTTGCAGGTATCGTAAAACATGAATGATTTCGAATTTATTACATATTTTATGGTGTGTAAACAATCATTACGTATACAACGTACATTGTTTCTCATAATGTGATATAATCGATGCGTCGAGGTTAAAGCCCTCGCACTGATTTGAAAATGAAAACAATTTCAAAATATAAACTTTTGCCTGTGACCCACGTTAATTTTATCACAGGATGACTCACTTTAAGACGGGACTCCTGTATTTGACACCTTGCCAAAAATTCCAGTGCTATTATTGATTTTGTGATTCATATGCCCATGTACGTTAGAAACAAGTTTGTGTATGCTACCATTTTTCGCATTTCAAACATTTTCACAATTGAAACGTAATTTTAAATTTTTCACCATTGCGATTGAAAGTGGGCCGAAAACTTCGAAAAAATTCACATTTCGTTGTATACGACACGTATTGGCAGTTGTACGTAATGCAACACAAATATTTACGCTCGTTTCTTGTTTGCTGATGACGTGTTTGTAAACGGTGTTGCGAATCTCATTAATTTTGTTTGCTGATAGTAACGAATGCTTATCAGCAAGTTACCTACACTCAAATTACGCACCTAAGTATCAATGACTCACTGGAAGCACGCTGGAGTATTGCTATCTGTCAGTTATTTGAATATCTTGCATAGGTACATTCATTCATGTGCAATATATGTTAGAACAAAGAAGTGTTTGGGAAAATTCACTCATATGAAACCATAAGTCTACGACGAATACTAATGAAGAAACGATCAAAAGATCTTTCGCAAAAATCGTCACTTTGAAACAATTATACATCACTGCATTTTAAATAAAATGTATGTAATAATATTAGTTATAAAATGTCCATATTTTTATTTAGTGCTGTGAGTGCTGTTTAAGCTTGAATTCCGCTCTATTATTTGGTCTCCATGTGAGCGTTTATCTACCGATATGCTTGTAAGGGTACAGAAGAAAATTTTCAGGTATTTATATCATAGGATATATGGTAAAGGCTTGGTTTGGCGCGTACAGCAGCTTCAACTACGCGTGCTGCAGCACGTTCGAGCGAGATGCGCGTATGGCGTCAGAGCGAGATACGCTTCTCACCTGTAGCTGCAGCGTGCAGCAGCAAGTTGGAGCTGCCCAATATGATCTAATATTATATTATTAATCCTCACATTTCTATTATTATCATCTAAAACATCACTCACAAGTCGATACGAACTAAGCATATTTACGTCATTATCAATATACGAATGTATATAAAGATGAAGTGGCAGTGGGCTGTACACATAGCGAGAATAATGGATGGCAGATGGACGCGAGAAATACTGGAATGGTATCCGAGAGGGTGTGAAACAAAGCAAGGTAGACCGAGTGGACGATGGGCTGATGAATTGAGAAGAAGGCATACGACCAATGCGTACTTCCAGCTATGACGTATGAATGTAAAGCGTGGATACCGAATTCAAGAATATTACGTAAGATCCAGTGCACACAGAATGTACAGTGATATGAACCTATCTACTTACATATGTATGTACATATATGTATATTCATTCAGCATCAACTACTGCTAGATAAAGGTCTCTCCAATCCACTTCAATTCCTGTCTGTATTGAGTAATCTACATCCACTCGACTCGTACACATTCTTCTCAATTCATCAGCCCATCGTCCACTCGGTCTACCTTGCTTTCTTTCACATGCTCTCGGATACCATTCCAGTATTTGTGTCGATTGCTATTCCAACTTTTTCACACGTTCCGCTATATTTGCCACTTTGGTCATACTTCTTACCCATGTATTCCTCTTGCGATCTCTTCTTGTTATACCAAGCATACATCTTTCTGTGTGCACTGGATCTTACGTAACATTCTTCGTAAATTCAGCATACACGTTTCATATCCATACGTCATAACTGGCAGTATATATTGGCCGTATGCCTTATTTTAAGCATAGCGGAATGTTGGATTTAATAAACTATGTTCATTCTTCCAAAAGCACTCCATTTTAGTTTCATTCTTCGTTTATTGATTGTACCATGGGCTAAAAACCTGTTGGAATAAAAATAATCTCAAGATCAAACTCTGATAAACTGTTCGTATTTGCGAATTCTCACCATTATCAAAAATTGCAAACACTATAATACGAGATGCAAATTTATAAGCAACATTGACCTCGAAAAATAAAAGGTTGCCGACAACTATCTAGCGACGTACTAGGAGTCCGGTTCCGGGCCAGTCATGGCGGTCGCTCGACACATCGTCGCCTCGGCTCCGTTTTGCAATTGCCATTTCTAGACTGTCGCGCTTTGAAAATAATCCAAAATTGAGTAAGTTATCAAGTTTGAACCCTCCTCTCTCACATCGGGTCGAAAAATACCCGCTAAGATCAACACCGACGTCTCAAAGTTGACCCCGATCGAGGGGCGGGCGGGTCGGTGTTTATGTTTGATGTATGGAATTTGACGTAACCTACAAAGTGATGATGTGTTTTTTTCCCACGTACATACGCACATTTATAAATAAAACCGATGATGTAACCCGCGCGTTTCGGTGATCTCAACTTTGCTCTGAATGTGTCAAAAATCGTCCTGGTCGGTTGAACTGTACTCGCAGTTGACATGTCATGTGTCAAATGCTAGATTCGCTTTTGGTTATGTTTTGACCTATTGTAGTATTATGTTGTGTGTGTGTGTTTTTATTATTATAACGTTGGTAATTCGTATTTGTTTTTTTTGTGTTTTATGACGTCTATAGGGGTTGGTCCTTTCATCTGTCAAATTAGAGTTTGGTCGTAAACGAGCTTTTTGCGTCCAGAAAGCGTTCACTGAAACATCCTTCTCGCCAGTGTGCATTATTTATTAATGTAATGTAATCCTTTAGTAATTTGCGAAAGTTACATTTGATATATGTATAACTACTATCAATGCTTCTGGAATCAAACATTTCTTAAGCGATAAGTTTACTAATTTAAATAAATTGTTATCAATTACACTCTTATCTAGTATTTCTTATCAAGTCCATACCAATTTCGTATGTACCATTTGTAGTTTTCATATTGAAGACCCGATTTTTTAAATTATTCCATAGACTATGTAATTTAAAATCATTGTATTCTTCTCTGTCATTTGTGCTCGTACATTATCCAATATTGCGAAAATGAGATGAATGCAACTTTGTTCCTCTTAAGTTATTCGTATGAAGTGGCCACCTCGAAATGACTTCACAATTTTTTTTGGCATCACAAAGTGCAAAAGTTCTAATATTCTCGGAGCGCACGAGTGATAAGTCCGGAATATTTGCATGCAATTTTAAAAGTTTAATCGTGTAAATTCAATAACAATTAAATGGCATCTAAAAATCTACAGTGCAATATGTACAATTATTTTTATATCATCATCAATATCAGAAAAAAATTTCCTGGGGGAGAGGCGAAAAGTTTATACAACTTTCTTTCCTCGCTTATACCGCTATAAGGGGAATTCTATGTACCGACAAATATATACTTTTGAAATATATGTACCTATGTATGTACATATGTAAGTACATTTATGAAATAACATATTATATTATACTATATATGTATGTATGTATATATTTGCGTGTCTGCCTGCCTATCTGCTTTCGGCCTGGGTTGTTGCGGTCACTCTAGTATTACCAACATCATCATCATCAACATTTTCAGCCGTTCACCATCCACTGCTGGATGAAGGCCTCTCCAATCCTCTTCCATTCCCGTCTGTCTTGAGCAATCTTCATCCAGTTGACTCCACACACTCTTCTCAATTCATCAGCCCATCATCCACTCGGTCTACCTTGTTTTATTTCACATCCTCTTGGATACCATTCCAGTATTTCTCGCGTCCATCTGCCATCCATTTTTCTCGCTATGTCATTTTTTTATATAAAGTTCTATAATCACACATTAAAACTGCTTCATTCTAAAGTTCACACAATGCAATTTGAAAAATTTACTTTTGTATGTAAATTGACTAACAATGAAATAGTATCTAAAAATCTAGAGTAAAATATGCACAATTATCATTTTTATATAAAGTCTCCTGATTTATAACAAGTTCAAATTTTAAAACTGCCGCCCTGAACAATTTACCATTTTGGACATGTCACCTTTGTGCTCTGAGGACGCTATATGTACATTATGTATAATGATGTTGTTACCTCTTTGGCGACATTGTATTTATTACAAGATCACTTGCATTATATTGTTCAATCAATAATTTGTTCATAATTTTGTACCCAATAGGCAATAGAGGACCAATCAATAGTTTAACAACTATCTTTAGCAAATTTTAAACTATTAACCATATTTTAAATATGTACTTAATAAAATTTTAATTAGCTGATGTGGCACAATTTACAACATACTAAGTTGGTATGTTTTTACCAACGACATCTACGAATCGATTTTCAATATCCAACTTGTAGTGTATGGCATGGGAGAAGAAAGGTGGTGCGAATTTCCTTTTTTCGTTGAATACTTCATTGGTTTATACATTTTGAATATCAATTTTGGATGTGAGGTTTTGCACCTCCCGGTGACTGAGGTTAAAGATATAAAGATGGATGAATTGCGATATGCAAAATTACTTCCGCTTGGTAATAGCGACTTGAGTCAGTGGCGGATGACGTAAATTTGCGTCATGTAAAACGTAAATGTGATTTAATTAGATTTTCAGGTATGTTGACCGTGATTACGTTTGTGCATCTAAAGGGCACACATTCGTATGTTTGTTTGTTAGGTATTCATTATAGTACAGTTAACCTCGAAGGTCGTCCAGTTATTTTGGCCAGTTTGTATCGAATTTGGCTACGAAACAATCTACAGTTCTTTTCTGATCGTACGATCAGAAGGTTAGTTGATCGTCGCGTTTGCTTATTATTAGATTTTTTTACTTTATGTACATTGGGAGAGCCTTTTAATGTATTTTTTAATAATTTCACATGAAAATTAACATGGCAAAACTGCATATCGCGTGTTTTGCATGCATCTGAAATTTATCGTTGTCGCACAGGATGTAGTGGTTTTTATTACGAAATGTTTATCCGTTAGTTGTTATATAAGGTTTTTTATTAAAAATGTGTCGGTTTTGCGTTGTTTATATCAGTGAAATGACCTATATGTAGGTATGTGTTTTCATTGCAAAAATAACCGTATGCTATTTGTATCGAGTCAACGAATAAAATGTTAGTTAGTAGACGAAATTAATTATTTAGACCTTGAAACAGCTGGGAGTTAATTGAACTAATTGTGATCAGTCATGTCGGCACTATAAAAGTTACCATTATTATATAACTTTAAATGACAAATTTTCAGTTACGTATGTTTATCATCATCATTTTCAGCCATCCACTGCTGGATGAAAGCCTCTCCAATCCTCTTCCATTCCTGTCTGTCTTGAGCAATCTGCATCCACTCGACTCCACATATTTTTCTCAATTCATCAGCCCATCTTTCACTCGGTCTACCTTGCTTTCTTTCACATCCTCTCGGATTTCATTCCAGTATTTCTCGCGTCCATCTGCCATCCATTCTTCTCGCTGTGTTCACTTCACCTTTTCACACGTTCCGCCATATCTGCCACTTTGGTCATGCTTCTTACCCATGTATTCCTCTTAAGATTTCTTCTTGTTATACCAAGAATACATCTTTCTGTGTGCACTGGATCTTACGTAACATTCTTCGTAATTTCAGCATCCACGTTTCACATCCATCCGTCGTAATTGGCAGTACGCATTGGTCGTATGAATTATTTTTTAAACATAGCGGAATGTTGGATTTAAAAACAAAATTCTTCCAAAAGCACTTCATCCTACATAGTTTCATTCTTCGTTTTATTTCTTCTACTTTACATCCAGTTATATTTACCAGTTGTCCTAGGTATAAATAACTATCAAACATATGTTTATATGACGATTTTCCGACATTTTTAATTTTACATACATACATATTTATTGTTTTTAAATGGAGTTTCTTCGAGCGTGATCCAAAATGTGTATTTTTGGTTAGACTTCTTTTGCAAGTGAGCGACAAGGTCGAGTATTTTTAAGTTCCCATAGCTTTTACCACGTATTACACAACACGGTTAATTGACCAGGAAGATTTTTTTACACAAAACTGCACACCATCGAGCATGGAAAAAGTCGTTTATCTTTATAATTATAGTGTCATACGTTCAAATCACTTTTACGTGTTGCGAACAAGCGACTCGTAATTTTTTTCCGCTCAGTACGAAGGAAAAATGCAAGTGAATATGAAAAATACCCATGTGTATCATTCTAATTTGCAACATCATCACAATTTTTACGTGCGTCGTGAATTACCTAAATTTTCTTGCTTATTTCTGTTGTAAAATCGCACAGTTGTGTGTCACGAGTAATTACGGTGTTCGATCACGCTGCATTGTCGAACACCTTGCCATGTCTATAGACGTGATGTAATCGATCATCAGGTAGCATACTGATTTTTTTATTGTGTTTGTATCACGTCAGTGGTAGTCGGTGATTAGCGGTGCTAGTTGTGAGCTCAAGAGATTCAAGATGGGGAGCAATGGGGGTGGATTCGACTTTGGCGCCATGATGAAAGGCGCCTTGAAGCAAGGAGGCGAAGCTCTGTTCCAAGCTGGAGCCAAGGCGCTCTCAGATGCTATCCAGGAGGCGCTTTGTGTCAAGACGGTGGCTCCTGAAAAGAGAGTCCTGCCCAACATTAGCGCTTACAAAGTGGTATGAATCATCAGCGTGATGATATTCCTTCTACATATACATAACTCACGTCGCACATCCCACTAGTTGCACATCAAATTCATTGCAGTATTTTTCAACGTACAGTTGAAAATTTTGGTCTAGTTAAATTTTAGTGAACTTATCAGCTGACAAAGGCTTTTGCCTAATTGACCCAATACGCGAATCGCTAACCATGCTTTTTATTACTAAACACGATTTGTACGAAAAGGTGACCTTTGGTTCAATTGTAGTTGACCTTTAAATTCCGATGTTTTTTGTCTTCAATGCGCTTTTTTTCAAACTCGTCTGTTTATTATTATAAAATTCCAATAATTTCTCATATAAAATATTGAACGTACATATGTAGGCTTTAGCATTTTATGAATAAATCACGTACGAGTATTATTGCACAATCTATAAACAAGTTTGATGCACAGATGAAACTTATCTATGCTTTAAACATAAAAGTGTTTATAGATTATAAATAAAATATTAATAAATATCCAGGCGATGGCTCAGTAGTTGGAGCGTTTAAGCAGAAGGTTCCGAGGTTTTAATTCCCATACATATATCGAATAACTTAAGAACTCGAAAAGATTTTCATTGACAGGATCTGGATATTAACATATCTCGATCGGTCGTCTCCTGTTGGAATTTATCTAACTTTAGCTGAGACGGTTTTACTTTTTTTTTTAAAAGCACTGGAGAGTATCTTTCACTATTGCGAACAATTATTTTAAAATGTTTCATAGAAAATCAATTACTATTCAATCATCACAAATACTAAATGTCCATACGAGCGATTCAAATGTAATTAACTTAGGTTTAGGTGTTGTTTATTACACACTGCAATTCATCGCGTCTTAAATGAATAAACCTCCCTCGAATTTGATTACCATCCCTTCGGTGATGAAATAGAGGAAGGTCTTGTGGAAATGGGTCGAATCTCATTATGAGGTTCAAGTGTCGCGTCTCACTGGCGCCGTATATCCGTCCCTTTACGTTTAACATGCATTTTCACTTCCCCTCGTTTTTATATCGAAGTGTTTAAAATCGGTTATTTATTACCCATTTTATTGGTTATGAAATGTCGAGCAATAAGATCGGTGTGAATCAGCGTAATTTATTATCGGTAATTTTATTTTATAGTAGTATCTATTGATATATAAAAAGTATTATGTATGTACATAGGTACATATGTATCTACTATAAAATTTGTAATGATCACCCATAAAAAAATATCAGTCATAGATAACCTACACTGTCAAAAGACATTATTATCATAATTGTTTATGAAATGACCTTTAAATTTTAAATATATTTAATTAAAAATTCAGAACTAGGGTTGGTATTGAACTCGTATGGATGAATAGTCATTAATTTTTTTTTTTTTTTGAGAATTCTACGACCTTTGTAACTAACGACCGGCATATTTTGTCGAAAAATTGCGAAATTAATTAAATAAATTGATGAAGGGCTTGGCAATAAAGTGTCTCTGCGGATACATTAATTTTCACGACAGTAGGAAGGTACTATATGTACTATATTTGCTGACTCGACATATTGACAATAATTGGAAACACCATTGGAATTTTTATTTGAACAGATAGATAGGGTTGATCATGTTAATCTAAATTTTACGTGTTATTATCATATCCATATCTATACCTATAGTATGTACATACATATTTGCGTACGAATTGTACATACATACATAGATTACCACATATGTACAAGTCATAAACCTTTTCAATTTAGATTCATAAGATTATTGTTCAAGTATTACGGGTGTCTATATTATTCACTATTGTATGTATACCGATATGTGGCAAAATTTTAGAAAATATTTACATTTACATTCTTTCAAATTAAAATATCCAGATGGCTTTCTATGTCAATCGAGAAAATATTGTTCTATAATTATATTTAAACCGTACGAATAATGATCGAGTATAAAACATTTTTTACTTGTTATTTTTAATTGAATTGTACTCATTGTTATTAGATTACATATATTTTTTTACTGATTTAATGGAAATTGATCAAATTTTGTAACCATATATAAATTAAAAATATTCGCCTCTGTTAAACGTGCTGTGTACTAAAAAGGTTGTTCACCGCTGACCCTCTGATATGGAGGGGTGTAACTTCCTCCTGATAAAATTGTAGACAGTTTCAGTACAGTTTTCGCGCTTAGGGTGGAAACACCTTTTTGAAATTATACAAATAAAATAATTTAGTGTTATCTTTAAAAATAATAAAACTAACAATATTTTTTAAAAATTTACCTATTAACTTTTTGTGAATTCAAATATTAATCATATATTTAATTAACCGTAAATACTAGTATAATTAGTTAATTATTATTATGCATTGTACTCGATTCTGCATTCCATTAGTTGATTTTATATTATTTTGTTCAATATGGAATTTTGTACAAATGCGTCAATGGTTGATAAAAATGATAATGCTGATGAATTGCTATCCCGTTTCTTAATAGTCTATTTTTGGATATCTGAAATCGATATTCGTTTCAAATGTCAAATTATCTCCTCTATACAATCACCAATCTACTCAAGTTCACCGATCTATCTATCCCTAGTTCAAGTACCTCAAATCGCCAAAAAAACTGGGTCACGGTTCCATTCTTTACTTTGACATTTGTTCGGCGTAAACCCATCCAATTAATTTGAAGTTCACGTCTGATTATTCTGCTTCTGGCGAGGGGTTGTTCTTTAATGTTGTTTTTTTTATTATCAAACAGCTCATAATGTGGCAATTTTCCACGATAAACATCGCAGAGATTTTTTTTTCATTAGCGTTCCACGTGTGCTTCATTTCACACCTGTTGCTTTTTGATACCCTTCAATATTTACCAATTTTTTTATACCAAAATCTCAGTACGTGTAGATCCCGTCTTTGGAAACGTCAATGTTTCAACATAGTTTTTTTACTAGTATTTTTTCAACCTTTGAATGATTGTTTTCGTTAATGACCTAGAGTCAAACGTTACAAGTTCCACTTGTAAAAAACAAATAAAATCTTTCAACAGTGTCTAGCGTAGACTATATTTTTGTAAATTGGCACCAAACACCTTCTTTTACGCCTCATTATAAATCCAGGTTAAAACAATGAAGGAAATAACACGAAAACGACCTATCAGACAATGCATACAATAAATTAAATTAAATATAATCAAAATTTTAATAATGCCTTTCGTTTTTTGTCTGCAAAAAATAAAATCAAGTTATCTACTAACTTTTGTATCTAGCCATATCTTGCATACAGTACTTGATGCGATAATATGAATGATTTTCGGGTAAAAAATTAAACAAGTTGATAATACTATTTTAGCACTCACCAAATTTACACATATTATTTATTTTTCATTGTTCGCAATGATCTCACTTATGTGTTTAACTTTATCCAATGCCAGATGCGATGGTAATTTATCTATGAAGATTCATATAAGACCAAATTGCCACCATCCGTTATATTCCTATGTGAAAGCAATATTGTGATCGTATGGAATACAAATTATTATAGACTGGTCGTATTGGGGTTTATGCTGAATTAGAATTCCGTTTATTTTGTTACAAATATTTTCAGTAGCAGCTATATTTTGTTTGAGGACAGGACGTATTTTCGCCTTGCAAATCTTAAATTGTGCATTTAAATTAATTATAAGTGATTTTAATCAGTTAATTTAAGAAATATACATAAATATTAGTGCTATCAAGATGGCTGAAATGTTGGAAAATCCTTTTATAAAAATCGATAAAAAACCTGTAACCAGAATGACGATTGTTGCTAAACTCAAAACATCATCTCTGGTCAAATCTAGTAGCAGTTGTGACAACACTCCAAAGTCGATATACAGTATAGAAGAATTGTCAGCTAAAACCATAAACACGGTCCAAAATCCTTACTCAAACTTCAAACCATCTCAGATCGACAACGAACCTCCGAGTCCAAACACTGATAAGTTGTTTAATAGACCAGGCTCGTATAAACCGTTTTGGATGAATAGTCGCAAAGTTTCCAAAAGCGCTCAGAACGTCATGCTGACAGATAAGCACGAGACTTCGAATGATTTGCACCGTTCAGATTTATTGTTATCGCATATGAATCGAGGATCCAAAGGGAGTGTGGCGCTGAAGAGAGATTCGTATGATAAACAGCTCGATGCCCACAAATCAGGAAGTTTCAAAAGCGGCAATGCCTGGTCTGCAGAAGTAAATATCGTTTCAAAAAAATCCAACGATCTCAACGAGGGTAATCTCTCGAAGAAAATGCAAATTTTGGATATCAACAACTTCAAAAGCGGCAACCTTTTCAACAATAACATTTACGAATCTGGTGATATAAATCGAAATTATAATTTCATGCGTAATAAAAAGTTGGATTTGTCTAAAGTCGTTCCAATGTATGCAAAGGGTGTCATCAATAACCAGAACAAGTTTAGAGACATCGCCAACAAGGTCGATACAAAATCGGCTGATGGTAGATTTCCGTCAATTTTCAGATCAGATGGGCAACGCGTTTTCAGGGTTTGTTATTTATGTACATAAAATATATTTTTATATTGTCTATAATAGACTATATTGTCTTTGCCACTTTGTTTCTTTGTACCCATACGATATAATTGACACACCTAGTATTTATCTTCACTCAATTTGTGTTTTAAGATAATCGTACTAATTGACATGCATTACGACAAATTTCTTAAATCAATGTTTTCCTTATTATGCTCTTTGAAATTTGTTCTTTGTTCTATTTTGATGCTCGCTCAAACATCAAATTAAACATCTCACTTATTTTTATAATAAGTGTGTAACTGTTAACCAAAGAGAGAAAACACAATACATATTCGTAATATTCAATTAATCAATATTACTATAATGGAAAAACAATATTAATCTACATTCGTAATTAATTATAACGATCATGTATACCGATAATAGTTTTTGCAACTCATTGTTATGTATATAAAGTTTTTGCTAATTTTTTAAATTAATTTACCTAACACGACATTCATGTTTCAACATAATTAATAAGTTTGCTTGAATACTAACATTTCGTAATGTTAATTTTACACAAATTAATTAAGCCAAAGTGTCGTAAATATATTTACTAATGATTTACACTTCATCCACACCTATTCAATATTGATAATGAAATATGTTTTCTGCTGATTAGTACACATTTGCAATAATATGATTTTATTTTCAGCTTGGCGAACGAGGTACAAGTTACGGAAATGCCGGTCGTGAAGTGCAAGATTTTCAGACACTTCGAAATCAGTGTTTGTCTTCGGGAAGGCTGTTTGAAGATCCCGATTTCCCGCCGACTGATTCTAGTTTGTATTTCAGTCAAAGACCGGACAGACGTTTCGAATGGCTGCGACCATCGGTATGTTATCAATGCCAAAATTTATTCAACGTTTAGTTTTTGCGCTGCTTTTTTCATGTTTGCTGTATTTTAGGAAATCGCAGATAATCCTCAATTGTTTGTCGAAGGCTTCAGTCGATTTGATGTCCAACAAGGTGAACTTGGTGATTGTTGGCTTTTGGCAGCTGTGGCCAACTTGACTCTCCATAGAAAGTTGGCATTATTTTTCTTATCTGCATATACATATATTAATTAATTGAAAATTTCTGTTGTTTTATGTTTTTATTTTATTATTTAAGGCTGTTCTTCCAAATTGTTCCTGATGATCAAAGCTTCGATGAAGACTATGCTGGAATTTTCCACTTCAGGTGATTAAAATTAAACCAAATTTTATTTAGCTAAATGTAACTAAATATTGTTCAATATATTAAATAAAAATTTCAATTACAGATTTTGGCAATATGGAAAATGGGTCGATGTTGTTGTTGATGACCGTCTGCCAACTCACCGTGGTCGTCTCATTTTCCTCCACTCATCAGAACAAAATGAATTTTGGAGTGCCCTTCTAGAAAAAGCTTATGCAAAGTAAATTATCCTACAATAGATTAATAATTTATTCCAAAATTTATTTCTAATTAAAATATATTGCGTAGACTTCATGGATCATATGAAGCTCTCAAGGGTGGTTCGACTTGTGAAGCCATGGAAGATTTTACTGGAGGAGTTACTGAGATGTACGAAATGAGTGAAGTGCCGCCGAACCTCTACACAATTTTAATTCACGGTTATCAACGAAGCTCTCTCATGGGATGCAGCATCGAGGTAATTTACACTAATCAAATCCCTATAAAAATTAAAAACGTTCATAATTTTAACAATCCTCTTTTCATATGCGAATGCCAGCCCGATCCCAGCGTTCTGGAAGCTGAAACTCCCCAGGGTCTTATCAGAGGTCACGCATACAGTATAACTCGGGTGTGTTATGTTGATATAGAAACACCCGGAAGACAGGGTAAAATCCCCCTTTTGCGACTTAGAAATCCTTGGGGTAATGAAGCCGAGTGGAACGGACCCTGGAGTGACAAGTTTGTGGCATTTATTATTTTTACAAATGTGTAGTATATTATTATCTATTTTACTTTAATTGAAATCATTCGTTTGTAGATCACCAGAATGGAGGTATATTTCGGAATCAGACAAAGAGGAAATTGGATTAACTTTTGATGAAGATGGAGAATTTTGGATGTCTTATAAAGATTTCTTAAGTCAATTTACGAGGTATTGATATACGTACATGTACAATCATATACATACATATTGTTTTTATTTTCTAATTGATGAGTATTTAATGAATGACAAATATTATTTTTTAGGTTGGAAATTTGTAATTTGAATCCTGATTCCTTAGATCCTGATGAAACACCAGAAGGATGCAATAAAAAGTGGGAGATGTGTGTCTTTGAAGGAGAGTGGGTCAGAGGTAATTTATCAACTTACTATCAACGGGGCCTTTTAAAGGATGAGAGAGACCTAGGCCATTTTAATTGAGGACCTCCTTTTAAAATTTTTTAAAATATACTTTTTTGGTGATTTAGTGATAATTCAATCTGAAATGTTTCTATTTAATAAATATTTTTACTAGTCTAACAAGGACTAGATGCCGTTTGGTGCATTGATTTTTTTCTTCTAAAGCTAACTCCCTCCTCGGATAGAGCCTTAATATCAATATGTATTTAATCTTTTTTTATCTTTAAATTTATCTGTATTCTTTTCATAATTTATAAAGGTGTAACTGCTGGTGGTTGTAGAAACAGTTTAGCAACTTTCTGGCAAAACCCTCAATATTCCCTCACTTTAACTGATCCCGATGAAGATGATGATCAGAATTTGTGTACAGTACGTTGATAATTCTTTGTTATTTTTTCATTATTCTATAATAAATTCTTTTTCAGATCATATTTAAATTCTGTATTCTTATATGTAGGTTATCGTAGCTTTGATGCAAAAGAATCGTCGCTCTCAGCGTTCTGTCGGCCTCGACTGCTTGACTATAGGATTTGCTATTTATAAACAAAGTTCTCATGGGGCTAAACCTCTACCTATGGACTTTTTCAAATATAATGCATCAGTGGCTAGGAGTCCATCGTTTATTAACTTGCGAGAAGTGAGCTGCCGGTGAGAAGCTGATTCATTTACAGTATTTTTTTTCTTATAAAATGTGATTATTATTATATGTACATTGAACTGATTTTACAGATTCAAACTTCCACCTGGAACATATTGTATTATCCCTAGTACGTTTGATGCAAATGAAGAAGGCGAATTTTTGCTAAGAGTCTTTACTGAAAAATCTAGCACTTTCAAGTAAGCTGAAATAGTAATTATTTTTTTTAAATTTTATTTCAGTATATGATATTAATCTACTTTCAATATTTTTGTTTTTAGTGAAAATGATGAAGAAATTGGTATGGGAGAAATCGATGACAGAGTAGGTTTTACAACTTTTTGTTAAATTTTTAAACATTTTTACTTTATCTAATGAATTCCTTCAATTTAGGTTAGAGATGATATTCCTGAACCTCCATCTGCGCCTGAGGATCCTGTACGTCAATTCTTCTTGAAGTTAGCTGGTCCTGATGAAGAAGTTGACTGGCTGGAACTTAAGGAGATTCTCGATTATTCTATGCGTAGCGGTCAGTATTCAATATTTTTCTTTTACTTAGTAAATGTAGAAACTACTAAATTTGTGTTAATTGCTTGGAAATCTAGCTGTATTATTAAGACAACACCAGCAACAGGAATAATTATGTATGGCTGTGACATTATTTATTTTTACCAACAGTTATTTATAGAAAATGCACTATATTTCTAAGCAATATTGCGTTGGTATGTAATTTAGTTTTGGCTGGATTTATATGTAGTGTTTTTGGTACATGTTTATTTTTGTTTTGTTTTTTACATTTTTGAGTCCATCTGTAGTGTATCCACTTTGACATTCTGTTTAATGTATTCATGATACTAATATTTTCATTTAACATTACACATAAGATAAATATTCTTTTTATTTATTTTATTTTACCGCTTAATCTATTCCTTAATTATAATTTATTGTTAATATACTTTGGTTTTGGTTTAAAATACATAGATCACTACATACATTCAGTAGCACTTGCATAAATTTTATTTATTATTTCATAGTTTTCATTCGAAAATAATTTTGAAAATGAAAATTTAAAATATTTATGGTTAAGTTTTTCAAGTTGCATAGCTTCAATCAATATTTATGAATATTACAATTTAATTTTGCTTAAATCGCTTCAAATACGTTAATATTTCAAAATGTTATTTATGAAAATATTTCGCTATTTTGTATAAAATTTGTTGTATTATTTTGGTTCTTATATTTTTTAAATAAAATTACTAAATGGACAACAAGGATGTACAAAAAACGTCGAACTAAAATGATTAATGCTAATGCATTATCTAATTTTTCCTAATTAACGTGTAATTAATGATATTTTGTTGTGTTAGTCACTGAAAATATATAAAATACTACAAATATAAAACGATTGAAGAAATGTGACCACATGAAATTCAAACCATCACATAGTAAATTAACATTCATTAATTTATAGAACTAATACTCACTATTCTTTCACATGTTTTGATGTATTTAAAGACGTTTACCTTCAATGTATTTAAAAACTTCAGTATATGGCAAAATACTTTCGAGAAATCTATGTTGATTAAACTTTAGATTGATTCCTCCGTAGTATATTTATTTCGATCAGTAGATATTATCTTATACATCATCTTTTACAATTTCAGCAATGTTGATTGGTTTTTCTGGCATTTTTCATTTTTAAATCAAGCTGGGCGTGTGGTCACATTCACAAAATCAAATTTTTCATTCAATACATATCCCTGTCAGAAAAAATACATATTTAAATTTGATTATTGTCTTTTTATTCATAATTTTTTGTGAAGTTGCATATCACATATCAATTTTCTGTTATCTACTGATTAAATTGATATAACATGGATTGCATACTTCCATGTTTATCCGTCATTTATCTTAAACGCATAAATATCCTCGTTTAGAACTTGGTCCGGGCGGAGGAGGTGTAGCTGGAGGGGGGCAACCGCCCCCAGGAGGAACAATGGCACCCGTCGGTCAACAGCAAGAAAGGGGTATGCTAGAGCAATTAGTGTGCTCTTTGTGCACGCCGATCTGTAAGGAACTGGGTATCAACTTGGACCAGGAAGCAGAGCAAGGGGGACATGAAACCGTTCACCTTAATCAACCAGGTAGAGAGAGGAAACAGTGGATTTTCGAACTACACTTGGATATTATGATAATACTGTGATATTCTGAGTCAATTTTATCTTTTATAAATGATGAACAGCCTAATTATTAGTGGGCTGATGTCATGACATGCTAATTCTGATCTTCAATTCCAAATAATATACTTAAATTGCAACTGCTGAAAAAATCTGAACATTGTTAAATTGTTCAGAATTTGCTAGTATATTTAAAAAATTTTTTTACAAATTAATTCATGTGCTTCCTACAACTCCATTCTTACATTCTCTTTCTCATTCAACCATGTATACGATTTTACAAGTACAATGCCATATATTGAATTTAGAAATCGAATGTTTCAAGTTTATTTTCTTATTTTATTTTCATATTTATTTTATAAATGTGAACAAAATTTTATGTTTATTTCATAGTTATAATATAAAACAGTAAAACCTTTCCACAAGTAAATAAATCAATCCAAATTTCAAAAATTGTTATTTGTCAGCTGTCCTGCTTGTTGTATCGATTTTACTGTTTTTATGCCATAATCATTAGGCACTAATTCACTAAAAATCTACTAACCCATTTACATGTTCATTTCATCGTTAACGTTGCATGTGTTGATTTTGTTGCTTAATGATTTTTGTCATTTTAAATCATTATAATTTTATATGTGTTGCATTTATCATTAATAAGCATTTTTTTCTCACTTTTCACATTCAAAAATTTAAATGCAACATGTATAAATAATTTCATTCTGTAAAGACTCATTTTCATTATTATTATAGTTTACTTTTAAATCTAATCTTAAGTTATTTATAAGTATATTATAAAAAGTAAACATTATAAATGGATATATTTTCATGCAGAGACTCGTGGGCAAGGATTTTCTAAAGATGTTTGCCGTTCAATGGTAGCCATGTTAGATAATGATGGATCAGGCAAACTTGGATTTGAGGAATTTAAAATTCTCTGGGTTGACATTCGTAAATGGAGGGTAAGATTAACTGATTGTTATATTTGAATTAATTTGATCTGTGTGATTCTGATGAATGATTTTTTGTTTGTAGGCCGTTTTTAAGCTTTACGACCCCAATGGTAGTGGTAAAATTCCGGCATCGAGTCTCAGAGACGCTCTTCATTCTGCTGGATACACTCTTAACAATCACATCTTGAATATTCTGGCTCATAGGTATGACGTTTTATATTGTTTTAATTATACATATCATTATTCTACGTCTTTCTCTCATCTCAATAAAAAAACAATATTTTATCTACATATTCTTGCATATGTGGATAAAGTAAAAATACTTTAATCTGATTTTCTATATATTTATTGTATAATTTGATTAATATGTGCTGTGTATTTTGTTCAGGTATGGCTCACGTGATGGTTTCATTGCATTTGATGATTTCTTGATGTGTGCTGTTCGACTCAAAACAATGATAGGTATGGTTAAATTTTGAATTAAGTTATTACGTTATTTTATTTCAATTTGGTTTTTCTTTATTTTATTTTTAACAACAATATTTTTATTATCGATTATATATAAAAGCATTAATTGAAAAATAAAAATATGTATAGGATTTATACATGTACTTGGTGGGAATTGTCAAAAATTAAATTTTAGTTCATCAGGATTTTATTTATTTTTTATTATTATAGATTTTCAACTAATTATTTTTATTCCTTTACCCAAACCCACTATCCCAATTTTAGCTAAAAATGAGCCATTGGAGAATCTCGAGAGAGACATGCAATATTGGGATTCTTGAACTGTCAGTGAACAACATTTCGAGAGACGAGACCACCATTAAAATATACAAGTATAAGATCAATAGAAAGAAACGAAACTTTTGTAATTAACATTAAGGTTATTCTAATTTTGGTGTCATTTTCAATATTGTTCATGAATGTTTAGACATTTATCTCTTATTTCAAAATCACAATTCTGCTTATTTTCAATATTTTTAACAAGCCTTTAATGAAGATGCTGCTTAATCTTTATTCTACGGTTTGGGACCAGAAATCTTATATTAATTGCTTTTCTTTACTTATGATTGTTGATAACAGACTTCTTACAAAATGTATATTTGTGATAATATTGAAATGACAACCAGATTGGAATATCCTCAAAACATCACCCCTTCACCCGAATGCTTTGTATCACATTGCTGTGTTTTCATTAGAATTGTGTGTATAGTGCGTATTTCATTGAAACATGGCACATTTTTGTTTTTTACACATAGCAATTTGATGTTCATTGCATACGATTTTACAATAAAGCTTTTCATTGATAAAATTTATTCATGAGTTATCTTAAAATCTATATCTAAAAATATTTATCTAGGAAAAGTTTTTTTGTACTATAAATTAATAATACTAACACTAGTATGTTAAGTAACAAATAAAAATGACTGTTATTTCGTGTTACTAATGATATTGTTTTTGTGTGCTTTTCCTTGTGTTCTCAGACAGCTTCCATGGAAGGACCGAAACACCAAATTCCACCACTGCTACATTCACGTTGGAGGAGTGGCTACGAAGAACTGTCTATTCGTAATCAGCTTGCTGCATACATCTTCGTTTTAATTTACTTCAACACAAAGAAATTAATATCGTTTTATTTGTACAAATGTTGAAATTTAGTTCTTGTTTTTTTGTTTTAATTTTTAAGGTCACACGATATTACAATAATACCCGGAGTTAAAGAAGGAGTGTAATACAAATAGAACAGTATTACACTGTGATATGTGTAAATGTACTTATTGTTTGTGAATTATCTGTATTTTTCCTTACCGTCCTTATGATATAAATAATTTCATAGGCTTTCGAAATCTTTTTTTAATTTTTTAGTATTCTATGTTTTCGAAACAGTTTATAGTAACATAGTCAGAAAAATATATGTAATATATAATATAAGCATTTTACAAACAGTGCCTATTTGATAAATGTTATTTATATTCTTGATGTAAAATTGTGTTCAAGACGAAAATTTAGATTTTATTTTTAAATTGATTAACATATTTTTTTATGAGCAATAGATGTATTATGTATTAGTTGATGTACAAAGTCAGTTTTAAAATACTAACAGATATAAACTACTCTATCGAAGCGGGTGCTATTGAAATATAATTTAATTTTTAATATGAAGACTACTCCAGTATTTATCTTTAAAAAGTTAACGTTTGAAAGCTTGCCTTGATCTTTTGAATTGTAAGTTTACTGTTGAAAATAACTATTCTCACTACTTCAACAATTCTTCTATTATATAAATGTTTAAATAAGATGCAGCTTTTGATTAGTGCGAGTCATATACGAATGGAAGCAGTGTGGAAATTAATTTTATATGTTATCACTTTATTTTTCTTGCATTTTAATGTATTTCTAAGTTGTTTAGTGTCTTAATAATTTTACAATATGACAGGCTCTCGTTGACGATATTTTTGTTTTCATTTATACAAGTTTGTTAAAAATAATAATATATTACTGAAATATTATAACCTTAAATAATTGTTGTTTTTTCTAAATATAATTATCTTTATATTTTCAAATGTGCACAAATATTGTACTTTTAAATGTTCTAACCATAGTTTTAATATATCTAAAACACTCAAAATGTTCATATTGGCTATATCGCTTTTGAATTATTAATCACAAAAATGTGTTGTGAGCAAATTTTTTTATTTATCATTGATAATATAAAAATTATGATGTTTTAAAAACGAAAAATATACCCATTATATATTTACAGTTCATTTTTTTATTGTTATGATCCCTCTACCTTTCCTTTTTATCTTTGAAATAGGATTTTCTAAACTCTTTCTGATATTAAGACTATGTAGTTAGGGGTTCACTATATTTATAGATCAAGTCCATAATTTCCAAAGAGTAAGTAATACTGCTTATTTGGCAAAACTAATTTTATACTTGAAAAAAATTGACTTACTAAACCTTTGAATACAATACTGAACAAAATTGAATTAAATACTAGGTAGGTAATTAATTACAAGATAAAATTCACACAAATTTACGGCCACCTAACCTAACCTAACCGGCAAATTCTATTCTAATAAAAAACTAAATAAAGTTTCGCGTTTGCCACGACAGCCGTAGGCCAGAACGTTTGATTTTTTTGTATAGAATTTGACAGATGGCTGGAAAGCGACCGTGTCCACAACAGCCACAACAGCCAGGCCGCGGCCACTTGCGAAATCAAGCCTTTAAAGTACTATGCACTGAAGCATCAAATGATAAAATTACACATTCAGTGTCATCAGAATGAAAAAAATCCATTGAAAATGGATTTTTTCCAATGGATTTCAATTTGAAAAAATTCAAATTTTCAAATTTGAAAAGGTTCTTAAAATATCCTAGAATCCACTAAAAAGCTCTAAAACTACATAGAGATGTTTTATGACTAAAGGCCCTACTCACGATCAAGCCTGCTCGTAAGAGTAGGATGCTCTTAAGAAAAAAAAAAATCCTCGGCGAAAAATCTTTTGGAGAATATTCTCGAGTTACAACACTATCATGCATGTTTGTGGAATGACATGTCAACTTGTCGAGGTTATAAATTTTAGGATAACATAATTTTTATTGAAAATTGCTGTGAAAATATTGAAGATTTCTGTGCAGGTATTGTAGTAGGTATGTATATGTGTATTTATTTATATTTTTGTAGAATTAATAGTTTTTTTTTATCTAATTGAGAAATGTATTTTAGCAAGAGATGCAACCACTCCACAATGAAGTAGGTCAAAAATTCATTGAAGAACAGGATGATATTTTCCATTGTGGAAAATGTAATTTAGATTTTAATTCCTTTTATCAATTTTTATTGCACAAGAAATCATCACATCAGAGCACGTTTCAAAACGAATATAACAAATCGTTTTTAGATGATTGTAAAGAAGCGCCATTAGAAAATCTCCAATTTGTAAATAGTCAACATTTGGAAGAACGGATTGAAGTTCCTGGATGCGAAACGATTGTAGATGTTGGTAAAGTTAATCCAACCAATGAATTGATAAGCAACGTGTCAATATGTCCTATATGCAAGCGACATTATCAAGAGCAATTAGATTTGTTTTTGCATATACAGTCTCATTTCAAAGAAAAACCATACCAGTGTATTATTTGTGCAAGGATATTTTCTCAAAAATCCAATGCGAAAAAGCATATGGAGTCGCACAAAGTCTGGCCGAATGGTTTGAACAAAACAATACCGAATAAAGCAGTCGGCAACAATGCTGGCTATTCATGTCCTTACTGCAATTTGATATTAACAAATTATCCTAAATTTAAAACGCACCTTAAAGTACACGATGACCAAAAATTATACAGATGTATTCAGGAGAAATGCTCCATGATGTACACAGATTTTAATTCTTTGATATCTCACATAAACAATGATCATAATCCGGTGGAATATCATTGCCACGTTTGCGCATGGACGTCTTCGTCACTAAAAATCATGCTCGAGCATCAACAAACTCATTCATCAACGATAACTCGTGGCTTTAAGAGCGAAAAGACTTTTCGGTGCGTACATTGCCGCAGTTTATTTAAAAATCAAGATAATCTAAAGCATCATCTGGCTACTGCCGATCATGCGAATGTGTGCGACCATTGCGAAAAAAGTTTCTTTACTGAAAAAGCGCTACGGAGGCATTTGATACTACACGATGAAACGAAATTTTTTATTTGCGACGTGTGTAAAGCTTCATTTGCCAGAAAATACCATTTGATCTCTCATATTGCTACGCATGTAATAAATAAAATTTACTCGTGTACAATGTGCGACGCCAGGTTTGCAAGAAAAGATCTGCTCGTGCGGCATGCTAACATTCACAAACCTGATAAAATAAGGCAATGTCCATTGAGGGAACTATTGGGATGCAAAATGGAGTTCACAAGAAGTGATAAATTAAAATTGCATATAAAATCGCACATGAGAAAGATACACAAAAAGAAAAACTCAAAATTAGAGTCTTTTAGTATCGAGCAAACAGAAAATTCTCCACCAACAATTGAAATTATAGTTATTCCATTACCATCCACTGAACTAAAATGAACACAGAAACGAAATGCTTACTTTTATCTTACCTGAATAGGAATTTGGATACATATTTGCTATGAAAGAAAACTATTACCATATTCTAACTTCACATTTTTGTAATATAATTTACATAATATGTATGAACATATTTAAAATTAATAAATTATGTAAAAAAAAATGATTATACAGTGTGCAAGCATGTGAATTTATTTTAATTATTTTACTGACATCTATTGGCAAATAGCATAAGCAAATATTTTATAAATTAAAAAGTTTTACTTTTAAAATATAGATGCTACTTATACAACATCAGCCATTTTTCATTTGACTTTTCCGACTATCCAAAATCAATTTTTTTAACCAATAAACGAGCAAGAAAAAAATCAATGTTTACATAGCAAATCTATGCATAAAAATAATTAATGATTCTTTTGAACAAAGAAATTGAACAAAGATTTTTATATTGTGGAAATCAATCGGCATATTTTATTAATGTTGGTAAATACAACTACAAATGTCTCGCATAAAGATGATATTAAATCAAATGAACAATCTAGTTTTAGTTTAATCAATAAGTTAACGAATGTTTCTACAGTTGACTATGTTAAAAGAATCAATTATACGCCGACCATATCGCGTCCTCAGAGCACAAAAGTGACATGTCGATGATTTTGCGAAAATGAGATGAATGCAACTTTGTTCCCCTTTAATTATTCTAGCAGGGCAGTCAAGTGGCACATCCGTCAGACGTCACAATTTTTTTGGCATCACAAAGTATAAAACTTCTACTAATATTCTAAAAGTACACAATTTGCATGCAATTTGAAAAATTTACCTGTGAAAATTCAATAACAATGAAATATGTACAATTAACTCTATTAGTACCCCGATTTATAACAAGTTCAAACTTTAAAACTGCTGACTGACCTGAACAATTTACTATTATGGACATCTGTGCTCCGATGACGTAACATGACAAGACTAGTCGGTGGATTCTCATCCCAACCGCTACCCGTGCGCGCTGGTATTCAATAACAGTACAGCCCCTGACCCATTTGACAGCACGTGAAACAATTGCATAGTATAACGTCGATTGAATGTGTACAGGGCCATAAAATCACTTTATTAACTCGACCCGGCTTTGATAGCGGCTTGTTGCCAACACACCGCTAAAAAAAATGTTCATTCAAAATCTGGTTTAAAAAAAATATCATTGAGAATTTCAGCGTTATCGCGACGACCCAGACAGGCAGGTTTTACGTTATTATACATATATAGTATTTTACAGCAAATAGTTAATATTTATTATTATTCAAGTATTACAGTTGCGGTTAATCGTCGGATGTGCTTTTGGCCGATAAGGCCCTGTAGCATTTGAGGCATTGATCGTCTGATCGCAACGAACAATAGGCACTTGTGGGCCCCCGGGGGCGCGCGCCCTCTCAACTGGGGCTCCTCTCGCCGATAGATCACGTTCTGGGGACCTCACACGTACCCTCAGGACCCACCCGACATTCACCGTCGGCACGGAGACGAGAACCCTTCGACACGAGCTTCAAACACAGCGTGAAAACTTTTTGGGCCA
Source organism: Parapsyche elsis (assembly GCA_022651745.1). Classification (NCBI taxonomy): domain Eukaryota; kingdom Metazoa; phylum Arthropoda; class Insecta; order Trichoptera; family Hydropsychidae; genus Parapsyche; species Parapsyche elsis. The sequence continues at coordinate 6,657,914 of JAGVSN010000003.1, read as the reverse complement.
AGGATAAGCGTCCCTTTTAGTCGCGAGACATCTTTACGAAAATATAAGCTTTATCGACTCGGGTGCGTTTGAATTTATACACGTTAAAACATGTACCGATTAACACAATTAAGCAACGAAAGTATGAAAGCAGGCTTAAAAATTAATTTTAATAAAACTAAAATTATGTTTAGTGAATTTTGCACGCAAAACGTAGTCACTGTAGATAATCATATTGTAGAGATAGTTGATAGTTATTTATACCTAGGACAATTGGTGAATATGACTGGTTGTAAAACGAAGAATGAAACTAGAATTGAGTGCTTTTGGATGAATGAACATTGTTTTTAAAGGCATACGACCAGTGCGTACTGCGAGTTATGACGTATGGATGTGAAACGTGGATGCTAAATAAATTCAAGAATGTTTCACAAGATCCAGTGCACACAGAGAAGCATGGAAACATATATGCTCAATATAACGAGAAGAGATCATAAGAGGAATACATGGGTAAGAAGCATGACCAAAGTGGCAGATATAGCGGAACATATGAAAACGTTGAAATGGACACATAGCGAGAATAATGGATGGCAGATGGACGCTCGACTGGTATTCGAAGGATGTGAAAGAAAGCAAGGTTGATCGAATGGACGATGGGCTGATGAATTGAGAGGAATGTGTGGAGTCAAGTTGATGCAGATTGCTCGAGACAGACGGGAATGGAAGAGGATTGGAGAGGCCTTCATCCAGCAGTGCAAAACGTAGTCACTGTAGATATACATATTGTAGAGATAGTTGATAGTTACTTATACCTAGGACAATTGGTGAATATGACTGGTTGTAAAGAAGAAGAAATAAAACGAAGAATGAAACTAGAATTGAGTGCTTTTGAAAGAATGAACATTGTTTTTAAATCCAAAATTCTGGATTTAAATGGATGTGAAAGTATGGTTGTGAAACGTGGATGCTAAATTCAAGAATGTTACGCAAGATACAGTGCATACAGAGAAGCATGGAAATATTTATGCTCGGTATAACGAGAAGAGACCGAGCGAGCGTAAAAAACATGACCGAGGTGGCAGATATAGCGGAACGTGTGAAAAAGTTGGAGTGGACACATACATAGCTAGAAGAATGGATGGCAGGCAAAATCAAGGTAAAACGAGTGGACGATAGGCTGATGAATTAAGAAGAATGTGTCGATTCAACTGGATGCAGATTGCTCAAGACAGACAAGAATGGAAGACGATTGGAGAGGCCTTCATCCAGCAGTGGATGGTGAACGGCTGAAAATGATGATGATGATGACAACATGTACCGATATTATACCAGACTATACAGTACTTTCATTGAATTTGAACTCTCCGCGTAGATTTCCACATGTCGTTTCTGCTTTTTTATCGATTCGCCACCGGGAGAGGAAAATGTGCTGAGTCCACGTGTTTCTGTTTGGTTAGGGTACACCCTCAATGGAAATGTGTAACCGGGCCACACACACACACACACAATATACAATGAAGAAGCTTAAGTCGTTGTAAATATGTACAATAATCTCTATAGTATATTTTAATTTTTAAACTAACTTTGAAATGAGTATGATATACCTATGTACCACATACTGCATTAACGTACACAATTTTCTACTATGTATAGCATACTTTTATTGATTCCAATTAGAATTGTGTAAAAAATCTCATAAATTTTATTGGCTAAATGTATTTGAAATGTGTAACGACCAAATATCGGCTTATTTAATTTCATTTGTAGTATAAAATTTTGTTCAAACTAAAAATATTGACCGTAACATCCAATTAATTAACCATTGATTTAAATTTTTAAAATTCAAACGAAAACCGAAGAAGTTTTATTTTATTAGTGATAACGTATAGTAGGCAGCTTACGTATCTGTGGAAAATTGTTTTTGGTTTCTTTTTATTTGAATAATTATAATTGAAAAAAAAACTATTGTATGTAGTTTCGGTGTCTTATCAAAAATTTTGCATGATTAACTAAATCGCTTGTGATCGTCTGAAGGAGCTCCAAAACGCATAACAACTCGATCAGAAATGTATGTAATTAGGGTGGAGCGACATTGCAAAAACTAAAAATTGGCATTGTAATACCTACCAAAAGTTTCGTTGTATCATCCGTATTCGCGTAAAAATACTGAAAAAATCTGTGAATATGCCTTCAGGCCTCTACCTGAAGGCGAAAAATGAAAAATTGCCTATTAATTTCGAAATCTGAACACGGAATACAAAATTTTAGATAACATGCTCATAAAATTACCCTAACTTTATTGAATATTATAAGTACTTTTTGTAAAAATCTAATCTATTTACGTATTCTTTGAATAATTCAAATAAGTGTGAATTTTTGAGCGTGGTGGAGGGAGGCATACGAGTAAATATAAGTATATACATATGTACAAGTAAGTATGTATAGTAAAAATAAATACTAATTTTCCAATTAAAATTTCAAACAATTGAAAATTTTCATACAAGTAAAAGTGTTAAGATAAAAGTGCTGGTAATTAAGCAGTTTTTTTTGGACAGAAGAGGTATGATATAAAGGCAACTTTTTAGAACTCATTTCAACCCAAAAAAAAAAGTTTCATACATCGACGCTTCACCCTACTGTACATACCTATGTATGTACATACATATGTACATATGTATAAGACTTCGGATTATTACGTTCTTTAAAGTGCCTGTAAACGATCAACATTTTCACGGCAATGTATTGCCGGTAAACATTACTGCAAACAATATTCTTTGAACTTAATAACCACTAGGTGATTTTATAGGAGTTTTATTCTATTGTGTAATTGTATTTTGTGCATTTTGAATTTGACATTCGCGCTCGAATTCAAATATGACGTTTGTCCGATGAGTTAAACGCTTTCCGGCCGGGGGCTTTCGGGAGAGCGAGGGGGCGGAGAAACCTCCTAACCCCCTTCAACTGTGGGCCGCAGTTCTACAGAATCAGCAGAATAAGACGTCTGCCTACATCCCCCTATAACCACCCCACAACCACCCCTATAGCCGTCTCCTCCACCGGCGCGACACCCTCGAAATTGTGCCCCGCAAAAGGGCAGCCCGCACGGCTCTGGCACTTTACAGCGTTTTAACCTTTTCGTTCGAATTCAATATTCAACAATTCAAACATTTTATCGAGATAAATTTACGTTATTTATTTACCTAGAGTATAATTTTTATTTTTATTTAGCTTAACATGTTGTTTATACAGTTGCTATGGTTGAATATTTATGTACGCGTTCGCTTTTGGGTTGTTGCTGTGACGTTGACGCTAGATGATAGGGTAGTTTGCGACCTGTTTTCAGACCACTTCAGACTTGCGCCTGAAAGAGGACGCCTGAAGAGATTTGCCCGCACTCAAAAATGATTCATTAATCAACTTATTAGAGGAAAACCCTACAGCGTTTCGCATTTAACATGTTTATACGCCCGTTCGTCGCGATAAAGCCAATGCAGTGGCGCGTCACGCAACTAAAAACCAACAAAGTATGTCATACTGATACAAATTGATTCGAAATCTATATACATACATATTTTGAATAAAAAAATATGAAGTTTCAGTTTAATAGGATAAACGGCTTTTGAGTTACATATTAGCGATTTTACATACAAGTACACAGATCTGGGGATGATACTTGATACGAACCAGTCAAAATTTCAAGCGAACTCTATCTACTTATGTATATTTATTTGATTGTATTTTTTTACACACTCGTTCAATATTTATTTTAATATATGTATGTAATATTGTTCGTGCGCCACTGGACACTTCGCATCAATTATATATACTAAGCGTTCGCGATAAGGAGCTCGAATCTATTAACTCTGTGTTTGCTGTAAAGCCGCGTTAAGCAGTCATCAATCAATATAGCGTGAAAAGACTGAGAAGAAATTCACAACGTCATACAAAATCATTAATAATGGCATTTTGAAGATGCCGAGCCATTCGGTGGGCGAAAAACGACCTCAGATTACGAAAAAATCAAAAGGGTAAAAGTTCAGATTAGTCAGTGTCGATTTTGTTCTTACGGGTGTGCAAAGCTGGGGTTGGTATGGAGCGTGTCGCGTTATTATTATTTTTTAATCTGCAATTATTTTCGTGCCGCATAAAACGGGGGATGCGGCAATAGTGTCCCGTTTAAGTGACGGATGGGGCGCAATTTGCGACCACCGGAGCATAACCGGTCAATTACCGCAGCCGGAGATTTATTAATCATAAGTCCATTACGAGCCGACAATGCGCCATTCTGATCCATTTTGACCCATTACTCGCGACCGACTGAAAGATAGCGCACATTTCCTTTCGAAAACCTTCATAGCGACCGTCAATCGGACGTGTAATATTGCTCGTCAACCATCCAGCAAAATTTTCAGCATCACATGCGCAATATGTGGCTCAATGATTGCCGGCAAGTATGTACATACATAGTTGCTGTTTTATTATTGCCCAGATTCGCCGAAGGTGGTCAACACTCGTGTCGTGTCGTATCCGCACCTCAGCGACAGAGACCCGCGTATGTGAGAGAGCAGGAAAGAAACATATGTATATTGCCGCGTATTTTCGTATACCGAGCGATATTATCGGCAATATGGCAACAATACTCGCCAACAAACGGCCATACCAGGAATAGTGGAACAATAGTGTCGGGAAACACGACTTATTTCCGGTCCACATCACCATATTGCAGTAATGCTTGCCGGCAATACATTGCCGTGAAAATGTTGATCGTTTACAGACACCTTAAAGAACGCAATAATCCGAAGTCTTATACACATACATATGTAGGTATGTACAGTAGGGTGGAGCGTCGATGTATGAAACTTTTTTTTTTTTTTGGGATATTCGTTTTGAAATAGTTTTAAAAAGTTGTCTTTACATCATACCTCTTCTGTCCAAAAAAATCTGCTTAATTACCAGCACTTTTATCTTAACACTTTTACTTGTATGAAAATTTTCAATTGTTTGAAATTTTAATTGGAAAATTAGTATTTATTTTTACTATACATACTTACTTGTACATACATATATACTTATATTTACTCGTATGCCTCCGTCCACCACGCTCACAAATTCACACTTATTTGAATTATTCAAGGAATACGTAAATAGATTAGATTTTTACAAATAGTACTTATAATATTCAATAAAGTTAGGGTAATTTTACGAGCATGCTATCTAAAATTTTGTATTCCGTGTTCAGATTTCGAAATTAATAGGCAAATTTTCATTTTTCGCCTTCAGGCAGAGGCCTGAAGACATATTCACAGATTTTTTTCAGTATTTTTACGCGAAACGCATGATACAACGAAACTTCTGGTAGGTATCGCAATTACGATTTTTAATTTTTGCAATGTCGCTCCACCCTTGTGTACAGTCTGAAATTCACTAACGCGATACATTTATTTGAAAACATTAACTTGTAATTCAATTTAATTTATCTATATCCAAGCTATCGTGTCCCTTTCATGAGGGTTAACTGTGTCCATTTTTCAGTTCGGCAAAGGTGAAAAACAATAATCGGCAGCGGGACGCGTCGCCTCGATAATATATCGGCCAAACTTTCCCCTGAAAAAGAAAGTGAGTAAATCTCGGACGATCGAAGGAGTCCCCAGGTCGCCAGGGGGCCCCCCTTCGTCCATCTATCTTCTAGGGCCCATCCGCCCCTATCTACCCCCCCAAATCCACCCAAATCACCTACTAGTCGACCCCTTAGTCGAGGCCGGTTCCCATGGCGGTATTTAGCGGACAAACGGTCATTAGAGACAATAATAGCGCAATAGTTCATCTAAAACACATGTATATTTAATTGTTTATGTATGCATGTACCTTCAGATTAGTGTGATTTGACTTTTGAGCCTTAATATAATTTTTATACTAAACTAGATGGTTTGCCCGTCATATAACCCGACCCCTCAACCTCCACCCGTGCGCGCTGATTTGTACAATAACAGTGCAGCCCTTGTCCTGGTGTACAGCACATTAATTTATTGTATAGTGTACCATTGTGGCTAGATATAGCCGTGTGAAAAAGTTGAAGTGGCAATGGGCTGGACACATAGCGCGAAGAGTGGAAAGGTGGACCGAGTGGATGACGGGCTGATGAATTGAGAAGAAGGCGTACTGCCAGTTATGACGTATGGATGTGAAGCGTGGATGCCGAATTTACGAAGAATATTACGTAAGATCCAGTGCACACAGAGAAGCATGGAAAGATGTACATACATATGCTCGGTACAACAAGAAGAGATCGTAAGAGGAATACATGGTTAAGAAGTATGACAAAGGTGACAGATATAGGAGAACGAGTGAAAAAGTTAATGTGGACACATAGCGAGAAGAATGGATGGCAGGTGGACGCGAGAAATGTGGAAACATATGATGGGCGAATTGAGAAGAATGGATGGCTGGATGCGGATTGGACGCAGAATGGAAGACGATTGAGAGGCCTTCATCCAATGGTGAACGGAAATGATGATGATGATGGGCATGATGAATTATACCAGAATACAGTGTCGAATTTGAACTCTCCGCGTCAACTGGATTCTGCTTTTTTTATCGATTGCCACCGGGAAGACAATGACAGGAATGGAAGAAGAGATTGAGAGGCCTTCATCCAGCAGTGGATGGTGAACGACTGAAAATAATGACGATGTTGTGACCGCAACAAACCAGGCCGAAAACAAATAGGCAGGCAGACGCTTACGCTAATATACATAAATATGTATGTATATAGTATGATATAATGTTATTTCATAAATGTACTTACATACATACATAGGTACGTATATTTCAAAAGTAGATATTTGTCGGTACATAGAATTCCCCTTATAGCGGCATAAGCGAGGAAAGAAAGCCGTATAAACTTTTCGCCCCTCCCCGGGGGAAAGTTTTTCTAATATTAGAGAAACACGAAGAGCAAAATGGTACTAAATTAGCGAAAACAAGTCGCCGGTGAAGCGGGGAAACACTTTGTCTTCGAGTTGCTTTTAATCGCCTATTGTCCGAAAGCAGGGGAGATCACGGTAATTGCTAATAAATTATATATGACTAGTACGAGTGTGTAAATTTTACCGAAATGAGTATAGCTTTCATACATTTTATGAGCCAAAACGTTCTAAAACTAGATTACAACCCTCACGAGTGACTATTTCGAGTTTAAAAAAAATCCAACGTACATGTTTGCTCGATCAGTCAGAGTCGTGGCTCGCTAGGGGTGGTATGGCCACCCCCTCACGGGTCACTTTATGGTGTCCCCGTTAATCGGGCCACTACCACACGGCTTAACAGCCGATCGTTATTGTCCGTGCACACCGAATAACACGGTGCTGGTAAACAAGAGGATCGCGGTATCGGTTACCCTTTTCCCCTCGAATGTTTACCGTGTGGTCGACGCTCATATGCATATCAAGGGACCGACGGAGACGAAGCCACCTCAAATATTGACTGTAGTGCCGTAAAAATGTGCTCGAATTAAAGCGCCCTTTGTGCGGCCACCAAGGGGTTAAAACGCACAGCGTTAAGGCGCCCGCACACCGTTACGAAATCGTGTATGAAAACCTAGTCTACCGGCCTGCGCAAGCGTCGGTTTCCGTCACTATCAAACTACCATCTGTCACCTCACATTCGGAACTTTTGTATTTCACTTACGATTCTCAAGTGAGAGATACTGAGATATTTCCATAAAGAACATTCAATATCTTCATCCGAAGTATAAATCAGTACGAGTATACTATTTGATTCACGCCAAAGACATAGATAAGCATTGTTTAACACCTTTACATTTAACGGCGGCACTTTCGATTTCCAAAACGTTAACTTTGTGATCAAATCTCTTTATCCATCTATCGCTGCGGTCGTGGAAATAAATATGGCCGTCAAATTCTTTTCCAAGATCACCTGTACTGCGCCAAACTAAACGTTTTATCATATTGGTTTTCAAAGATTCACGTGTATTGTAATAATTTGAACATTCTTCACCGACTAAACATCTTCTTGAAGTGCTTCCTAAAACATAACTTTCAAAATAAATACTTTTTAGGTCTGTATTTATTGGGTCAGTAACTTTTCCGATTGTTAGTCAGTTATTTTAACCAAATGGTGAGTAATTTTAATAAATGGTCAGCAATTAATACTAAACAGTAAGTAAATGTATATATACGGTATATTTTCATACAACTTTTCCACAAACGTCATCGAAATCGGCGAAATCAGCGGAATTCCTTCTTGGTGTAGACGCCTATTCAGCTATTTTATTCGTGCATTAATGCCACACAAGCGCATCTAACATTATTTATTGTGAATTTGTTTCATTTCTATTAATAATCAATTGTTTTAGCACTACTTTACATACGTAATATATCTATTATAACAGCTAACAAATATATAATGGAAGTATATAATCGCCTCCGCCACCCCCTACGCCCGTTTCAAAGCAAACTAAAGTTTTCACCACGTGGTTATGCCCGAATATTTAGCGGTTAAAGCCAACTTTGCTGTCGCGCGCTCTGTTTGGCTTATTAACTGAATAAATCGTGGTTATGCGATACAACTCCCCACCATACCACCCTTGAGATTTTTCTATTTTTCTACCTGTTCGTAGCGGTGTGCGGGGAGCCTTTAAAACGCACAGCGTTAAAATCGCGCCAATTCTTAATTTATTTCGCTGCGGGAAAAATCCTCAGAGGTGTCGAGACGAGCTCTCGTTTGGCACACTTTGGCGTATTCGCAAGTGGGTGTGCTAAGTGGCCGGTTTTATGACCGCAGTTTACCGGCCGGAAGGACGCTGTGCGATACAGGAAATGCGATCAGGGCGTGACGGTCCATCCTAAGTGGACGCTTAAAATGCAAATGGCCGGACCGGTGCGCCGTTCGAACGGCAATTTTTCCCGCGCAAATATTTGTCCGAGCGCGGATTTTTTACGCTCACATCCCCCCTGTTCGTTACTGGTGCGAGTTAAAATAATAATAAAAAAAAAATGTTAGAGGGTTTGCTGCGACGCTTTCGCGATAAGACGTGCGCAGTGTTAATTAATTAACCACTTCGTTGTCGTAAAGAGTGTGCGTCTTTTACGCATATCGCAACGTGCGATGGAAAATTCGACCATGTGAATTTATAATAAGATGAAAATGTGTGTGTATGTGTGTTGGAGAAAATTTAACGTTTTATGTCCGAATCTAAAACAGTGCCACTCTAATACTACATAAAATTTATTGCTATGTGATTGAAATTTTTGATTTACTACCCCTCACTGGTAGTAGACAGTATTTTTATTGTTTGTCGATTTTATGCTCTCCGCCGTGGTACAATACGGAATCTCACAAATCCACACCCTACATACATATAGAATAGTTATTATTTAATATAATCGTTTTAAGTATTTTCAACCATGTACATATATGACCTTGAACATTCGGTATATTATTTTTTTTCCTTTCTAAAAAGAAAAGTTAGTTTTAACGGTAATTTTAGCCGGCGTCGTGCGTGTGATTTGTTAGACGCTGTGGATAGGGGATGCTGTCGTAACTATTGAACCGTGGAAATTGAGACGAGACGTCTCTCGACTGCAAAATAGAGAGTTGAATCGCTTCGGTGCCTCGATTGAACGCCCCTGCACACCTCACTTCCACACTAAACTACTGACGCTCCATCATACGCGAATAGAGGGGAAAATTTTTTGAATTTTCACTTGAAACTTTACCCTTGCTCTGTTCGATTCTATTTTTTTTTTCATTCAAGCACACTATGTATTTCGATTATAATATTTGAGTTGAATGTCTATTTGTTGTAAATGAATGTTCGCCACAAGTGCCTTAGCGTATACTTGAACTTAACTACATGCATACATACATACATATATGTACTACCACAGCGTGACGATGAACTTGTGATGAACACCTGAAAGCTTTGAAGCAAAAAATCATATATTAGCCCTAAACTAGAATTTGCTGTAAATTTTTGGAACCCTAACTTCAAATAAAAAATGCCACCTGAACTTCGATCACTATCCTATGTATAATGAAAGGTTGAAGAAAATGAGTCACACATCTTTGGAGACGAGAAGATTAAGAGGCGATCTAATAGAAGTCTACAAAATAATAAATAATTAATATAAATGCCCAATGAAAAACTCTCCTTACTTTCAATAAAAACGCTTCAGAGATCATACACTAAAACTACTAAAATACAAATCGAACAAAATTGTCAGAGACTCCGAGTTTGGATCCGTCTGCCAAATCAGCTAGTAACTTCTGAAAATACAAATCTCTTTAAAAATCATCTCGATAAGTTTTTGAACATATGTAAATGGATTTTTGTAATCCTTCAAATATAAATAATTAAAAATTGTATGTACAAATTATGACAGACCCCTGGGCTTCATCGGCTATGCCGCCTGCCCATGTATTTTTGAATAAATAAATAAAACTTTGTCCAGTCTGTTACCTTACACGACTTCTACCCACGTTTATTGATTTTTTTTTTGTAATAAAAAATATTGTATAAAACGTGCGAAAGGGCATCTCACTCTCTATGAGAATGGACACATTCTTATAAAAAAAATATATTCAATCGTATGTGCGTGAATTTTCTTATATTTCCATCGAATTTTCGCGGTGGTTTTTCTTTGTGTCTGAGTGATTCTGACACGCTCCATTCTCTCGTCCGTCGTCCGACACGACGGCAGATAGAAAATTTGAAGTAGTGTCGAAGGTAGTGAGTAGCTGGTGTGGTGCAGCAGGGGGTTGATAGGCAGGAGGGTTGCGGATCGTGACCGGAGTGCCGAGCGACGATCTGCCCTTTGCGAGACACGATCCGAATGGGTGAGGGAAAGGGGCACGTGTCAATCCTCTCTTTGAATCTGTCCGTCATCTCGTAATGGAGCAATTATCATCATTGGGAAATCGAACGAAACGTCCGTTCTGGAAAACGGATCACATCCACGAAAATAGATATAAAGGCTCCCGCACACCGCTACGAAATCGTGTATGAAAACCTAACTAGGCAAACCCAGCGAATTTTCGCAAGTCTACCGGTCTGCGCAAGCGTCGGTTTCCATCACTCTGACATAAACGATCAAACTACCGTCTATCACTTCGCATTCGGAACGTTTTATATCACTCGCGATTCTCAAGTCAGAGTTATTTACATACAACTTTTCAACAAACGTCATCGAAATCGGCAAAATCGACGGAAATCCTTCTTGGTGTAGACGCGTATTCATGCATTAATGCCACACACGCGCATCCAACTTTATTTTTTGCGAATTTGTTTCAATTCTCATCATCATCATTTTCAGCCGTTCACCATCCACTGCTGGACGAAGGCCTCTCCAATCCTCTTCCATTCTTGTCTGTCTCGAGCAATCTGCATCCACTTGACACCACACATTCTTCTCAATTTATCAGACCATCTTCCAATCGGTCTACCTTGCTTTCATTCACATCCTCTCGGATACCATTCAATTATTTCTCACATCCATTTACTATCAATTATTCTCGCTATGTGTCCACTTCAACTTTTTCACCCGTACTGCTATATCTGCCACTTAAGTCATACTTCTTACCCATGTATTTCTTTTGCGATCTCTTCTTGTTATGCCAAGCATACATCTTTCCACGCTTCTCTATGTGCACTGGATCTTTCGTAGCATTATTGAATTTAGCGTCCAAGTTTCACATCCATACGCTAAATTCAAGAATGCTACGAAAGATCCAGTGCACACAAAGAAGTATTTAATAATCAATTGTTTTTGCACTACTTTACGTAATACATCTATTATAACAGCTAACAAATATTAAATGGACGTATATAATCGCCCCCGCCCCCCCCGTACGCCCGTTTCAAGGCAAACTAAAGTTTCCACCACGTGGTTATGCCCGAATATTTAGCGGTTAAAGCCAACTTTGCTGTCGCTCGCTCTGTTTGGCTTATTAACTGAATAAATCGCTGCTATGCGATACAACTCCCCCACCATACCACCGTTGAGATTTTTTTTCCTACCTGTTCGCAGTGAATTCGTTCGAATAGCAATGTGGTCATCGTCGTGCACTCCAAATCTTCAGCTGATTTGTCGTCGATGTCGATCAGATCGAAATGAGTGTTCGGCGTCCCGGTGTCCCGAAACTAGCAGCGTCCCGACGCCGGTCGTCTGAGGCGTCCTGATCCCCGCATCGACGTCCCGGTTGATTTACTGCCTCGGCCAACCTTATCTCGCGTCCCTCTGACATTTTGTTTGTTTGGCCAACCTCGTTTTATGGCCACGATCGGCCCTTCGACCGATGCGTAATATGTACTGCACGGCGTGTCTGCCTACCCTAAGCTGATTTGCACACCGTGCACATTATACGACGGACGCGCATAATAATCCCATGAAAAACCGCATCTGTAGATTGTGCACCTACGTATGTATGTATGTACATATCTATATGGTATTCGAAAATTTTACTGGCTCTTGATGCAAACTCACGAGCAAGTTCAAGTCGTAGCTTGGAGTGTCTCGGTGTATTGTTGTGCAATGTGTATATGTAATTTCTACGCGGATACAAAATAGCTTAACATAAATCGTTCGATTCCTCACCTCAATCGGATCTCTCGTATCTGGTCTTCTTTTATTTTTATGTCTGTTTTTTTTTTCGTCGGTCGTATTTCTAGTTGTCTCCCGTCCTCTCCCCCGCGTAAAAAGATGCCGTAACAAGTTAGTTCGGCTCTACAAATCTGAGCAATAATGTAACTGCCTTCCCCAGTCGCCGCCGAGGCACTTTATCAATCTGCCACATAAATCTCTATCAATCGCATTAGAGGAATCATGTCTTGTTTGTTCGGCCGGCTTCGCCGATTTGAATAACTTTGACCGGACACACCCCCACCCTTTCTATAAAAGTTACGGGGGTTTCGTCGGTTCCATTTTCACTAAGACGCAGTGCACACATCGTTTAAGGAAATTAATACATTGAAATTATAAAAGGTCTTTTTTTTTTTATAGCGCAAAATTCCACAATTTTATTTAAGCATTGCGTAAAAAATGTGCATACTATGAAAAATTTCGTCAATATTGGCGCGTTTCAATTTACGCATCGCTTAAAAATGTACACTTGGCACATTTCGAAATTGCGCAACTTGCATTGTATCGATGCTTTTAATTTTTCGTATGAAAATCATCATCGGCGTCGTCGAGCAATAAGTATTCAATGAAAGGAATTGATTCGTTCAATTGTAATAACTTTTAATTAGGCGTATTATGAATTGAGCCCTATGTCTATTCCGTTGAGCATTTTCTATGCTATATACATGGAATGTTTTGCGTTTCCCCCAAAGAGTTAGTTGTTTCGGGATAAAAAATTCTCCACCCCACATGCGAGGAAATCCTCACATTACTATTATGAGATGGAGATAGCCGGACGACTATAAAGTGGTCGCATCCAAAACTGTCCCCGCCATTATCCGGCTGCAAATCAACCGTTTGCGAATAAATCTCGCCGTTACCGAGGCAATGATGTGTGCAAAATGGCCTCGGACCTACCGCCACTGCCCCCTAGCCATTAAAAACTGGAATATGCGACGAGAATGAACCCAAGCTCTGACAGCTTTTCTTTTTTCATTTAAACGGTTCAATTTCATAATTTCAATGAGCTGAAACTTGGCGTAATCGATTCGTTCTAGTTAAATTTTTGCCACAAATTTGTATTGTTAAATGTTTTGATTCAACGTTTCACTATGGAAACGTGAATCTTTAGCGAGAGGGTTGGGTCTTGATTTGCATGTGATACATGGCGTCACATCTCATCGGTTGCCCCATGGCCTTCCGGGTGATAAACATATCAGCAAACTGGCATCTACTGCCCCCTGGTCGCCTAATCATAACTGCTTCTGTCTGGATGAGCATTGGGGTACTTCCACTAACCCTCACCTTACCTTTTTTACGTCCGATATGCATACACATAATTTATAATGATTTGTATAGCATAATTCTTTTAAATTTCAACCCATTTTCACGATACCGTTGAATTAAGTCAATCATCGCGATGCGACTTTACTCAGTGTCATTCTAATAAGCGCCTACTATTTATTCCCCCCCACAGTCTAGCGGTGGACACGGTTTTATCTCGTCTCCCCCTTCAAAAGTTGGGGTAGCTTCGACGTTTACCTAAATAACTCGCCGGCTATTTGTATTGACCGTTTTATATTTTTTTTACGTAGAAAACCGAGATTCGATTCCAGCAGTGGGTACGCCTAGCCTAGGGTCGACGAAATTAAACTGTTTTATTGCCGATCGAAACTGAAACCTCCCCCTACTGTCTGTCTTTGGATGGGACGGGAAAAACATCGATCTAATTATACGAAACGACGTCGTTCTTTTGAAATGTGAAAGTTGTACCGTTTCAGATTTCCTTCGGTGCTAGATATGTACATTTTTCATTAATCTGGAATATTAAAGTATTCTGCAGATCTCTCACCATATAAATTGGTGATATTTGCATATTTCTCCCGTGCATAATAAACGTACAATATGATGGATCAGGTCGCTGTTGTCACACTTATCGTCGCGCCATCTTAACACCCCGATACTGCCAACTACCGCGCTGTACCCACATGTATATAACTATACGTACGTATCGTCGAGTGGCAATTCAAAAGGCAATAAAATAGAAGAGATCTCGCCGCTACAAGGCGTCGTAACAAATGGCGAATATGGAATGAGCCACCGCCCACCATGACTAAAAGAAGAACACCCAGAGGTCCCCGGAGGGTGTGGGACCCCTGGTTATTTACTTAGAGTCGTTCACACACTCCCTACCACCCCCTCGCAAAATACTTTTGATATTTATTTTATTGTCTGCATCTTCGTTTCAAAGAAGAAATGTCGCGAAACGAAGATTGGCAACGTGAATTTATTCGATACAAATGTATATGTATGTACATGTATAAAATACGCAAGTAAATCGCCAGAAATCATTTATTATTTTTACTTATAGGTACATACATATGTACATATGCATACATATGTACATACATACATACGCAATTTTCGAAAATTTATATGAATTTTTTGTTTCTACATACATGTGTACATATGTATGTATGTATGTAGTATCATAAATTTTATATATTCACAGTTTTGTGAATATGACTTTTGAGTATCTTCCGGAGGAATTGGGTCAACATGAAGTACAATATAAAACTCTGTACGCGAAAGTTAGGCGACTGTCTATTGGGTGATTCACTTTGGGCGATGGTTAAATGGGCGATAGTCAATTGGGCGGTGAGTAATTGGGCGACAGAAACGAAAATTAATGCACAATTAGTAGGTATGTATATGATTTGGCGGATTTTTGTGTAAATACATATTGGTTAAATATAAATATGGTTAAGACTTATTAATTTATGGTATTTGCACATAATCGAAACAAACTAAAACTAATCCAGACCTAATCTACATACTTCATCTGAACTAAGCTTACCTGCGTAAATTTGCCTCTGATATTATAATTTTCGATAAATTAAAACAAAAAATTCGAAGAATTGATCATTCGAAAAACTCATTTATATAATTTAAAAGAAATATTAGTGCATTGGCTAATAATATTTTGCACGTGCTACCTGCAGGGTTTTGTCTGCATCGTGGTGTTTTTAGATTTTTGAAGCACGATAAAGTTCGATTTAAATCATCAAGCAAAGTTAAAAATATCGGTAAAAAATATAGAAAGATGCATTTTTTAATTATTTAAAATATTGTACTAATATATTTTTTATACATAGTTATGTAGAGAAAGCCTTTTACAATAAAACTGTTTATTTAAAAAAATATAAGCGTAACATTTGATCTATTATTTTGTCGCTCAAATGACGATCGCCCAATTTCCCGCCGCCGACCGAATAAAACTTTACGTTTATGAATGAAAGAGTACGCATTAATTAATATAAAATTTCAGATTGCAGCCAAGTCACTTGGACACGTGTAGGTGTGGTCAAATTAACACGACAAATCGCCAACTACACAACCCCCCAATCGGAAATTTATCTACACGTTCGCTATACCTACACACACACACACCCACACATCCAAATGGGACAGACGGACAGACGCATTCTCGTGTGAGTCTCAAAAAAGTATCCTTGTCTATTTGTCGCCGGTGGTCATTAAGGTCCCCCGTGTCATCGAGGCTGCTCCTCGGGGGCTCGTCACCACGATTACCTTCGTCCTGTGGTCCCCCATCCTCCTCCTACCCCCCGGTTGGGGTCACCGAGGACCCCCAGGGAAAGAGTGGGGTCGGGAGAAGGAGGAGGTTGCTCCTGAATGTAATCCAATCACGAAAAACGAGTGTGCGGCCTGTTTTCTCGGACCGGACCGCGGGTACGTTTGATGAAGCCGAGCACGTCTATTGCACACCACTCCACCACCCTCCTGGCAACCCCACCTCTTTTATATACTCGTAGATGAGGGGGTAGTACGAGTGGTGTTGCCAGTATTACCATTATTTTATGAAGGTCGACAGCGGATAACGCGCCGTTACGGCACCGATTGTGTCGCGACGGATTAAGCCCTCGTTGGTGACGGGGATGATGATGATTGAAGGACTGGGACACAATAAGAAGCGTGTATGTTCTTTCGTTGCTTAGAATTGTGGGATCTTTGTATGAAACATATTGTAAAAAGTGATAATGAGGTCGTTTGGAGTAAAAAATTCGTCAGAAAGTCAAAAAACCGTGTACAAAGAAAAATAACAGGATTTTTTTTACTTTTTTACAAGAAAAATATCCCACTTTCGGTTGAGCGATTTTGATGATTTTTTTTTCACAGATTGTAATTAGCATACTGATTATAGTTTTACAATATTATGAAGATTCTAAGTATTTAAAAGGCAAAAAAAAAAAAAACGAAAAATCTTTCAAGAGTAAACTGCCACTTCCGGTTGGCGGATTTTGACCATAATCATATTATCTCTTACATCTTACGTGAAAAAAATAGATATGAAATTTCAACTTGATTGGCTAAGTAGTTTCGGAGATATTCCGTGGTAGCAGGATTTTTGACTTTTCTACAAGAAAACAAAACAAACCAACTTACGGTTGACTGATTTTAATGATTTATTTTTTTATAACTAGGTATTGATTTAAGGATTATAATATTACAATATTACGAAAATACCAAATATGTAAAAGATGCGTTCAAGAGTAAACTGCCACTTCCGGTCGGCGGATGTTGACCAAAATCACAATATATCTCTTATACTCTACGTGAAAATAATAGATATCTATGAAATTTCAGCTTGATAGTTTCGGAGAAAAAAGTAAAGTTAAAAAGTACACCGACACACAGACACACATACAGACATTTTCCAGAAATCATGAAAACGTGATCAGGGGATGATACCTGATACAAATCAGTCAAAATCTCGAGGTCGAATTTTCGCACGATCACAATACTTTATCCAATTAGGATAAAGTAAAAAGTCATATGGGCAATTGTACTACACGTTACGTTGTCGTACCATCAGTCGTGAATCACTCAATACATAGCACACTTAAAAAGGTATTAAATAATAAAAAAAAATGGTTTAATTTTCGAAATGCCACAAGTGTGAAACAATTCTCACCCCATTTCTCAAGCGAGGGTTAATTAATTGTCGGTGCATAAGCTACTTACGCGCATATCGCGTCGAAACAACTACTACTCTCACAGTCGCATTCAAAACGTCGTAAGTCTTGCGTTTTCCCGCTGCAAATCGGACGTTCTGTCATCCAGCATTGGCGACTCGCGCAACGTTAATTACCCTAAAGTAAATTTATAGCCCGCAATGCAATGGTACACGGTCTTAGCGTCACCGCGCGCACAATAAGACGCAACGAAAGGGTTAAATCTTGAATAATGCGATTCATTTGTAGGAAAATATCGTTGGCGACGATTTACCTTGTATTGGCGATTGGTTTGATCCACAAAGGAGGAAGATGCCCGGGGTGGTGTTACGCCTCCGCTCAATTAGCCACGAGAAGAATGGCCCCCATGCAGGGATGGAATCCTCCACCTACCCTCTTCTGTCCACGCACTCCCTTCTTTCACCCCCCTACCTCGAAGGGACAGAAAGGAATCACTGATTCACTGAATCCACCTAGTATCTATCGGTATCTGTGACCGCTCGTTGGATACATCGAAATGTCAACTATAGTACAAAAGATACACGGCGAAAAGTTTTACTCTGTTTATTTATTTTTTCTTTTTCAATTCTCTTTTACGAAATATAGAGATATTAAAGGCTCTGTTTAATGAATTTTGCACGTAAAACGTAGTCACAGTAGATAACTATATTGTAAAGATAGTTGATAGTTATTTATACCTAGGACAATTGGTGAACATGACTGGATGTCAAGAAAAATAACTAATATGAAGAATTAAACTACATAGGTTGGAGCGCTTTTGAAAGAATGAACATTGTTTTTTAATACAACATTCCGCTATGCTTAAAAAAGGAGGCACACGACCAATGGTTACCGCCAGTTATGACGTACGGATGTGAAACGTGGATGCTGAATTCAAGAATGCTACACAAGATCCAATGCACACAAAGAAACGTGGAAAAATGTATGCTTAGTATAACAAGAATAGATCGTAAAAGGAATACATCGGTAAGAAGCATGATCAAACTATGACTATAAAGTGGCGATGAGCTGGACACATATGTATGTACCTACATACTGCAAGTTATGACGTGATGCTGAATTCAAGAATGTTACGCAAGATCCAGTGCCCACACAGAAGTATGGAAATATGTGTATGCTTGGTATAACAAGAAGAGATCGTAAGAGGAATACATGGGTAAGAAGCATAACCAAAGTGGCAGATATAGCGGAAAGTGTGAAAAAGTTGAAATTGACACACAGCGAGAAGAATGAATGGCAGATGGACGCGAGGAATACTGGAATGGTATGCGAGAGGTTGTAAAAGAAAGCAACGTATGTAGATGGGGAAAAAAGGACGACGGGCTGATAAATTGGGAAGAATGTGTGGAGTCAACCGGATGCAGATGGAATGGAAGAAGATTGGAGAGGCCTTCATCCAGCAGTGGATTGTGAACGGCTGAAAATTATGATGATGACGATTAAAGGCTCGTGGTACATGTGTGGTGCTTGAATCAATGTATTAAAAAAATCATCGATTGCGATCAATGACATTTTCCAAAGTACATACATCTAATACTAATCGGATCAAGTATTGTGTGGTGCAAAAATTCGACCTTGAGATTTTGACTGATTTGTATTAGGTGTCATCCACCTGACCACGTTTTCATGATTTCTGGAAAATTTCTGTATGCCTGTGTGTCTGTGTACTTGTGTGTAAAATCGCTAATACTAACTCAAAAACCGTTTATCCTATTAAACTAAAACTTCAGATTTATATGTTTTTTTACCAGCCATTACAATCCATTAGGTTTTCAAAAATTTTCGCCAACCGGAAGTGGTACCACCCTTGGAAAACCACCTAATTTTTTCCAATATTCCTTAATCATATGTATGTTATAAATATGTTAGTATGTACATATGTATGTATGTAGAAGTTTAAAATTAACTTTGAACTAATGCTTGTACCTACATACACTGTTACATATATACATATATGGATATTGATTTCCATTTGATGCCTAGATATTCTTGTCACCTCTCATAGACGTTTCTCAAATATTTGAAGCAGTGGACAGAAAGGGTGGGGATTGAGGGTGAGTTTTCTTGTAGGCGCCCAGTGCACGTACGTTCCGGTGCGATAATGGCATCAGCGACCGCTAGTTACCGCTACCGCAATACTGTTAGCCGAACAACATCGGAATACCAATCGCACACACCTTATTCAATCAACTATACACTCACTATTTTTCTACAAAAAAAATCCATCGCATAAAAATATATCTATCCATTGGCAATCAGCTAATGTGGATTGCTTAAAAAAAATGTGACATTTGTTTTGTTTTGTTGTTTTAAAAGCGAAGATCTTCTTTAGATATTGCACGAAACGTTTACTGTCGTACCTACGCCGGTACGTACACATATGACATTTCTATCGTGTAAATCTTGGCGTGCTCACTCCCCCTCGCGGAAAACCGACCCGTATTTCCTTTCCTCGTTCTTTTATATGATTTAGAAGCGTTCTTTCTCCCCGTAGTTAGTGGGCAAACGTAGGTGACTACATTCGCACAAAAGGGAAGAAAAAATGAAATATAGAGCCAATCCAAATAGATTGTCATCTACCCACCTATTTACCCGGCGAAAGGAGACAGTGCGGGCGCTCGTTTGCGAAAAATGTAGGCGTGAGGAGGTTAAACGCAACTTTGCCCATATATATTATTTATTTATTATGAAATTAAGGCTTATTGCAATCTTTGTGGTATTCCCAATTTAATATTTGCGGTACGATGCGAAGAGTGCAATGTTTTTTGCTTTATGACACGTGCATCTATTGAAGAATTTTCCGTTTTGTCGTAGCTGAAGACGGTGTTTCGCTATAAAAATGGCACGCCCCCGTCGCGGATTAACCGGGCCAGGGATAATCAAAGCAGGGCCCGCATAATCCCTGGCTGCAAATCCGCGACTAAGTGGGCAATTCGCAGTCAAACGAGCCGGCCCCGCCTAACGGGACTCATTTTCCACCTACGAAACCGTCATGTCTTCTCTTCCACCCTGTATACGCCCGTCTGAACGTTTTCTTTTTCGTCCTTTTTTATTCTTTTTATTTTCCCGCCAAAAATGCGGAAAAGGAGAGGCCGCCGAACGATACGACGGCACTTATCCCATCTGCTTAACATATAAAATATTGAGTTGCGTTTTTTCGCTTGCATGGCGCATACATATATCGTACACATCCTCGTCGTAAAAGTGAACTAAGTCTTCTAGGGAAATTGTTAAGCAAAGTGTGTAGCTATTTTCATTTTTTACAATTTTGTGCATTGGTATGTCTAGAAATTGAATATTCCGTTCAAAAAGTCAATTGGATGATAATAATGTCGTCAGACAAATTTGTATGGGTGCAAAGAGTGCAATATTGGGGGTGGGAAATGGGTATTCAATGTTAAAATTCACGAAGAGGGTGAGCGATACTGTTTTTAAATCGTTTTAAATTGTTATTTAAAATTATGGTTGTAATCAAATTTAAACGGTATCTTGGCGAGTGTCCCCGGCGACGAATAAGTTAGATTTAAATAACTTCATCCCCTTGCGAATAAAAATTAACTGTCCCGCTGTCAATATGAAGAATGTTCACCCTCGCCTCGCAGGGTTGTCACGGATTGCAAACTCTAAAATAGTTTTTTTGCAATTGGATTGCACCTATGTACATACATACATACATAGGTTTTTTAAAGCAAAATCTGTATTTTAATTTTGACATAAACATGCTGTCCAATTTTTATTATTTCTTTAATTACTATTCTACATATGTATTACTATGTATAAGAGTATATGTATGTATGTGTATACCTAGTTGTATATAAAATAGCTTATACATTTATTCTATATAGATTTTACATTACAACCGTACAAAGTAGCGAGAGCTATTTAAAAATTTCATTCAACCTTTAGGGGCGTCCTTGGTTTGGATTTTACCCTCTCATTTCGCCCACCCGCGCGAATAAGTTTCATAGAAAAACAGGATGATATCAATTTAATAAAAAAAAAAAAATAACACTGTGTCGGGGTATGATATAATGGCGAGGGCGGCAAAACCCCCGAGAGCACGATCCTCGGGGATTTTAAACTTTAACTTTTTTTTTTTACACCGAAGAAGTAATTGTCGAGAGGCTGCGACCCTCCACTTGTCAAACCCTTATAGCTGAAATCTCGCGATACATTAAATATGTGCATAGCGTGAATCACCTGCTTTGGATAATTACGTCAATGTTGTTCGACACTTCGTGGAAATTGTGATTTATACATAAAACTATGTAGCTTCTATAGCCCAAATTTATCTAATCACGTATTTCAGTAGAGACACGTAGGAAATTAAAACGCATGTGCGAGGCTTTAGTTTGAATCAATCCAATGGCGAATTTTCATTCATGCTTTTTGATAATAAACGTGGTACCCGCTGCCATATCGGTATTCTGAATATATTTCTGAAGAAAATACGTCAAATCTTACACGATAGTAGCACACGTACGATATTAAAACGCATGTGCGACTTTAGTTTGAATCAATCCAATGGGGAATTTCATTCATGCTTTTTGATAATAAACGTGGTACCCACTGCCATATCGATATTCTGAATTTATTTCTGAAGAAAATACGTCAAATTTTCTACGATAGTAGCATAATGTAGCACTGAGTCGTCGATCGGAATATACTTTCTTTTCTAGTAGCGAAAGTGAGTTCTTAAACGTCAGTATTTAATTCGCGCCCTATAAATTTCCAACCCCCTTTGAGTATTGTCGGTTAGGTGGCGCTTACGTGAGATAGGGTGGATGGGTGGAAATCTTGAAAATAAATGAAAAGCGGGCACGTTCCGCACTGTAGCGAGTAGAACGAGAGGGATAGGGAGAAGGGCGCCATAACAAACTGCCTCTATAATACAATAACGGCCGGAACAAACTAGGCCATAAAATATCGGCAGTGCATAAATCAGTTATGTGGCCATAATGTAGCTGCGTCTCGCTTTGGATCGAATTTTCGAACTAGATCGAAACGAGACGAAGCGATGCACAGAGCCGTGCGTCGGCGGGGGGGAAAATATTGAAAATTATTATGAGGCATCTACGCACTAAAAAGGTGTCCTCTGCCTGGAGGTGTTATCGAGCCGCGTATTATTCGACATAAAGAGTAAAATACCGGTGGGACATATTTCACTCGAGTCGGGATCGAATTTTCCGCAAGTGGAGGATCAAGGTGACTTACCTGTATACATGGGGTGGAAAATGATGTATAATAAGAATTTCAATATTCGAACCCCCTACGCTTCGAACAATCAAATCAATTTAAATTGCACAATGTTTGATATTTGAATTGTGCTTTGATTCAAAATCGTTATCGATGTTGTGGGTACCTACAAATATGTACATACATTAGGGTGGAGCGACATTGCAAAAATTAAAAATCGGCATTGTTTAAGCCTACCAAAAGTTTCGTTGTATCATCCGTATTCTCGTAAAAATACCAAAAAAAATCTGTGAATATGTCTTCAGGCCTCTAGTTGAAGGTGAAAAATGAAAATTTGCCTTTACTTTCGAAATCTGAACACAGAATACAAAAAAACATGCTCATAAAATTACCCTAACTTTATTAAATATTATGAGTACTTTTTGTAAGAATCTAATTTATTTACGTATTCCATGAATTATTCAAATAAGTGTGAATTTGTGAGAGCGGTGGAGGGAGACATACGAGTAAAATAAGTATTAAAAATAAATACTAATTTTCCAATTAAAATTGCTATTTATAGAGATTGGAAACAATCAATTGGAAATTTTCATACAAGTAAAAGTATTAAGATAAAAGTGCTGGTACTAGAAAAAATTTTTTAATTAAGCAGATTTTTTTAGACAGAAGAGGTATGATGTAGATGTAACTTTTTATAACTATTTCAAAACGAATATCCAAAAAAAAAAAAAGTTCCATACATTGTCGCTCCACCCTAGCCTACATATACCATTTTCGTGTAGCTATTGTCAATATATTTTGAACGCACTGTAGTCGACTGTTGGCCAAAGCGATCTCGTCTTTTTTTCGCGAAAAAGTGTGTATGCTTGTGTTCTTATTGATTTATTGCTTTGATTATATAAATTTGATACGAAGCTTAGTCGGCCGGTTTGATATATGACCTTCTGTTTCTCGCTTTGTACATACATACATACATATACAGGAAAACACTACTGTCACACGGGCATTCTAAAACTGGCCATTTTGCACACGAGCCAAACCTTATTCGAATATTATATTTATCTAGAATTGTTTCGTATACGAAATTTTATACGTTTGTGTATTTGTCATAGATATCGCTGAAGTCTAATGTGTAGTTAGGACTATTTTTTAGTCTGATATGAACTTCTTTGGGGTGCACGAGACCCCTATATTTTTCCCTATCCGGCCTGTGCCCTGTCGTTGACGTTTATGGCGTGAAAACGTCCGGTCGCTAGCTGACCCACCATTACTGCAGACTAAAAAAAAAACAGACTTAAAAAAAAGCATTGCTATTCTGCTCTCGATTGCTTGTGTTATTTTGGGGAGGCAAAGTGCAGTTGGTCAATACAAAATATTTATATTTTTAAACATACATATAAATAATGAATGATTCTTAGGAAGGGTTCGTTAGCCAATTCCTTAATAAATCTCAACGTAAAATTATCGGAATGTCGTCCCCAATATCAGTTAATTAATCAGCCATATTGTATAGGCCTATTTGGTGCCCTAAGATAGCCGTAAAGGGCCCGGATCGAATTCATTGCTGTGATGCCCATTGTCCGTCCTATCTCCGTAATGGTTCGTTATGGGTTCGCCATATGTAATTCCCGAAGTCCAGATATAAGTTTCGCGTGTGGGTTTTTTTTTACGACACCAGAATGCGGTGCATCACTCGTACAGGGACGAACTTCAAGTGTTGCCAATTGAAATAGTAATTTCATTCCTTAAATATTGTAGAGATAGTTGATAGTTATTTATACCTAGGACAATTGGTGAATATGTTGTAAAGTGTTGTAGGTTGTAAAGAAGAAGAAATAAAACGGAGAATGAAACTAGAATGAAGTGCTTTTGGAAGAATGGACATTGTTTTTTAATTCAACGTTCCGCTATTCTTAAAAAAGAAGGCATACGACCAATGCGTACTGCCAGTTATGACGTATGGATGTGAAACGTGGATGGTGAATTCAAGAATGTTACGCAAGATCCAGTGCACACAGAAAAGCATGGAAAGATGTATGCTCGGTATAACGAGAAGAGATTGTAAGAGGAATACAGGTGTAAGAAGCATGACCGAGATGGCAGATAAAGCGGAACGTGAGAAAATGTTGAAGTGGACACGAGAAATACTGTAATGGTATCCGAGAGGATGTGACAGAAAGCAAGGTAGACCGAGTGGACGATGGGCTGATGAATTAAGAAGAATGTGTGGAGTCAAATGGATGCAGATTGCTCAAGACAGACAGGAATGGAATTGGAGGATTGGAGAGGCCCTCATCCAGCAGTTTATGGTGAACGACTGAAAATGATGATGATGATGATGAAATATTTCTATAATTCCCATAATAGATAAAATTGTATTATTTTCATCGATTTGGTACTTCAAGTGCGCGTCTTCATTTAAAAGTAAAATTTACATGTATGTACATACTTTTAGAGTCAGGAAATGTAAAAAAAATGCCCATTATACAACCGCAGAATTTATGGGTTAGCTGAGAATTCAAACGACTATAATTTTTAATATATTCAACATAAGTCAAAAATCCGACCCTGCATCGGACCCGCAGCTCTGGCACGCGGTACATATTTTATGGCCGATGTCCGGCCAATAAATACAATCGACCTTCTCCTTGCCCATCCCACTATGTCTAAAAACACCCCAAAGTCCTAAAAACACTAGATATGTGGGTACAAACACACATTTATTGAATTCCACTGAGATATTTTATTTTAGAATGAAAAATTATCGAAGCACGGAAACATAGAATCTTATTTTAATAAAGTTCCTTTATAATCGACTGGGATATGCTTCGAACATAATTTCGAATATCGAAGGGAATCTTAAGTTGGCTCGATAATACCATAAAGACTTCCGGTCTTGCTCCGCAATACCACTGGAGTGAGGGGTGGGGTAGAGGGGGTTTGCGCAACGACTTCCGCTTCGGTTAATTCGAATCTCCGGCGAAATCTTATCTATCTTATTTGCGTCTGCGGCAGTCTGTCCGTCTGTCCGAGCGTAATATGAATTATGTGTATTTCTTAGATGTTTATTCATAAGCCGTCGTCAAAGGGGAATTTTACCCATACCACCCAACTTTACATCCCCGTACGATCCCCCCTTCCCTTTGGCTTAAGATGCAACTTAATAGCTGAAATTCAATTAATAGTTTGTCTTCGACGCGAGTGTAGAATTTTTATAATCTTTTACTTTGAAAGTAGGTACCCATCGACAGAATTAACGCCCATGTCAATTTTGTGTTTGTGATATAATTTTCATTGAAGTGTTTACCATTCAACATTTAACGACATATTCGGATGCCCGCAGTATTTTTTTATTCAGAAAATAGTACTACATTATGCATTTAGCTTTGATTAGATTTTGCCGGTTGAGAAAAGTGGAATTTCAGTCCAACAATAAAAAGGTGAATTTCTTCGAATGAAATCCACGCTCACTGCCCAATGGAGAGTGGAAAACCCAAGTGTGTCGCCGTACTGTAAGATAGAAACTGTAGATTGAGAGTGGAATCGATCCGATGGCATTATGATGGGATCGGATGCCGATGAACCGTGTCTTTTTCCCCGTAAAATGTACTCAATTCAATATATATCCGGTGGATGCACTCATACATGCCGAAATGCGATTTACAAATATTGCCCTGCGCTCTCTATACCTATTACTAATTTTTTTTGCGTTTCTTTACCGCGTGCACAGATATACTATATGTAATATAATACGTTCTTATTATTTCCACTTAAATTGACTCAATCCTCTTAACATACGTATGTGCATATACATACATACATACATATGTACACACATGCACTACGCGTATCTATAGCGAATGCGAAAGAAAAGCGTTAACTCATATTTAGATCGCTTTTTAGGAATATGGTATGGTATTTATGTACATACATACGTTCAAATGTATAAAAAAAAACGCTGAAACGAAACAAAACTCCAAAGTCCACTTTTATTACTATTATAATATATTAGTGTAAGCGTCTGCCTGCCTGCCTAGCACGTTAACATTACCAACATAACAAACGAAATTTTATGGCCATACACCCATTCAATCAACGGTACACTATACAATTGTTTCACGTACTGTCAAGTGGGCTATGGCAAGGGTGCTTAACCATTTTCAGTTTGGAAGCTACTTTTTGCAAGACTTCCATGCAAGAATTTAGGGGGAGGTCCGGATATATGTAATATACTAGTAGGAATCTTATAATAATCTAGAATTTTCGCGATCGACCGGCTGAACACCCATGGGCTATGGAATGTAAAAAAACCAGTGTGCACTGGTGGGGCTTGGGGGTTGGGGTTAGAATCCACCTTCATATGTTTTAGATCATCATCATCGTCATTTTCAGCCGTTCACCATCCACTGCTGGATGAAGGCCTCTCCAATCCTCTCGGATACCATTCCAGTATTTCTCACATCCATTTACCATCAATTCTTCTCGCTATGTGTCCACTTCAACTTTTTCACACGTTCCGCTATATCTGCTTCTTTGGTCATACTTCTCGTTATACCGAGCATACATTGTATTTCTGTGTGCCCTGAATCTTGCGTAACATTATTGAATTTAGCATCCACGTTTCACATCCATACTTCATAACTGGCAGTACGCATTGGTCGTATGCCTTCTTTTTTAAGCATAGCGGAATGTTGATTTTAAAAACAATGTTCATTCTTTCAAAAGCACTCCATCCTAGTTTAATTCTTCGTTTCTGTTTTAGATAATGTATATTTATTTATTTATTTAAAATACATGGGCAGGCGGCATAGCCGATGGAGCCCAGGGGTCTGACATAACTTGTACATAGAATTCTTAATAATTTATATTTGAAGGATTACAAAAATCCATTTGTGTTCAAAATCTTATCAAGATGATTTTTAAATAGATTTGTATTTTCGGAAGTTACTAGCTGATTTGGTAGACGGTTCCAAACTTCGACCACTCTATTTGAAAAAAAAAAGAGTCTCGATTTTGTTCGATTTGTCTTTTAGTAATTTCAATGTATGGCCTCTGAGATGTGCGTTTTTATTGAAAGTAAGGAGGTTTTTCATTGGGCATTTATATTTATTATTTATTATTTTGTAGACTTCTATTAGATCGCCTCTTAATCTTCTCGTCTCCAAAGATGTGAGACTCATTTTCTTCAACCTTTCATTGTAGGATAGTGATCGAAGTTCAGATGGCATTTTGTTTATCCTTCTTTGAACCCTTTCTAAAAATACAATGTCTTTTTTGAAGTTAGGGTTCCAAACGTTTACTTTTTTTTTTAAATTTAAATTTAATGTTGTATATTTTTATATCTACATAGTAGAGCGGGTTATATTGTGGAAAATAGAACGCTTACATCGCAGGGTAATGTTTCGAAGACGTAAAGTATTCAAAAATTTGCCTAAAAAAGGTGATTTAAATGCAGAAAAGTGTAGTGCTTTATAAAAGTGTTAAGATTGGTGTCGTTATAGGTTGCGTCCTCGAGATCAAGAACGCACCCTCTGGTTGTAGTTTTTCCCGTGGGGAAAACGGCCGCATATGAAGGCAATAACGGCCAGTCGTATGGGGTGCCGCGGCGGCAGCTGTTTTTTTTTTTTTTTTTTTTTTTACTATTTCCGCATTATAATAAAAATGGGCGCCAAAAAAGAGGAGCGGGAAGAAAAAGTGGAAGTCCGAGGCAGTTTGGCGCAAATGTCGCCCTCAGGCGGACACTCGTTATTGTCCCGCCGCGGTGCACTCGAGGACATCCATAAAATCGGGATGTCCATCCCCTAAGGACACGTGTCGGATGTGTAGGACGATCCGAATAAATTTTGTACGATGGCCGGAAGTGAATGTGTTAACGCGCGTCGAACAATGGCGGCATTCTCATCAGTACCGTGATATAAAATTTATAATTTGAATAGAAGAGACACTCCCCCATTCGTTAATTACAATCATAAATAAAACGCCACAAAAACTACCTATCGTATATGTAGGAGCGTTGCCAAATAAGAAATCAGAAAAATGATTTATAGTTCCAATTACGGCATTGTATCATATGTTTGCATCGTCCATATGTACATAATATGTATCTTGCATTGGAATCGCTCAAATACGATAAATAAATACTGAATGAGTATTCATCACCACAGTTCAAGCCGTATCGATTTACGCGTACCAAAACTAGGTTTTTATATTTAGAAACAGCAAATATGTACCCTTTCTTCGGGTAGATAAAACGTCAATCGGCTTTATACAAAAGGCTCTCACACACAGCTGCGAAATCGCGTATGAAAACCTATCGAATTTCTAGGAAAGGAAAATCGAAGGAATTTCGAAGGAAAATCTAGAAAATTTAGCAAGTCTACCGGCCTGCGCAAGCACCGGTTTCTGTCACTCGGACATAGCCTATCAAACTACCATCTGTCACCTCGCTTTCAGAACGTTTGTATTTCACTCACGATTCTGACATGGACTCAAGTCAGAGTTATTTATGTACATACAAGATATCAACTTTTCCACAAACGTCAACGATGTCCGCGAATCGCGGAATTCGGTGGAAAATTACTATTCGAGCATTGCTGCCACTCACGCGCATCAACTTTTTTATTGCGAATTTGTTTCAATTCTATTAATAATCAATTGTGTTTGCACTACTTTACGTAATATATCTATTATAACAGCTAACAAATATATAATGGACGTATATAATCGCCCCCGCCACCCGTTTCAAGGCAAACTAAAGTTTTCACCACGTGGTTATGCCCGAATATTTAGCGGTCAAAGCCGACTTTGCTGTCATGCACTCTGTGCTCTTTACCTGGCGAAATTCGCTAGGTTTGCCGCGCTAGGTTTTCATACGCGATTTCGCAGCTATGTGTGAGCGCCTTAAAAAAATCGCAGTGTGTAGCCGTAAACTACAGAAGTAAAACTTCTTTGCAATTTAAAGCAAGTGCAATGTATAAGAAGGAATACAGATGTGAATGTGAATGAATTGTGTACACAAATGTGGTTCCAAACGCTCTCGCAATGAGTCACGGTTCTCACTGCTACCTGACGTCTAACCGAAGAGTGGGGGTACCCGCTGGCCGTTACTGGTTTTCGTGTCGTATCCCGCTTCAGTTCACATTTTTACTAAACTGAGGGGCGGTGCGGGGCGCAGAGGGGAATTTTCGGGACGGATCCTCTCTCGCACGAACGCGAAAGAGCAAGAGAGGGGGCTATAGCCTACCTCCAAACTGAAGGAGTGGGGATATGCGTTACAGCATATCGCTCGCTCCGTTTGTATGGAACGTTGGATGAACCGTTTTTACTCTACCGAGCGAAAAAAAGTTTTACTTCAAAAATACAATAATTCTAAGACTTACATATGTGAATGAGCTGCGATCGATAAACCTTTTCGTTTACATCAGAGGAAAATTCAAGAAAATTTTTATTCATTCGCGATTTATGAAATACGTCAACCATGCTATATATGTATGTATGTATAGAACTGTCGTTTTAGTATTGTTTACATTTTTTTTTCTCCGGTAAATAGTTGTATGGCGTCAGTGTGTCACGGCGATTTGCCCGAGACCTTCACGTCTCAAAAGTCTCGAGAAGGGGAGATGCAATCAGTGAACGTCAGCAATCTCGAGGGTAGAATTGAGGGGATGAAGGGTGGAGAGGGGGGGTGGGGGTGAGGAATCCGATACACGTAGCGGGGGTGCATTGATACGCGAGCTATTCTTTTTTTTTTGTTTTTACGACATTACGTTCACTTTGTCGCCGTTTTTCCGGAAACGGTCTGTATCGTAAATCGCGGGTGAAATTTTCTCTCAGTTCAAATTGTTCACCTATGTATGTACATAAATTGACGCAATCACGTTTATGAGTGGTAAAATGTAACGGAGTAGTACCTACCTATGTTTGTAATCGCTCTACTTTAAAAGAATTATTTTGCAATCTCGAATCGACAAACAATATCAATTTTAAACAAAACCAACATTGAAACAATCGTCAGATATGTATTGTCGCCTTTTCCGCTCTATTATGTTATTATAAATAATAAACAAAAACTTCTTTATAGGTGTATGAAGAAAAAAAAAAGTAAAATGCAAATAGCGGTGAATGAACTTCCTTTGCGTCATAAGATTTTATGTCGTTCGAATTCTCGGTATATCTTGCGCTTACAATGGCTATCAATCCATTGAATTGAGGAGGACTTATTTTTATGTCTTGTTTTATATGTATGACCTAATTTAGTTTTTTTACGCGACTATGATGAAAAGTTTAAGTATCTCTGGATGTATCAATGAAAAGTATCGCGTTTACAGGGTGAACCGTAGCGTTGTGCGACTTTTGCGAACGTGAACTTTAGAGTGACGGACCATTGAGGGTTGGAACGGGGTCGTTAAAGGGGACGGGGAAGGGGGTGTTTCTAACCCGGCACGACCAAACGAAACCAATTTGTCCGTCAAAGGGTCGCAGAGACCCGCGGAGTAATAATTATATTAAACGTCACCGACAAACAGCCGTTTCGCACCCTTAATTGGCAAAATAAAACGAAATAAAAAAAAAAATACGTATATATATATATATATATATGTATATAACTGCACCTTCATTTGTCGTCTACACACAAGCACAATAATAAAACTAATTTAATTTCATAGGAAACATGTCTTCAGATATACATATGTATAATACATTTAACAAACAAGATAATCTCCATGTATCAGAGTTAGCGCTAAGGGAATTTCCCTAAAGAATATAAGAAAACTTTTAACACCCTCACGCACACATTCTCTTCAGTCCCTATACAAAAATCAGTTTCGTTAATAGGGGACAAATCCGGGTCGCGTAAGCGGACAAATTCCTTTGACATGGAAATGAAATGAAAAGTTACATTGAGTGCGATGAAACTCATAAGTTTATCAATCTTATTTTATCAATCACAATTTTAAATTTAATTGCTCGAAAAGCTAAAAATATATCATTTTCAGATTGGAATTCACTTATATGTATTGTTAACTAAACATCATCATTTTCAGCCATTCACCATCCACTGTTGGATGAAGGCCGCTCCAATCCTCTTCCATTCCTGTCTGTCTTGAGCAATCTGCATCCACTTGACTCCACATATTCTTATCAATTTATCTGCTGATCTTCCAATCGGTCTACCTTGCTTTCATTCACATCCTCTCGGATACCATTCAATTATTTCTCACATCCATTTACCATCAATTGATGGTAAATGGTAAATTGATGGAAAAGTAAAAATTGAAATATATTAGAAATATGGAATAATAAGCATTGTATGCAACAACACGTGCACATTACAAATTTTTCCAACTTTAACTTTTTCACACGTTCCGCTATATCTACCACCTTGGTCATACGTCTTACCCATGTATTTCTTTTGCGATCTCTTCTTGTTATACCAAGTATACTTCCATGCTTCTCTGTGTGCACTGGATCTTTCGTAGAATTCTTGAATTTAGCGTCCAAGTTTCACATCCATACGTCATAACTGGCAGTACGCATTGGTCGTATGCCTTCTTTTTTAAGCATAACGGAATGTTGGATTTAAAAACTATGTTCATGAACTAAACATAAGGTGTACTAAAACTCGAACGCATTACAGATAGTTTCATAACTTTTTGATCAACCCATCTGCGATGCGCAAAATCGCGCGTCGGCGTTTATTATCGAGCGCAAACATACGCCATTGTTTGAACATTTTCGCACATACACACACACACACACACACACACACACACACACACACACACACTAAACAATACACACGGTGTTTGTAGACAAGTTGAAAATTCAACCATTACACAACTGTATGAAAATATTGAGTGATGCAATACAAGTTTCGCAATTATATTGAATACGATATTTTAAAATCATTTTCGTAGAAACGTACAAAGTGTGTCAAACTAAACGAAGATTAACCTTCGGTCACACGATCCTTCTAGTATCAAAATACTCACGCATTCCTTCTCCCTCCCACCCCCTTCATCCCTCACTGTTCTGGGGTCTTCAGGCTTGGGGCTTCACCTCGATAAGGCTTCCGGCTTTCGGGGATGATCGTGGATATAGTCAGTTTTAACGCTCACACGCGTATACTACATTAAGCAATTGTGTATAGCGGGGACACTTGAACTCGGCCGGCCCATTGACCCCCATATAAAACCACCCCATATCAAAACACACACTTGTATTTGAAAAACAATGGCCATTTTAACAAATGACAATGGTGGTAGGTTTTTTCATCGAATTTTCCCGAACGTTATCATTGAATGCGCGTCGGATTGATACGAGAGCGTGAAAATGGTTGCAGAGCGATACATTTTCAAAATGAATTTCCCGGAAAAACAGCCATTTGTTTGATTTACGTAAACAACGTAATACGACTCGCGTGACGTTTTAATGGGAACGCTCGCTACACATCGCATTTATTGCTGTATATTGTTTTACTTCTACATTTTATTTTGTGATATTATTATGGTAGTAAAATCTCTTATGGAAAGGATGAGAGTACTCTGCCTATTATTAAATTTTATTAGTACGTATCAAAACGTACCTACTTGTCTGAAAAAAAAAAAAAATCCGATTAGCACATTTTCTCTGATTTTAATTATAGTGAAATATTTACATAGTCGTAGAAGGATATGAAGTCAATTCTACTGCTATTTTATTTTAATTTTTTTTATAAATTGAGGGTAAGAAGCATGACCTAAGTGGCAGATATAGCGGAACGTGTGAAAAAGTTGAAGTGGCTAGACACATAGCGAGAAGAATAGATGGGACTTTTACGCAAAAAATACTGGAATGGTATCCGAGAGGATGTGAAAGAACGCAAGGTAGATCGAATGGACGATGGGCTGATGAATTAATGGAATGATGAGAATAATGTGTGGAGTCAAGTGGATGCAGATTGTTCAAGACAGACAGGAATAGAAGAGGATCGGAGACGCCTTCATCCAGCAGTGGATGGTGAACGGCTGAAAACGATGATGATAAAATTGGTGCGTCAAAAGTGCGACGTGACCATCGCATAACTTTTTTGTTGAGACTTTTAATGTTGAGAGCCAACTAAATTTGCGCACGTTTTTCGTTTTTTTTGTTTTCGGTCATAATCTCTTCTCGCCGACTATAATGCGATTATTATAGGATAATTTGGCTAGAATGTGAGCCAATGTACGGTGTCATAATCAAGGGCATATTTCATCCGGGAAAGTGTCGAGTCAGCGGCTAGAGCGCAGTCGCAGTAAAACGAGCCACGCTTGTATTTTATTCCGATCGTTTCCCACCGTAGCTAACCGTTTCATATATTCTTGTAAAATGAATAAGCTTAATATATGATATATTTAATTCGTTTGTGAACTTGTTTTTGGTGTCACGTACTTTCCTATATGGAAATGTTTGTGTTCAAATGATACCTAAGTAAATATAATGCACCACGCTGTCCTAACCAGATAATTCTATTACATGGAATAGTTACCTTTTTTTTTTTCATTTCGCAGACATCCTATCAATATAGAGCTAATTAAAAGTTAATCTTCATCTAATGTGTAGATATGTTATAAATACATTATTTTAGTATTGAACTATTGCTCTGTTTCACACATCACATCCTAGCCATTTTCCAGTCGTGTCCCGATCATAAATTGTTCATACCACCTACAGGTTTAAGGCCCGCTTAAGATACCCTGTTAATTTATATGCTCATGTTTATTCGAAAGATGACTAATTATCGAAATATATAGAAAATTTATACGTATCGTGTGTCACGATATTGGTGTCCTACGTGTCTAAAGCCTGGGAACTAGGTCGTAGTTAGAAGACTACGCCGTTGAAAGATAATACGGATCAGTAGTTGAATGTGAAACTGTCACACTATGCGACCGCCCAAACAAAACATATGTAGAAACTAGAGAACTATTGTGTTGATCCAATGCAAAAAACACTTTATCTATTCCGTGATAACGCAATCGTGAGAATGGCCACTTCATTTTGGGTCAATTTATTAATTGTTAATTGACAATTGGGTTATTGTTTTTGATTCACAACTTTTGTACCGTATAAACATACATACATATGTAGTTCATGGAAATATTTCGTGTATACCTATAGATTGAACTGATTAAATTTTGTACACTAAACTGATTAAAGTTTATTTTGAGATATTTAAAAACATCTCAGCGATTATATAGAATACAGACAATTATGTGACAATTTGGGGTAAATTGAGAACCACGATTCAAATGAAGAGGAGCGTTTAAAAGCTCCCAACCCCCCGGTCTGTAATAGAATTGGGTTCTCCCCTCGTTGCTCCCGGTACTCCAGGGGACTCCCCACATTTCGCGGTATCGCTCCTTCGTTCCGGCTTTATCTCGCTGCGAAAAGCGAACCGGCAAGGCGTTTAAAATTTAATTGTAATCCCGTTCTATATTTTTATTTTTGCCGCTTTCAATTTGCGGCGACGGAAGCCGCGATTACGGCGGGAAAAATTTAAGTTCTCCCCAAAGCTCTGCCGCCCCCAGATAGCGACGCCACTTCTGCTTATTATTATTATATTTAAATCGACATATTCAAATGTTAATTTGTTCTTATTTGTACACAAGAATATCGGTGCATTTAATTTAGTAGAAAACTTTTCATTAAGCTTATAATCTGGACAGGAAAGCGTTTTGAAATGTACAAGTCGGTTCAACGTCGCTCTGTATCTATGTATGTACATATGTATACATATGTATATATGTACATACATAGCTCAACAATGTCATAGAAGAATGAGAATATTTTGTTCGTACATTCCCTTCAATCGTACTACATTGTTATTAAAGATTACAAAACACCTAAAAAAGAGAGCAAATTCCGATTAAAGATTGATTTATCTGCAAATTTTGATTTGTGTAGTTTTTATGATTACGATCTAATATTAGAAAAATGCTATTTTGAAATGCACAATCGTTGGTTATTTCCAGTAGGGGCCAAATTAAAACTAGAAATTCAACGCGCACTGAAATTGATACGACACAAGTTGTTCTTATTAAACGTGAAACTTTTGTTTTGTGTAGAAAAAGACCTAGAAAAAGTGAACCGTATTAATGTTTTGTAACGCTTGCGAATTGTAATCTTTCGCACTTCTTTATATGCATTTACCATTTAAATTAGACGTACCTAAAAAGTTGCATTTAAAGGACACGTCTCGGAGGAAAATGACGACGCCCTTTTCTCGAATTACGACGTCGGTCGTTCGTTAACGCATTCGTACGTCATTCGGAAAATGCGATTGCGTTTAAACGAACCCTACGCTAATGCGACTAAGTCGTCGAAACGTTCCGAATTTCACAACAGACACTTGCGTGAAAGGTTGCCCGGAAGTTGACGGGTAGTGCTCTAACAATAAGATGGTTCGAAAATAGTACACGAGTTTACACATTAGACATGCTTCAAAATCGATTCTATGTCAAAAAAAAAAAAAACTAAAACGGGGTGCAACTTGATCCAATTAGCGGGGGGAGCCAGCGGCTGTCAAGCGATGGGTCGCGTGATCTCATTGCGGAGACCCCCATCATCGAAAGAAGGTGGTAAATTCGTCGGTCGACATCCTTTTATTCAGACGAGGGGGTGCGTGTGGTGATTTTCACGTATCATCTCGCCTCAATTATGCACTCGCGCTGGGGGAGAGTTCGCTCGACTGGTGTTAAAGCTCTTGTCGCGGTACAGTGGCGCACGTCGTGCGTTTAAATATTTTTATCATCAAATTTGCCAGGAAATGTGTCATATGTTCATCTTACCATACCTTTAAATAAATAATAAATGGTGCTATGGCCAAACACGAATTAGTCACTTCAAGTAGCTAAGGTTGAGAACGGTAGTCAAGATAAACAATCTTGAGCTTGGAAAGCAAATATCTACTTATTTATTTATTTATTTATTTAAGGTTACTTAAAGCTAAAATTACAAAATTAACTTACATATTATCTACTAGCACTTGTCTGGAGGTGCTGTTTAGGCCCGTAACGCACTAGGCAGCCAAGTTCGTTACGGGCCGCCGCCTTAAGGCTGCCAGAAATCTATCAATTTTATTTAAATTTCTGAGAACTTCTGGCAGGCCATTATAGGTATATTCAACAACACCCCTGTACAAGATACTTCTCCTGGATCTACATAATTTTAAATTCTTAACTTTTAACTATATTTTAGTTTTATGACTATGTATATATTTAGATATTGTGGAAGCCTATAATTAAAAGAATAGTCAGTTAAATAGTTTGGAGATGAAGTTGAAGATTGGGTAGCAGTTTGCGTCGTATAGGAACGACACGAAGGAGATACTACAAGAGGAGTTTCCAGGTGTAAGACGTTATCTTGTGGCTTGTGGTAGACCTGGAGATGTTGAGACGCAGTTGTTCGTTGGCCAACTCTCCTTATGTTGCTGTTACTATTAAACTAGCCGTTTTGCCCGTCATATGACGATGGATTCTAGCCTCATCCCCCAACCCCCACCTGTACACGATGGTTTATACAATACAAACAGTACAGCCCGTAGCCCGTTATGACAGTACGTGGAACAATTATATTGTGTATCGTTGATTGAATGTGTGTACGACCATAAAATCACGCTTTCGACTCGAACCGGCTTTGACAGATAACGGCTTTTGTTTTGCCAGCTCACCGCTAGAAAAAAAATTCGGGTGTAGCCAACCCATGACTTTATCCATATATTTGAGGAATACAAAGAGTAACGAAATTAATTTTTTAAGTACGTAAGTAAATAAAACGCATACACCACCACCACACCAATCAAAATACATACATATGTATGTACATATCATGAAATTACTGTGTTGAGTGCGCGCGCGTATATAAAATACGATCTTCGGCATATATTCAAATAAGAAAAACTACCACTTCCGATCGGCGGATTTTAATCAAAACCTTATCAACTCTTAAATTTTATATGATAATTATAAATATAAATTTTCGACTTGATCAATAGGGCAGTTTCTGAAATATTCTGTGGTAAACTTTTCGACAAAAAAAAAACCCTACTTCCGGTTGACTGATTTTAATGATTTATTTTTTCGTAACTAGCAATTTTACTCAGGAGTACAACATTATAATATTGTGACGATAGTACATATTTAAAAGGCCGAAAAATAAAAAAAAAAAAAATCGTTCAGGAGTAAACTGCCATTTCCGGTAGTCAGAAGTTGACTAAAATCACAGTATCTCTTAAGGCTAATGTGAAAACTATAGATATGAAATTTGGAGAAAATTCCCGGTGCAGTTTCGGAAATATTCTGCGGTAAACTTTTCGACAAAAAAAAAACCTACTTCCGGTTGACTAATTTTAATCATTTATTTTTTTTTAAATAGCAATTTCTATGAGAATTACAATATTACAATATTGTGACGAAACTACATATTTAAAAGGCCGAAAAAAATAAAACAAAAAAAATCTTTCAAGAGTAAACTGCCACTTCTGTCAGACGGATTTTGACCAAAATCACAGTATCTCTTAAAGCTAACGTGAAAACTATAGATATGAAATTTCAACTTGATCGATGGGGCAGTTTCGGAAATATTTTGCGGTAAACTTTTCAACAAAAAAAAAAAAAACTACTTCCGGTTGACTAATTTTATTAATTTATTTTTTTTAAATATAAATTGCTCTCAAAATTACAACATTACAATATTGTGACGATACCACATATTTAAAAGGTCGAAAAAAATAAAAAACAAAAAATCGTTCAAGAGTAAACTGCCATTTCCGGTAGTCAGAAGTTGACTAAAATCACAGTATCTCTTAAGGCTAATGTGAAAACTATAGATATGAAATTTGGAGAAAATTCCCGGTGCAGTTTCGAAATATGATTTTTTACCGGATTTTTGAATTTTCTGCACGAAAAAAACCCTACTTCCGGTTGACTGATGTTGACCAAATTCCTTATGGCTTTTAAACTTTACGTGAAAATAATAGATATGAAATTTCAGCTTGATAGACTTGATAGTTTCGGAGAAAACACACAGACATACACACACATAGTACACAGACATACAGACATACAGACATACAGACATTTTTTAGAAATCATGAAAATGTGATCTGGGGATGATACTCGATACAAATCAGTCAAAATCTCGAGGTCGAATTTTCGCACGATCACAATACTTTATCCGATTAGGATAAAGTAAAAATATTGTTGGCAATTTCAGCGTAATCGCAACGACCCATACATACAGGCAGGATGTCATCGGATGGTTATCGTTTATATACATACATATATACATATACCTATAGTGTATTTAGTAGTTAAAAATGTAATGATTAGTTGAAAAGTGCAAGCGCTTCACGCTATCCGTGCCGTGGGTGTATGCGAGCGTTCCATGGCTACCCAGGCAGGCAGACCTTGCGCAGGGGTCCTTTACCTTATGCACTCATTTCCCTTGGAAGTGAACACAATGTTTATTCTCCCCACACCCCCCCCCCCCTATCCTAAATTTATTGAACTAATTAAGACATAATCAATAAAGATAAGTCGCAGCAGATGGAATTAAAACCGAAAGTGTTTTATTTGTCAAATCTGAATGGGCAACTGTTTGAGAGCAAACTCATCGAGATTTTGATTTGAGAATTCTTGCTTCAGCAGAACTTTGCTCCGTAAATCGATGGTCGACCTTCTGCAAAGAATTCGTATATGTAGGTACACCCTTCATTTTCAGGTTGAAAGCAGTCGTCAGAGGACGCCATTAGATTTTCCAAATGTCTCAAAATATCGCCTGGAATCCAATCTGGAAGTGTATCTAACGAATTATTGCAATATTTTTGGGAAATACGCTATTCCTCCCATGTGTAAACCTTTCATTCATACCATAGGCTATAAGACACCTCTGATTCTATAGTAGTGCGTTTCTCCAATAAAACTTATTAGTTGACCTTAAATCCACCTTTGCCCCTTTGAGATCAATTTTCACAGGGCTGCTCGTTCCAACACTTAACAGGCAGCATAAGAAGCACCATTGTACATTCAAATGAAATAAACATTCACGCACGCCGCGCCACTGTTCGATCAAACATCTCCGCGTGCACAATTTGACTATGCACCTCACAAAGATATGAGGGTTTTGTAAATAAGCGCGAGCGAGCGCACCGGCAAAGTATCGCAAGCGTGTCAACAAATTATTATTTACGAAACTGCGCATTTCAAGTGCGCACCCTATATACATATGTACTCGTGCATTGAACTTTTATCAGTCAACACGGACATTTTCCATGAACTTTAAAACTGCTTTGAACTTTTGAATATGTTTGTATGTATGTATGTATGTTCTCTATTTGCACAGGAACGTACACGCGTTATCTGATCAGATGAGATAGTAAGGGCCAGTTTCGATTTCAGGCATTACATAAGCGGCCGGCGCGTGTCTTCAGCCACGGCCATGGTTGGTACGTGTACGTGCACGTGTACATGTGTGCATCTGTGTGTCACGTACACGTGCCCCCTCCCCTACCCCCCCTCCCCTGAGGCCCCGCCCCCCGCATCGATTGGGGCGTGGCTCCCGCGACGGCGCTCTCGCGACCTTGTCACTACAAAAATGTGCCGACGTATCATCACAAAGAGGTGCCGAGCGCAGCACTAGTCTCTCTGCTTCTTCCGCGCTTTTGCACCACGCTGATGTTGGTGCCGATGCTGCTACTCCCACCGTCTAGCTCTAGATGCTGCTTCTGCTGCCGGGCGACCTTCAAACGGAGATGCGCATCCATAGACTAGATACGGCGTTTTTCAGACTTTTTTTACTACGACCCACCGCAAGAGCTGCATTTTGTATTGCGATTCAGTATGTCTATGTATATAATAATATCATCATCATTTTCAGCCGTTCACCATCCACTGCTGGAAGTGAGGCGTCTCCGATCCTCTTCCATTCATGTCTGTTTTGAGCCATCTGCATACAGTTGACTCCACACATTCTTCTGAATTCATCAGAAAGAATAGCAATCGACACAAATACTGGAATGGTATCCGAGAGCAAGGTAGAGCGAGTGGACGATGGTCTGGTGAATTGAGAAGAATGTGTGGAGTCAAGTAGATGCAGATTGCCCAAGACAGACAGGAATGGAAGTGGATTGGAGAGGCCTTTATCCAGCGGTAGGTGATGAACGGCTGAAAATGATGCTGAATGAATATATGTATACTGCCGTCCTAAGCCTACTTAACGTAACTGACAAAAATTACGAAAATGAGTTAGATGTGTTTTAGGGGTTATTGGAGTGTATTCTTGCGATTTTTCATATCAAAATTAATGCATCTTCATCCAAAAGTGACCTTTTTAAGCTATTAAATCTAACGTATCTGCATGCGCAGAGAAATACATAGTATCACCAATACTTAGCGAAAATTGCGTATCCAATATTTACTTCGGTCACTACCTTATCATGAAAGATTGAAAAGACTGAATCTCTCCACATTGGAGACGAGGAGATTAAGAGGTGATTTAATTGAAGTATTCAAAATAATAAATATCTAAACATTATTCATGTGAAATGACCAACCTCATTATGTTCAATGAGAACCCTCATCTAAGAGGTCATACTCTTAGACTCCGAAAAGGAAAATCAAATAAGACTGTTAGAGATTCATTCTTTTCAAATAGAGTGTTTGAAGTTTGGAATAGTCATATGTATACATTAATAATGAATAATTAAGTGACGTGACTACTAAAGTATTCATTTTTTATTTAATTTTTCCTTAGAATTATCAAAACACAATAGAAAATAACCTCATGCACTAAAAAAAAGTTTAAATAAATCAGTAATATATGAAGAAAAACACAAATTTAGAATAAAACTTTCAAGTCCATTTATCTCGATATTGTTGTTTTGTCAGTTACGTTAAGTGGGCTTAGGACGGCAGCATAGACTAGATACGGCGTTTTTCAGACTTTTTTTACTACGACCCACCGCAAGAGCTGCATTGTGTATTGCGACCCAGTATGTCTATATAATAACATCATCATCATTTTCAGCCGTTCATCACCTACTGCTGGATGGAGGCGTCTCCAATCCTCTTCCATTCCTGTCTATTTTGAGCCATCTGCATCCATTTGACTCCACACATTCTACTGAATTCATCAGAGCATCGCACACAGAAATAATAGCAATTGACACAAATGCCGGAATGGTATCCGAGAGGATATGAAAGAGAGGTAGACCGAGTGGACGATGGTCTGATGAATTGAGAATAATGTGTGGAGTCAACTGGATGCAGATGGCTCAAAACATACAGGAATGGATGAGGATTGGAGACGCCTCCGTCCAGCAGTGGATGGTGAACGGCTGAAAATGATGATGATATTATTATATAGACATACTGGGTCACAATACAAAATGCAGCTCTTGCGGGAGGGTCGTAGTAAAAAAAGTCTGAAAAACGCCGTATCTACATAGTCTATGGATGACGCATCTCCGTTTGAAGGTCGCTCGGCAGCAGAGTCAAGTGGATGCAGATTGCTCAAGACAGACAGGAATGGAAGTGGATTGGAGAGGCCTTTATCCAGTGGTAGGTCATGAACGGCTGACAATGATGCTGAATGAATATATGTATATGCCACTTTGGTTATGCTTCTTACCCACGTGTTTCTCTTACGATCTCTTCTTGTTGTACCAAGCATACATATTTCCATGCTTCTATGTGTGCACTGAATCTTACGTAGCATTCTTGAATTCGGCATCCACGCTTCACATTCATACGTCATAACTGGAAGTACGCATTGGTCGTATGCCTTCTTCTTAATTCATCAGCCCATCGTCCACTCGGTCTGCATTGCTTTCTTTCACATCCTCTCGGATACC
Organism: Parapsyche elsis; assembly: GCA_022651745.1. Lineage (NCBI taxonomy): Eukaryota > Metazoa > Arthropoda > Insecta > Trichoptera > Hydropsychidae > Parapsyche > Parapsyche elsis. Next base: position 6,615,177 of record JAGVSN010000003.1, on the reverse strand, counting down.
ATTCTAGTATTTCTCGCGTCCATCTGCCATCCATTCTTCTCGCCCACTCGTCGAGAGGACTTCTTGGAACTTTTAAGATCTCCTCTATACATCCTCTATACCGTAGGTACATTTTCTTCAAAATTGCTAATTCAAAACACGTGTCCTTATGTGAAACTTTATTTAAACGACTGCATTCAGCAATGCGGACACGTTTGACTGATCACCTTGATGACTTTGCGTTTTGTCACAAATAGTTCTAAACCTAATTATTTGAAAATATGATTATATTTTCATCGAATTAATATCGATAGCTTTTAAAAATTAAATAAGTTTGCAAGAAATGTTGTAAAATTCTTCTAAGATTCTTATTGGTATGTATAATGTATCCGGTCCAACGTTCCCTCTAAGCTGCGCACGTGCGTCGTTTCGAACTCTGGACTTTAAACTGGAGGCTAAACTGGACTCTAAACTGAACTTTTAGCAGTTGAAAATTCGTAAATGCGTTCCGTGAATTCAATTAAACATCAAACTGTAGGACGTGCTCTTGCGACTCAAAACTGGAATTGCACGTTGTTTTAACCCTAGAAGTCTAGATAATGTAGAAATCGAGATTATTTTATGAGAAATTTTTTATTGAATGAAAAATATAAAATTGGCTGTGTTGAAGCATTTAATGATATATGTAGTTACTTATGCCCTAAGCCTAAAAGACGAAGAATTTAAATAACTATCGGTTCTTTACGATATTTGTGGAACCTTTCATGAATCGAGTGTCGATTGTGAACGTGGATTTACTTTGATGAATGCCATCAAATCTAAATCACGCAATAAATTAGAGATTAAACACAGATAATTTAATGAGAATAAAATCATATACATATATTAATAGAAAAACAGATTGATCTAGTTGAAGTACATATATAAAATTTTGATTAATCTGAAAGAATGGCGTGAAAAACTATAAAATTTATAAATTATACATATGTATGTACCGTTATAAAAGACTGACACTTTAAGTTTAATATGTTATTATTTCATTGATATGAGCCAGATTTTATTTTAAGTCAAAAAATAAACATATCTATTTGTTTTCATATTATGTACTACCGTCTTTCCCCGAAAATACGAACTACCACGAAAATAATAATATGGCGGAGCTCGAGCGGCTACATTCCTCATTGGCAATTGACCGGTACGGTAAAATGCATCTGGTGAAGCTATATTTAGCATCAAACGAGTCATATTTGTCCTTTGTTCGAATTTATGAGAAATCGGTGTATGTAAAGGTGAGAAGTTACACTGATTCATTCAGACGGAGACGCAATCCAGAAGCAACGTGTGAACTTCTCTTTAGGCGCTTCTCTTTCATAAGTCATAACAAATATTAATAATTAATAAAAAATAATAATATTATAACATTTGTTTTAGTCGTAGATTTAAAAGAAATAATTTTTTTTTCCCGGCTTATCATTTTTCCTTGCTTATCCTTTTTTCCTGCTTATCTTATGTCTTATCATTTTGCCAAATATATGTACTTTGCCAGGCATACTTTGACTTATCATTTTGCCAAAGCCAAGTTTAATCAAGTTTACAAATACATTCCTTTTTTTTTAGTGGTCATCGAAGAGGCAGCTCAGGTCCTATATTCCCACATAGTGGTACATTTGAATGTAAATTGCCAGCACGTAATTTTGATCGGTAAGATTTGTTGGTTATTCAGATTTAATTGGAATTGAAGCTAAAATTTAATGCAGTGTTAAATTTTATTTTTAGGCGATCACCAGCAGCTAAATTCTGTCATGGAAGTCGATCGCCATGCAAATAATAAAAAAAAAAGTAGCTCCCAAACTGAAATAGGTTGAGTACCCTTGCTGTAGCAGTGAGGCAGTTAAATCTTTTTATTTTCTTTAAATCATCAACATCATCATCATTTTCAGTCGATAACCATCCACTGCTGAATGAAGGCCTCTCCAATCCTCTTCCACTCCTGGCTGTCTTGAGCAATCTACATCCACTTGACTCTACACGTTCTTCTTAATTCGTCAGTCCATCGTCCACTTGATGTTCCTAACTTTCGTCCACATCTTTCCGGATATCCACATCCTTTTGCTTCTTTTTTCTCATGTATTTTGCTTTTGCTATACATAATAGCATAAATAATTAATCATATTTTATGCTTACCCTGCATGACGAGATAAATGGAAACTCTGTAATGTCATGCAAGTTTCTATTTTCTGTGTATGTATGTTCTATGTTCTATGTTTGTCATGTACCACTATATAAATACATGCTGAGAACGCTTCTAAGGGAGTGCTAACCTGTATTGATTTGTCATATGCAATCATTAAAAATGTACTGTTAGTATCCTGTGAGTGTTCCTATATAAATTTTAAAAAAAAAAATGTATTCCTCACGATCTCTTCTTGTTATACCAAGCATACATCTTTCCATACTTTTCTGTGTGCACTAGATCTTGCATAGCATTCTTGAATGTAACATCTGCGTTTCAAAACCATAAACTTCGTGTAAAGGTTTGAAAATATGTAGACTATTATTTCCAAAGATCCTGTGACTTTTATGTCGTTATTCCATTGCTAATTCACCGTTTCATCTAAAACCAAAAGCTTATCGAAAATTGTGTATCATTCCTCTTCTTTGGTATTCAAGGATTAGATTCTTGTTAGATGAGCCACTTTTCAACTATTCTATCATTCGGTCACTTTTGTCTACATTATCTCACAGTTAGCACTGTTGGCAAAATCTTGGTCTTCCTCTCTTCTATGTTTATTTATTTAGAATATCTTGAAAGCAAATAACATATAAAAGTAGCGTAAATCTTAAAATAACATACTAATCTATTTATTAGCACCTGTACAAACAGTGGTGTTGTTTAAAAGACTACCAGGCTAGGCTATTTACTTGGCTATTTACTTGGCTATCAACTTGGCTATGTTTTCTTAAACCATCTGGCAGTCAATTGTTATCAAAAATAACTTTGTGCAAGATAGTTTTTCTAGATTTACTTAATTTTAAATTATTAACTTATTCTTACCCCTAGTATTATGATTATGTACATATTATGTATTCTCTTATTAAACATTTATCGAAATATTTTTTGTAAACATTCTAAACAATTCTTATCTAACTTAAAAAATATTTCCCCCATATAATGGCGAGAATAATAATTAAGGAGGGGCCGCACTAGGCGGATCTGCACTACGCGACACGGCGCGGCGGGGCCAAAATATGGTTTGTATGAAATTGTATGAGATAGACCGCACTACAACTGCAGTTCAAGTGCGACAATTTCATACAATCAATATTTTGCCGCGACGTGTCGCGCAGTGCAGTTCCGTCTAGTGTGTTCTTACCTTTAACAGCAATTTTAGACGCCTACTAATATTGAAAAACGTACAAAATCGAATAAAGTGTCACATAAACAAAATAAAATAAAAGGTATAAACGATGCTGAAATTGAGCCCCTTTCGATTTGTATTTAATGTTTATGTATACATATGTAGGTATATGTTCTGCTTTACAAATATCGGTCATATTCATTAATATGGCCACTGGCCATATTTGATTTCGGATTTCGTTAAAGGGTTTAAGGTACAAAGGCATACATCGTATATATTCTGGTTCATTCACGAATCGTTAATCGTGTGACTTTTCAAACAATGTTCATATAAATATATACATACGTATAGCCGGCAAAAATTCCGATGAATCGCCCAAATTTCTGCATAAAATCGAATACTTCGATCCGATTCGGTTCCGAACGACCCGAGACAGGGATATTACGCTATTTTTGCGTAAGCGACGCACTTACGCAGTAATCGGATAGAAAGGAAAAGCGGTTAAATATCGGTTACGAGGCTGGCGGCCTTGTCCCCCAAAATGTGCCGACGCATCATCACAAGTCCGGACTTACGACGCGCGCACTTTTGCCGGTTTTGGCAATCTAAGCTCTATCCAAACCGATTGCAACGGAAACCTGTTGGCTATACCGAGTCGTTACCCAAACAATCACACACGTGAAAGAAAATATCTACTTCGTCAAATTTCTAATCAAAATATTAGAATTTTTCATTAGATGTCTACGATTTTTAAAGCTCTTACTTCTATAAATACTTTGTCCTAAGGTTAATCAGAAATTGGTTGCAAATTATGCCAACAACTTGCGGTCGTTACATTAATAATAGTAAAAGCGCATAACTGTTTACAGAGTAAATATTGATTTTAATTTATACTAGTAGTGTGTGCTTAAAAGCTCGATGAAGCAATAATTCACACGCGTATCGTGCACAAGGCAATAATTCACGTTCACGTCCGACGTGGACGTTATAATAATGCGAATACAACGTATAAGCGATAAATTTACTATACCTACTAAAATACAGCGTGCTTGATTAATTTCAGAAATGTTTGTTTAAACCAGCGGTCGGAAACCGGCGGCTCCGGAGCCGCATGCGGCGAATTGCGAATTGTAATTTTCTTTTTTTCAAAATGTTTTATTTTGACATAATAATCTGCTTAACAATAAAAAGCTAATTACAAAAAATCGGTCTCTGAAGTTATTTAATATTCTGTCTTTGGAATAGCACTCACCGATTCTGGGAGCAATTCGACAATTTCGGCAGCCATACGCGAAGAGCCATCATGAAGCACATTCTGATCGTAAATCACATCTACGAAGTTGTAAAAAGCTACTCGCCAAGAAAATACAGTTGAGTGTATTTTTCGTCGAGGTGCCTCGGCGGCGTTGAAATTTAGTTGACTATTGTCGCAAAGGCGAATGAAGAAAAATACAGTCAACTGTAATGAATCGGTACAATTTCTTGGAATCCTTGATTTTTTTCAACTCTTAAGAATAAATGTTGCGTTTTTTTTTTAATTTCATTCTGTCCAAATCCTGGCATTGCCATGATTTCTTCAACCTTCGAATATGCAGCTTGGCGAGCGTGTTTATTTTTATATGATGCACATCTTGCATCCCACAAGCACTCATGTTTAACGTATTCGGCAACAAATTTAATTGTTACGTCTTCCGACCACCGTACTGCCATTATAAATGTTAAAAGAAGATAATAAAGAGAATCGTTAATAACTTATGCAGGAATGATTGTTGAACGTGGCCCTGCAACGCAGATACTAATTTCGACGCCGGTGAGGCCCGCGACGGCGACGCCAAAAGGAATCTCATACGCACGCAAAATGGTGGTGAGGATGATGGGAGAAGGCTACTCGCTCAAAATGCTACTAAAATGCGTGACGTCACTAAAATACGTGACGCGAAAAAGCAAGCTGGCTCCTGCGTCAGGGGTTCGACCACCCATGCTACTCTCCTAAATACTAGCCTGGTCTAAATCATCATTTACGCTCTAGCCACTGACGTATCGTCTGGTTGTATGATGATGAGTGTCAACTAATAGGCTTAGCTAAGAAAAAATATTTTAAATTGTGATAGATATACAATAATAATATTTAATATCTTTGTATAGGTATTTTGTACCTCAAATTAAATTGTTGAAGCCTTAGGATCATTTATTATAACAAAAGCAGAGTCAAATCTTTAAAACAAAGACCTACCTATACTCTATCCAACTTAAGAAGCCCGAGAGTTTTGACCGATTTAGACTCCTTCTGCGCAGACTACCTGGGTCTGAGCCAATGGGGTTCATCACCATCTCGGCTTCTTGAAATAAACATTAACGATAACCAAACCAAAGTCGGTAATCATTATCATTAAACATGTAGATCCGATGCGCATACTATCTCTTCTAGTGATGAAAGTGATTTCGAATTAAGATTTTCAAAGGAATTATTATTTTCTTAATTTTTCATAAATCTTTTTTATGCACATCGACCGCATAAAATGAGTATCGAGTGTACCTACATGGCAAGTTATTCCGCTTGGACAATTTAGATCCATTCAATCATTTCAGACCTATGAGAATAAATTAAATTTTTTTAAAACAAAAAGACGATTTCACACTACAAACATCGTCGGCGTAATGGGCAACTTAAAAATTTCCGATTAATCAAAAACATGAGTGGTTATTGCAGCCGAAGTGGATAATTCGATGAAAATCGTGCGGTCGGATGCTCGGCACGGTGCGATGGAAACCGACCGAAAAATAAACACTCTGTATACACATACTCGATCGGAGCTTTCACGTGATGGTGAGCTTTTACGGTGGGCGTGTCTTGCGCTGGCCTCAGCCAATCAGAACGCAGCTGGCCGCGTCAAAGGCTCCGCCGCAAAAAGGCCGTTGCGGACACCGGCCTCTACATCCTGCTCACAAAACAACTATACACACACACATTACAATAATAGCATTGCGACGCGTTTAAAAATCGATACACAAATTACAGCCATGTTGTTGCGACGTATTTTCCGTATTTGTTGTGTCGTGATGTGGAAAATTTTAAATTTTCTTTGGACTCTTTCTAACTTGAGGGAGTAATTATTTTGACTGGGATTCAAAATGATTGAGCCAGTCTCGAGCAAACCATGTACCAGCTTCAATGATCTAATGTTTTTACTTTATCCTGGTCGGATAAAGTATTGTGATCGTGCGAAAATTCGACCTTGAGATTTTGACTGATTTGTATCAGATATCATCCACTGATCAAGTTTTCATGATTTCTGAAAAATGTCTGTACCTACATATGTCTGTGTGTCTGTGTACTTGTGTGTAAAATCGCTAATAACTCAAAAACCGTTTATCCTATTAAACTGAAACTTCATATTTATATGTTTTTTACCGGCCATTATAATGCATTAGGCTTTCAAAAATTTTCGTCAACCGGAAGTGGTACCTTGGAAAACCACCTAATTTTTTTATTTTATTTCAGGGCGAGGCACTTTGTGTCGTCGTCATCAATCATCATTTTCAACCGTTCACCATCCACTGCTGGATAAAAGCCTCTCCAATCCTCTTCCATTCCAGTCTGTTTCGAGCCATCTGCATCCACTTGACTCCACACATTATTTTTAATTCATCAGCACATCATCCACTTGGTCTTTCTAGCTTCCTTCCATATCCTCTCGAATACCATTCAAGTATTGTACTAATTCACATCAATTTTAACTTAATTGCCCTCACTTTTCAGTATCCAAGTGATTATGATAAAATTGACAGTATCTATCGCAAATGTATTGAAATGGGAATTTGACTTTTCAATTATAAACTTAGGCGATATATTGTATATAGTCGTTGTTCCATGATTCATTTTCATCTTTGTCGGGTTAGATCTCAGGTTCAAATATTCTAGAAAGCTTAAATGTAAGGCTCGGGTTCGTATCTGATGACAATTCAATCTATTTAAAAAAATTGTATGGAAATAAGATTTAATTTATGAGGGCGAATGACCCGATTGAGATTTTTTCCTATTTCGTATTCAAGTTTCCTATTGTAAAAGTGGGTGGAAGTGGTGGGTTTTTTCCCCCGCTTTTCCGCGTTTTTTCCCACCCCAAGAGCAATAACGTTCGACGAAAACATAAAGGATGATGACGCCGGCCACTTGTTATTGCGCAATCTTTTATTGGTATATTGATACTCGTCCAGAGTACGTCGTAAAATTGATATGAACGTCGTAAAATCGACCACAGTAAAGCCGCGGACTGATAGACAGCTACTCACACACATGCACTGACCTAAACTTAATGAAATGTTTTACTGCAAATCGAACGATCTGAATCCGAATAGCGGAAATACTGCAAATATGTATATTATGAGTGAAATGCTCATTTGAATAATTTTACATTTTTCCGTGAGCAATAGACGTCTCTTTTTATTGTTATTTAATATGTAGTTTGGAGAATTTTCATATTTTCATTTCTCTTTTACAACAAAATAAAGGTTTTTTCCATTTTTCACTTATATGAATTACCTTAATTAAAAATTACCAACAAAATGGTGTGATTAGCTATTATGGTTTTCAATTATAATAATATTCACGAAATTATGTATGTATTTCCAAAACATTGTGTTTGTTTATAATGAATAGGTATCAATTGTAGGTGAACGTGTATGAAAATTGTTCCTGTTTATGTGAAAAATATAGTTTTGACACACAATAATAACATTGACTCATAACTTTTAACGTAAAAAAACGTATAGATTTCCTCTTCCTGCTTTTTACTAGTCACGTGTACCTTTACGTGTACATTTTTAATGCTACATTTAAAATTATATTATCTCAAACTTGAAATTTAATATGTGATTATATTATTAATTGTACATATATTGCAGTACAAGGAAAGATTCATATTTCTTCATAATTATAAAAAAAATTATGCTTGCACTTTTAAAATTCATTGAAAAATATTCTATATGCTAAAATGCTGACCGAGCAGCGGCAAATTTCTTTCATCGTTGTTTTAAATAAAATTGCATATCCGAAAATTTGACATTTACCTAATACAGGTGTAGGTTTACATTTTCCTTTAACTTTTCTTTTTCCATTGTTTTAATTTTTGATACTTGAAACCGTAATATAACATCCGGCACAAGTTTGACCTTTACCTACTTGCAGGTGCTGTATTCGTGCAAAATTAGGTGAAGTTCTATTTAGAATACGTGTTATGAAAACATTTACATTTTGTAATCAAAAGGTTAGTTTGTGATTGGTATTTGTTATCTTTAATTCATAAATTACTTATTTATTATATAGACATTAATTTATAATCAATATTTAGTACAAAGATGCATCGTGTATTAATTATGTAATAAAAATATTTCTGCTATTATTGACATTGTTTCATTATGTTATTAATGTGTAATGCAGATTATATTAATAACAAAATCTGTATTTACTTTGTATGTATGAATATATGTATGTCTTGGAAAAAGACCAAAAGTAAAATAAAAGTCTGATCTATTTGCTATAGATAATTTTATTATTAAAACACATCATATTGATAATGATTGTATATGTACATTATAGTTTCATTTTCATATCTCCTTAATGTTATATTATATATATATATATATTTATTTATTATTCATTAATATATATATATATGCTTTCACTTAAAATTGAGATAAAGTCTTCAGCGTATAACTATAATTTGTAACATAGTTTATTACTATTAATTAGTATTATATTATTAAAACACAACCATATGATTTTATCAAAATATAAATGTATATATGTGTGTTAAAATTAACAGTAATAATGATGTAGCGTTTGAGCATTAAAAAAACGATTGGGAGTTCATAAAAAAATGTACGAATATTACAATTATTAATTTGCGTCCCGTATAGTGCTCAAAGGCGACATTGAATAATAATAAAAACAAACAATAATGACAATAATGAAAAACGTCGACCCGATATTTCGCTATATAATGTGTGAACCCTTTCGACCCTAATAGATATATTATTTGCTTTTGCGACTCCATCCAATACTCCGTGTTTAAAATGTATGTATGTATGTATATTTCACAAAAATAAAAATATGTCGTAGAATTAATTAAATTTAATTCCTATGATTTAAATTTTAATAGTACAAAAAACTTCAATCACAATCAAATGCTAAAATAAATCTTTGAAAAATTTACATGCGCAGTTTGGTAGGTATTCATTAAAACGCTGACTTTAATTTATTACTAACTCTTTACTTTAAATCTGATATATTCTTTTTATTTTATTTAATAATAGTGCTTTTGCCGATCTAAATCTAATTCAGAAGCGTACTAGCATTCTAAGTTTCGTAAATTAAGTATTATTTATTGAATCGAGAATCTAAAATACTTAAGTGTACAATTATTATATATATTATTACGCGACTCGTTAATGCCTCTTTTTTTTATAGTATACAATAGAAATGTATAAAAATTGAAATTTGAACATCATATTAACCAGCGTTCGGGCGTATCGTGAACTTTTCACTACAACTGTAGCGTCGAGATGCACCTGGCATCGCACGACGACGCTTCGTCGCATTTAAAAGTTCACGACACGCTTCTGCTATAATACAATACAATAGATATATTCGACAAGTCTTTTACTTCAAATCGTATATACGACGCAAACGAGCGTCGTCGGTGTCGAACGGGTTCGGCGGGTCGACGCGTCGATCTTACGCCCAGAGCTTTAGCCTCCTTATGCGGCAAATATTCCGCACGTTTTACGACAAACGACGCGAAATCCTCTCGCATCCATCCGAACTGTCATTCCAACTGTGCACACGTGCGAAAAAAAACTTAACGCGAACTTAAACAAGACGGCGGCCTGAGGCGGCGCCACTTCAATAGCGCTGCCACGCCGCCGAGGATTTCTGCGGCGGCGCCAGCTGCCGTCACAGATAATAATCTGCAGGAGCACCTTCAGGTGGCTGCCTAGCCCCCAAGAGCCTCTGCTTCAGGACGTCGCGTTCCTGAGCCACGCGAGCCAACTCCATCTTCATGCGAGCCAAAGTCTCGTGGAGCGAGCGATTCGTCAGCTCCAAGTCCTGCCTCTGTTGCAGACGTTTACTGCGACAGTTCTGTGCGTATCCGCGATTCTTCAAAGTGCGCCTCTTCTGCTTCAACCTGACGACTTCCTCGCGTGGGCATCCGTGGAGGCGTTTGTTGAGCTCGCGTACGGACAGCGACATCAACATGTCGTCGTTCAGCAGATCGTCGCTGCTCGTCGAGTATCCGCTCGATATTATCTGCATCCTCGGGGACATGACACTGCCACCCGAGCAGGCGCTCAAAGGACGCATCGGATGCATCGAGGATTCGGGTTGCATGTATTCGCGTCTTTCCCATTCGTCGGGCAGCATGTGCATCGGCCTCAAATCGAGAGGTTGCGGTTCTTGGCGCATAGCTTGCGGCAGCCACATCATATCGTCCATCAAGCCCGGAGCGCGATATCCTGGACTGCGGCTGCATGGTGGCGTGTCTGGAGGTGTGCCTGGTGGCTCTACGCCGGGTCCCAGCGCTACGAGTTCGGGCTGTTGCCCTTCGAAGTATCCGGATTCGCATGGAGATGGGCATTGGACGACTCGGCGAGGATCCGGCCAGCCGGCAGCTCTCGGCAATCTCCCGTCGTCGTCGTGCCACGAGGGTAGACGTTGCGGCTCGCGTTTGACGTTGTCCTCCAGGTGATCCAGGACGAATTGTTGTACATATTCGGCGGCGAGATGGTCGTCGACGCGTCTCTCCTCACCGGCATCTTCGTTGCGCGGCGGTGGTCCCTGCATGGCTGTTTTTTCCACCATGTGTGTGTTTTTACTTTGTTTTTCGTGGAGAGCGTCGGTAGCCGTGCGCGGCGTCACATTCGCGACTGACGACTGAAGTCGAACGTCGAAGACGCGCTGGGTTTTGGGGGGGCGTTGCCGAAAGCTTTCTAGGCCCGCCCCGCGACGCTGTCGCCCAATCGGAGACGCCGTTTCATAACCCAATTATCCGGCGGACAATTTGTCCGGCGAGTGCGAAAGTGGCGCTCGGTTAGCGTCGCAGCAAAGGTTGTTCACTTTTGTAAACATTGGTGGGCGATGTTCGATGGTTTTCGTGTTGCAGTGTACATATAAGGGCTTTCGTTTTTCAAGGTCGGAAAAGTCATACCCATTGGGAAAAACTTCGACTGGAAGTCAGTTTTTCTCATTGAAAATTTTTCTTACGTATCGTTTTGCGTTTTACTTTCATGTCTGAAAACTTCGTAGATGTTTCAATATTGTTATCGGACTCTCTTCATCTTCTGAAGGTGGCGTACTTGAATATCAAGTGGTGTCTCTTCACTATTCGACAAACATTTTACCGGCTGACATAGTGAAGTAGCGAAAGTAAGGTAAGGAAAGATACTTCTGGAGATTGTCACTGCCATCAGGCTTGCATAACCGAAAATGATGTCCTTGTATCCATAGATATAGAATAACATAGATAGGCTATTCCAAAAAAAAATTGCCTGAAGAAAGCGTCAGAAGCGACGGGGGTTTGCGGGGGGGGTCTAAAGTGCGGGGAAAGGAATTCCCACAGAGAAGAAGTCAAGCAAAATGCATGCCTTGCATGCATTTTGCATGCCCTTTTGTATGTCATTTTTCGGGCGCTAAGGCCTATCTATGTTATTCTATATCTATGACTTGTATCAAATGTTGAAACAGCTTAAAACAAACTGTAATAAATATCACCTATTCAAATTATTTATTTATTTATGTAACAAACAGCTTATAGTATACAATATAAAATATAAATACAAAATAATATTTATATCACACAATATGTACTACAGCCAAAATATGTAGTTACAAACGAACAATAGATCAAAACAAGAAAAAAATATTACAGATACTTCCCCTAATACCCCTCACCCCTTTCAATTTAACATTTTATAACATTTTCCCAACTAATTTGGAAAACACAGTTTAAAATCCAATTGGAGTGAAAAATACTGATTGGAAATTTTCTTCACTTTTCCGATTTCTATTTAACGATGAGTAATCTATTTATTTTTACTTTTTATAAATTTATACGGACGGTATTATTATTATTATATATGTACATACATACATACATACATATGTACGTACGTAGTGTAGATAAAGTGTTGTAATCGTGCTAATAGTTGACCTCGAGATTTTGACTGGTGACTGTATCGTCCCTTGATTACGTTTTCACGATTTTTTGAAAATGTCTGTATATTTGAGCGGATGTGTTTAGAATTGCTGTATCCCAAATCCGTTAATGCAATCACACCGAAGCTTTATATTTATAATGCCGCGCATTATATGTACATATGTACATACATTCCATAAGGTTTTCAAAAATTTCCATCGACTGTTTTTATGAAACGAAACATATCATATTCATTGCAATTTCCTTTGTTGAAATTCCTACGTGTAACAACCACAGATATTTATTTGTAAAGTTGTAGGTACGTATACGCATATATTAATTTGAGGGTAAAAGCACAATTAAGTCAAACATCCCATCATATTTATTCACAATTAAACCGTCAAATACCAGTGGCATGAAATTTGTGAACTTTGCATACCTATACGTATAACGAGATCGGGGATCGCGCACCGCTGGATAAAACTTTCGAGTGAAATTTATTTACTTTTCATTTAGGTATCATACGAAAAACTACATAGATATACATACATATGTATTTTATAAACCCAAATGTACGTAGGTATAAGCAGACAAACATTTTTAATACAAATTTAATATTAGTACAATAATTCCAGTCCCAAAAGTGAATAATCTTTTTGACTATGTAGGTATGTACATACATATGTACCTATGTATGTATGTATGATTTAAAATCATTCAACAGATTTAATAATATATAACAAAATCCTCTCGTACATTATCGACAAAATTGAAAGGTTGGCGATCGCTATTCGACCCCGGCCCCTATTATTTCTGGTTAAATATTAACCCTTCCAGTGCGGCAGGTCTTGCGTGAAATCACGTTGTTGTACAATTAGCCACGCATCGGCCGCCGTTTGCATACTCGCAATTTCGGTAAAAGCTGAGAAATTGATTCATCCTCGTTAACCCATAGCAAACCAACCACCCATACACATACCATCACACACTCAAACTCGTATAACGAACACGCAGTATTATTAGTATTACTCGTAGTAGAGTCGAGTTGAGCATTTGCCCCGACAACGACGCGTAATGGAGAACTTAATCTCGATTTATGAACTGGCGCTCCACTGAGGGTCGATCAAATAGTAAACATTCGAATATACCATTCAATTTTATTTTATAACACACTATGTATATACACGTACGCTTTTTAAGATACAACCGTTATTTAATATTATCTATGTATGTATCTAGATAAAAAAATATACTCAATAATATTTTTTATGAAATTATTAATAACGTGATGTATGATGGTACATTATCTCTATTTATTATGTTTTTACGATTTGGTACCTCAAATACCCACACATGCAGAGTGGTGGGTTTTCAAGATTTAAGATTTATATTGTAATTAGATTAGTAGGTATCTATGTATGTACATATATATGTACTTGGAATCATAAGTAGATGTCGATATCACAAATGAATTAATGTATAGACTGTAACTTTACGTTAGTCCCTCACTCCCACAATAACACGGCATAACAATGAACCGTGGCTTTCCCTGTTTACACAGACGAGAGCTTACTGCGGATTTAACTCGCAAAAATCGCAAATACGCGCTTCCAAATTTTGTAATGCCAAGCAATATGACAGCAATAGTAGGAACAAAACTGTCTGAGTTTTCGTCACTTGAATTAAAATTTTAGTCAATTAGGAACCGTTAAATTTTGTTCCTTAAGCCAAAATTTTTGAACAATATTTTTAAGATATGATTGTATCTATGTACATATGTATGACAACTGAAAGTCTCATACATTTTTATATTTCTCCGATGATTCGCAAATCTTTGTAAAAAGTAATAAATTTCAAATTTATACACACAGTACAAATTCTATGCAAGGATTACCATTGTACTATCTGGTGCAGGATATTCGTCACAAATGCAAGGATCATCCCTTATTAATTGCACAAGTCCTTCTATTTGCTTGAAGGATAATATCCATGGTGACATTATACACATGCATAAATATGTATGTATGTGTATTAATGAGCATCCGGCACGTGTTTAAATTGTATGAAGTGTTCGATTTTCATGACTCATTTAAAATGTCAATCACCCGATCGTTGCATATTTTCCGCTACTTTTCCGAAATCGAAACGTCAGCTCAAACGATCACAACAAATAATATTCTTTGCGTGTTTCTTTTGAAATATGATTTGCAAATTTGATCAAAGTTCTAATTGTAATTTTATTTTCAAGTATTCCAAAAACTACAATGGCGAATGAAGCTACTTTTATTAGACACAATTTACAATTAATTAATAAATTTAACTACAATTAATGGATATTGTTATTATGTATTGATGTCACCTTGACACGAGTTTCTGTACGATACGCCGATAACTCCAGGAATATCAATAAAATCACGCTAATTAAATTTAAATGTTATCTGTGAACAAGTATAATGAGAAAACAAGTTAATTAACATGCTTTTTATTATTTTTACATTACCGAAGTTTTATCTTTACGGTATTAAAAATTAGGCAGTAGTAATTTTCTTCATAGCCAAATTTGTATGTTCGTATAGACAACTCTCATATGATATAAAAAGCTCTTCAGTAAAACTATAAAAGGATTTTTGCTAAGATAGCGGAACAAAAGCGAAAGTGGCCAATTGCAAGTTTTCCGTGTCTTATTTCAGCGAAAATCGATTATTGTTTCGTCATCGAAACAAAGATAGACAACAAATAGACAGCTGAAGGTTTACTACATTTCGTGGTTGTCAATGCCCGTAAAACCTTAAATATATTATTAGGAAAATACGGGGCTAACGATTCGGACTGGTGAAAATAATTTTATGCAATTTGTTGACACGTGTGTTGCACAACACGCAGTAGAAATTAGAAAACGGAGGTGCTTGTTTACGCAACTCGGTCGTTGCAGTTGTTGTGCAAAATATTGCAATTTATTGACGGGTTCAATGTATCGTTATTGCGGCGGAAGTTGCTGAAACAGCTAATGACGTTCACTGACACAACATTTGGCACTCGTTCCTTTCAGACTCGTTTTAATAGACACAGGGATACGAACTTTTGAAGGACAGTTATTGTTATTGTATTGAAATTATCGCTGTAACATCCGCGTAACCTATATATAGTTAGTAGGTAATATACAAATATTTAACTGATACGATATGTAACGAGCTTTTTTCAAGCACCTTTAAGTCAAATTGTACGATTTAGTTTTATTCAAAACATTATTCTACCTACATATATCTTTGATCGTGAAAATATATAGTTTTGAGAAATCAGGGCTATAAGATTTGACGAAAATTTGTAAAACAACATATTAACCTTTCCTGTCTGAAGATCGTTTGGATATAACCGGAAATTTTACATTTTTTAATGCATCGGTTCATATTGCGAAAATACATTTTGACATTTTGAAATATTTGAAAATACATTGGTATTGTATTTTAAAATATGAAAGTAAACGTTTACGAAAAATATAATTGACATAATTTAAAAATTTGACATTGGCTGTTTAACCAAGCCTGACATAACCAAGCCTTAGCATTATATTTCTTTATTATTAAATATATTAACATATAAACTAAGAGATACAGAAATATAAATGAACACAATTAAGGTCATTATCAAGCGTTGGTCACATGTTCGTTACATTGTATTGTAATCAATCTGTAAGACACACGATAGTTTTATCTCGACAAACTTTCCATTCTGATTGAATAAAGGGTTACATCGTTGCATTGTGCAAATTGTTGGACATCATAATGCCCACTTACTACCGTTAAAATAAAACTACGTTAATCTAAATTTATTATTTGAGTTAACGATGAATGGTTACATTTTTTTGATGATTACATTGTGGCCTTCGAATACTAAAAGGATACAAATGAAAGTGATACTTTCTTGCATTTCTGGCTGCACAATTTTCTCCATACGCACACGTACCAACTGAAGATAAAGTCAACGTTTATGTTGCACATCTGCGAAAATAGTTTTGACCCTGGTCACGCGTGTTGCGCATGAACCGTACATTTTGACCCCAGGGATCGGTCGATTACCATACGATAGATAACCGCAAAATCGACCCTGTGACGTCACAGTAAAGGGGTCAAATTCAACCCAACGCAACGACTTCCTTATTTTATAACGAAATTATTTCAGATTTTTACAACGTAGGTAATGTAGAAAAAAAGTACTTGAAATCCACCATCGCGACATTATTACCGGTCATATACATATGTATGTACATACAATGTACATTAATAAACAGTCAAATTTTCATTCAAAATTTAAAAAGTTTGTTTAGTTGTTATTCAGTTGACATTCACTTTTGTTTGCAGAGTATTAAATTAATTCTCCATTTACAATTTTAATGTTGCTAATATATTCATTTAATAGTATCTCGTGATCTAATCAATGAAATGCTATTTATTGAATGTCAATGAACCTCATTTCGACATTGCTCATCGGCTTCATTAATTTAGTTACATTGCAAATGAATGTCGACTCGTGTGTATTCATTGAAATCAAAATAAACACAAGCGTTCATTGCTCTACCTATCCGTTTTACAAACTTCAATGCAATTGAAATTTATTTATTATTTCTTCGTAGACTAACCTAATGCGTACGTGCATGTTTGTAGTGTAGTGAAAACAGTTTTTGATTGCGTGGAACGCATTTTGGGAAAGGCTATGCGCTTCAATGGGCGCTTAATTTGCGGTTTTTCACCGCTAAGTTGTAAGTGAATTAACGCTCTTTCGCATTGGGAACCGCAGTCTGGAGCCTACAATTACTCGTCTGCTGCTGGATCAATCAACAGGTCTCTGGGAACAATGGCTGCTCGTTAAGCTCGAACCGCGACCGGTTACAGCAATTACTGTAGCAGTAGCTTGAGCTTTCAGCGAAAGTGATTACGATCCATTTGCCGGGCGATTTGCGCGTTAATTGTTTTGGTTTTGGTTCGATTATTACTAATAAGAAACTTGAAAAGTTTTTTAACGAACACTTCATTCGTCAAATAACAAATAACAATTATTTTTAAATTTGTTTGTGGATATTTTTTTAAATTAATAATAAAAGAAAAATAGCGTTAAAGCCATAATAAAATTGTCGTTTATATAATGTAAAAGTACATTTTAAAATAAGTAAATAATTTTAAATTTATTAATTTTATGTGAATGTAAATAAATTTTACTATTCGCTAATGCACGTCTTCTTGTTGGATTCGACGAAAGAAAATTTAAATTTAAAAAATATATTTACTAGAGACATCTATGCATACAATTTAAAAGCATAATATAGATAGCGCTTTACAATTTTCTTTTGAAAGATATTGTAGGAAAATTCACCGTCATGAATAATAAAAAGACTTTTTATTCGCAATGTTCTTTTAAGGGAATTTTTTTATGAATTGATAAACATAAATTTAAACATAAAAATGAAATAATGTTTAATTTTCATCTATAATTTATTTTTATTGAGCCTTTTTCGGCAACATTGCACATTTAATAAAAAACGGTAACACTATTTACCTCACACTTTTCCGAGTAAAAAATAAGTATAAAAACAGTCTTATACAAAAAGTAAAAAAAAAAATTATCTGAGATAATAAAAAATATACATACCTAAACGTAAACACAATAATTAATTTCATCGTTTACATCGAATAGCATTAAAATATTAATTTTAATATAATAATTCACTGGGATCACAACATGAAAGTACATTTTAAATTATTTTCTTATTACAGGATAAATGCATCATCCTCAATGATTTTCAATTGGACAATAATTATCACAAAACATAAATATCCCACAAGTAACACTTTCAACAAAAATAATTTTTAGCAAATTTGGAAATATTTGTATTATTCCAATTACAAACATCAAATAAACAAATTATATCTAATTTACAGACACAGCTTCAATCATTTACAACAGATAATTAAATACATCACAAATACATTTAAAAACCAATTGACATCTGCTTTTGAATTGTTATGCATTTTATTCTAATTTATAACTAAATCGAACATTCAAAATAATTATACAAATGATTTTTGCAGCAAAAAGTATTGAATTTATAAATAAATTTATAAAAATATTCTGGAATGATTTCCATTTTTTGTGTTTTTTCGGTGGATAAAATAGGTAGTCTTTATTTTATTTAAAAAATATTTATAACATTGCCAAATAACTTCAGGTAAAGCGGCTGATTACATAATCGTGATAATACATCATGATCGCTAACGGTTGGCCCAAAATAATAGAACTCCACACTATAATATTTCCCCATCTAGCACCATAGTGTTTTTCTATGTATCTGGATATGTACGATAAGGGCACTTGAGACATCATACCTGTAAATGCCCAAATTCTATATGTTTGAATGGGTATGCTAACCTGAAAACAATACAAAGCATATAAAATCTGTAAATTCATCAAGAAAGGCAAAGCACTGTAAAATTGATATTACCAAATATTCGTGAAAGAATGCCGAAATAAAGAAGACAAGTAATCCAGCAACGCTCTTGCTGTGTCCTCTCATTACAACGGGTATGTAAACGTGTCTGACTGCCCAACGATGCACCGGCATATTCCAAGTACGCCAGAAAGTATCTATATTGTTGGCATTCCACCAGTCGTTGTAAAAGTTACGATCGGCAAAATGCAAAAGCTCTCCCATTAGATTTAGAAATGAATGGAACATAAGATAAAAGAAACACAGCCATATCAAATGATTGGGTATCTAAAAAAATGTTACAAAAATAATTTTTTATTACAATAAAACCAGTAAATATGTACATATACATACATATATCATAAATGTGGGTTAAATTACTTACGGCTAATTTTAAAAGTCGTTCTGTTAAATGCATATAATCCATTTTTGTGAATGGTATTAAAGAGTTTTTCACCGAAGGAATCATCCACTGTTGAAATAGAGCCATTATCAAATGTATACCCAAAAACACTTCGAGTACACGCTTCATTAAAAATCGTTTGCGAATTCTAAAAAAATTAAATGTTTATACTATTTTGTCTTTTTTGCTCACATTTAAATTTCTCAAATTTCAATTGAATACCGCGTTGTTCTTGGAAAGTTCAGTTCGTAGCATAGAGTTGGAGCCAACATGAAATAAAATATATCCTTAGCATTCAAATTGTCTGGATATTTCACAATAGATTGATCCACATTTTCTTGGGTTCCGTTCTTTTCATCTTCGAGGGATTCTGAAACATCAACAAATGGCCTATAAGTTAACTATAAATAAAGTGTATTTATAAATTCAAGAATATTATAAGTACAAAAAGGAATAAAGTGTTAATAACAATGTTAAACATAAAAAATAAATATTATTAGGAATAAAATAAATATTATTAAGAATAAAATAAATATTATTTAGAATAAAATAAATATTATCAAGAATAAAAATATGTATTACGTACAGTGAGTAAATTAATAAATTTCTTTACAAAACTCTAAATATAAATAAGCTTAGCAATTTATTAATTTTGAGTTTAACTATTAAGTTAAACTTAAAAATGAAAACATATGTACATACATACATAGGTAAGTAAGGAGATGCAATAGTTTTATTTATGGATTGATAAATTAATATAAGTTGCAATGCATTCTAATAATATGTAATGCATTTTATTGGAAACTAAATAAAAGAAAATTGAGACACAAACACCAAGTATAAGAAAACAGATTGTTATCACAAGTGCAGTCCGGAAAAAGCAAATTTCATTACACAAGACATTGACTTACGATCATGTACTAAAGCTGGATCTTCCCAATCTGACAAAACTGCAATACAAAAATTTTATATTTAAGAACCATTTCGATTCTGACTATATGTTTTTCTTCGACAAACAACCGTTGACCAAAAGACGAACAAAAACATTGAATATATGTTTTTTCAAAATAGCACCCTACTCGCTTTCAGACATTGAAATACTTACTCCAGTGAGGTGCTGACAAACTTTGGCGTCGAAGTGTACTCTTAGCTAAAGTTTTCTTCAGAGCTTTCCTGCACCAGTAATTCACTTGAGCATAGCTCCACAGTTTCAAAAACATCACCAAATACAGCATACTGACCGACATAGCACCAACTGAAGTATTTAATTTATGAAATTTTAGTAAGTATTAAATTATGCAATCATTGAAAACATATTTTGATCTCAAAAATATAACTTACTCAAACTGAATTGATCTGCTTTGCAGTGAATTACTATAACGGGAAGCGATACAAGGAAGATTATATTTATTATGTGACTCCATGCGCCAAACTTGTGTGAAAATATCCCCTGTGATATAGAAAATTAAATCATATACACATAGATATAGGTACATATAGCAAACATTAAATTTTTCAATTAAATCTCGTATTGATACCAACCACTGATATTGCTTTTTCAATTAATAAACATATTACTACAGGAACAAATGTATCTGAAATCAAATCGCAAACATTATTGAAATAAAATTTCAATGAGAAAAATATGCGAATTGTTATTTGCAATATTGACGTAATTTTTATAAATTTATTGTGTTATGAATTACTTACATACGAATAATACTATTGAAGGATGCTCTTTACTTTCTATATTTTGTCCAGTGAGAACGACAAACCATTGTATGGGATCAACCATAATTCCATATCTAAAATATTAAATAAAATTTTAATACAACAAAACCCAATATATTTTATACAAGATTTTACTAAAATTTATTCGTATATACTTAATAAGATTTTCTAAAAATAAACGAATCCCGCCCATCGATAACAATAGGAAACCCCAGTTGACGAGTCCGGTAAAATTGTTGAAACCTGAACTCCATGAGAATAGTGAGTCTTGTGGTTTGTGACATCTGAAAATATTAACATACAACGTGTACAATGTACTACATAGTAAAAACATAGTTGAAAACATTCTTAAAAATGAGATATGTATGTGAACTGTTATCTCACAATAAATTTATATAACAGTTGCTATACATACAAATTTAAAAAAATATTAACCAATACCAATAAAAATGATGAAAAATTTTCACCTTGTTCAATAACCCAAGTGAAGCAGACATTATAATTTAGTTTAAGACATAAAATCAGATATTATGGCGAATTTGTTATAGAAAAAAACGTATAATGAAATTGACCGTCACTAATCTGGATGACCATGGCATGTGATCCATACGTATCATAATCAAATGCATTTCTGTACGTTTGAATAAAAATAAAAATAAGTTTGTCTGAAATATTCAGCAATCGACTAAGTTTTTTTTTTTCATTTTTCTAAATATAAACATAGTAAGATCTAAAAGTGTCTCTTTTCAAGCATACAAAGACCTCGAGGTTAACACCCTGAACTGCTTGGTACAAATATGGAACGAATGACTCATTATAACATAACGATATACATATGTATGTACATGCATTTAAACGTATTTCATTTTGGTTTAATTAAAAGTAACGTACAGACATAATTAGAGATTTCGAAATGATTGATTACTCTTATCATGCTCACAGACACGCTATTTTCAGATAAAGTATTTGTAACGGATTCCACTTAATTTGTTACATCAGAAATTTATCGAAAAGTTATAAAAACGACTTATAAATTATTTATTGTTAAAATATTATTCATCAAACAAGTGACAATAATCTGACAATTCACGAATCAAAGTTAAGATAACGATTGTTCGTTTCTATAATGGTGACCATTCACGATCCGTTTTCCCCAGGGATCGTGAATGTATCGTAATAGTACTTCTACATATTACCACTGGAAGATTGTGTATTCTGATTATTTATGAGTGCACATTTGTGATTTGATATGAAAATAAGCGTTTATTTTGTGTATTATTTATACAAATTTAAGCAAAATAGTGTGCTTCAAATATGATAAGCATACCGTTTACAAAATTGCATGTCACAAAAACGTAAATTGCACATATAGTTTCGGCTTCAATTAAAAATTCAAAAATCAAATTTCAAGGTTTGGCTACATTTATAGCAATGAAACGCAATTGAATTGAGCTCAAATACATACACAAAACCTTGAACGACAATTTGACGAGAAATCATACGTGACATTGACCTTTATCACATTAGAAAATTACAAAACAATCTTCTAAATGTCTCATAACAAATCACATTCAAATTGGCATAAAAAATACTTATATAACAAAGTAAAAATGTGAATTTAGCGAGACACAAATGTACGATAGTCTCGTCCCAAAGGGATTACACCCTTCGTCAATATTTGTAGGGCTTTACTGTAAAATGTAAGACGACTTGTAAAGAAAATGAATGAATTACAGGTTTAGACCTGTAATTCATTCATTTTCTTTAACACGGCTGAAATAAAATTCATCATTTTTATTTTTAGATGTCGTTCTGTAAATATGCATAGAACGTTCAGATCTAATTTATCTACTTCTGAACAGCAGACAAACCCACGCACTATGTATGTACTTTTAAAATTTAATCGATACACTGGATGAATTAAACGAAATCAAACTAGACTGGAACGATCAAATTTGATTTTAAAAAAACCAACAAATTGTTTGAACTATTTTAATTAATTTAATCAGAAATGTCAATCGATATCACACCAAAGGCAAAGGAGTCAAACTAAGAACGATAACAACAAATATATGTGTATTCCTGTATTTTTGATTAACTTATTATATTTATTTCACACATCAATATCATAAGCATTGATTGTTTATTACAATGTACAATTCACGATTGAATTATTTTAAAAAAAGTACATAAGTTAGTAAAAATTCATGGTACTTAAAATTAATGCAGTAGCCAGTAGGTATAGATACTAAAATAATGTTAAGTTACATATTTGGCGAATATAATCTTGATCAAATTTTATTTCTATGAGAAAATTTCATCATATTTTAGTAACATCCGGTTAGCGTAATTGCAGTTTTATAAATCAGAACAAACCACACTACATAGTTGGAAAGTACTAATTTAAAACGTCAGCATAACATTATAAATGCAATCAACTATGCACGGGAAAGTCTCAAGGGCCAGACAATACTTTCACGGGAAAACGAAATTTCCACGGAAAATGGGCACATTTTATGAAGTGGAGTAAAATCCGATTAATTGAAGCCGCTTTAATAATTTACGGTAGCAGCTTCGAGTGCACACCCGAAATGATTTGAATTTGTTAGGTGATAACACACAAAATTGGGTGTTTCGAAAGCGATAGCATATCGCCAGTGTTGGTTTGATGCTCACGGTTTGTCGTGCTGTGATTTTCTAGCTTTCTGCTCCTTCTCGGTTATCTCCTCTGCTCTTGTAACACTCTGAGCCCTGCGATATCTCAATGCTTTATCGTCTTGGTCACCCCCATAGGGGACCTGTTGATGTTGATGCTCTACGTGACCCATCACTGATGGCTCAGGAGTGGCTCTCACAAATGCCGGTTGCGCACTAACATACTGATAAACTCCAACCGGTCTCTCGTCATCAACACCAAGGTGACCGGTGGGGTCTACATATCATTAAAAACAAGTTTGCTCGATATAATTGGCCTGCCGAGGGTTCAATCTTTTAAATGTTCAAAAAAGACAACACCAACAACATTCGTAACAAATTATTATGTACAAGTTTTATGATTTTGTATCATTTGATGATTAAGATACATATACATACATATGTACATATCTAATTCTGCTCTGTTCGTATCAGCGACATTGGTATCAATTTCCACAATTGTATGCTAAGAATACTTTGTACGTGTGGTTATTCACGGGTTGATTGTATGTAGTGAGTTCAGTAGTTCATTTTGTATTTCTTTGATGATTATTGTCACAAGTGCTTGAAAAAAACTTGGATATGTAGTCGCACTATAATATTTTCAACATTCAATGTAAATAAATGTACCCTGATCACAAATAATAATTATTCTCATTTTATTATCAACAAAAATAGCATTGTATAAATTACACAGTAAAATATTTATGAAATCGACTTTTTGTTGATTTTTTTAATACTATGTACTGTATAGTAATTGAAATAGAAAAAAAAATGTACTGTTTATATTACGTGTATGGTATATGTACCATTGTAAGCAAATACTCATTACGTCTATGCAAGTTTCACTTTCATAGGTCATGTAATTATTGTGTAACTCTACTCACCTAGTATCGT
The DNA here is from genome assembly GCA_022651745.1 of Parapsyche elsis. Lineage (NCBI taxonomy): Eukaryota > Metazoa > Arthropoda > Insecta > Trichoptera > Hydropsychidae > Parapsyche > Parapsyche elsis. Next base: position 6,590,445 of record JAGVSN010000003.1, on the reverse strand, counting down.
ATACTTAAATAAAATGTCAAAGGGAAATAATGAAAGACTTGTATTAATGCATTGAAATTTTATTCTCCTATGATAGAAGCTTCAAATAAATGAAAGTGAATTATCTTTCATACATTAAGAAATATGTATCATACTTGCATCCTATTTAATACGAGGAAAGGATGTGCAGGCGTTTTTATTGGTGAGTGAGTACATAATTAGTTATCAATAGGCAATCCTTAAACGTATTAAAAAAAGAATAGAATTTTCTCTTTATTCAAAAGGTTTCTCTTCGTAACAAAAATATTTTCGGTTTAATAAAAAATATTTCATTAGCTTCTATTCTTTTTTAAAGTTGTTTTATGCACAATAACTAGACAGGAATATTAAATAATAATTGTAAAAGCGCAGATACTGCATCACCTTTCAAAACATCAATCAAAACACCGACACGACAAACACACAAAATCATTAGAATCCGTGACCAAAAAAACATATATTCAATATGAATAAATTCAAAGTATTGTAAAAAAAAAACTGATCCATCGAGCTAATTTGTGCTTCAACATTTACACGCTAATATTGCAAAACATATGAATAAACAAGTTCGACAATAAGTTGCATTCACACGAAATACTTCTCGTTCTGTTTAACAATAAAAATAATACTTAAAACACGCCTAAATAAACGATTTTCCCGAACATATTTAGGAATGCTCATACAATCTTAAATATTCATTGAATTCGTAATTTTCAAAAATAAGCTTTATAGCCGATTTACAGTAGTGAGAAATCTTACATTAAGATAATCAGCCAACATACCATTGATTTTATACTTTTTGTCTTCAGTTGCAATCATACATACATGTCATATAAATTTGATATAATTTAACAATATTAATAATGAGTTTGTATCACATTTTGACACCAGTAGATTGGCGGGCGTTTTCACCATCCGTAAACACTGGCACACGATGAGATAATTGAACTAATCACAGAAATCTGGCTAGAAGTCAGACCAACTACTCTGTCAAGCGTTGGCTGACGACGTTAACTGCTGAATTTCATCTAGTGACTTTTTTGCTTTGCTGGATATGTCATCCATGGATTTCCGCGCTGTTGTCGTGATATCGTCTATTGACTTTTTGGTAGTGTAGATAATTTCGTCTGTGCTTTTGCAGGCTGACGATGCGATTTCTTTCATTTCTGCATCGATTTTATCAATCACCCATTCAATAGCTTGTCGACCTTTACCAGCGTTCAATGAAATTTTGTTTGTCAAAACGTCTTCCATGTAATTTGTGAGTGGTACTCCCTGAAAACATTTTAAACATCGTTTAACTTCCATATAATATATTAACGGACCTTGAAATTTTTTATCTGAATAAGGGACGTTAATGAAGAATAAGTTGGCAGATAAAAATGATCACATAACTTGTCTAAAAGTATTGTAATCTATAAATGAATGTTGGCATAGAATCAAACGTTGGGGGTTTTAAACTTTACACTTCCTTCTATTTATAATTAAACGACTTTCCAGCAGTTATGCGGAAAAATATACATATATGTATGTAGTATCGTTTACCTGAACTGTGACCACAGCTTCTTGTTTTAATAACGTTTTCGACGAATCTGTCGGATGTGGGACGTATCGAAGTGTTTCATCGACGGCTATGTATCTGCAGAAACTGAGATTTATCGTTTTAAGGGTCATCTCCCTTATCGACGGATTCACCATAGATTTTTCACTTGCATAGCAGACTTTAGCTGATCCGATCAACTGAAAATTAAAATTAAAACATAAAATCAATCCGCTATAAACATGATTTTTACTTTAATTGCTAGTAGAAGGTTTAATTATTTATTATCCAAAGTTTAATGGTTGAATTTCAACTTCTAATATTAAGTACATATTCATATTAAATAAGCTTCAACTCATAGCTGATTATGTAAAATGAGGTCATAAGAGAATTGTAATTATTTTGAGAATGCGATAAATTATGAAACTACTGCATATATTTTAAAACAGTATAAATTTCCATTATTAGACAAATTAATTTAATACTGACGTTGCTATGCGAACTCTATTTCGTGAACTTATATGAAAAAAATTAATCAATTGCTATCAATTGAAGACTACATACATGTGAGTGTTAAAACCGAGATATCAAACCAATTGACGAAAAAAATTTTTTTTTTAAATGAAGCCAATTAAATTAAAAAAAATACATTCACAAGAGGAAGATTTCCGGTACCCATCATATGCAATTTATATGGCACATGTTCAACATTCATTGGCGTAACGTCAATTTGGGATACAGAGTACAAAACTTCTTAAGATTGGTGAAATATTTTATGCTATAAATAAATACCCCATGCACTACAAAGTAATAAATCCTGTGATAAATGATCATACAGAACATTAAATCTCTACTCAACAATTCACACAAAGTGGTATAGCAACCGTTTTACAACTGAACACATAATTAATTTCCAAACTGTATAAACAGAAAATTTAAGGCCTAATTGTATACAAATATAACAGTTGAAATGATAAGCCAGAGGGACATTGTTTACGACGCATTTAATAAAAATCATATCTAATCAAGGAGCAATCATTACTATGTTATCTATTCATCGTAGTTTATCAAATTCTAAAATCAAAAAGCATCAAAATGACGTCAAATAAACCCTTTTGAAAATGAACACTCACAGCTTGGGCCCATCGTGGAAAGTACCACTTTGAGCTGACGAGACGATGTGTGTGGAGTACTCCGTCCACCACCGTTCGTTCTACCACATCGGTGGCAATCACAGCCGGATTCATGGGGTTGGGATATTTACGCCATGCCGCTTGAGTCACCGTCTCCCACGGATGGCTGTAAAAAAATAAACACACATTATCATTACGAGCAATCGCTGTAAAATACTTGTTCGTGAACAAAGACGGTAGACTAATTCAACGTTATTTAAGTGTTCAGGTTGTAGTAATACATTTTCTTCCAAGTATCAACAAACAACGATTGACTCCATACGTTTACAGTAGAGGCAGTCCTAACGACATGTAATTTCAATTTAAAAGAGTATTCCATAAATTGTACTATGTATAAAAGCCTCAAGTCCGTCCGTCTGTAAGGAATGCTCGAAAATTTCAATTATTCAATCTTTAGCCAGGCGATAACTCAGTAGTTAGAGCGTTGGTCTCCTCAGTGAAAGGTCTGGGGTTCCATCCCCGAATGTCGAAAAAAGTTTTTCGACCTTAAAAATATCTATTCAGATCGGCCATCTCATGTTAGAATTTGCCAATTTATCTAACTTAATTGTGAGACAGTTCCATAAAATTGACACCACCGAAACAAATTCCATACTACCTACCAAATCATTCTCCATTCCTTCTATCCCTTCCACCCCTCGAAAAGCAATGGGAAACCACTGGAGAGTATCTTTCCTTAGTTACTTCACTATGGCAGACGTTGTGTTTGTTGATGTTTTTTCAGATAGTGAAGAAACAACGCTTGATATTCAAGTACGTCACCTTCAGAAGAAGATATCTTTCCTGGAACCTATGTATACTATAGCTAGGCTTACCATATGTCTTTAAAAACATACATTTTTGTACAAAATCTAGCGATTTTCTTATGAAATTCAAAATAATTTAGATCTTATCAAGAAAATATTTCACCTGTGGTGTATTTTTGCTCAAAAAACGAAGCAATCTTTTAAAATTTTACCATGTAAACACATTTATAATAAAAACCTGCCGGCTTTCAATGTTTAATTTCATAAAGGATTGGAGCCATGCAAATTACTCAAACGAAGCAGTAGGCAGAGATTGCAAACCGACGAAGAATGACTTCCAAGAATGCGTTGACTCATTAGTATGGAACTTTTCAATCATTTCGCACACACAAACGCAAAAAATGCAATATTACAATCACGAATTGCGGCGAATTTATAAATCGAACACGATCGATCCACCTGAATTTGCTACGGGAAAAAGAATACAATACAAATACATCAATTTTACACATTTTATAAAACTTGGAGGAACCCAACACGAGGAACATTCAACTATATGACGCCATACACGATCGATACGAATCTGAAATATCGAACGGCGGACGGGGCCTTACGTAAGGAGCATTTTTTGACGTTTAATACGTCACAGACCCGAAGGTTAAAGGGGGGTAGGAATGTGACGAATCTATAAATTGGGGAGAGGATGAAGGGGAAGAGGGAGTGGAGGGGGATAGACGTAATATACATCGTTCGGTTGACAGCTGTCGCGATTGACGCAATTGACCTTACGTAAAAAAAAATGCGCGAAATGTAAAGTTGGAGAGTGAACGGTTCCTTACTTGAAGGTGTGTTCGGAAGTCCAGATCCTCATGGTGGTTGACGATCAGAACGAGGAGTTTCACGAACACGACCGAGTCGGCCCGAGGGCGATCGAGAAGAGCGAGCGAGTGGACCAAAAGTGCTCGACTGATGTGAAGAGTGCGATCGCGCACGCGTCAGATTAGCGATAGCGCCATCTCGCTCGCGCACTCCCACACCACGTGCTTGCCTCTCAGCTCTTCGCTCTTCGCTCTTCGCTCCTCGTGACGGTGACCGTGCGTTGTGCGCGTTTGGAACTCTCGATTATCTTCGGGTTCAAAGTCGGGAATGGAATACCTTTGGCTTTATTTACCCCATACGGATGCAATGCGGTCGTTGTGTGTATAGCTAAAGGCCCACTTGCACGACCCACCGGTAATCTGTCCGATAAACGGACGCGTCTTTCGTTTGCACGTCCGTTTATCGGACGGTTCGTTGGTCTTAATATTGTATCTGGCAATGTATGATAGAGAATTTTCGTTCAAAGCGTGGTCAACCTAATCGATTAGCATGGGACTTGCGCGTGTACTTCGCGATTGTCGCCAATGTATGTCGAATGAAATTGCATATTTTACGCGACATTTCCTAAGGTGTCTCCTGTGTCTAGAATTAGTTTCACTGCGGAAATTTGACCTTTATCAACCTACTCATCCAAAACGGTACTTAACTAATATAATAATCTTGAGGAAAATTCAAAAGAAAGAAAAAGTAATTTTTTAATTTTATTTTATTGGACATAAGAATACAAAACAGTATAATTATGTTTATGCAGCAAGACGAGCTGTGGCTGCAGTCTCTTCCTTGACTCTGTCTTTCTTGAATGTTCCCATGAAGGCGGCCTTGTCGACTGGGGTTTGGAAACGACCATGACCGAACTTCGAAGATGTATCGATGAATTTAAGGTTGATCTTCTCCAAAGCAGCCTTCCTGGTGTGCACTCTCAATGACTGGAAACAGTTAATTTATATTATTTTTTCTACATATAAACAAATAATCAATTAATGAATAATTGTATGCAAATAATACCTTTCGGAGTGTAATAACCCTCTTCTTGGGTCCCATACAACATCCCTTGATCATGACAAAGTCATTGTTGACTTCTCCATAATGAGGAAATCCACCCATTGGTGTGATGGACTTCTCGGAAAGGTCATATTCAGTGGAAGCGTTGTTCTTTACGATCTTGCCATCCTTGGTGTGAATACCTGAAGGTAAAAAAATTAGTATGTTGCAAATTTAGATTATTTTATGGAATAGTAAAACATAGGCGGTTTGTACCTTGTCCAATGCGATAGATTTTCTTGTTCATCTCCGTACGATGATGGTATCCTTTTTGACCAGCTCTAGCGACAGTGAAGGACACACGGGAAGGATGCCAAGCACCAATACAGGCGACTTTGCGAAGACCCTTGTGTGTCTTGCGAGGAAGTTTCTTTGTGTGCCAACGAGAAGTTACACCTGTAGATGGAGCGATGAATATATAAATTGGAATTGCTATAACAGTTCTCAAATTACCACAACATAAACAAAATAAGCACCTTTGAATCCCTTTCCCTTGGTAACACCAATGCAATCAATCATCTCATCGGGTGCAAATACATTGCTGATTGCGATGGGCTTTTCGAAGTGTTCTTTAGCCCACTTAACCTTATCTTCGATGGTTCCACCGTTCAATTGAACTTCCATAACGTGCGCCTTCTTTTGACGTTGTTTCAACAACTTCATCTGGGTGTGGGCGATCACGCGGATTACGCTACAGTAGCGGATGATTTTCTTAAAGTCCTTCTCGATGGACTTGCGGCCGAGTTCATCCTTCCACTTTTTGCAAGACTTGGTGAAAGCCTTCTTCTTTGACTTGTACCTGATCAAGATTCCTTAACGTTACAAAAATCTGTAAACTGAAACGGGGACCGGTCTCATCGTTGAGCGGAGACCAATTTCCCATCGAGCCAACAGAAGTCAGCTAACATTTCAAAAAAACTCTCATGCTACCATTGGAGAGCTGTTACAACCATTATTAAACAAATGATGTATAAATACTCAGAATGCAGAATGCTTCAATGATATAAACTCACCAGTTCTTGTAGAATCGTCGTCTGCAATCTTCGGACAAATGTTCTGCCCATACAGTGCACAACGATCGGAGACCGTGTGGTGTGTCAATGTAACCGACGACACCTACCACAACCATCGGTGGGGTTTCCAAGATGGTTACAGCCTCAACGATCTCCTTTTTGTTGATTTCTATACAAAAAAAAAAAACATAAATTTAGAATCTTCAAACGGAAAAGGAAAACGTCAATATGGTGCTATAAAAGGATGTGCACAACATGGCCATTCCCCCTGATCACAGCCCAATGGACTACAGGACGAATATGGAATATGTCAGACTTACGCCAGCTCCGAGGAGCGGCGATTATACTCTTCGACATTGTGTGCTCTCGGCTGCATTGAGGGCAGCTTCGCACTACTAGGACGACTAAGTCCCAGGTTTCCCCGGGTCTTGCCATCTGTTTGTCGTAATTATATAAGTATATAGTGGACTGAGGAAATACTCACTGGATCCTGGTCGGTCAGCTTCTCTGACCACGTGGCTCATACCAGCCTTATAGCCAATGAAGGCAGTCAGATGAACGGGTTTGGATGGATCATCCTTAGGGAAGGCCTTCACCTTACCACGATGACGACGGGATCTCTTCTTGGGGTAGAATCCCATAGAGCCATGACGAGGCGCAGAGAACTTACGATGAGACTGAAATCAACAAGTAAACTAACGTGAGCGAACGTGTGATACAATCAAACTTCCAAGTAATGCGGTGAATGTTGTAGGTTATGTATTGGCATTTAATAAGATGGATCGACAAATAAAAGGAGGAACCAGGAAAGATGAACATTAATATAACCGGAAATGGTAGTAATTGGACACCAATGAGGAATAAGGTGTGGATGGGTGAAAATTGAAAGGATTCAGCTCGATTGATTTGACAGGTGACAGCAACGTGGCGCCGGCTCCAGTCGGAAACTTTTTTTTTTTGAAGAGTTGCAGTAGCATTTATATGCATAAGCATGGAACCAGGTTGACTTGTCACGTTTGAGGAATACAACAGGAAGTAGGATATGAAATTAAATGGTGAACTACCACACAAGTATGTACTCACCATATCGCCGAAGGAGAAATGAACGAAGAAATGGACACGCACTCTTATTTATAACCTTAGAAAATCGCCGAGCATGTACGCCAGTGTACATTATTTTTGTCACAAGCTATCGATTTCGAATTAAAAACTAAATAAATATATATGCTGTACATAAATAAAAATAGCAATTGCGTGTGCTGTAAACGCTTGATATTAGCTGGAAATTAGCTGGATTTTTTTAAATATTGTAATCGTATCGGGAATCCATTACGTTATAATTTTTGATTTGGAGAAATTTTACAAGTATGCAGAACCAAAATCGTCTTTTCGTTTTTCGTTTCACGATCATGATTATATAAAGGCGTGTACACCATTTGCGAGGCAACGGTTACGAGGCGATCTCGCTCGACTTGCCTCGAAAAGTGTGTACTATTTCGCTTGGCAAGGCTTCCTCGCTTCGTTGCCGTTAATAAAATAAATAATGCGCGTTAATAAATAATTACTTGTAAGAAACTTCTCCATTAGAGTGACCTCTTTCGTGCACTACAGAAGAGAAGGGGTGTGTGATGGAGGCGAAACTCCCGGGACCAAGGCTGTATTTAAAATACTTCCGTTTGAATATACATTCAAAAGGAAATATTTTACGTAGGTTATACGTCATTTTTCATGTAGAAACTGACTTTGCCGAAGCCGATCAATGATATAATATAAAATTATCGGACTCCCTCCTGTAGCAGCTATATGAACGTCGTGATCACTAGTTATATAGGAACACTGATTTATCTGTATGTGTAACGTTCATATTTTCATGCAAAGTGGAGTTTTGTATTTTATTTATTTTTCGATGTACAGCAAGTTACAAGTTACGAGTACGTACATATACAGAAGTGTAAGCGGCTATGTAGTTGCGTGTGGTGATGAATCAACTGAGTATCATTCCAAAAGGTACTTCTCGACGATGGGTTCGCGCTCATGTTCGTCGAGGGCTGTTGTAGCAGCAGATGATGGTGTTGGTCCTCGATTGCGACGTTTCAGACAGTGTGAGATACTGGAGAGCACTGACGATGCTGGAACGATCGTCGTACTTTTATATCCCTCAATTACGAGTTTGAATTTAGATGCACAAACGGGAGAGTTAAATCTTGCGAGGTTGTTTGAATTCAAGGTATGACGATTTTGGCGTTTACTCAAAGGTCGAATTCCCTCTCGAAATTTTTCATTATGCACCCGATGCGTTTATACTGGAAGAGGTCGCCTTCGCTGAGGCCACTGAGTTCACGGTGATAATTTTATTATTGCTTCTCGAAACTAGTCGTTTTTGGGGCATCTCCCGTTTTAAGACACGCATTTTTTATGTGTTTGCACTAGATTTGTTTCCGATCGATGTCGTGTTGTAAAATATGTACGTTTGCTTTACATCGTTCATGACGCATGTTTATACATACATATAAGTGTATGACGAGAGTCGCGATTCCTATACAGCTTTGTGTGAAAAGGAGAAATGAAAATGAAACGAAATATCATAACTCGCATGTGGCGCTACGAGTGCTATGCGACGGGTCGCCTGCACACTTACCGCAAAAAAGCCGCACGAAATGCTATTCGTATGCAAACATGTAATGGCAACCCTTGAAAGTGACAGTTGGTGTGGCGTGTAGGCAGAGTAGGCAGTGTAGGCAAAGGCAAAAGCGAATCTCTAGTCTAACTGTGGCGGGGGGTTGCGGTGGTGCGGGGGGGAGGGCGCAGCCCGACATGACGGCTCCTATGGAACGAATACAACTCCTGGACTCCATCGAAAAGGACATCAGCACTTGTTTGCAGAGTGCCGGTTACTCACCTTTCATCTAACTCGGCGTTTTTCAACCCAACTTTTTTTACTACGACCCACTGCAAGAACTGCTTATATTATAATATATCCAACAAACTCTATCCATTGTGTTCCTTTATTTACTATTGACACATCGATGGGTTAGTGCATAGATATTGTGTGTCCAGTTTAAAAAAAATTGAATTATCACACACAAAACGTCCCTCTGCATCAAACTTTCATGTTTTAAAAGTATTGTATGTCCAAATAGTATATTTGAGAAGATATTGCCTTATTCAAATATATAATATGTCCATTTCGTCCATAGTTTTCATGCAAAAGAGATGTATGTCACTTAAAATATTTTAAAACAAAACTGGACATACAATATCTGTGCACTAACCCATTGACATGATATATGCATATTTATGGATGAAATTAGTTTTCAATTTAAAACTTCGTTTTTAATTGAGATATAGTAGAGAATCCCAGTTCACACAAATAAGGTGAAGTAAAAGATTGCTTTTTTACTTAAAAGTGGAATTCTCCTTTAACCTTAACCCAAAATGATGACAAATTTAATTACTGAAAATAATTCTTCAGTATAAATGAACTAATAAGGTGCAGAAATTCAGCCTTCTCTTCAGAGTCAAAGTTTAACTGAGTTATTGATTCAGGGCTTTCAAAATCAAATGGATTTTTTTATCCCGAAAAGCTTTTCTTTACTGTTTCAAATTACTGCACTGGAAAATAATTATCAAAGCTTTGGGATAGAGAAGTGAGATGTGACAATATCTCGTGTTATAATTCTTTTAAAATATCTTCATTGACTATGATAGAGGAACTGATTCTGGTGTCATGCGAATGGTCCTTTCATAAATCATATGAGGTCATAAAATCTAGGTAAAGACGACTAGTTCCATTCTCAATATTTGCAACATTTGACGAAACCATTTTTTTTTTTTCATTTATCGCGACCCATTTTATTTATTTTGTGACCCACCAATAGGTCAGGACCCACAGTTGGAAAAACCCTTCTAACCAACCGACTGGTCTCCTGTTTACCCAGCTAATCAATCGTAACATTTTGTCCACAGGTCAAGCACTTCTCGAGCTCAGCAAGGAAAAGTCGAGCCAGAAGCAGGCAGAGGGTAACACACACCAGTTCCTCAAAACTTTGGGTCAAGTTGAATCGAAGTTGAGCGAGCAGATCAACTATCTAACCCAAGTGTCGACCGGTCAGCCCCACGAGGGCTCCGGGTACGCTTCTCAGAAAGTATTGCAAATGGCCTGGCACCGGTTGGAGCACGTTCGCTCTTGGGTCAACGAATTGGATAGGTTGAAGACTACGCACATGGCCGCCACTAACCGCGCCAACGGTTCCAAAGTCAATGGGAATGCGGCCATCACTTCGGCCACAGTCGGAACCACCACCGGATGATATCGAATCTGTCACGAATTGTATATACTTAACTTTTAAGAATTGCATTGTATTAAACTAACGTCGGACGTTAAAGGCGGGAACATACATATCACACCCCACGCCACATTATGTTCACGCAACCAGAGATTTCGCGAACATACATGCTATCACACGTCGATTGGCGCGATTTGGTAAGTTAGCTGTATAAGTTCGTGTGTTTAGAATCGCGCCACAAGACATGGCGTGTGGTATGTATGTTTCTGCCTTGATATACGCATAATAAAAAGATGTGAAGTAAAATCGAAATAATAAAACACTGCTGCTAAAATTATAATAAAATCTTTTATTCAATGTGCCTACATACAAAATATTATAAGAATGATTCAAAGTTTCAATAATGCACATATCGCGTCCTCGGAGCACAAAAGTAACCTGACCAAAATAGTAAATTGTACATATTTTACTTTAGATTTTCGATGTTTAATTGACACTAGTAAAATTTTCATATTGCATTCAAAAAGTCCAGACTTGTCACTTGTGTGCTCGAAGAATTTAGTGGAACTTTTGTACTTTGTGATGCCAAAAAAAATTGGACGTGCCACTTTACTGCCCTGATAGAATAATTAAATAGGAACAAAGTTGCATTCTTAACTCATTTTCGCAAAATCATGGACCTTTGTGCTCTGAGGACGTTATTATAATCTTCATAGTAGCTATTTACATGTAAGCACGTAGTGCTTTACTCGCTCATTAACTTTAATAGGAATACAATTTCAAAAAGTAATACAGAAATTTCAATTTATTCTGGTTTGATTTCATCGAAAAAATTATTTTTTACAATATGGCTAATGCTCTGAAGTATAACATTTCTTTCATGTCGAATTTCTTTAACCAGCAACTTTTCCAAAAGGGTCGAAGGTCGTTCTTTATAATATTGAAGTTGTTTTTTGAAAGTATTTAAGGTTCGATTATGATTTCTATTATTAGATTCTTTTCCATCCTTAAAATCATCGACAGGATGCTTCCGTTTTCTTGTGTTTTTATTATGTTCTTGTTTGTTACATTCGGTTTCTTCTGTTTTAATTTTTACATCAGTCTCCACAATCTGTGGTACTGTATCAGTTTTTTGAATAACTGCTACTTCTGGTCCACTGTCACTATCTGCATGTGGTACATGATTTATTGATTGACTTTTAGTTACAATATAAGCATTTGCATTACAGGTTCGTTCATTTGTTTTACATAATTCTTTTGGAATTTTATCAGATGGAAGTACAACAACTTCTTCTTCGGACGATGTTTGATACGCAACTATAAGATTAGTTAATGCTTTACAAACTGGTGCCTGTTCAATCACAGGGACGTTTGCATTTTTTTTTTGCCACTCTGTGTCTTCAATGTCAATATCATCATCTGGTTGTGGGTCCTCTTCATGCAGTACATCATTACGCTCCAGTTCACTCGTTCCTTTGAAAGCCAGTACCCCACAATAAACTTCTTCGATAACATTATCCGAAGGTGTTGCGGAGACGGTGCTATTGTTTATTTCCACACTCTTAGGTTTCGGTTTATTTTGATCTCGCTTGAATTCATGTCTATTTTTATTGAAAGGAGCTTTGGGACCCTTGCCTTTAAAATTGAAATCTAAAAGTAATAGAACGAATAAATCTTTCATGTTCTTTCAAATTAGTAGGGAATGTAATGTCAAAATACTTACTGTTTTTCGGTCGATTGTTAAATCTAGATTTTGGATCCTGCAATTTTTCACCACGATCAATACGTTCTGTTTTTTGGACTTTAATTTTTTCAATATTTTCTTTGCTGGGGTAGTTTTTCTTTCTGTCTTTGATCCATTTAGCAATATCGTCGGGTGTTTCTAAATTTTTTAATCTAGTGTACAAACCGGTGCTGTGTTGCATTTGAATGTGTTTAGTGACAATATTGGGATGTGCTATGAACTTACATCCATCAATTCCACATTTCTAAAAATAACCAATTACACAATATTAACAAATAATTATGAAATGGCATAAGAAAGTCTTGAAAACTTGAAAATTTTTAATCGAACAATATTATTCGTTTACGAACTTGATGTTCTGATAAGTGGTCATCGAGCAGTTGTGCTGATTTGAATCCTCTATCGCATGTTTCACAATAGTGCTTATAGTTATCCTCTAATTTCTCCGGTTGAATCGACGTGTTATGATATTGGAAGTTATATGGATTCGCATGTCTGAATCGAGGTGGTCTTCCTCTGGGTCGCCACTGGTCTCCGCTATGCATTGCTGGTGGTCTACCACAATTAAAATTGTTCACTTGGTTTGGCGGAATTCGCGGATAATAGCCTTGTTGATTGTTAAACATTTTAATTGACGTAGTTTTTTAAAACCCTCGTGCTACTACGCATGCAAGTCGAACCACAACATAACCTTCAATTGAACTGTCAAAAACACATTTGGTCGTAAGACATAGAATTTCGGTTCATTATTAGCTACTGGGAATTTAACATTTAAATTAAATTGTCGATAGTCGTTTGATGATATTAGAGATTGAATATGGTTTTTTTAATAATATGGTGATTAAAAATCAGGAAATAATCAATTTCAATCATAAACTTAATTGTTCACCAATTCATAAATTGGTGAACAGTGTAATAAGTTGCTCGTATCGAATAATTAAAGTTTTTTTAAAACTACAGAGCGCCAATCAACTGTGCCCACATACCGAGAATACAAAAGATTTTATCGAGAGAACCTACAAACAAAGAGTTAATTGTTATAATTCAAAATCCATAACGGACATGATAATTTATAATGGCTTCGTTGGTTTCGCGATTGATTGTCGCGCACAACAACCAGCTGCTGTAAATTTTTATAGTATAACATTTGACCGACGGGCAATGGTGGTAGGCGGTCGTCGCATGCGATAGCCAAGCGCAAAACCAAGCCACCATGGGCGTCTCAATTTAATATAAACTTTTTTTTCAACGTTATCTACCAGATGTAGCAGGTAACCTATTTAATAATGTAACAACTGAGTAGCCAAACCAAGCCATCGAATGCTTGGTTTGGCGAGTGTGGCGACCTGGCTGCGGTGCGTTAAAACTTGATGGAGCTTGCTATGATGCACGCTGCCGCTAGAAAAGAGAAGCGCATATCGCTCAAACATATTTCCCAAGTGCGGGTTTAACATTCGAGGCACTAACAGAAGACGGGTATCAATCGAGATTGCTTGAGCTCAAGGTGTGACGATTCTAGCGTTTGTTTTAAGGTCCAATTCCTTTAACTTTCACCAACAAATAATTTACACCGTTCACGTTTTACTTCGTGAGGTATTTCGTTTGGTAGCTAAATCACCACGCTAGCACGTCAAAGTCGCGAGATATACTGCATGGAAATTTCCAAAAACGTCCAAAATAACCGTCGGAAGATACGCCCCCCCCCCCGCGCCTCACGCATGTGCGGTGCCAACTCAAGGTCATAAATTATCGTAGACGTATATCCGACCGAATAAAACAACATTCATGTTGTTTTATTAGTAACGAAGTTATGAGTGTCGGAATGTATGCCCGTCCAAATATAGCATCGCCGTTTCCGTACTGGTACCCCATATGTAGGTCCGAGTAAAGACGTATTTACGTCAAAACTGCAGAATGCCTGAATTGACGCATCCTCCAACCAGAATAATTTGATTGATTTTGAAATACCTGCTTTTAATTTTACATCGTCAGAACGAAGCAATGCGAGGAGATAAATCGAATTAGAAGAAAAGCGCTCACCGCTGAGATTGGCATTATTAGTAGGTTGGCAAGAGTGGGGGCGCGCCTCGTCCACATTCAGTGCAGAAGTGAGCAGTGATCGTTTCGGTCGCAGTCAGTCGACAATCGGCAATCGGCACCTCAAGCCTCTGCCTCACGCGAATCCCCGCAACCACAGCTTCATCACATCACCGACATGGTGAGTCACCAACCATCCCAATAACCACCATCACCGTCGATCGCTACATTTGACAACGCCCACGCTCAACGGCCGGAAGCCAGAGCAGATTCGCTTCCACGCGCAAATCTGCTCACTCCGCGAACTCCTCAGTCACGATCCTCGCAATCGTAACGAGTTTCGTCGTCATGTGAGTCGCGAACGTCGCGGTGCCCCCATAGGAAGCCGGCAATCGGTGACCGGCGCCCGGCGAATCGTGACGATCCGTGCAAGCGATTCTCGCCTCCATCGATACTGTAGCCACGGTCGATAGGTGCGATATTCGCTCGCGCGTCGCCTTGTCGTTTAGCGGCTTTGCGGTGTTGCCAACACCGGCCGGTGTATTTCGGTAAAAAGCCGCAACGCGCCACCGTATCGACAACCTTTTCCTCTCGTGCTGCATCTTAACGCAATTTTTCAATGATTTGGTCCATGCTTTTCTAATTTTGTGCATTTTTTTAGCATCGATCGCTCGTTTGGATATGGTATAGTATAGTCGTGAAGATTTGGTTTTTTGGTGAGTATTGAACTTTGGAGTATATCGCGTCCCCGGTGCGCGAAGGTGACACGTTAATAAATTTGCGAAAATGAGTTTTTAATCCAACTTTGTTCCTCTTTGGTTGTTCGCATAGGAGGCAGTCAAGCGGCACATCCGAATGGCGTCACAATTTTTTTTGGCATCACCGAGTACAAAATTTCTTTGGGTGGCTTTTTGCATGCAATTTAAAAATTTACTTGTTCACTAACCAGAGCTCGAGAATTAGTAGCATTACACTCGAGACAAGTAGGGGGGGGAAACCAGCTTACAGGGCAGCATGGGAAATTTTTCGTAATATTTAATATGAAGTGTAGACGATAAATTGAAACAAAATGTAATACATAAGCCGGTAGAAAAAATGAGTTGTTTTTTTAGATTTTAGGGCACTGAAATTCTACTTCTTGAATTGTGTGGAAATAAATTTTGAATGACGGCACATTTTTGACTTATCCATATCTTAAGTTAAATATAACGAAAAATTTCCCATGCCACTAGTGCTACTAATTTTTGAGCTCTATCAACAGCAGTTAAATGGCATCGAAAAATCTACAGTACAATATGTGCAATTGTCCTTTTTTTTTTTTATAAAGTTCCACTCGATGTACGATGATCATTTTCCACTTTACTATTTTGGACATGTCACCTTTGTGCTCTGAGGGCGCGATATAATTTTGATGATGGTCTTGGGAAATGCCGGATAATTTATTAGGTCCCTAATAGTTATTAAAAGATAATAGAACAACAGTTTTATTTATTTATCACACCAGAAAAAGTCAAGTGTCTTTATGTAAATACTACGAATATCTTTCGAATCACAAACAGCGGAGACAAACATACTTTTTTTTGCAACAAGTATTGTATGCAATACTTGAACTTCACGATGATACTATTGCTGTGTCAATGAGTGATCACTAATATTGATTACTATCTGTATATAGTAGCGCAAGGGTCTGCCTGGCTGTGTAGCCGTGGAACGCTCGCATACACTCATTCAGTCACACATGCTTACGGCACGAGTAGCGCGAAGCGTTGGCATTTTTTGAACTACCTACTACATTTTGTACTACTAAATACATACACTAAATATTAAGTACCCAATGACATCGATTGTTTTCTAGACCCTTTGCTAAATGTTTATTTTAAATATTAACTTTAGATTACAAACCTGACTTTAATTTTGTGTGCTTGGGCAATAGTATAATAGTAATAATTAACAGTACGCGAAAATTTCTAGATTTCACGATACATATTTATATTTGCGTGAAAAATAGATAATTAACATTTCGTTTTAAAGTTTCCAACTCGATCTCACGTTATCCTGCCTGGAAATTAGTCAGTCTCTTTTTCTTGCAATTAAATTGTAAAATGAAATCTATGGTGATGTGGTTTTGTATTAAAATGTCCCCGGGTTTGCACCGACTCATATCCGCACATTAATCACAATGATAAGATTGTGATTGCGCTATCCTATAAGTACGCGTACAATAATACTTATCAATTAATAAGTAAAAATATTTGATTTTGTTAACAAGGATTGCACGAAATTGTTGGTGGGGTTTTTTTTTTTCATACGATGTTTTCAGCGTGTCACAATAGCAATTGTGCAAAACTTGACCCTTGGGAATTGTAATAAAAGCAAAATGGCCTATGGCGCATTGTGTGGTCTCTTTGAACTAGTGCCTTCTCATGAAATAAGTACACATTCTGATGAAATCAAAAAGTGAAAATAATCAACCTTCATGCTTTACTTTTTCCTTGAAAGAATTCTTATCACCCGCATAGATAAAATACATGTAACTTTTCAAGTAGGTGTTTTGCTCATTAGTAAATTTTTGTTATCATTATGAACAAAATCGTTTCATTGATTGTGACTTATCGATATTGTCATTATTAATTTGTCCGATGAAAAAAAATTATATTTGCAGTCAAGTACAGTGTATTCAGATAATTAGAATGTTAAACCGTAATCAAATTTATTGTCGACCGTCGGTTGTGCACCACTGTGTGTCCGCCTGGTGAATCACGACCGGCTACGAACGACGGTTTTTTTTGTTGAACTCGCCTCTACAGTTTACACTACACCGAATTGTTGCAATCATTTTTACACATGCAAAAGATTTCATGTCGCAAATTAGCAACTCAACTTACAACAATAAATATGAGTCAAGTTCGATTCGCCCCTACGCATTGTATGTGCACACACACACATGTATGTACGTGTATTCTTTCGAAATGTATGATTTTTTTAACTATTATTTACGTCATTTTGACAGTTATTATGACGTTTCGCCGGTGAAATGTACACATGGCATCCAATGTAAGCAATCGATCGATTTTGATTAGACAATAATGGATTCTAAATGTGCGTGAATCACAAAGCACATTGGCATCGTCTCTGCAACGTGCACTTTTTATTTTCAAAATTGCTCCGTGTTCCGAATGAATACAAAAGTTCGCCTGAGATTGGAGAATTCGAGAGCATTTAATCAACTGGAGATCCCTGACCGCGAATTCGCGTGAGCAATGTGCTACCATATACGGACATACTGTCCGTTATCTTATCATTGACGGTGGTGACAGACGTCGTCAACCTAAGGTCCACCCGACAAACTTTCAATCATTTTAACGTACATCCGTAGATGTGTTGTTTTTTTAGAACTACCCTTCACTCACATCCTGTTCCACACACGAACACACGTTCGCTTTTACGATTCATTGCAGAGAGCTCGTTCGGGGGACGAATTTTTAACCCGGATCTTTACAAAATGCGAAGGGGACGAAATTGCAAATGGGAACTACCCCAACGGTTTCAATTTGTATTATATGCGTATATATAGAGGGGGGAAAGTTGTCGTCAGCCGAGAGATGACCGGTTTTCAGGTTCGCACACAGTGCTCGACACTCGGATAATAATACGTCAGCGACCGGCTGCATGCGAATAATATCATCAATCGGAAGTCTTTCGCGTGACGCCACTGTGCGTCATAATTATTTTAACTTCGATAACGAACGCATTCGGTTGCGGAATTTCGCGGAATGGTCAGTATTTGCGAGCTGCGAGGGCATCCACCTGTTTCGACCGTGTATTTTGCGTCCTAGGATAGGAAGGGTGCAATTCTCCCACCCATCCACCCCATTTGCCAACATTCTCCTCCCCCTCTGGGCTTTTGTGCCCCTCGTTTTGGTGCGCATTCTAGTCGGCGTCGTTCGCTCGCGCCTTATATGGAAGTTTGTGAACCGCCGCCGCAGACAGACAGACGAAGAGAGGGGGAGAGAGGTGATAGGGGTCGCCAACCGTGGCCACTTTGCGTGCAAATTCATTTTTTTAATAAATGTTTTAATCGATCGATTTTTGAACCTCGACCCGCTCGACCGCTGGCCGGTTTCTGGTTCTGTTCGCACTTGTGCGTTTCAATGTATCGTCGATTGTTGCCCGGTCGGTGTGATCAGTGGGCATACCGTGCTGTTGTTCATTCTGTAATTTAAAACATTGCTTCGTCTTTTGGGCAAAAATGCATTGCAGGCGAAGTATTTTTTTGCGCAAGAATCTTTTGCGTCTAAATTATTTTGAATTTTATAAGAAAATATCTGGTTCAATGGATTTGAGGAGGATTCGCTATCAATAATGTCACTCTTAACCGATTCTACTACATTCATTATTTGAGCCATAGTAACAATCCATCGAATTTATGATTCATTATTAAAGATTGAATCTTTTTTTGAAATGGCTACACGATCAAACTTTAATTTACAAAAAAGCAGATCCCCCCCCTAAGATTATTTTTTCCCAAATCACAGCATATCATTTGTAAAATTTAACGAATTTAGTAAAAACGAGACGATAAACTTCTGTTGACTGCTGTGCACTAACTGATGAACAATAATTGTCAGCGAGCTACCTCTCCGCCATAATCCCAGTCAAACCGGGACGTATGGTAAGCCCATCGGTTTAAGGGCCCGCACACACTTGCCACAATTGAATTTGTATGGCGTAGATACAACACTTACAACATCCCACCCCACGTTATAATTCATAGCATCGGCGTCACGTGTGGTGTGGTAAGTGTGTTTGGGTCCTAAAGGCTGTCCCACACGTGCATACTCGACTCGAGGCTTACGAACGCAAACTCGGTTTGCCCAGACAAAGTGGAGCGTGTAGGCAATAGTAATCTTATGTGCGTAAACCCGCAAACAGGTTTGCGCAGGCAAGCCTGTGCGTGTAGGGCAGCCATAGCATCTGCATGGGGTGTTGCTGCAGGCGAATTAAAAAAAATTTAATGCTAAAAGCGCAGTCTGGTCGTTTTTATCATAGTTGATTATTTTCCGATCGACTTGTTTTAATTTTACTGTACACAGTGTAGTAGTATGCGACGGGTGCATTCACCCTCGATGATTAATTAGTCATGGCGATAATGTCTCACCGAGAACGGTCACCGACGATGATTGTTTTCGTGTGCGAGCATTGATGATAGTCCGTTTGCGAATGTTCAAGAATACGATGAATCATCGTCGTGAAGAATTGCTAGAATTTAGCTTCATTTAATTCATTCGGTGGACGTTTGCGTTCGCTTTCACTGACTGGTGTGCGAGTTGCGTTTAGATTTCGATGATTCGTCATCGAATCTGATGATCGAGGATCCTCCGTTGGTATTGAGCTCATTGAGCTGATCGGAGTTGAGTGCCCGTTGGATTCGGACTCGTAATTCCCGTTAGGACGCGCTCGACGACCAGAACCGCAACACCACAACATTCGTTCATACTTGCCATTTTGCCATGCGTCGGTTATCTCGGATTAACATTAATTCAACCTAATGGCGAAACGTTTAATTCGTCAACTTTTGATATGATGCTGATGCTAAACTTTATAATTTTCGTAAATGTCGTACTTTTTTTTTATTTTTTTTGCATTCCATCGTCCCAATGACTCTTCTTTTAATGTAGTAAATAAATAAATGTATGCAATTAAAATTTATAAGCGTGTCAACCGTTAACTTACCGAACCGCCGGACTATGCATTGATAGATTCTAATGTATGCGCGTGCACATCGCACGAACATTCTTAGACCGAAAGTCGCCAATTACAACCTAATTATTGTAGAAAAATATATATATATATGTATGTATACAGATCAGGGGTTGTCAAAAATCTGGTGTTTTACAAAGTGTTTATGCGTTGTGCAACCGCTTCGATTTTCTATACGCATGCTGAAATATTTTTATTTTATTATAAAAAAAAAAATTCTAACCCACTAACGAACGTAATGGTTTTGTTTACTATTTGGTAACATTTACAAATAAGCATGTTTTTTTTTTAATATCTTGAATGCATAGATTAACTAATCCAAGACGTACAACTATTTTGTGAACAATTTTGTTCACAAACATTTTGTATTAATTTTAGTATGTATTATTCTAACTATCCTGGTGAAGGTCTAACCTTTAAGTTCTTATCACTGTATGTAGAAAATCTAATCCCAATCAGGTATATAAAATGCTTCCATTTATTCACCCCTCTTTGCACAATTGCATTGATGGGGCTTGCGCTTTGGAAGGACATGGTTTTAATGCATTTGTATTTTCAGCTGTAGTATTGCTCGCTTGAGTGGTAATTAAATTTTTAGCATAAGTAAATTTAGATGGTGTATGAAACATAAAAGTTCATTCAAGATATATTTGCCAAGATTAGCTCACACTCGACCGCCTCATTATGATACAGAACGTCGTTCTAGAATATTGTAGATGTTCAAGTTCTTTATTGCAACTGTGTCGTGCGGTGGGGTAATCTGCCCATGTGCGAATTGTTTTCAATGAACTTTGAGTCGGTTATTTATATGTAAGTAAGACAAAATTTCACTCGTATTTGTAACATTTTTAAATCCAAATTAGTCTCCTTTCAATGATTTTATATCAGCATGGAAAATTGTATAATACGCGTATGTTTAGTTACGGCTTGACTTTCAACTACGTAACCACACTTTTTGCCTTGTTGCAATTTTTTTTCAGATGCACTCACGCAAGTCCCTCACTTTTTCTTCGAATAGTGTAGTGCGAATCGCGAATGACTCACCTGAACGTTCGCTTTTCTGATCTGAACCGTAACTAAATGTATAATATTGAGGCCGTGACTTGCGAAATTTTCTATGATTGATATTTTCGTTTTTTGTTTTTAATTTTTTAATACTCGCATACGTACTTACATATGTATATGTATCTCGATATCAATTTTCGCCGTGTTTTTCATGGTATTTGCTCCGTGCGATAAGTATTGTAATGAACTTTTATTTTCTAAATGTCGTTCTATTACTCGATAGCTTGTCCGATTCTTTCAAATTTTTATTAGAATTTGCGGATGTTGAATTTGGCACGGGCGATTACCTCAATTTTTGACTTGTGTCTCGCGTTGTATGATCTTCCGGGAAGGAGTCTGGTGGCGTTTGGTCAAGTCGTTCTCGTCTGCTCTTATTTCTGGTTGATTTGTACGGCGCGGGGGCGCAACCGAAATAGACATAGTTTTATTTTAGAACTGAAATTCTTGCACGATACTTCTACTACTACTTCTGTTGCCGTTACCCACTGCTGAGAAAAACCGACATTTGTGCGACAACTGTTTTCCCCCTTACGTCGACGCCCAAGATCAACTTTTTATGTCTGGCGTGCAGAAAGTACCATAAGGTTCATTTTTACAGCGGGTTAATTCGAGAAGGAAATAACCCCCATAACTCTCCCAAAACAAAAATAGTTGTATCTACTTCGAGAAAATGCGCCGGGTTCATAGCTTGATTTTCTGCTAATACTATTCATCGTCATCATTTTCAGCCTCTCACCATCAGTGGACGAAGGCCTCTCCAATCTTCTTCCATTCCGGTTTGTCTTGAGCAATCTGCATCCAGTTGACTCCACACATTCTTCTCAATTCATCAGCCCATCGTCCACTCGGTCTACCTTGTTTTCTTTCACATCCTCTCGGATACCATTCCAGCATTTCTCGCGTCCCATCTGCCATCCATTTTTCTCGCTATGTGTCGACTTCAATTTTTTCACACGTTCCGATATATCTGCCACGTCGTGCTTCTTACCCATGTATTCCTCTTGTGATCTCTTGTCATACCGAGCGTACACCTTTCCACACTTCTCTGTGTGCACTGGATCTTACGTAATATTCTTGAATTCAGCACACGTCATAACTGGCAGTACGCATTGGTCGTATGCCTTATTTTTTAGGAATGTTCATTCTTCCAAAAGCGCTCTATCCTAGTTTAATTCTTCGGCATATATAATATTATAACTGTTTAAATATAATTCGACTGATTTTAATAGGTCAACAGTAAATACGGCTGTCCAGTTTTCGACTCCCTGTCTATACATATCACTCGCTACAGCGGCGTTTCCCAAACTTTTTTGCTCGCATGTGACATACAAATCAGCGTTCTTGTACACGTCGATTTGAAAAGCAATACCTTTGGAAATGTGCATGGGTTATTGGGTGTGGTTGTATTGCGGTAGGTGAAATCTGATCCTGCTTGGTCAGCTGCATTGGCTCGTTGCATTTTAGCAACGAGAGTTCCAATTGGCAAGTGTCGAGGATCGCTGGAGCGTAGGCGAGCCACTGGCATAGGGCGTCAATTTCCCAAACCGTTGAATCATCACATTGACTTATTTCCTAATGCCAAGGTCCGTGATCTTTCGTTTGCGCACATTCGTTATCCTCTGATTGATGCGATGTGCTCGAGCATATGTTGATGAGATGTCCTTTTTCGGACGCATTTCGTCTATGTACACAGGTGCTCAAATTTCCAACCTTGGCCAGATTCTTGCACCGTGTACGCAAATGAAAAGTTGTCTATATGTAACAAATGAAACCCGTTGAACTTGTGTTGCAACAACCTCCATCGATTAGGTCAGGACTTGCGAACACGAATATCCTATCTTTTCTTAGTTTGGTTTACAATATGTGTGTGCACTACTGTGAAATATTGCATAAATAGGAGTAGACTTTAGTCAAACCAAGCAATAGAAATAAGTTTTTACAGTTAGCATTTTGGCATTATGTGTTGATGGTACGTTGGCGTTTATATATTTTTCGTGTATGTTGATTTATGTAATCCGTTGAAAGTCGGGTAGGGCAACGGAATGAAAATAAGCAAAGAAATCTTGCCAACAGCTAATGACCGATGCTGAAATTTTATTTTTACACGCTATATCGTACATGTGATTTCGTTTCAATTTAAATTATAATTTTTCAGGCGTCAGGAGTAACCGTGTCGGATATTTGCAAGACTACATATGAAGAAATAAAAAAAGACAAGAAGCACCGCTACGTGGTGTTCTATATCCGTGATGAGAAACAAATAGACGTGGAAGTGGTAGGCGGTCGCAATGCCCAATATGATGAGTTCCTCGAGGATCTGCAGAAGGGCGGCACCGGCGAGTGCAGGTCGGCTATTTACTGTCGTCACTTATACCCACTCAAACTATATAGCCGTAATCTAATCAATGAACTTTTGCAGGTATGGTCTGTTTGACTTTGAATACATGCATCAATGCCAAGGCACAACAGAGAGTTCCAAGAAGCAAAAATTATTCCTTATGTCATGGTGCCCCGATACTGCCAAAGTCAAAAAGAAGATGTTGTACTCTAGGTAAACTATAACTATTGGTTTTGGTCTAATGTTGATGTAAATTTTGTTTTTTAATGTTAATTTTTTTTTGTTTGTTTTAATATTGTATTTTTCAGTTCATTTGACGCCCTGAAGAAGTCGTTGGTGGGTGTGCAAAAGTACATTCAGGCTACTGATCTTTCAGAAGCTTCACAGGATGCTGTAGAGGAGAAGCTTCGCGCGACTGACCGCCAATAGTTCCCAAATGGCTGCCAACCGAACACTTGTCCAAGCAGCGGGTTCACTGTACCAGTACACTTAATCAACCGGCTGTCTATTTAATTTTGCTATCGTATATATATGGGGCTATTGTATTATTTAGATTATGTTTTTATAACTATATTAAGTGACCTGCAACAATAAGGAAGTACTATACCTATCAAAGAGATGAAATTCTTTTTCTGTATAAGAATGTTTCTTTTTTTTATTATTTATTTACGCCTTTGTATGCTGTTAAACTAAAAACAATCCAAATATATAATAATATCTACGAAACTTTTGTATGTTATACATATAATATAATAAAATATAATTTAATATAAAATTGAATAATCTAAAATTGTGAATTGTGAGTATACTTTTTTTTCATAGTGCATAAGTTGCAGTTTAAGTTTATTGTCCTACGCTCAAGTAAATTTTTGTGAGCCCCCTCTCACCCTCTACCCCGCCTCCCTAACATATAAAAAAGGATTAAAAATTGTTGGTCGGTTTTGAGCAGTATTCATTGATATTATATACGAAATGCATTGTATTATTGTCACTATCCATATTTAAACTTTGTACATGTACAGAGCGCATTTGTAATTTATGAATGAAATAATAACACAAAACTACAGACCTGCTGTTTTCATCACTTCAAATATCACAAAATACACACATTACATTTAAGTCAATCCCAACATTTTATAAGTGGAAATTGAAGAGGAAGAAGTGCACCTCGTCAATTTTATAACCTGTGCTATTCTGAAAAATGGTATACTTTGACTGTTGGAATATCAGTCAGTTTAATTTATTTGCCAAATTTGCTAATTATAGAGTTCTGATTTTTAAATGAAAATGGTGCTTTAAATTTTTGTTTTTTTTTCGTTTTTCCATATTGAACTTTGTCACATTTTCTTGGAGTACTGGAGCATTTTTATATTTAATTATTAGGCGAGTCTGTTAAAGCCAAATTTTCAACAGCGATACTTTATTTAATTTTCAATGTTTGCAAAAAAAAGTTTTGCAAACACGTGTGAGGTCTATGGAATATGAGACTGGAAGTTTCTACAAAAATTAAAAGATAAGCTTAGATTTTTGAGCATTTGCTACAGTAAACTAAATTTTTCGTTTTGTAAGTGATTTGATTATTGCAAAATACACTTAATTGAGAGCTGAAATTATTTTTGTTTTATTACCTGGATTGGGAGATTGCACATACATATTTAAAGCGTAAGTAATGATTGAAAGTCAATTTGTGTTTTATATACAATTTATTCAATTACGTCACACGTACATTAGTGGAATTTGATTAAAATCAGTAAACATATACTGATACCATACCTGGATGTAAAACATGAAAAGTTTGTTAAAAAGAATAAAACTTAATTTGAACAACACATGTTCATTGTCGTACTAACTGCACCGAGTGCAATCGATCACAAAATTACATTATCGTCCAAATAAGTAAACACAAAAAGTTACTCCATCGTACCAATATTAAATGGTTTAACTACAATTGATGATTGATTAACTATATCCAAGACAAGGGTCTCATCTAAACTATTTTGGAATATTAAATAAAAAAAAACACGCTTTATCTAAAGAAGAATACAGGATCACTTTAACTACTGTCTACACACAAATGTCAATCCAGGAGATCAAAATTTGGAGAATTTAAATTAAAAAAATACATTGTTTATGTTTATATAAAAAGATATTTTTGTACTCAATTTTCACTTAAACATTTAAAATTACGTTACAAGTGCAATAATGCTTTGAGAAACGGTACGCACTCACTGTTCCAGATCCAGATGATACATTGAAACAGATTGGAATATTCATATATTTCGCATTAATCTTAGCTGCTACTCTTTAGATAAAAAATACTAATTGCACATTTTTTTTTATAATTTGTATTATTTACACACAACGTACGTAATGTTTATTCGTGAAAATATACATTAATGATATTATTCTATAAGGAAGAAAAAATGTATGAATGGAAATGAAAAATTAACAAAACATTAAAAAATTTAAAACTGATGAGAGCTGCTTAAAATAAATCTGTTAAAAATATTTTATCGATTTATGTATTTTGTCAAATCAGAGAAGGGGCAATACGAATTGCTCATCAAGCTCTGTTCCCGAGGTTTGTATATATATATATATATATATATATATATATATATATACACTAATATATTTGCAGACTTCTGAAACGATTGATTTAACGAACATTCAAGTCCCAACAAATAAAACAAACCTCACTGATAAGGAAACATTGTGAAAGTGTGTGCTTATTTATCTTAGCGCAAGCTAATAAATCGACTTAGCATCGACGAAATGCAAAAACCTTAACGACTAACTTATCAAAAATTGTTCCAAACATAAAACATTGTGATTGCTGCACACGAGGAGATGTTTATTTTTTTTCTTGTGTGGTAGCAGCTCCAGCATTGGCGGCAGCTATCGCCGTGCCATATCCCTATGAACATAAAAATTTGTCACATTTAATAAAAATGGCAGAGACGAGCTGCGATCACTCTATTGCTAATTTTAAACTTAAGTTATGCTTTTATGCTCAGGCATTGCGATACTGATATAACATTGAGACCTGAGATTGTGCATATGTTTGTGAGTATTGCGCCCACAATTGCTGCTGTTGCTGCGCGGTGGCGGTTTGTGATTGAGCTGCTGAAGCACTGCTTGCAGTCTGATCGCCGCTGCTAGTTTGATCACCGCCACCGGCTTGTCCCTACAAAACCAAAACGGGGTGCTTAGCACGCTGGCCACCGCTGAACATCTTCATGCATGTTATAACCGGGAAGCACCGTACATTACGTTCAATTTGTGTGTGAACAAAATAAATGCACAAACTCAAAATCCATGGACATGATACTGCTAAATGCAAAAGATTTTAATTTGACTAACTTGCTGAGCGTTCCATTGCTGAGCCCAGTAGGATTGTTGCGCCGGCCACTGTCCCCACTGGTTCCATTGACCTTGTTGACTTTGTTGTTGTTGCTGTTGTCCTTGCTGAGGTTGCTGCTGCTGCTGTTGTTGCTGTTGCTGCTGCTGTTGTTGACTGCCGCCCGTCTGCTGTCCTTGGAATTTGCCCCATTGAACACCACCTCCGGCACTGCCCCATCCACCCCAGTTATTACTCCATCCTGTGAAATTTTAATGATAAAAACATTAAAAAATAAAATTTGAAGATGTAATTAAGGAGCCTATAGATGTTGCGTTGTTTGCTAACATAGTAAAACAAAGTTTTATCCATAATCTTCATATTATAATTATTTTCTAATCAATAATTAAATAAAACTAAATTATTTTTGGCTAAAATCTTTAATTACAAATTTCTCCTTTTCATCCCCATAATTCTAAATCTATAAACTATAAAGGGCAAAAATTATATCGTACTAGAACTGTTGTATCTATTTTTAGCCGTAATACACTCTTAAATCGCAACATGAACAGTACAATGAACGCAATACATATTCAGATAGGAAAGGTAAATCATACGAAAGTCAAACAGTGCCTGACTTGTCCGATTGGATTAGATTTTGCACACACACACATAACGATTTTACTTCCAAGTCTCTAGTCGGAACAGAAATCGTTTGAAAAGACGTAAAGTGTACGGGCCCTTTAGGTAGGTCTTGTTTGCTGTCTAATTAGCTAATTAGTATCTCACTAGCAGATGTACTATAAAACCAACCACATATTTCCGTTTTAGTCAATACCGTGATAATGAGACAAACCACCACCTTTGCAATTAGTAGTTTGTTGGTAGCTGAAACTTATGGACATAACAAGTAACAGATTACAGATTTTATTACTTGCGATTATACTTTGGCATAATAATGTCTTGATACATTTTGGTATCTACAGTGGAACCTCGACCCATCGTTGTCCCGCAAGTATCGTTTATTTTGTTATTAAGTCCCGAAAAATGTTCATACAAAACAACAAAAAATGTATTGAATTGATCTTTCCTCTATGTATCCTTTTCTCGCATTGATCCTTCACAATTGTATCTAATTTGTCGTACTTTTCTTGATTGATAGTTTTTGAGAAATACAGAATAACGGGATAGACACAAAAATAGTGTAACCGTTTTGTGCTCTGTGTCGGCCAGAACTACATGCTCCCACCCCTTGAATTT
Source organism: Parapsyche elsis (assembly GCA_022651745.1). Classification (NCBI taxonomy): domain Eukaryota; kingdom Metazoa; phylum Arthropoda; class Insecta; order Trichoptera; family Hydropsychidae; genus Parapsyche; species Parapsyche elsis. The sequence continues at coordinate 6,562,185 of JAGVSN010000003.1, read as the reverse complement.
GAGTTCTACTGGCTCCCACTCGAAATATTTCCATGCCCCACGAACTACCACATCGTATTGAAAGCAAATTTTTAATCCTGGCAAAAATTAAACTCTCCAAAAATAGTGAGAACTCTTCGAGAGCGACTAAAAATAATCGAAATGGAAAAGAATCCCAATGAAAAACTTGTCATTGTAGCAAAACGTTTGGGAATTTTAGTTATTAGTTACATAATAGGAATATTTTTTTCTTTTTTTGCCGCATTTATCGTTCGATCCAATTGGTCCCTTCAAAAACGATAAATCGAGATTCCACTGTACTTATTTTTGTTAAATTTACCTTGCTGGTAGCTTCCTTGTGGATTCCATGTACCCTGATTCCAATTCCCACTACTGCTCTGTTGTTGTTGACTCCAGGTACTGCCGCTTTGCTGATTCCAATTACTTTGACCTTCACTTCTTGTTTGCCCTCCAGCATTCTTTAAATAAAAAAATTATAAATGAGTAATAAATGAGTTGAATATTAAAGATAGACCTACAAAATTTAGTTTTTAAAATTGAATTTTTTTACTTTTAATTTTAATTAATTTATTAATTTTAATAAATGTCATTGTATCAATGCCATTTCTATATTTTACATTTTGATGTCGTTGCTGTCCTCGTCCAAATTGTGTTTGTGGATTACGTGCGACAGTGCCACTTGTAGTATTGCTAACGGTCGTATGACCACCTCGATGTTGCTGTCCTCCCCAAGAACTTTTACTACCACCCCCACGTTCACTAGCATCACCCCTGCCACGGTCTCCCATTCCACCACGTCCGCGTCCTTCTACACCACTTCCAGCACCTCGAGAATCTCTTCCACCTCGATGACCGCCTCCTCTGAAAAATAGAACAAAAAAAAAGTGAGTCAATGAAAATGATAGTTATGGTATAATAAACATTATTTAATAAAAAGTACCGGTTGCCCCATCGATCGGAATTTCCTCGATATGGATGTGGTCCAGGAGGTCCGTCTCGGCTACGATTATCGCGACCATATGATTGGTCTCTGCCATATTGATCACGTCCGTAAGGATGATGATCGCGGCCATAAGATTGCTCTCTCGGTCCTCCCCAATCGCGACCTCCTCCGCCCCAACCACCCCTTGGTCGCTCAACCCAATTCCCTCCACCTCGACGATCTAAATAACAAACATTATATGTATAAATAGATTATTATTCAAGCACTTGCAAATAAATAAATAGTAGTGTTTAATATACCTCGTCTAGTATCTCTATTTCTCATTGGTCCAGCATTATGACGTCCACGATCAGGACCTCCGTAGCGACCTCTGTCACTGGAGCCATTGTCAAAACGTGACCGTTTGGTTATAGATGGTGCTCCGCTCGAAGATCGGCTTCCGCCTGCACTGCGGGATCTTCCACCACCGCCGCTGCCATTGTTGTATCCAGCTGCTCGCCCTTCTTTGTTGTACTTCTCTAGCAATTTCTTCGAGGCTTCCTCGTCCAACTCAGCAAATATCACTTCGTCAAGCCATGAGCACTTCTCTGGTAGTACGAAGTTTGCTGTGGAATTAATAAAGTGGAGATAAAACCTATGATATGTTTTATCGCAAACACATTGGGACACACCTTAATATTGAAAATTCAATATATTCTTTTCAATAAGTGATGTCACGGTAAAACACAATGAACAGAAAGCAAAATAAAAGAAGTTGTTATATGGATTTGGATGAAAAGGAAATTCAATTAAAAGCAAGACATACAAAAAAATAATAATTTCAAAAATTTAACTCTAAATATACCGAATATATAATTTAAACCCCATATGCATTCTAAAGAAGTGAATGATTGATTTTGAAATGCTTTGGACGAGCATGCGCATAAAATTCAAATAGTTTTTAACATATTTTCAGTACTAACAAACTTTTTATGTTATGTGAATGAAATAAACAGTATTGATTGGCGTGACCCGTAACTTTTTATTCAATTTGAATGCTTCATACCTCTATTTCTAGTTTAACAAATTCAATGCAAAACAATTATAAAAAAAATCCTTTTAGCTCTTAAACCTGAGGGACTACCTTGTAGATGATATTTATAAGTGCAAAGTTAACTTAAATATGTAGTGCACAAATTAGAAGTACATCGATTTGAGAGCACATTTGCCATATTGCACCAGGCATTCAAATCTATTATTTTTAACGGATAACATTTTGTAATGAAGAATATAATATTCCTAACAGAAACATAATAAATTTATCAAAATAATTTCATCCGAGTATTAGGTGAATAAAATGCAGGAACAAATGATGTAGTGAAACGGTTGGGTTTAGGTTCTATATGAGATTGCATTTAAAAGCTTACCTTTCATTTCGAGGACTGCTCCGTCGGGTACATCTTTGCCATCCTTCTCTTCCCTTAATCGTTGCCTTTCCTCATAAGCAGTTTCATCGGGGACAATTACAACGGCGGTACGCTTGTATCCAATAAATTCGCGCATTTTGCGTCTTTGAGCTGACGGGTAGACGTTAGTCTAAACCCCCCCAAGTATTTCCCCGATAATTAAACAGGTCCAGTAGATGGCGAGTCGATGTATTAATGGTATTTAAAATATTCCCCCAATCAATATTATTATTGTCAGTGAGTTATTTTTAGTGATAGCACACCCCAAATAGTAGGTTGTTGAGAGTGTTGATGATTTTTCGACAGTTCCAGGTAAGTTGACATTGTTGTTGAAGATTAATCCATGGGTCATCAGCAGGATATGAAGAATCGGAGCAAAACATATTTTTTTTAAGTTAATGTTGTTCAAAAATATCCAATATAGTCGTAAAAGGATTGACCCTTAATATTTCAATTGTGTGACAATCTAATTTTAGATTGACTGAAATTTAATGTACCGAGAACAACCTCTACTGAATATTGTAAGCATTTGCATTATTTCAGATTCGCATTTACAGTAGCAAAGCAAATCCGTTGGATATCAATATGTTAGTCTTACAAATTTATACAATGGTATGTTTATGAGCGAAGCTGTGGTTTCAAAAGATAAAGAAATATTTTTTTCTGCAAAACTTAAAATTACCAGCTTTTTTAAATAGTAGTTTGTAAACTAATAATGGTGTTGGCTAGCTAGAATTATCTCTCTATAATTATATGTATGCATCGATTTCTATAATGTTTTATGTTAATTTCATTAAAATCGCTATTAATTCTACTGTGGCATTCTGAATAAACTAGTAAAGTGACTGTTGTTGGAAAAGTGTAGTGTGTGTACGCATTACAATTACAACACGTTATCCCAGGCAGACAGATTTTTACCCTATATATTCTTAAATTAGTGCAGATTCACAAAACTGATTGGTGGGAGAAAGCTGCTGGAAAATCTTAAATTGAAGGCACTGCTATATGACCCATCACTCTGCCATTACTGTTATCGACACCAATTCCTGAAATTTAATTTCCTAATTGACTTCTCCAGTCAGCAAAGATTGTACACACAAAAAAGCCACTTATTAATTGCCACCCAGATGAGATCAGATTAAAATATTTCACAAAATACAGTCAGCCCCCCCCTTGTACAATTAAGTATGATATCTATACCTATTTGAGAATGTATATATTATATCTAATAATTAATCTGCACGAGATTGTAGTTATATTATATAGATTGTATTATGTTTAAAAACACGCATACAAGCTATCAGTAGAAGTGGTAGCAGCTCATCAGCTAACAGAAATGCCGAGGACTCTGGAACGGTGATCTTTGTATTGTAAAATGTTCTTAAATTTCCACCAGTACTTCAATTAATTTCATTTAATATTTCGACTTTCACTTAACAAAGTTTTATTAAATTGTAATAAAGTTGTTTTTGTCCAATTTCTAAAAAATTTCTTGATCATTTAAAATGTTAAATCTGAATTAATGCAAATATCAAATATCAGAAAGGTTGTAAAATAGTACAATAATTCAGATATACATCAACGAAAATGCATAGCTGTTAACTTCCATCAAAATAAAATAGTTTTAGCCTTGGCTACAGATTAAGGGTACAAAACCTATATGCTACATTTATCGTAGGCTCCTTGCCCTCACAAAGAGTTAGAAGGGAGCTACTACTATTTAATTATTAAATATACGAAGTGATCCACCACGACAGTCCAATCATGGTCGGATCTCCTTGCTAATATGAAGTCACCTTCTCTGTAATGTATAGAGTCATTATTGTTAAAGGTTTCCTTTTTCCTTGTACATAGTCTAAAACTTATAAATTATACATGTGTAATTTTGATTGCCTCATTTATCAGAAGAAACTAAAATTTTGCTATCATCTGTTTCGATATTTGAACTACTCACCTTCTGATGAGAGCCTAATGACCGATGAAAATAACTTAATGTATATTTAGACTATAAAAATAATCATTTATAAAATACCTGTGTGATCCTCTGCAACAGATGAAACATCAAGGACCAATACCACCACCACGTTTTACCCCATTTTTTACCTGTTTCACCTTACCTTTATTTGAAGACAAAACACAGGTGTTTCTCTTGTGCTGTATCACGCTACCCTGGTGACTTGATTACATACATACAAGTATGATACACTTAAAATGCTTTTCTTTCTTTGCACATACATATCAGTTAAAAAGAAAGCATTTGAAATGTATGTTAAGTACGCAAAATAATAATAATCTCAATATTTAAATATCCATATAATTTTAAGACGTATAATTAAATGTTTTAGATAAATCATATCTAATAAAAATTTGAATTATTCAGTAGCTATATTTAAATACAAAAAAGATGTTTTTAATCTATTTAAAATTGGTTTTAACCTTTAATATAATAGGAGAATAATTTGTAAAATATTTTAATTCTGAGTTTGTAGAGTTCACGAACATACACTCTGTACGAGTATAATATGAAAGGTTAAAAACCACATAGTTCTAAAATTATATTTTCTTTTTTTATTAAATAAATCAGAAACAAAGTTTACCTGATCAAGTACATAGTTGCGGCGTCGGTTTTGTGCGATTTCGATCAGCTTAACCACAGACTTAGTCACCTTAGAAACGAGCATTTTCCATTTACCATCGTACTGGGTCTTGAATGGTTTACAATCAATCTGATAAAATAGAAGTTAAATTATTAGACACGATTCGATAAACAAATTTTTGCTCTAAATTTACCATTTATAAAACATTTTTTCCGTCATAATTATGTTTGTTATTATCAACAAATCGATTTATTAATTTTTATACCTTCATCTTTTCTACGAGTGCGCTGGTACCCAAAATGTTGAATCTCTTCTCAGGATGTTCAGCAATATATTTTTGAGACCAATAAGTTTTACCAGATCCTGGCAAGCCACACATCATGATGACCTGTAAAAAAAATTATTATATTATTAATTATCATATGTATGTATTAAGTTAGAATAATAAAATAAAGTTACATACATCACATTGCTCTTCTTCAGAAGGTTTTTCAGGACCGGTTATCAATGTTTCAAAAGGAACTTGACCAATTAAGACAAAATCGTCTAACATTTTCGCCTCCTCACCGTCAACTTCAATACTGAATAAAATAAAATTAATGATAAAAAATGGTATTTATAGAATAAAATAGAAGAAAAAAACAATGAAATTGATTAAACCTGATGATTGTAGTCTGTTTTGACTCTTGTTCAACATTTTCTTTAGTTTCAACAGGAGTTTCCACAGGCTGATCAACTTCCATATCTTCATTAGTAACTGGTTTTGATGATTCTAAATCTGATATGAAATACATTTTTTTAAATGATGTACATATTATATACTTACATAGTTATAAAAATTATAAATAAAAAAACTACCTTCAACTGGTTTGTCATCTATATGTTCTTGTTCGTCATCTGAACATTTTAATGGATCATATTTTTCAGATCCTTTATCCTATTATATAATTGAATACTTAGTTAAAAATTCTGTCAACACACCATGCCAAATATTTATAAAAAAAAATGTTTACCAAAGTTTCTGTTTTAATTTCCTCAACTTTTTCTTCTTCTTTGACTTTTTCTTCTTCTTTGACTTCATCTTTCTTATCTAAAAAATATACATAAATAGTAAATTAAAATGCAAAATATTTTGCAGTGAATTAATTTATTCTAGTGATTTGAACTTACCAGTACTTTCTGGAGTGGGTATGTCAACTTGACGCTTTGTGACTTTTGTCTTAGTCAGGAGGTTATATTTTGTATGGCCAAAATTAACACGATAGCAACAATTACGTGACAGTATGTGAGGAAAGACTGCTCCATTTTCTAAAATTTCCTTATCAAATTCAAATGCTGTACCTTGAAGTTCTCCATTTACTGTGTATGAGATAGTACAGGGTGTAGCATCAAAGTCCTGAAAATAAAACTTAATTTTAATATAAAACTCAAATGAAATTGCACTACCTTAAATGCTGTAACCTTACATTTATTAAATATACAAGAAATAGTGGGCAACAAAAAAATTTAATATATATGTACAATATCTTTGAATGATTTGCACATCAATAAACTGTGAAGTAAATCGAAAAATGTTCATTTTGACATTATTATTTGTTTGGCGAAAACCGACATATCATTAAAAAGAGGATGATATGATCATAAAAATACTTGTTTGCATCACTGCAGCGATATTAATTTCGGATATAAATTTTTGAAAACTAAACCGGTTTTTTTTGCTCAGCCTGTATATAACATTACCACATATACACCAACAACGTCTTTTTCTTTTAAAGCTGTTCCATAATCTTCAAAATTTCCATTGTGCACTTTGCGACCAGAATGCTCAAAGCCCCAACTTAAATTGGAGTCACCTGTAATTTTTTTTTTTCAATAATTTTATTTTAGGGTACAAAATGCAAAATGTGTATAATTTTATTCACTAACCTAAATGAAGTGAAGAATTCATAGTAGACCATCCAAATCTAATGCCTGGAATACAGTTTTCTGGTGGAGACATCATTGATTCAATTCGCACCTATAAAACAAACAAAAAAATAATAATTTGAGTTGGCGATAGTGTAAAAAGATAAATTACGCGTTTTGAGCTAATTTGTTATAGCTGTTTTGCTTATGTACCAATAAATATACATAACACTCCATACTTTAAAATAATACTCCATACTTAACATAATAAAAACAAAATAAATTACTTCATAACAAATTTTTCCTTGATTGACACCATGAGAAGAACGAGCACCAGCCCAACAATGGCCAAAGCCTCCCTCAGTGAGTGGAATAGCAACATTCATGTCTGGCACATCAATATGTAAATTCAGATCACTGTCATCTAAAAAGCAAAAAAAAACCATGATATATTTAACCAAGTCCAACCAAGACAAATAAATGATTGTCTCCAACAAGAAATTTAAATAATGCTTACACCACGAAATGGTAACTTTATCTTTGGATATTTCCGGTTCAGGTATTTTAACAGGACTTTTATGCCTGGGCGGTGAAGGGTCTCGGGTCCGTTTACGACCACGTTTAGTTCTACCGCGTCCTTTTTCATCATCATCATCTCTAATTGATATATATTCACCCGTAACCTGAAAAGACATTCGTTAATATGGTTCATAAATGAATCCATTTACAAAGATGTTACTACAATGTGTCGTTAACCAACGCATCATATACCTGAACATCATTATCTGGAGTAGAAGATTCTGTGTTTTGATTTACGTTGCCCCAACGACTATGTTTTTCTCTTCGCTTTCTATCCTTCTTTGGATCTTCTTCCTATAAAGAGAAAAATGATTATATGTACAGTATTACAACATAACGTATAATGATTGTAAGGTATTACAAATAGAAAACTTACATCCTTTGCTTTTTCATTGGGTTTCATTTTGGTTTCATTTTCATCCCCGTCTTCTTCCATTTTCTCATCACTTTGAATTTTATCATCTTTCATATTTTCTTCATCTTTTTCAGATTGAGAAAGACTCTCTGTATCCATTTCATCCACTAAAAGTAATTTTAAAAGTTTCATTATTTATATATATGTATGTATATAGACATAAAATAGAAATATCTAAAAAAATTATGAATAAATATTTACCTTTCAATTCAATATTTTGTGGTTCATCAACAATTTTATCCTCTTCTTCAATTTGTGGTTCAACTACTTTAGTAGGAGTTGGTACACGTTTCATTTCAGGTTCAGGTTGCGGTTTTGAAGCTTGCTCCTTTGGAACTGTATCATCTTCAGATTCAGGCTGCACTGATGATTTTTGAATGAGTGGTGTTGTGTCTTGTTTTACAGGCGACTCAACAGCAGCTGATGGCTCCGGCGATTTTTCTTTTACAGGAGATGGTGAAATTTGTTTTAAAGGTGATTGTGTTTCCTTCTCAGGTAACGTTGACTGAATTTTCACCGGTGTGGATGGCTGCTTTTCAGGTGAAGAAAGCGTGGTTAAAGGTAATTGTTGCTCCTTTACTTTAGCAATCTCCTTTACGGAAGATTGCTGTATTTTAGCAGGTGACGGTTGTTCTTTCACCGACGATGGCTGCATTTTTACAGGTGATGTTTGAACTTTTTCAGGTGAAGATTGTTCTTTTACGGGCGATGTTTGCGTTTTATCAGGCGAAGACCGCTCTTTTTCAGGTGACGATTGCTTTTTAATAGGCGATGGTGGTTCTTTTACGGGGGACGATTGCTCCTTTGCGGTGGATGTCTGCTCCTTTACGGTGGATGTCTGCTCCTTTACCGGTAGAGTTTCTTTGACAGGAGAATCTTGTACGGATGTTTGTTCTTTTACAGGTGAAACGACGCTTATTTTCGGTGTTTCGATAGGGCTGCAAATGGAGATTTAAAATCATACTTAGCTATGTGAAACTGCTGTTTTCATTTAATGAAATAAAAGTGAATATTCAAAAGAAAATATACTAACGCTTCAATCGGTTTCGAAACATCTGATAAAACGCATTCTTCAGTCGAATCACTCGAATCTTCAACGGAGTAAACGCTCTCTGCTTCCTCTGCTTCAGCTATAGCAGGCTGTGCCGGTTTTTGGATAGACGCATCGGGATCACGGCGCGATGACTACAATGGAAAAGCGAAGTGTTAAGAAAAGGCGTTTTTTCATACTTCATTACACAAAAAAGAAAATTTATTATTAACCCGTGTGGGAGTTGACGGCGTATTCTCTGACGAAGACTGTCGCCGTCTGGTACGACAGGCAGGTCCCGGTCTGCGAGTTCTCGGTGGAGAATCTCCACCCGCATCTTCGACTTCTTCTGTTGAAGTGTCTGCTATTGTGGTATCCGTAATGACTACAAATGAAATAATAAAAAAGATATAAAAATACAGTTTTGACGTTAAGTATGTAGAGATCTCAAGCCTTTCATGGCGATATTTGATAATTATATAGCATACCCCATAGGCTTGGGTGATTATATCGGGGGGTAATAACGGTAAACCTCAAGAGGTTAGGAGTATCATTAAGGTAAGGTGATTTTTTTATGCTCAGTGATTGTAATGCTTAACGACGACTATGGCGTCATTTTTTTGACTCTGATATTTCACGTTTTAGCTATGTGTAATAAACAAACTATACTTCTAATACACATTGTGGATCGAAAGTGGTAGATGATTTTGTCTACTTGGGATCTCAAACCGACAACGTTGGAGGATGTGATGGCGAAATGAGAAGAAAGCGCAATGACACGGGTCATCAAAATATGGAAGGACAGGAGCATTTAAGCGTCTACGAAAATGCAACTATGTAGTAAGAAGCCTACTCTTCTCCATATGCTGCCGAAACATGAACAACAAAGGTAGCTGAAAGGAATTGAATTGGGGCTTCTGAAATGTGGTGCCGGAGATGAATACTTAAGTTCCCTTGGACCAACATTTCCATCCTGAGAAGCAAATTAAGGATCGCCTATTGACCATTTGTTTACGACGAATTCTTCAATTTGGTCTGGAGAAACTAATCCTGTCATGATTGGTGCCATAGATCTCATACACCAGGGATGACGAACCTTTTTACGTGCGCGTGCCCAAAATTCTCAATCTGACTTGGCGCGCAGTTTTTAATAGGGAAAAAAAGGAAAAAACAAGTTTTTCAGAATTTGATTGAAAAAGTTTAAAAATTACAATAGTTTCATAAAAATGAACTCGTAAGCAATAAAAATGCATATCAGTTATTTAACAATTTTTGCTGTTGTACATTCGACGCCAAATGCTTTATATCTGGATCATATTTCGTCACACACGTTTAACTGGATTCATCTGTCATCCTATTTCTTGAACTACATTTTATAAAAATCATTTCGGAAAATGACTCACAAGCATATATGTATGTATGTACAATACAAGAAAAAATTGATAATATTGCCGTCGCTAGTTTTTTTAAACAGCTAAAGATTTCTGGAATGGTGTTCCATGTTCTCATTATTTCTTCTTCAGCATTATTTTTAATTACGTTTGATAATAAAATTGATAATTCTCAATTATTTCCAAGTCATTTCTCAAATCAACAAACTTTTGTTTCCATATAGAACTGGATTGGAATTCGATTAATTGCATTTCAATATCTTCCAGATTCAGCCACTCGAAAATCTCGAAATTCAGTTTATCTGCTGATGTTGTCTGGATATAAAATAAATTTCGATGTCCACTTAACTCCATACATTCTTCTCAATTCATCAACCACCCAATCAACAAATTTTTTCGTGCTTTATTTCAGAATAACTTTAAATACGTTGAAGTTTGCATTGTTTGGTTTTGTGGTTGTTTTTGGAATACTTTTTCAAATTTTAAACAGAAATTCACAGATGATTTATATACTTAAATTTCAGTAAGTATATTGCAATTTATTTTCTAAATTCTTTTATGGCCTGTATTTACTGGGTCAAAAACTGACTTTCGGCAACTATTTTAACCAAAAGGTTAGTAATTTTAATTAATGGTCAGTAAGTTTTATAACGGATCAGTAAATATATGAAATGGAGTGTAATTCATCACCTTCATATGTTTTAGATCATCATCATCATCTTTCATCACCTACCGCTGTATAAAGGCCTCTCCAATCCACTTCCATTCCTGTCTGTCTCGGGTAATCTGCATCTACTCACACATTCTTCTCAATTCATCAGCCCATGGGCCACTCGGTCTACCTGGCTTTCTTTCACATACTCTTCAATACCATTCTAGTATTTCTCGCTGTGTGTCCAGCCCATCTTTATATCTTTAAAAAATATTATCCATTTCTCATCTATTGTTTTCGTCTCGTTTGCTTCAGTCATATTCAGTATAATTCTTTTTAACAAACAGACATCTTCGTATAGGTCAAAATTAAGCGAGTCTCTCTAACTACATACATTTTCCTAAATATACAATTTTTGCTAAATCGGGATTTGTCTGTTGAACTCGAGACAGTCCCGCTCAAATCGGGATATCTGCCAACCGTGGTCCTACACAATGGATCGATCAGATCGAGACGGTTCTGCGGTCACCACACATCGAAATGCCGATTCCACGGAAGATCGGGGACCAAAGGCAAACCACGCCCCAGATCTCACAGCGGTCACGATCCTCATCATCGAGCAGAGGAAAAAACAGACAAATTCGCACGTTCGCCGCATCTGCTGAAATAACCTATAAAGTGACATTCAACACACACGCTTAAACCGTAGCCAAATACCACAATACACCAAACCTTCAAGGGTTGAAGTTCGGTACCATAATGTTCATCATTGCCAAGACTAACGATCGACCAATACCGCGGGTATGTGTACACCGTTACTATTACTACCGTTTGGCCGTAGCATACCCGGGTTCTTTCCACCGCGGCCAGTACATACATAATCGCACTAACAAAACAAGGATATGGCCGGCATCGGTCGGGTTACGACCGACGCAACTGTCACTCGAGCACCTCGCGATTCATCCCTATACGAACACAACTTATACCATGCAATGCGACTCGTACGTGATCATATACAATACGTTTACGTACACGATGATTAGATTACCGGCTATAATACGTCAACATCGGCATCGTTTTTGAATATCGACAGAAGGAATACAACGGACAGCAGGGAAGGGGAAGGGACAGAGGGGCGGGGAGGGGTTGTATTGTTAAGTTGTCAATAGAAGTAAACCTTGTCCTTGTGCGCCGAGGGCCGCTTTCAGCCTGTCGACGAGTGCCGGTTTGTTGCCGCGCGTATCCAGCCCTAGTGCCGAGAGCTCCGCGCGCAATTCCACCACCTTCAGTTTGGCGGGATCCATGTTGTCCGTGTCGGTTTAGCCGCGATACGAGTGGGCCGAAGCCCTGAGAGTCGCCGTACCGGAAGCCGGAAGTGCGATTCGCGCTCAAGTCTCCCGGTAGTCGTGCGTGGAACCTCTGCAACCTCGTCCAATGACGCGCGCCCGCTCCCGCTTTCGCTTGCCGCAAGGCGCAAAGCGTCTGCCCGCGCGGTCGTAACAGCCGTATACGCGACCATGTACGCGTCGCCTCGCATTTTGCGGCTCTCTTTTCAATTTGGGGTTGTTGGATGATATGAAATTGCGCTTTTGCTCGGGGTGGAATAGTGTGTGTGAATTATCTCGATAGAAAATTTGATTGATGGTATTTTTTCAAATTAAATGTGAAAGCGTTTGACGCCTTGGTTACGTAGTTAGATCACGATAGATATATTCTACTGTGTCTAAATGCAAGCTATTCCTTTCATATGTCCGTAGCGAATTCATCGGAGAGAAAATATGTTCCGCTGATGCATTTTATTCTGACTTGCCGTTGTGGCCGCGATGGCAAAAATCCTGGATTTTTATAAGAAATCAAAATTTTAAAAACAATATCAAGAGTGGGATTTTTTAACTATTTTAACTGTTTCCCGCGACAAACATGACGCATTTGCAGGTGCTATTGAAACAACAAATATTTTTAGTCAAATTGTATTGCAATGCCATTCTCAATTTTATAACTCGATGACATAATCCATTTCTGCTGAATCCACCTCAGTGAAATACTAAAATAGAATCACTTAAGGCTTGGTTTCACCAGTGGCCACTGGCTGTTGTGGCTACGGCCGCTTTCTATCAAATTCAATACAAAAAAAGACCAAACGTTTTGGTCGTTTCCCCACACACGACCTAGAAGACCTACCTGTGTAGCCGACGCCATAGGAGGTAGGCCGTTTGCGGGGAAACGGCCAAGACGGCCACAGCGGCCAACTTCGTGTTTTGTGGCCGCAATCACAACAGCCAAGTCGGCCACTTGCGAAACCAAACTATTTTAACGGGGGTGGATTCAACAGAAATGATTAATAATACTGGGTTATAAAATTGGGAATGGCATTGAAATACGACAATTCTACCGCACTGACTTTAAATTGACAAAAAATATTAGCACCTGTGAATGCATCATGCTTGTCGTAGGGAAACAGTTACAATAGTTAAAATGTCGCTCTTGATAATTTAAAAAAAATTTGATTTCTTACAAAAATCCATGACTTTTGGCCTCCCGAGACACATTTCTCGGGACAGGGGATGGCACCTTCAAAAACCGGGACTATCCCAAGTTAACCGTGACGTCGGGCACTCCTATTAATGTAGTTCAATGGCAGTTGCCAATGTCTGTTGCACGCCGCGACAGTAGCCCCACGGTTGTTCAAAGCTTCGACGGCGTTCGTGTGCAAAAACCTTTCGAGATCGAACAGTTTCTCCTCTCAATCGGAATGACCGTCGCATGCCTATTACTCCACCTGTCAAATTCTATAATATAAAAAAACCACAACGTGTGGTAGTTGTGCGCGACAACCAAGGCATCACCCAAGCTTTGGAACTGCCACAGTAGAAAAATCCTTGAACGTGTAGAGGATCTTTAGATATTTAATTGGAAAATTTCAGCACATTTTCCTCTTATGAGACCCTCGTGTTTAGTGGACCACCAGCTAATTCCAAATGTGTGGGGGCTGCCTAGGAGAGAAATTCTCTCTAGAAGGGTTGAGAGTGAAATTTTAACAAATAAAGTAAAAATTACACTTACCTTTCATGGTATAGTTTTGAATGTGAAATTATTCCCGCAAGAGATTTATTACAATTGATAAAGATTAGATGGTTGCTCATTCATTTTTAAGTTGTATATATCCATATTTAAGTCTATACTACCTGCAAATAAAGGATACAATCAGAATGTATCATATTTCTATCAAAAAAGATAACAAACATGAACATGATTGAAATTTTTTATTTACATGTCTCATCATAAATAGAATATTCAAGTACACATTCAAGAATATTCAAGTACACATTCAAGAATATTCAAGTACACATATAAACATTATATTATAAATTAAAAAATATTTTATAAATTAAGTATTGGTAAGATTGGTAGGTAATGTCGATATTGCGCCCGCTCAACAAAAATATATTGACAAATTAATTATTTTGTAAGCTATTGAAAGTGGTTTTAAATTAATTGTGCAGTGATTTATCTAAATATTCAACGATGTTGATCAAACAATTCAAATTTATGTGTTCAATTTGTTCCTAGGCAACCAAACCTTGACTATTTAGGATAAATTAAACAGTTGAGAAAAACTTCACATAGGTTTATTATTAATACAGATGACCAGCAAAGAAATATCAAAAGGTAAGATAACAATATTTGTCGTTTTGATTTTTCAAAGAACAAAATTGAAGATTAAAGATTAAGCTGTTTTGTTTGATTTATGATTAAGCCAATTTAAATAATGCATTTTTTTTTATTGATTATTGATTTGCATTCCAAAAGTGAATATTAATAATGATTTGGAAAAGAAAATCGCTGATGCATTTGAAGTGTTTGATCATTCTGGAAAGCAAACGGTGGACGTCCGTGAAATTGGAACTATTCTTAGATCACTAGGTATATAATATGTGTTTAAAATAATACATGTATAATATGAAAAAAAATTAATGGGTATTTTTTAGATATTTAGGTGCTAACTTATAAAGATAATCGTCACCCATCACTATTATGATGATTTGATTTACAAAATCTTGAATTTAAATTGTAATGAAATTTCAGATTAAAATGGCTTATTAATTTTTAAAGTTTACTATTTACAAACTTTAAAAAATTGTACAAAATTTTAATAACTTAATTACATACTAAAATAATAATATGTATATTTTAAAGGATGTTGTCCATCGGAAGCTGAAATACAAGAAGTGCTTCTTGCAACTGAGGATAAAGAAGCTACTGGCAGTGTACATTTAGCTAATTTCCTTCCGTATATGATTCAAAAAATTTCAGAACATAGGTATACCTTTTATAACAAAATTATGAAATAATTTAAATTTGTTAATGAATTGACTATCTACTTTTTGTCTTAGATTTTACCCCGCTGATGCTGAAACATTATTAGCGGCATTCAAAACTCTCGATGAAGAAAATAAAGGATACATTACAAAGGAGAAAATCACCAAACTTATAATGGAAGAGGGCGAACAATTCACTCAAGTTAACATAATACATAATATATTTATGGTACTTAAATCACGAATGGTAATTCGATATCGTTGTTTAAAATCTTTTTAAATTATAGGAAGAATATGATGAAATGATGCAAATCGCGGTGGACCCGGCTACTGATACCATACCTTACGAATATTATATTAATCAGCTCATGGTATTTTTTTGCTCAATAAACATTATGTTTTGTAAAAGATTTGTTTATGTGAATATTTTGTATTTACAGATTGAAGATGACTATTTACAAGATAACAGCAACAAAACAACTATTACAGAGAAATAGAAATTAACTGAGAATTAAAAATTCAGTTCAGACCTTTGATCTTTTAACACACATATAGCTTATAAAACGATATAAATGGTCTATGTGATGATATTAGCATTGCACTGGAAATTATATAATATGTACATAAAAAAAATTGACTTACAAAGTTATTGACGTGAAATTGTAATCAAACAATGGGACTTTATTTTTATTCTATCGTACCTACAAATAATTCAGGTGTAAATAAATCAAATCTATAGTCATAAATAGTAAATTGCAAGTCCATTGTCTTATTTTTATACATTTAAATAAATGCATTTACCAATAATTGTTTATAATAGTGACAATAGGAAATGTTACAAAAATTTAAAATTTCACTAATTATGTAGAACAGACTTTTTCAGACAAACTTTTAGATTTGAAATTGGAAAGATAATCACAATAAATATGGCTCCTGTTGATAAGTATGGAAACCTAAAATAAATTTCCAAATGTATATTATGTACAATATATTTATTTCATATATGTACATACCTACATACATATATAATTTTAGAACCAATTAAAAATAAAATACGAAATGCACTACAGGTAACATTAAAAAAAATATCTTCGTTGAAATGAAAGGTGGGAAACAACCACTATTTGATCAACATCATAAAAAAAATCCAACCCAAATCCTACCTATTTCTGAAATTGTATGGCGCGGACTTCATTGAGCAATCCAATGACATATAATATTAACAACCCAGTCTTAAATTTGGTTCTGTTCAATATTGTTTTCAAAATAATCTTCGACAAGATAAAAATTAGTTTTTACTGAGTGAAGTATGTATTTGTTTACGTCAACGTTGATTTATGCGATCGAATTAAACCTAGAAGCGGTTCGGAAGGAATCTTACATGCCCATGTATATGAGATAGGATTCCACCACCACCATAAACCCAGTGGCGTAACTAGGAATTTTGGGCCCGTAAGCAAATAATCATCAAGGGCTTTCGAATTTTTAAATTAAAATACCAAATTTTTGATTTCACGACGCAGTATTAATATAAATATAATTATTGATAATATGTACATAGGTATATAATATAATTTTCTTAATTTAACTCACGAATTTTAAAATTTCTTCCGAGCCTTACTGTTTGCAAAATCATGATTTATTGTTTGAGGTCCATTTTGGCTGCTTCTTTGTGCTCAATTGTAAGCAAAGGTTGTTCAATGAGTATGGTTTGACCGATCGAATTTCTTTTGTAGTCTTTAATTATTTTTAATTTATTGAATGTTCTTTCTACACTAGCCACAGTTACCGGAAGAGTAAAAAATAATATGAATGGTATGTACTTTTGAAAAATCACTCTCTAAACAACTGTACTTCTGAAAATTGTCTTTTGGTCATTGTTTCAGAAAGATCTTTCTTTAGTAATAAAAGTACACGAGTAAATTGAGATTCAAATTTAATGTAAAAATTTATGAAATCGTTTCGCTAAATAATTATGAAATAAAAATCATTCTAAAAAGACTGAAAGTCTATAGGGCCCTTTAATTTCATAATATAAAACACCGACTACAGTCGGCGACTCATCGACACACGCTCTAATATTTTATGACTCGAAAATAATAAACTTCAACCTTCGTATCTACAACGTCTCATATATTCCCCAGTCTGTCGTTGGCGTGCATTACTGCGATATCGCCACATTGCACAGCGGGGGAGATATTACACTATCAGTACGGATGGTGATTCTAGTATTGTATCAATATTGACTTCAAAACATCCGACTTCGCCTCCGTATTATCACGATACTGTAAATACCATCGATACTACTTAAATATGGATCGCGTGACAATTTCGATAGTGTGATATGAGCAAAGGGAAAAATTATCACAAGATCTCCTTTGATAAAAGAGACGCGCCGGGGTATGGCCGCGATGCGGAGCGTTCAGACCGGAGCGTCTCGCGGTGTGTGCGTGCGGTGTGGCGTGTGTGTGTCAGCGTTCGAGTTGCGAGTGTGTCTGTGTTCGGTGGTCGCGCTGTATCAGTAGCGCGCTGTCTGCCGGCGCGGCGTGCGGTGCGGTATGGCGTACAACGGTGGCGCCGGCAAGCGACTCGCGCATCCTCCGCCTAACAACCACGAACTCGACATGGACAGGGTGAGTCTGCAAACCCACGAATCACCACCACCACCTCCATCAACCATCCACCATCCACCATCCACCATCCAACGTCCGCGCATCTTCGTCTAGCACACCCCGCCATTCGTCTCCCCTGCCACGTGTCGAACTTCCAACACCTGAGTCCCGCGACCGAGCCGATCAGATCGCTCAGCTGTCGCACGACGATTGCGTCGCGCGCAACCGGAACGCGATCGCGACGCGACTCGTTCGGTCCGTCTGTCACGTGTCGTATCGCACTTACGACGTGCGACGTAAATGATCCGTCTTCTGGTGGCATTATCGGCACAGGTGGTCGCAATACCCCTCCCCCCCCCCCCGCCCCTTCCCCATTTGGTTACCCTGACCCCCACAATCCCCACCCCCCACCCCCCCCCCCTCGCCTCACCTTTGGCCGTAAGCGCGTCCTTTCCCCCACAATCACGTCAATGACATTCGATGCACAGTTAAACCTATGTAATCTTTTGGAGAATATTCTCCAAAGCGAAAATTTTCTGTTTTAGAACATCTGAGGGGCAAAAATTTCATGTACATAATGCAATCTACCCTGGAATCCATCGGCCACCATGTAATAAAATAAATAAATAAATACCAACTCTTACTGTATCCGCTTAAATATACAGTAAACTCTCTCTAATCCGGGCTAATATTTGATAGAGGTGATACGTATTACACGAATAATATTAGTTTCCATCAGAATTGCACAAATAGGCATACAAATATATATATACATATATAGGTACATGTGTAGTAATTTTTGTTTGAGTTTGAAAGTTTTAATCCTTAGTCCTTGTCATTGTCTTTCAAAATAATATTCCTCTCTTTTTATGTATGTATGTAATTTGAAAACGCAGTATTCTCACTATCTTTCAATATATTTTCATCCCGCTTTGTTTCGTGTATGTATATATGTATGTAAGTGTAGTAGTTAGTATCCGTGACAAAAACTGAATTTGATGGGGCGTGAATATGACAAAATTTTTACGATCTTTTGTGCTAAGTTTAAATGAATGATTATATCATAAGTTGGAACAACTTATATATTTTATTTTTATTTATATTTTGAGAGAAGAATAGTTCCTGTATTATTGATAATTATGGGGTGAGGGGGTCAGCCAGAACGAATTCAAGCGGGGGTTTATTTGATTTTTTATACTTTATTTTTGAATATCATAACCAAAGCCAAATAACCAAAGAATAAATAACCATCACTTGAATATCATAACCAAAGCAATAAAAATATGTATACATACATAATTTATTGCTTCCAGAGTTAATAAGCATTGTATTCCTGTGAGAATTTCGCGGAAAACGTTCATGTTAGTAGTGCATGTGAATGACGAAATGACACATTCAGTGTCGTCAGAATGGAAAAAATGTCATTCAAAATGCTCTCAAACACTAGAAAGTCCTATTACTCCTACTAGGTTCTGAAAATATTCTAGAATCCTCTAAAAAGCTATTAAACTATCTAGAGATGTGTTATAACTTATAACCCCAAGTAAAAAGAAAATTCTTGAATATTCTCGACTTACAACACTAGTTAAACCTCTCCTCTCTTGCAGCGTCCGATATTAATTGCACTTTATCGCTTTGATCCCCACCCCACCCCCCCGCAATCAACGTGTTTACCTCGTTGCGCCTTTTTACTTTATCCTAATCGGAAAGGGGAATTATCGAGATTTTGACTGATTTGTATCGGGTATCATCTCCCCCCCCCTATCGCGTTTTCACGATTTCCGTAAAATGTCTATGTGTACATTTTAACTTTTTTTTCCGAAGCTATGAAATCTATCGAACTGAAATTTTATATCTATTATTTTCACGTAAGGTGTATGGGGTATTTATTATGATTTCGGTCAACGTCCGCCGACTGAAAGTGGTAGTTTGCTCTTGAACGATTTTTCGTTTTTTTTTTTTTTTTTCGGCCTTTTAAATATTGCTTTCTTTCACATCCTCTCGGATACCATTCCGGTATTTTTCGCTGTGTCCAGCCCATTGCCACTTCAACTTTTTCGTACGTTCCGCTATATCTGCCACTTTGGTCACGTTTCTTACCCATGTATTCCTCTTACGATCTCTTCTTACCAAATATACATCTTTCCATGCTTCTCTGTGTGCACTGGATCGTACGCAGAATTCTTGAATTCAACATATACATAGACATATATATATATATATATATATATTACCGTAAGCTATAGGTTAGGTTACTGCTACGTTTGGTACCAACACACGTAACGATTTTAGATTCCGTATTCAAATCGGAAAAGTGAATCGTACCAAAATGTGGCGGTGGCCGACTTGTCCGATCTCGCCTGTTGGATTAGATTTTGCACACACGATTCGTGTCGCGTCGTGCCCACAAACTTTCAAATTTTTATTCCGTTTCAATGTCTCTTAAGTCTGAAACCGTTTTTAAATGAACCACAGCTTTATCCATAATCTCCACGATGTCGGTCGTGAATGACATTTTCGCACCCAGAAGACATTTATCGTTGTACATATGTACATATGTACGTACCTATGTAGAATTTTCGTAGGTACATATGTGTTTTTCTCCTCAGATCGCAACATGAGCAGTAATGGGCTCCTTTATATAACGAAAATTGCATTTCTTTATTCATAATACATATGTATATACTATCAGGCTTCTGTCATATACGAAATTAAGGTTAAATCAATTTAAGTTTAAGGTTAATATAATAAGGTTAAGTCTCTTTTATAATTTTATTGATAACACTCATCAACCGTTAATTTTGCGTACGATGATAAAGTAACAGAATTCTACCCATATA
This sequence comes from Parapsyche elsis, assembly GCA_022651745.1. Taxonomy (NCBI): domain Eukaryota; kingdom Metazoa; phylum Arthropoda; class Insecta; order Trichoptera; family Hydropsychidae; genus Parapsyche; species Parapsyche elsis. The sequence continues at coordinate 6,541,457 of JAGVSN010000003.1, read as the reverse complement.
AGTATCCTACGTATGAATGAATCTTTTTCGAAAGCGATGCAATTCTGATCCTAGGTACCTATTGTTTAAAAATGTTTTTAATTTTGGAAAATATCTTTGTAGTCGACTAGTCAAAGTGAATTCATTATCGTTATAATTACAGGTGACGAAGCTTTCGCCCGCTTTTATATTTAATTGGGAAATAAAAAAAAGGCGTAATGAGGAAAAAACGTTAATTGTAGGGGCAAAGCAATAAAGTGGAATTAATGGATAGGATAGACTTTAAATGAGGGCGCGATTTATTTTATGTAGGTGAGCACTCAAAAGGGTAAATGTAAAACTAAAAGGTCTGCTTGAATTCATATGTATTAATCTCGTATATGCTTACTTATTTATTTTTACTTTATTTGTAGTAGAAAACAGCAACAGGCGAAAGATTTTTTTATTTATCGCAATATTTTTGTGTGAGTTTAATTATCTTGACCTTATTATATAATTTATCCCGAACGACACTTAATAGTAAATGATTGGATTTTTCTAATTTTAAATATTCGAAACCAAAAATTGGGATATTAATGTATTTTAAATATGTATACATACACATTTCGGTAATTATGTACACATGTACACGAATGCTTGAAAGTTTTTTTGCGTATTTATGTACAATTATTTCGATCATCAACACGTATGCAAATTCGAGTATTCACATTTTCAAAATTCAAAATTCACATTTTTTGTATGTATGCACATACACAAAAAATGTGAAATAAATTTCATCACTTGTATAATACATACATACATATGTTTACTATGCGAATATAACAATTCAAGAAACGATCAAACAATGAAAGATCTCAATCTAAAACATCTGTGTTTACATACTATTTTTTCATTTCTATAATTTATTTAATTTCATGACAAAATGCCATTTAATAGTTTTCACAATCATAGTTGGGTTATTATTATTAATTATTCATATTCTTGTTCGTCAACTGTAATTCGATTTTTTTTTCAGTCGTTACTGAAGTAACGAGATGATATCTGTCTTATCTTCCCCTACTATTCTTTTCAGAGGAAACGGCTGCAGGCTATATATTACGCCGTAATTACTTTTCTTTACAAATTTTATTAATCCTTCTGCCATCATATTCGTCTTCGTTCAGATGAAGACTTTCCTCTTTTCAGGTCGGTGAAGCGTTAAGACATCTGAGCAGCTATTGTGTTCCGCTTTCCTCCAATTGAAATTAAATCGACACCTTAAGAAATTTATTGGTTTTCCTTTTTTTTTTAACTTAAGTTTGAGTGTCAAGGTAAAATTAAATGTACAGCATAATTTTTATATTTTACCATTGTCATAAAAACATTTGGATTTTAAGACTAATTTTATTTAAAAATGACTGAAAATTTGATAACACTTACAATAAATCATGATAAATCTTGACAACTGTTGTATAAAAGTGCTAAACTCTAAATAGGCGACGTGCTTACAAGAATTTTTTTCTTCTTCTTGGATTAATGTTTTTTAGTACAAACTGTACATTGCTTGAAAAATAAAATTTTGTCATGAAAAATTGAACATCATCTTATAGAAATAATAATTTTAATATTCAATTTTGACTTGGCAGTTAAAATGAAATGCGACCCTAAACAGAATAGATTTAATTATTCCTTTAATTCATTCCAACTCATATAATCTTAAAATTGTGGTATATATTCGTTGGGAATTGGGATAAGTTTATTCATATTGTAAAAATATTTGATTAAAGATAGTTTTTGTGTTAGATCTGTTTCGACGTTACTTATGTACATATGTATCTGTTTCGTTTACTTAACTCAATTTAGATTACACACCTCACAGAAAGTCTCCGTTTTCAAATTGTCCAATTGCGCTCAGTCGTCGATATAAATCATTTCCTCTCGCAAACGCTGACGAATCGCCAATTCTGGTTTTTCGTGTATTTCCCTCATTTTGCCTTCTTTTTCCCCTTCCGCCAACTTTTCCCACAGTTAGCACCTTCGCCAAGAGCGGTTAAGGGTCGAAATAAGATTTGCCCGCATGATTTATTACTGACCACCTAACCTTCCCCTTCTTCCATTCACTACATTATACTTGAACTGTATTTCTTATATATTTTTTTTTTTTTTAGAGCAACGGTGGATCATATGGTGAGCCTAAAAGGAAGAGGCATGACCCACCTGCGAGGCCGAATCACATTTTGCTGTACACGATTGTCAATCCTGCCTACCCGATCACTGTGGTACGATTTTTTTACTTTCTGTTTTTTACAATTTACTGTCACTGCTTTAAATTTAAATGATCACATGGTAATATGTATGTCATGATGCATTCACCAGAAATTGTAATTTTAAAGTATCAAAATTTACTGGATGGTCAATGTGAGTCATCTATGTTTTCAATTCGATTTCATTTTGAAGTACCGCATTAGCTCGGCTATAAGGCGAGGTTTTTATTTAAAACAGCGACACGAAAATAGGGGGGTCGCCTTCTATTCGAGCAATCATCAAACAATAGCCATCTCGCTATTTTATATATATTTTAATGAGTGCGTTCAACAGGCGGCATTATTTACACATTACCGGCGCATTGCAGTTTCTGACATTTGGTTTTATCCTGTTTTTTTTTTCTGTGCTACGTTTTATATATTTTTGCATCCCCAAAAATATTATGAAATTTATTTCACATACTGAAACACGAGGAGGTCGAAAAAATCAAATTAATCGAGGAAATCGCAGAAGCTATGATTCCAAATTTTTAAATTTGCATTTTTTTTTCAATAATGGTGATAACTTTATAATGGGGTAAAAGTTTTTTTCCAAAAAGTAGATTTAAAAAAAATGAAGGGTCGCCTTATAATCAGGGTCGCCCTATAATCGGGCCAATACGGTATGTATAGGTACATAGTTCATCATTGAAACGTGAATTCGGAAAATTGGAATTTTTAAACTTTATTTATATGTACATACATGCATGAAATTTTTAACTTTTTGGCATTGTAGGCTCCGCATCTCTGGAAACGAACTTTGTTCAGGTGAAAATGTGGAATGTGAGGTGTCTGTTCTTGACACGTTTCACACAACCTACGCTACCCCCATATCTTTGCAAGGAACTCTCACTGGTTTGATCCCGGCGGCTCCCAACGTTTTCTCAATTGCGAAGAAACGATGTTCTAATGGCGCACCTACCCAACCAGCTACATGTTTCGAATATACCTACATTGGTTAAATAAAATAAAAAGGGATGTGGATTTTTTATAAAGTACTGATTGCACAGTGAATGTATTCATTCTTACGACTATGCATTAATGTTTCATACATTTGTCGAACCGTGGACTGTTGGGCGCTAGAAGACTAGCTTATAAGTACGAAAATTCGTGCGCCATTGGCTCGCCAGCATGTCTGTGTTTTCATTGTTGTGAAAATATCGTTCACTGGTCAGATTGTTTGGAGAGTTTCCCTTTTGTGAAGGAAAATCCGATCGCTTTGCGGAACATCAAAAGAATGCAAAATGGCTCGTCCCATGGGACCTGCTCGAACATTTTCGCCATTTTTTAGTATGTTGTTTTTATTTTCATTTTATGGCGCGTCGTTAAGGTTTCGGGGGACCCTCGGCGACTTTTTAAACGGTTCGACCGTTAAAAGTATCGAAATAAACGTAAAACGGATAAATTTACAATCTTGTGCGAGTGTCCTACTCGTCTTCGCCGTCATTGCATTTTTTTTTTGGAATTTTTCTAAAATGTTGATTTTATCTATCAATTGAGTGATTTGAATTTACTCACGTGTGTTTGTTTATCTATTTCTAAGTATGTAACGTATCCAAAAAAATATATCGACATTTTGTTTCGAGTCGACGAACAGCGTACCTACATACATACATACATACGTTGTATGCAGGATAGACAGTTTTGCTAATTCGATAGTTTTAATTTGGCAACATTATACCTTATTTTTGCCAAAAATCGAAACTTACCCGCCTATGTCAATTATTAAAATTGATTGAGGTCAGGGGGCTTTGATAATTTAAAAATTTTGACATATGTTCGATGTAATTAAGTCCACAGGAATTCATCACTCATCAGTGATATTTTTTAGAACGACAAATACCGTGAGTTGTGTATCACATATATGTACATATGTACTTATATCGATCTTGTACGTGTAGAATACGCAGTAGTATTGAATCAAATACGAAAATTACGCCACTGACAAACCTCGTGTATTACGAAGTTTGTTTAATTAACCCTTTCGCCGACGCGACGTGTCAAAGTGCAATGTCAAAATTATCACCTTACTCGCCCGCAATAAAACTCCGTAATTTTGCGGAATGTCGCACAACACCAGTTAATAACTGAAGGAGGCCTGACGTTAATATTCAAGTGTGTCACCGAAAGGCCTGCGTTTCTCAAACTGTGAATGACGACACTCGGGGGACTCGTGAACCTTTTACTGACCCGTTCGCGTCAAAGTAAGTTTGCGCGTAATCGCGTCCCTTTAAAATATTCACCCCCACCCTTCCTGGTTTTATGATCAAAGTTTTATCGCGGACAGTTTTCTTGATAAACTCTTGAATTTTGCTTCACGTGTAGATGCCATGCACTTTTTAGGTGGTTTGAAATAACAATGCCACAAAACAACATCTTTGTAGTTTTTGAATTTTAAATTAAAAATAAAACTAATATCGTCGAGTGATTGTGAAAATGATTCTATAAAACAATTTGAAAATGTGTGGATTTAATTGTCGGATAGGCCAGCGACTTCTAACCATTTAGAAAAACTACGTAGGTACATATGTATATGGTTTACAAAGTAAAAATATATTAAGTTTTATGTACATATGTATGTATGTATATGTAGTAGATTTAAATTGATTATTTCATATGTATTGTATATATATCAGATTACTCCAATAAATAAATAAATATCGTTTAGCCAAGAATGAGCCGATGTAATAATAGTTTTTATTTGATTATCACGAATTAATGATTAATTAGAAATAAGTGCGTATCCAACATAGACCTACACTATGTACATTTAAGATTTTTAGTTAGGGAGTAAAATACTGAGGACCGCTTTTATTAGATGGAACCTAACATTTGAAACCACTGCTATAGACGACGACGATATTTTTCCTATTCTTTTTCTTCTTTTATGACGATGTGCGGCAACGTTATGATATCGCGTTATACCCGTAGGCATCCGACGGGAATAAACGGATTCGATGGGGGAGGAAATTCGTAAAAGATTCACCAGAAGCATTATGGGAGAGCGTAGAGAACGAATTAGTTTTCTCACATTCACTGTGTGGAGTTTTATTTTTATTTTCCAAACAATACGTTGTTTTATTTTTTATAATATTGCAGTTCGTGCAAATTTTCAGTGTTCAGATAAATTTTCTTTTATTTATTTTTTACGAATGCAAAACAGCTTTCGTTCCTCGATCAGTGTGTATTTGTGTAATATGACACATTATGAAATTTTCAGAAGCGGCGAGTGGAAATATTTTAGACAAAATAGTTAACGTAGACGTATTTTCTTATCGCATTTTATTTACTTAATAAATGGGTTGCGAATAACCGACATCAACCCAAAATTTTCTAACCAAACGGGGAATTTTCAATGTTTCCGTTGGTCAAAATATAGGAGTTTCCCATCAAATATTTATGGTCGAAATCTCACTCTCTATCTGTAGCACAAAATGTGCACAGCGAGCTTCTACGGTTTATGTATATTTTCATCCTTTTCTCGACCCGGCTTAAACAATATCGTAAACACAAGATACAGGTAGGTACATAAATATTTAACATTTTTACTACACTTTGTACTTAGTAATGAATTTTGTTTTCATTTATAAATAGGTTTTGTGTGTAGTATTTACCATATGGTGTTGGTTTGAATTGCTTACTTTTTTTTTTTTTATTAGTTTTCGGAAAACTTTTCAGAAATCGAGGTCTTTTTATATCGAAAACGATTAATTTGAAGTCTTCTGGGGTAGTTTTCACCCTGTCCGGGTGAGAGAGCTTATCCGATGACCTACGCCATCGTCGCAAGTTTTATTTAGTTTTTTTGTCCATTCTTTTAATACTCTACCTTTTTTATACTCTCTTTCTAACCCCCAAGATAATCCCCGAAGTCGCGGGGATGCGATAAAATCTACATTAAATAGATTGGCAATCGTCTTCGCGCTGCGATTCCCAACATTTTTTCGGTTGATAACCACCTCAAAGATAACCCGTTCGAAGTTGTTTCTCGAATAAACAATGTTCGAGTAAACAATGAATTCATACATATTAATTTTGTTATGCACTTGAAAAATAATTTTATTGAAATTGATCGCTCAAATGTTTAATGTAAAATAAATACTTATAGCATTTGTGTAAACATGAATTACTTATTTTATCACTTGTGTCTATTAGCTCTCGCCTGTTATCCTTTTCTACGCTTTTACATTGATAATAATTTTTATATCGTATTTCAAATTGAAAATTTACTGAACTTCGAAATACTTGTACTAGTAATATACATACACAAGTTTCAATGCAAAATTTATTGCAAAATGCGTGCCCGTTTTTGTGCCACTTTTTTCATTGATAAATTTATTGTGATTTGTCCACAAACATTGAGCGGAGTCTCTCAACATTCTTAGCGCACCATTTTCTTTCACTCTCTCTTATCGAAGTGGTCGGGTCCAATGAAATCAAAGGAATCTTGCGTTGAAATGTGGGAAAGGTCGACTATTGAATATGATTTATGCCCCACTTTCGCAACCGCAAGGGCAATTCGGGTTAGACGGGGGGTTAAACATAAAACGCTTTTTGGTTCACCCAATAAAAAACAAAGTATTCTCATTTGTTTGCGGTTTGGTGGTATATATTATAATAGCTTCTGCACATATTTTGTTAAAAGATCGTCGAACCTTTCTCTTTTCGGGACTCCCTCTCCCATATTCTGTTTACGATTTTTATATTTATATATCTACCTCCATACGTACATAGGTGCTTTCGTATTTTACTACATAGCTTACGTAGGGATTTTCATACAAATGACTTACACGATATCAGTTTTTACCTTTATGCATGCGTTGTCGTTATCTATGATGTCCTCCTACCTAACTTGTCTGCCTTCTATGAGATATCTCTAACATTAGCGATAAAAAAGTCGATAGATATTTTTGAATTGAGCCCAGTGAAACTTATTTTTTCTCTAAACACAACATATAAATATATTTACTTTATGCATACGGGTACGTAGTTTATATAAAGTATTTTATATAAGTGCGAAAATTCGACCACGAGATTTTGGCTGATTTTTTAATTTAATATTAAATCAATGGTACTCGTATGAATTTTAATTTGAGACACATTGAATTCCACCCGTCGTGACGAAGAATAACCCGCGCGCGCAAAGGTCGAAAGGGTTTGAAATTAATCAGGGGCCGGATCGTGTCTACTGGGAGAATAGGGGTTCAAACGGTGCAAAATGATTCGGGGTTGCTAAATGTGATCACGCCAATATGCCGAACAATACATCTGGCTTAATTATTTACATTTAAACGTATCAATGTATGTACATACAAATTGGGGTGTTATTCAAAAATTAGACTTCAGCGACCTGCGTTATAATCATTTATAGGCAGATAGACGCCTACTGTCGCATTTATTGTAGTACCTGTAAATGAGGCATCGCGATACAGACACCTCACTTACTAAGCGTTTATGTGCACACGTTAGGGATAAGATTTAACGTGTGCTTACCGGTGCCTCGAACGTTACAGGCGTACGCCTCAAAAGGGAATAATCCTTTTAACAGTAAGTCCTCGATAATAACTCTGTGTTACGGCCATGGTTGATCCTAAATCCGCGTTCCCCTTTGTCGGTGAAGTTCGCTCGTTCTCTGCGAGGAGCGTTAAGTAAGACCTGCACGGATCGCCATAAGCCAGCTCAAAAGCACCCGCAACCCTCTTACCCGCCTCCTTCAACGCCATATTTATGACGGGCATGTTTGTCGTTTTAAAGTACGTTTAGGAAGTTCTCGAGATAAGGCCGAAGATTCTCGCTGTCGACATATCCTCACAATACTTCTGCTATTAAGATAAGCCTCTCTAACCCGCCCCCTCCTTCACCCTGCAACTCGCACCCACCCCGCGGGGCTCAAGACCAACATAGCGCTTGCGTGCTTATCACCTACATAGCCTAATGTCGCTGTAGATTACGAGAAAAGGGCGGATTATTCACGAGTTCGAAATTTAAATTTATAAAGAGCGTTACCTCTTGTGCAAAATTTTAGGACGCTGTATAACTTCCCCACCACGCTCCTCTCCTCTCATCTCTCTAATGATGGTAGTCGTGGTTGGCCACGCAATCATGACTCGTGCATAAAACATCTCCATTTCGTGGGACATGTCTCGCGCACGCGCGCTATCGCACAAAGGACAAAGAATTGCCAAAGTCCCTGTTCAACCCTTTTTTCTGCATGATAATGTTTATGACGAGGTGCTATAAACACATAGCGTTGAATCTGGTAACGTTATATGTATGCAGGAGTATTGTAGAGTAATATGGCGGTTGTTTTATCTATGAGCGGCTTTATCTATACGAGTTCATATACTGAAGTGTTTCTATGTATAGTATGTATGTACATATGTACAGTACATACATTAGTTATATGTATGTAATGTAAAGCGCTCGCAGCTTCACAAAGCGGTTGTTTCGTCTCAACGCGATCGGTATGTGTGTGTGTAATAAAATAAACAGCATTATACGTTTTGTATTATTTCGACGCTTTTTCACATTTGCGGCCGTCCGTAAATACACTTTTCGCACGCGGCACAAACACGGCCGCTACGCATTTTAGGGGCTTCGTTATATTGACACTTTTTCCGGGGCTTTATTCCGGGATTTGGGTTTCTCGCAGGTGTAACAGGTCCTCGCCATGTATTTTTAATACTCTCCCCTTCTACGCGCGGCACCGTCAAACTCCATTGTCTTCTGGAGAATCTTTCGGCTCTCACTTTTTATTTACACTCATCTGCCAAAAAGGTCTGTTTTTACAGACGCCACTCGTACGAATGAATTTTCCACATTCGTTTTCCGGCTCGTGGCGCGCATGTGCATTCGAATGAATTGTTTATGCGTGTGCTTTTTACTGTTATCGCTTTCGAGTTATGCCGTGTCATACATGGGATTGGATGGTTGAAATATGTCTTTTCAATCGTTTCGATTGAAGGAACTCGTGGGGCAAATTAGTTTATGAAACTTCCACCCCCCCTTCCCCCCGTCATCCGTTTTCTCGATTTTCCGACTGATTAAACGCGTTTGCTGCCGGGCCGGATATTAAGATTTATTCACGCACGTGTGACGCCACGCATTGCGAATGTATCGCGTGCGTATTTCGACTTGTACGATTTGAAAATTAAATTCTAACCATTCCGTTTTAAATGCGTGTTTTTTTTTGTTACTGCCTGTCTTAGGCTTCTATCGTTTAACTTGTCATCGCTGTTATTACTCGCTTTTCCCGCAATATATTTTCACGCAGCTGTCATGTAAGCGATTAATCAATTTTCAGTGCGAATGTGCGCTTGCTTATAACTCTCAATTTTAATATACGCAAGTACCTGTGTGAAATCAGACTTATTTTTAAATTTATATAATCAACGTAATTTTTTTTGCCCTATCGTAACTGGATTAATTGAGTTTTCTCATCATTTTTTTTCAATTCGTTTGATATAAATTATAGCCTTTATCCTACCGGGGAAAACCCTTTTACTTATTTTGTCCGCTACGTAATCCCGGTATTAATTACGCGGCCGTTTTATTACGACAATAACGGACGTGACCCTCCGTATCAACTGTTGTATGCTGTCGTGCATATTAAAATATTTTTTTCATAAATCAAATATGAAACAACCCCATGGAAAGCTCGCTCAAGACAATTGTATCTTCTGTTTATTTTTTTTTTGCACGAGTTTTGTGGAATGAGTTAATTCTCCATTCTTCGCATAAAAAGAGAACGAGCAGTTTACCCTTGTTTTAAAATTTTTGAAGGCCCTTTCCGAGCGGCGAAATGCGGAAAAGCTGCAACAAATTTTTCGGAGATGCGCAATTTGCAGAGATTTATGTTGACAAAGTCCGAAACGTTTCGCAATAAGTCAAAGGAGACGAGAGCGTTCGCCTGCCTCCTGAAACTTAAAATATTATTCGTAAACAAACTTTTACAGCAGAAGATGAACCTGCTGCCTGCAAAGTCACAAATGCCCATTTCGTATTAGGTATTTTTTTTTTCGACGGACTCGTGCATGCACGACAAATAAACGCATGCCTAGGGAACGATAGTTTTCAGGTTCAACCTTTGATGATTTTATATATTCATGAAAGTTTTTCGGTCGGGAAAAGTGAGACTCCAAAAGTTAACGGTTATGGAAATCAGAATTTTTATTTGGGTTTCGTTGAAATTTCGTCGTCCCGACGCGAGCTGAAATTCTCGAAGGAATATGCGCGCGTTGTTGCCCATATTAAAAGTATATATGTACTTACATTTCAGTAGGTACTATGTACAATAAATTGTACATACCGTTAAATTTTGTATTATTGTCGTTTTTACGAACGTAATAAAGCTTTCAACGCAATAGCGTTATTCACACGTCGTTGAGTTTGCAACATCTGTCCTTCAACGATGAAAATAATATTTCAGATTATTGCAAGCACTTGAAATAATCGTTTTGTTTCATTGGAAAATTGTTTCCGTTTCCAAAGATACATTTAATATTTAAAAAATACGGAAAATGCCATGAATTTTTAAGTATTTAAGCCCAGTGTGGCATGGATTATTATATATACAACTATACAATGGTATTTAACCTAACTTTCACATGCTAACAAAGTTTTCACGATTTAATAATAGACACGCTTTTTTTATGATCGTATAATATTAAAAACATATTTTTCATTATTACACGTGTTAAATAATTTTTCTTAATAATGTTTATCCGCATACGAAACCGCCAAGTTATGCGAGTTGGCGGTACTTGCTAATCCATCAAAATTTTTCACGCGTTTCTATCAAAATATTTAGATCATAATCTTTCAGTGGTCCAGTTTTATTCGCTTCATTCACTAAACGACTAAACGGTCCGCTTATTTACGTTTTTCATATTCTTTGTATATTTAGGAAGCGAAGAAAAACTCACATCATATGTATATGAATAAATAATCGTTTTGAAGCGCGCATTCGATAAGCTGTTGATGCATTTTGCTAACAGAAACTTCGTTTTTTCTTGGTTTTTGAATTATCGCTAGGTTAGGTTAGCACCATTCAATGTATGTTTAGTAAAAAATCGCTGATTTGGTTTAATTTCAGTTTTTATTTGTTATCGGATTTTGAAAAGCACATGGTTTTTTTTATTGGTACTCGAAGGCGAAATCTTTCCTACCATGTATTGTTTATAGATTACGTGTTGTACTCTGTTAAAGTAAACCTCGTTAACGTTGGATGTCGGGCACTCATCCAAAACTACTTAACTTCCTCTATCATAATCGCTGATTTGGTACATCAGCTTTCACTATTTATTTTCTCTAAATAATTCAGGCGTTTTTACATTTTTGTATTTGAAAACTTTTTGTCTCGTCTATTCGGCTTGGCATCACTCACACTTGTCAGTTTTAATTTTCTCGCTGCAAAATTAACCCTTTGCAATCCTCATCATCACTTTACCTCCCTCTTTCCCCATCGTTTTTCTTTTGTCGCCTTTGTTTGCGGTGGTAGGTATCGTTTCATCTGAATAGAAAAACAAAAGGTTTTTCTTCGTCTTATTATTAAAAAGAGGAGGGAAGGAGGGAGGGGGAAACGAGTCGTTAATGACTTTTCGCGTCCGTCTCATTTTTATTGAAAAATCTCATTTGACAAGAGAGCCTCATTAATTATTCAATACAACCGCTCGTTTCATATATTATTTCAGTGAAAATGTTGTACTAGGTATTACGAAGCGCTAAATGAAAATTTTATATACTAGCTAAATGTTGATATACGTACATATGTACGTGTGCGCAAAAGTTTTTTCCCTAAAAAAAAAACGTATCTATTGTAGTATATTTTTGACGATTCTCTTGCACCATGTGAAGTTTTCCTAAAAGCCTCCTGAGTTCGCCGCGAAATTGACATTTCCGGAAAGCGAATCTAGTTCCTAGGTTTTTGTGAACTGTAATTTGAGTCGATCGGCTGATGGATCACCGCTCGATAGCTTTACTGTCGAAATTGCTAACCCCCGGAGTATCGAGAAAATACTTATTTTCCCACCAAAAGTCCTATAAAAAAAAAAACAAAATAAATAGGCAATGGCACGCTAACCACAATACGTGTGTTGCTTAGTAAAATGGTCTTAACTGATGTGATTGATAATAAATAGTACGTAGGTACATATATGGCTTTGTATTTATTACATAATTATCGAAATAATTTTTATTTCGTTTTCTGATAGAAAATATGAGATAATGTTTCTGCGAGTATAATCTTTTACATTATTCAAAAATTATGACTACTTTTGCAGTTGTTATTCTGATTATAGTGAATAATTGTAAGTTCACGTGTATGCATACACGTTTATATGATTTGTAGTTATGATTGCGTGTCGAATTTGCCACACAAAATCGTGGATGATTGTCAATTCAGGCACAGTCTACCTACATATGCATGTATGTATGTATGTATATATATATAATGGCGAATCACGAAAGTACCTCTCCCAAATGACTTAACTTTCTTCAATAGGACCATTATTAGCCAAGGGATTTGTTCCAAAGTCGCCCGTCGCGCTAGTCCAACCAGTTAGTCTGACGGGAACGGAAACGTGGTCAAAACGACTGTCATATAAGATAACTGAAACGACATGAGTAATTGCTGAAACTGCTGCGTGGCTATTCTCAAATAGAATTTAGCTGTATATGTTGTTAGATCGTGTTCAATTTTCACTCGAATTCCAATGCAGGTAGATTTATAATGTATGGAATTTTTTTATTATCCAAGCGAGAGTAGAGCTTTTGCAAATTTTGACTATTTCGTTTTATCGTTGACGATTTTTACAGCAATATTAACGAGTCGTCTGAATTTACGAACGGGCGACTAATTGCCATCAGTTTTTTTTCCATCCCCTTCTTCGTTTTAGTGCCGTATTAGATCTAATAAGGATATGCTGAAGTGGCAAAAAAGGGCGATAATGGGGGGGGGGGAGGGTCAAGCGATAAAAAAAAAAAATGTATGTCTATGTATGTACCTACCTACATATATATTCTTCGTTAAGCAGTTTTCTACCTTCCGTTCGAATTATTTCGATGTAAAAACATCGAATTCCGCACTAGGTATATTTACGTTCGTTTTTCGCATTGCCATCGCGTGCTTTGAGTGACACTAACAACCATAAAACAAGCACCATTATCATCTTCGTTCGTTCTGTCTACTTCATATCATCCTCTCCATTGTTCAGCGGCTTCCGCAGCTCTTAAAACGTTGTTGCGCGTCATGGGTTTGTCGCACCCACCGCCACCCCCTCGGATAGTGTATATGACAAATGACGCATCACTCGCAGGAAGCAATGAATGTTCATTTGTATCCGATGTATAATGCGCGTATAAAAATATGATAAACGATTCCCGTCATTTGTCGATGCGATCCGTCGTGCAGTACCTCACATACGATGCATTGAAAATTTATACTAGATTTGTAGTCGAAATGAAAATATGACAATGTGGTCCAAACCGCAAATCAATATGTTTAATATTGCTGTTGTCACAATGTTTCAAAAAGTAAAAACTTTTAACATCATTAAATTTGATTGACGCTGTTTCGCTTGGCTTACGCGCTACTTTTATTCACAATTTTTATCTTTCGTTATTTTCTCGCACACTTAAGAGGTATAAGAGGAGGAAGTCGCCGGGGTAGGAGAGAGTGAGCGTCAACGTTTGCAAACGATTACGTCAAACTGTGACATTTTCTCGTACATAATACTATGTACTATAAAATTACACTTTCTTAGTGTGGGGGGGGGGGAGTTAGTAACGCGAATGAAAGGGAAGACCCTTAAACCGGATAAACTGACAATGGCGTTTCCCTTTTCGGAAAATGGTGCAACGAACTCCGCCTTTACCAACTTCCGAAATAAGCCCGTACTGTGTATTCGCTCATTATCGAGAGGTTCGGGTGTGAGAGTCAGCGAGGGATAGGATGGATAACTTCACAAATGAAGTGATTTCGCCCCGCGATGGAAGCGGAGAGAGTGGGTGGGTGTAGGGGAGGGTTGCTGTCAACTTATCAGAGGGCTCAATCAACGAACGGGGAATTTCTAGACGGTACGTATTTGTCTATGTGTGTGTGGGTGTAATCGACAATGAGGAATAATGCTAATTGAATATTAATGAAAATTGATTGGAGTTGAGTTGAGTGTTTCGCTAATTACGGGGAATTTAGCTTTACGGCAGCTTAACGAGACACTTCTGCGTGAAAAATAAATTCTATTTTATTTTTAAAATTTGTTGTTTTTTAATTTTTTTAAATCCATTATGAAAAATTTCGCATTGTACAGTTATTACGCTGTTCTCTTTATTTATAACTTATTATTTTCCGCACTAAATTGTCGTTAATTTGATTGCCCATCATTATGAAGCGACAGTTTCAAATCACGCTCGTTTAATATTCACGTTGAAAACTAAACCAACACGCATATTGTAAAAATAACAATCCTTAGTTTTTCTGCTAGATTTTTTAAGTGTACATACATATGTATACCAAACAGTTCGAACCGAAAATTTTAGGCGTACATATGTATGTACATATACATATGTGTCTCGTAGTAGAACGAAGTACATATAAACAAATTGTTGTCAACAAGATAAGAAAAAAATGCTGCAATCAATGTTCCTACAACCTATATAATTGATTTATATCGCTGTGTTTGGCAACCCCTGACTTTTTTTCGTAATTTTTATCTCTGCCTTAACGCCACATTTAACCCGGTAGCCGTCATCCACGAGAGCCATTAGCCATTGGCCGCCAGGTTTGACTTTTATCTATTTTCAGTCGCAGCCATTGTTCTTCCTTTACTGTGTATATCTGATTGCGGTGTAGCGTTTCGTTGTGCATCACCTCGTTAGCCTCAAAATATATGCCCTTCTTATAAAATAAAAACATCAAAAAGCATAAATTTTCCAATGAAAATATATACTGGAATTGTACTTTAAATATGTATGTATGTATATTCGATATCCATTATAATAATATAGTCTATGTATATTTTTTTGGCCAATATAATTATTGCGATTCAAACTTTGTATAGCGATCCAACTGGTTTGTGCAGAGCGTTAACTCTTTCATTTTGTTTACTTCGATTCACCCCGTAACGGATCGTTAATGAAACAATGGATACTCGGAGAATAAATTGGTTAGATCCTATCGCTCTGTTAATCCACCCCTACTCGTATATATGTATTTCTTCGTTTCGTGCCTTTCACTACTCGA
Organism: Parapsyche elsis; assembly: GCA_022651745.1. NCBI lineage: Eukaryota > Metazoa > Arthropoda > Insecta > Trichoptera > Hydropsychidae > Parapsyche > Parapsyche elsis. The sequence goes on along the minus strand of JAGVSN010000003.1, from coordinate 6,525,959 downwards.
CTACATCAGTAACAACAACAATAACAGCAACTAAATTAAGCTCTCGGCTAGATTTGATAACGATGCGGCATTAAGCACTAGTCGTTCGTGTACGAGTACCTATGTATGTATGGAACGTACACTCGTACAGTTTTCCTTTAGCGCGCCTTTTCCGCGATATCGCCATCAAATAACTCTTAGACTGCGGAAATTATGCTCCGGATATAAAGATGAACCCTTTATATATGGTCACAGCGCTACGCCCTTTCCCCGTCGGTGCGGATTTTAACTCAAATGTGTCGTTGCCATAATGTGCGATAAAATTGCAAATTAATGAAATCCATTAACATTTTGAAACTGACGTGAACACTTATCACAAAATTTATTAATATTTCATATTTATATTTTTCCAAAATGTTTATCAAAAGTTTTGAAACTCGACTAGGAGTCGTTTGAAAAATACAAATATTATATGCGTTATTCGACGATAGTTAAAATTTGTAGTTTATTTCGCATTTAAAAAAAATACTTTATCTATACCTACTTCGTATATGTATAAAGTAATAATATAACTTGATGGATTATACCTATATAGGTTTACGTATACATTTATCAACTGGAATGACTTTGTGGGCGACTCCAAAAGCCCTAATATAAATGACTTGGAAAATACGAATTATCACGTGAAAATATGAAAATTTATCTCTTCACTTAACGTATAATTAATATGAGAAGTATGTGATTGGACGACTGGCACAAGTTTATGTGCTCGTCACGTACATATGTTACATTAGCAGATCCTCTTTAAACGTCTTATATGACAAATTGCTCGGTAATTTTTCACAAACTTAATGTGACAGAAAGTGAGCTTTTAGCCAAAACGATTGATACATTACTTGCCGTATGTATAATATACTTTTCATAACAAACGTATTCGTATTTTTTAACCCGCATGCGCGCATTCGAATTCTCATCATCGTGTTTGAATTTTATGTTAGCTTTCGTTTCAGGGGAAGGTCGTAAAATATTCCGACATAATTTACGATCGAAAATAATTCGTACAACCTCAGCAATTTCTCTTTTTATTCAATAAATTAAGCCCTTTTTGATTTAGATGGCAAAGGCCCTCTCCCGTTATAATCTATATCTTTAATGCGATCGTTCGGCGTTTTATTGCTCATTTAAAATTTCAATATGAAAATATTGTACGGAAAACGTTTCCGTGTAGCGTTTGTTTTCATTTGAATTTTTCTTTCGAAATGTTCGATATATGTATTTTGGATCAACACAAATATGCAGAATATCGCATTCGTTCCACGAATAATGAATTTTATTAATCAACAAAGTGATTTTTATTTCACGGTTGTAATAATTTTGAATATCATTCACATTATAATTGTTGGTCAAGAATCTGTAGGCTGTGAAAGCTTTTAAAGAGACGGTTTTTGATATATATCATCAACTTTGGGTGGAAAAAGCGTCGTCTTTTCTCGGAAAATGTGCGTCGTGTCTATACGGTTCTTCGATATTGCTCTAACCCAGTAATGCCCACTTTCATATTCCGACGATGCTCTCATCCTATCGCGCTGGGTTTTCGGTACTTAAAGCTTTAGGTTAAAATAAGTCCCACGATATGGTGTGTATACATTTTTTCGGCTTTTGAGGGGTTAACGCGAATAGCGGTTGAAGTAGGTTAAAGCTCGCGGCTGCCTACTATTTTTTTTATGGATTCATACTGAACGCTTACGCAATTTATTTTAAAATTAAAAATACAATGTGTCTATAATATTCCGATCAATATAAAATTTTAATTCATTTAGAATATTCTTTTCCTTTGAAAGAAATTTCAATAAATCGGAAAAAAAATTCACTTTTTACTTAAACTTATCTCCTTTTCAGTTTATCCTTTTTCTTTGTTTTACTAAATTTTCGCTAATGAAGGACATCTCTAGGCAACATCGAACAATAGTCCTTTTTAGGGTGGGTGGTTGGAAGAAGAGGTAACAATCGAGCCGGCTCATTTCAACCGTAGCCGTTTTATATAATTTTCTTATTTATCCGAAGGACTTGTAATTTGCTTTTATTTCTATCTACTTAGGCGATCCCCTTGTTGTATCGGCCCGAAACGAACTTCCTTCCTAAAACGTCGTACAAGAATGGTAATAATAAACGGGACTAAATTTAAAAAGATGTTACGATAAGATCGTGATTCTTTGGGTTAAATATCAAACAAAATGTTACTATTTATACTGCATACTTATGTATAGGTATATAAAAAAAATAAGTGTTATTTTTCTTGTAGACACTTGAAAATGACTTTAGCCTTTAGTACAAGGGCCGCTTCGGCACAACCATATTCTTGATCTCGTTTCTGTAAAAAGGTAAAGTAGGGAGGAGAACAAAATTCGTTTACCTTCCGCCCATTTAGTTTTCTTCATATATTTTTTCGAGTGTCTCCACGAAAAGAGACGGAGTCTGGAATTTTTTCTAAAGAAAAAAAATAAATGAAAATGAATTTCCACCCTCTCGTTCGTCATTCGATGCGATGTTTGCTCCATCCCTATAAAATGTATGTGTTTGTATACTTTTGTGCGTGCCCAAGAATTGAGCTAATATTTGTTAAAATCTTCTCATTTCTTTGAATTCGTCAAATTGGATTTGGGGTTTGACTGTCTTAGGGCACAATTTCGTGATTCCCTTGTGATGCAGATCAAAACCATACCATACCTAAACAGTTAAAATGATCACTCTTGTCATTTATTTATTATTATTAAATTTGTGTACAATTTTAATTTTCATTTTATCTGTTTGCTTGAATCTGTTGAAATTTTGCAAATGCGCTTAATTTATATAACGTAACAAAAGGAATTCCCTTAAATTCGTCGTCTCGCATGTTGAATTGTTTCTTTGGTGAGCAACATTTAACAAACCGTGGTTTCGTTCAATGCGGTCCCTGTCTTCACATTTGTACCGTGTCGTTTTAGAATTTCAGACCGTTTTGAATACTTTATAACGAGTAAGGTAACCTTTTGCCAAATATTCATTTCGTCATACCTATACATATGTATGTATAATATTTTTACAACGTCTGTTTAGTTTTCTTTTCAGTTTATTTAAAATTGTATCCATTTCCATATACGGCATATTTTATCCATTCCATATACGGCATATTGTATGTAAAATACAATACCGCATTATTTATCGTTGCACTAATTGCCAACCAAGCTAACTTTTATAACGAATCATACGTTTGTACATAGTTAAAACACTTTTCGGACTTTCTAACTATGATACGTTTTAATTGCATCCGGTGGCTTTAAATTTGTTTTGTTCCGCTATATGGCAAAACTTTTAAATTTTAGTCCGTTCCCTTGTCATTTCCACAATGCATTAGCCTGAAAGTTTTTTGCAAAAAATTTGCCAGGGCTTTGACTGTCGCGTTTCAATGTCAACGCTCTTTGTGTATATTGGATATTTTTTAAACCTATAAATTTATTGGAGTGAGAGCGCGCGCCTATCCAGATAAGGGTAGCATGTGCTCGGAAAGCATAATGTTAGAAAAAAGACTTGGGTTGTCCTGCCTTTCAAGCAAATATATATTTTTTTTATTTTATATTTTGCTCATTCGTAGCGTGCTTACACGTGGATCAAACTTAGCACTTGTCACATTTTAAATACAATTTTGGTGATTTGTCGTACAAATTCACCTCTGGTAAAAACTGTTGGAATTTTATATAATAATCAATATCGAATAGCTGTGTACAGTTTCAAAATTTATATTTGTGAAACTCGTCTCTAATTTAAAATGTATGGGAATTGCTACGAAATTGATGTACTACCAGGGTACTAAGGCGTGCGACGCGCGTAGAGATCAAGCTTGTATGTCCCGGTCCCACTTTCGGAATCGCGTACCCATTTGTCGAGTGGCGCGAGAATACAAATTGTTTCGTGCGGCGAATCGACGATAAATAACGCGCTTTCGGGATCGTGTTTTCCCGGGAATTCCAGACGAATTAAACCGAGTATTTTACGGGCCCGCAAACTAATGAAATTGGCAATGCGCCTCTTCTACCACGCGCGCGATAAGGTCTTTTTACAGTTTCGCCATTTCGTTGCGAATTTCGCGCAGCCACTTCGAATTCAATTTTTTTTCACCAGATCCTGTAGTAATACGCGTAATTTTGCACAACGAAAACACACCATAATGTGTAACGTAAAAAGTATTTTCTTATAGAATTAAAGCTAATTCTTAAACTAATTATATACTTTTTGTGGAACATTAAATACCGTGGACAAAATAAAAAGCAAAATGTTGTAATGTTTTGTGAATTTTGTATTAAAAGTTAGTATATCCTTTTTTTTTTTGTATTATTTGTCTCGAACATCTTGGTTTCTTTTAGATATGTGTAGCGCTACATATTCGCTTGTTTTTTGAAAGGTTCTCTACCTTTGAATTGTAAAGAACTCGAGTAAAAAAAGGGCTGAGATTGTAACTTACCCTTTTAAGTAATATACACAATATACCAGTGAAGCGATGTAGAACTTTCGCATTACGTACATATGTAGGTATGTACATACATATGTACATATGTGGAATTTTGCAATGTAAAATAGTAGCCTGCTAAAATTTTATCGAAAAATAATATTTCTTTATTTCGATTCAAATAACAATACTTTAAAATAGTTAATGGACAGATGAATATGTACATATGTACATGTATACATGTATGTAGGTAAATTAATAAATCTGTATGTGCGTAGCAAACAACAAAAATCATTTCTTCATGTTTATTGAACTTTTTTTGTGTTGACCGTAAATATTTACACAACCTTACAAGATTGCTTGTGTTATCTCGGCATATGGCAATCGGTATTGTAACATTTAAACGGATTTTCATTCCACGAATGAAAAACGGTTATTTAATTAAACATTTTTCGACCAGAATATATAAACAATTTCCAGTGTTTTTAAATATAAAATCATAGAACTGTACTACACAGTGTAAAGTTATTCAGTTGTTGTAGGACGCATAAGAAGCAAAATGGTTGGTTACAGAAGATACATATTAAAGATCTTCGGGGACGTGCCGCGAATCCGACCGAAACAAGATCATTATCCCAGTCGAACTGTGGGGGCAGGGAACTTCAGCGCTAACCGTTCATCAGATATTAACCCTTTCGCGACCGGCCTTCTACTCGGTTCCTGCATATATTAAAACGGTGCAATCTAGATCCACGTAAACATAAATTGACATGGTAAATTAAGTAAAAAAAATTATTGCTCGAAACAAGTTAGTGAAGGCAACTTAGTTAACCCCCCCTTCGGTGGATTCGTCCTCGTTCTTATAATATTATCATGATATCGATTGTGAAAGTGCGAGCGGAAGAGCACCGTTGGCGGAGGATTCGAATTACGCGGTCGTTTCGGCGCGGTTCCTTCCGTTTTGCGTTTCGGGCTATTTCCTCATACCCGTTATCGCGACTACGATTCGTTGTATAGTGAATCTCATGTTTTAACGCCGAGTTTCTCTCTCTCTCTCTCTCTCTCTCCCTCTCCCCCCTCTCCCCCCTCTCTCTCTCTCTCTCTCCTCTCTCCCCTCTCTCTCTCTAGTATTCTCGTTAACCCCCGACTTTTCGATCGGAAAATTTTATGTGCGTTGCGTTTAAACACGAGTTAGAATTTAAAAGGATTTGTCGGAGCATGTTCTATCTATCTATGTACTTTACGTAATACGCTCAATCGGGATTTTGCAAATTTTTTCAATCACATGTCTAGTAGACGTATATTCTATTATCATTATTTGGTATCAATATTTGATTATAAAAATATCTCTCATCTGTTACAAAATTATAATAGTCGTTTCATAATTCTTCATGATAAAAATATTTGATTTTATGTTTATATAAATTTATGTAATTTTTTGGGTTATCTGGAATATAAACAATCGAAAACATGCAGGAGTCAATGAATTAAGTTTGAAATTATTAAAAATCTTTTGCTCACAATCTAACAATTTTAATAATATGTAGTTCCCGGAAATAACCTTTTAGGGTATTTGTTTTTTTTTCTTTCTTGGTTTGTGTGCCAATTTTTTGATTTGACATTACATATAAGTAAACATTCCGAATGCCCCATGTTTTTTTTTTTTTTTTTTGCGTTTTCAGCTCATACTTGTACGCATGTTTCTGTTACTTGCCACAGAACGTGTGTACAAAACACGAAGTGTATGTTTGTAAATATTTTATATTCGTATTTACATTCGTCGGTTTTTTTTCTCCCTCCGTCGCCCTCCCTCCTCCCCTCCTTTCCATCTATCTCGGTTGTTGTTTATTATTCGTGTGTTGACTCTGGTTTTATGTATTCGAATATAAAACAGACCATTTTTGAACTTTGCGTTTACATTTAAAAAAATTCATTAACGCTGCGTTGATGAATCGCAAACACTTACGTCTCACGATTCAAATTAAATTACAAGATCGCTTAAATAAACACAAATTTTAATATTCAACTTGAAAAACGTACATGTAAGTTTCAAAATTATGAAAAACAAATTCTAGGATACAACGTATTTCGTACACTACATACATATGTATGCACATGTACGTATACATGCATAGATACATTTACTAGCATTTTTTCATTACTCCTCTAACCCAAATTGAACGTTTCCCTCAAGGGATATAAAGATGGCCGCGTTACAGCCGCCCAAGTTTTTCTGCGCGTGTGCCACAACCTCGTCGCCAATTTTTATGAACTTTATGTGGTATTTTTTGGGCGTCTTATCAGCTCGCAGCAGTTCCGGGCGCCTGAGGCCGATATTGCGCTCAATCCTGTACATATATGTATGTCGTACATGTGCATGTGTATGGTACAGTGGCCGTATAAGACTTAGCTAACTGAAATCTAGATTTATTAAAATGTTGGGGCCGTGTCGAGGAATAATCGAACAAACCTCCCCAACTTCCTTCCACCTTATGATATTCTGTGCCGAAAACGTTTTATAACTTTCCTTCTTGACGTGTTTATAATTTGAACTTTTTTTTTTCGTATATTTAAATAAAATTTTTGGGCGACAACATACTCAAAATGTTTAATATTTAATCTTGAAATTTGCTTATTTTATTCAGATTTACATGATAATGTTATGACATTTGACCTTACTAAAGAGATTAGAATATGTACATGCTGCAATTAATGTTGGTATTTGCTGTTTTTTTTTTTGAGAAATGAACATACATACATGTACATATGTAGCATATATACATACATACATGTAGGTCGTAAGTGCATGCGTCACTTTTCTCGTTTAGAATTTAATGCTATGCTAATTTGCTTTGTTAACAACCACTTGCTTATATTATTCAAATTGTGGGTAATATTATTTTCATTATTCATTTCTAGTGATTATAAAATTTAAAAGGTCACGATTAAACAATTTTAATGCTCACATTTGAATTATAATGTACGAGAAGCCATATTCAAAAGTAGGTTATTATTTTTTTTACTTACTGAAACTGGTATTCAGCCAATATGTATGTATGCAATTTGTATTCATATACAATTCTTCGATATTGTTACAGTAGCATCTGAAAACAATCAGATATATCTTTGTTCAATTTACGATTCCCAAATTTGATGAATTTTTTATCGTACGTTTTTTACGACGGCGTATAAATATGAATATTACACTTTATGTCTTTTTTTTATGGACTTTGGAGAAATATCAATATTTTACTTACAGAAACTCTAAAATAAAGAAAGCTGAATATTTAAACCGCACTTTGCGTCATTTGTGCACATAAAACGATTTATTAAAAGGTTCATCCGATAATAAACGAGCTTTCGGTCGCCGTTCGTGAAGTGGTCCAGGGGTACTGAACTTTTTTCGGCTCGCTCGTGACTTATCATCGTCTTGGCGCTCCAGCCGTCCTCTCGTCACAAAAGATGTTTAATTTGTTTGCAAGCACGAGTAGCTTTACATACACACTCTAGCCGCCTAGAAAGTTAACCCTTTCGCCACTCGCCTGATATTTATTATTTACCGAATTTTGAACGGCCAATGTGAAGTTTCAAATTTAGAATTTTTTGTATATGTACCTGCTCGATTCAAAGAGGTCGATTTATTTCGCGACTTGGCAAAAAAATTCGTTCCTTTCAGCGAGATGACGCGCAAAAGGAAACGTCAGAAGCGACCGAAACTTCATTAAAACTTTACCGACGCGACGGTCGCGGACGCGATAAAAGTCGACGCTGGCAGTGATTCATAACCATTTCTCCTTTTATTTATTTATATACTTTTACGAGATTTCGATCACCCTCAATCGAATGGTGGGAATTTTTACCTAATTTACGACGTAATAAATCGACCGATTCGTTAAACGTAAATCATTGAAACCACCTGTTCGTTACTGGTCAGTGTTTTCTACTGTTGTAGTTTTTCTTTATTTTCCACATGATTTATGTCCATTTGAGATTAATCGACAGTTTTCCATATTTTTCAATTGCACATTTTCCAGGAAATGGTTTTTCGGTTAACATATTCCATATTAGCAAATTTAATTTATTTTGGTTGAATTTCCTTTTTATACATACATACATATGTACTATGTATCATGAGTACCATGACTAACTTTTTATCTTAAGAAAACAAAGCATTCTTGACAAAGTTCAAGTTCAGTGTCGAATGAAAAAATAAAGTAAACCAGATACTGCAGTGTCAAATTCGCGTTGTATACAATCGTCAATATGTTTGTTTGTTGATTTTATTTTTATATCAGTCAGTGATAATTTTTAACATGTGAAATAATATCTCTTTCTGGCTCATCGCCTTCCTATCTCTTTCGATTGCAGTCATTGTGCAATTCAGGACTTGGTTTTTCTTGTGTTGGTCAAGCGACCATGAAAAGCGTGAAACGCGATTTCCTGCGACACACGCTTTACATTTCTTTCACAAGCAGTGGAAAGTCTTTCTTGGAAAACTTCTCAACTTTATCCCGTGTTGCAGAAAGTTCTGCATACTTTTCTATTATGTGTACACAAATTTATTCGGAAAGTTTCTCAAGCGACTTGGCGTTATTCGCTTTGGCGTTTTTTTTACAAAACCGCGCGAATTCAACGTTCTTTGCAAAGTCTCGTTATTATTTTTTTCTCTTGTCTTCTTTGTCATAATTAATATCGTAGTAAGTGTACCAAAGTGGTGATATCGCAACGCGAAAGTAATTTAGCTTTGTGCTGAAATTTAAGTGTAAATATAGTTGATTGGAATTATATCGTAGATAACGCTAAAGTTTGCAATTGTTCTATGTATTTTGAATATAAAGGTTTTTACCGAGGAAACAGTTTTAACTCAAATGGCTTTGTTCATTTTATCAAATTCATAACTATACATATGTATATCATTATTGCAATTTTAAAAGTAAGTTAGAAATTTTTTGTATTAATTTAATTTAATCGTTAAAAAATCACAGGGTGTGCATAGATAAAGTATCGCTTGATTGTGTATGAATACAAAACCAATGTGTTGTTTATTTATCGGATGACAAACGTGTGTGAGTACGTCTACATGCCCGATACGTGTTAATTGTAGCGAATTAATGCAGTGAAACGTTTTCTTCGCTTGAGCGAACCTCGCCTAACCGACCGGCAAGGGAAATCATATTAATTTTCTTGTGAGCGTTTCCCTCACACTAGGCTAAATTTCGTTTTTGTATGATCGATCATGCGAAAATCATTCTCGCTATAGGCGTGGTTTCGTATTTTCGCATGTAAATGCTGCACCAGTGGCTTCTACATACATACATATGTCAATTTATTGCACTGCATTCAATCAAAGTCATATTTTATTTTACCTTTTTTTTCTAATTACGTAAATAATTATAATAATCATTATTTTATTTTAAAGTTCTATAATTATACCATATACATATACTTCTGCCTTTTTCATTGAAACGTGTACTACGGGTACTATATATGTAACTATTGACATTTTTACTATATGTACATATGTAGATTAACTATTTATTGGCTATCGATATTGAAAATTTTAAATAAAATTATCAAAACTCGAACTCATTCAACCGGAAGTAGGGTTTTTTTTTTGTCGAAAATTTTACCACAGAATATTTCAGAAACTGCCCTATTGATCAAGTCGAAAATTTATATTTATAATTATCATATAAAATTTAAGAGTTGATAAGGTTTTGATTAAAATCCGCCGACCGGAAGTGGTAGTTTTTCTTATTTGAATATATGCCGAAGATCGTATTTTATATACGCGCGCGCACTCAACACAGTAATTTCATGATATGTACATACATATGTATGTATTTTGATTGGTGTGGTGGTGGTGTATGCGTTTTATTTACTTACGTACTTAAAAAAATTAATTTCGTTACTCTTTGTATTCCTCAAATATATGGATAAAGTCATGGGTTGGCTACACCCGAATTTTTTGTACTACTTCGGCTGACACGTCCACTTTATTTCTCATTTAAAATGTACATACGTCTATCGGATTTCGTGGATGTGCACTCCGTTTGAATATATCGATGTACATTTTGCAAGTCGATTACACTTTTAAAATTAAACAATTGAAACACTATGATTATTTTAGGGATTTATTTAATCGTCCTAGTAAAACGTATTGGCACTGCCACTACATTTGTTGTAGCGTCAATTCGTCAACGCTAAAGGTCAACTCTGTGAAGATTAATCTTGCATCTATTAATATAAACATAATTTAATTACTTGCGATTGTCGTCTGTGCAATCATCTCTATCTCGTCTAATGTCGTGTAAGTCTGTAGGATGTGTGAGTCATGTTTCATGAAATGAAAGGTGATAGATGGAGAAAACCATCGGCGCTAACTCGATATCACATATCATTTTCACACCCGCAATTTTCAGAAATTCTCGCATATGTTATGTTTTATGTTTTGTCATTTATTAAGATACATATATGTATGTACGTGTATTTTTCAAACGCTTTTCGTTTTTGCAACGAAACAGTTTGTTGAATCTGTATTGGAAGGTCTGCCATTCATACGTAACGTCCATATTCAAACAAATTGTAGATCAATACTATTTAGTATCATGCACATATATGTGTATGCACAATGGATCCATCGTTTCATTTTGAATTTTTCTTGAATTTGAGTATCGCGTTGATGTAGTGAAAGTCATGTGTTTTCCATCTATATTTATCCGCCAGCTTATAAATGTTCGCGAGACAGAGCTGCACAAGTGCATTCCTGCGCACGCGCCTGTATCACTGCAGATTTATTGCACTTAATGCGACATTGGATGTACGGTTGCGGCTCGGCAGAGTTGCGAATATTTGTTTACGCTTATAAATAAATACCTGTTTGCACAAAACTAGCGACTCCATTTCTGATTGATATGAATCCTTTTTGTAAATGCGTCTGCGAAAGTGAGAAACGTCATAATAAACTCGAACGCACGTCGGATCCACACATCTGGAATTGCATCGCGTCGGTGTGTTCAAAAGTTCGAAGTTATTATTTTTATCAACGTGTAATTTTAAATATACTTTACCGGTGTTTAAAGGGTTTGTTTTCATTGTAAATATGTACTTTCTAAATGTACGTTATAATTTCGTTATACAATGTAGGTATTACAAATTTTAAAAGTCATTATGTAAATTTTGTGCCGTCGTTCCGTCCTGAAAAGCTCTGGTTCTACTAATGAAATTATGCAGTCCTACCTATCGCTTCCAATTTGCATGCCAATATTTTACGGTAGAAACGAGCGGTCAAAACGACGAAAATGTAACTATTCGATATTGAGTTTATAAAGGTCGATGCTGGCTCTCGAGACCGTTATTAATCTTGTTTACACGTTATTGGATTTCCGATGTTAACTTATTCATCGCCACCGCTACTATTACGCTTTCCGAACGTGCACTAATCGTGCTTACTTTGTTTTTGTTTGGCATTTACATACGAAACCCCCTTAACTATTGAACAAACACATGCTAACGATTAAAACTAATAAAATATCGAACTGATACAGTTAATGTGTGTATAATGTTAAATTTAGATGCAATAAATAAGAAGGGACCATATTTTTCGTCAAAATGACTGTTTAAGTGTTTGCGACCTTATGAATGAATTTATCGACTTTCCGTTCCTTTTCTGAAAGTTGTCGAATACTGTGAAGACGAGTAAGTTTCTTAGAAGCGGTTTTTCATTAAATCCCTGTATTATTATTCGAGAAAATGAGAAACGTCGTTTGTTCACGTAAATAATAAGTTAGACTGAAGTTTTCGAAATGAGACTTGACGCAATATATTTATAAAACGTTTTCATAATAAAAATGATTAAATTATGATCCGAAATAGCCATTACCATAAATCAGTATAAAACATTGTCAAGATCTATTCTATTTATTTTAAATGCAATTTATTTATATCATATATTCGGATCGGATTCGTTATTGAGTATTCTCGACATTGTTGCGAAAAGTCCAACATGTGGTACCAAACGACCAAACGATGAAAATAGTTTTAAATAGGCATAAACGTCAACGAAATTTCTGCATCATAATGTAAGCACGGTAAATGTTGTGATGTACATACATACATAAATTCTGATGCGCATTTTGGTCGATTATACACTTCAGTCGACTACCGTTTTATTCGTCATCAAAAAATGTTTTGAATTCTCGAAAATGCATTTGCATTCCGAAAACGTACAGAATGCTATTTTTTGGTAATTCGCTGAAGGCGGTTGTTAATATTTGAAAATGCAAACGTAATTAGCCTTAATCTTATCGGCTAAGCAATTAACATTTAACGATGCAGAATATTACATTGCGCACTTTTGAACCGAAGCTATCTTGGGAAAATATTCCCTTAACGATAGAGCCACTGTTGGAGCTTATACTTCCTACACTACGACTGAATACAATTCGCCCGGGCAATAATAGGCTCGGTCTGGCTCGTAGCCTCACATACAACAGGTTGTACGACCCCCCTTGTATTATTACAACGCAGGCTCTAACCTCACCCTGCTACCGCGTGCCAGGAATACCGTCATCAGGAGCCCTTATCGAGACGTGACCGCCTCCCACTGCCTCTCAATTCGGTCCAATCTGATATTTACCTCGCCAGACAACGTTTAGTCTTCGTGGTATGTTTATGCGGTACCGAGACCGAAATTCAGAAATGCCACTGATAAAATCACAAAGTTAATACTTCGGTAACGTATAAAATTGATTATTTTCTGATTTTTCTTTCCTTTTTTCCTATTTTCATATTGAGTGTAAATTAATGCACACAATTGACATTTTCGATGACGTGTTTTGTATTGTATTGTCGATGTTACTACTCGTCGTTTGTTAGTACTATTTCTACCGTGGAAGGGATAATTTTAAAGGGAGCCTCCGTCGCCGAGTGGGCATTTAACCCTTTCTCGCCGCGAGGACACTCACGACCGACGCGACGGAGGGTGAGGAGTGCTTTTCCCTACCTGCAGTTCGCGTCTTTTGTTGTCGCTGTTGTCACTTTGTATGCAAATTTGCGACGGACCCGCGCAACCGCTCCGCGGAAAATCCTCGGGAAACTGGGCCATCTGAGTTTTCATTTAATAAAGCTCTTGCCGTCCATTGTCGTCGGAGAGCTTTTCTTCGTGCTTTCTCGCTCGCGTTCGTCGTTGACGCTGTGTTATCTCACGTTATTGTGTGATGCTCTCGTGCGAAACGAATAAATCGCTATTGCACTTTGCGAAATTTTCTCATTTGCTAACATTTGAAAACATACTCACTGCCTTATGGATTTTAGGTGTACAATGTTTTTACTTGTACAAAATTAAAGTTCGTTATATGTACATACAGATACATGTTTAAATTCGAATTGAAGGTATTATCTCATGCAGCTTATAAGATGTTTACTCTTTTAGGGTTTCTGAATATTTATCTTATTAAAATATTTATTTTCACATTCATTAATTAATGTAGATGATTTGGTGCAGGAGAATGTTGTTTAAATATCCATTGATTTTGCACATTTATATCTGTTGGGTTTGAAGGTATGTATATTTTATATACCGGGAAATTCTGTGAATCTGATTTTTCTGTGAGATTCCGTACGAATGTGAAAATGTGAATAGTGTATTCCTTCAGGTGACTTTAAGCTCTTTATCGCCTTTGTGCACTCTTTGAATTTTTAGATTGTTTTTATTCTGTTTCCGTGTAGGTGAAAAATATTATAGATAGTACGTACATATGTAGTTGCATTTTGATGTTTGCAAAACAATGCTAATATTTATTTTCTCTTATTTTTCAGGTAAGTTCTGAACATCTATTTTTCGTCAAAATTCGCACGTCTTCACTCCTATCGTAAGCAAATTCTTCAATGATTTATTTTAGATTAGTAGATTTATTTTAAATAATGATATTTAGCGTTGAATACATTATTCTGTTTTCTCGATTTTGACTCAAAAACGAGGTAAATCTTATAATCGCTTTCGATATAATTAATAAAATTGTATTCAAATTAGTAAAATGTTCTCTATTATAAACATTTTAGCATCAAGCTGGACGTTTTAAATTTTGTCAAAAGCGGTATTAATTTGTTTAAATCTACAGAGTGGCGATGGTGGTTCATCGCACCCACCCATCAATTAAATTCACCAAATTTTCTCCTCTTGTAAAATCGAGTGTTCTCGAAGACCCTTCGGGCGCCAATAAAACAAACATCGCTATTTTCTAGAATAAGTGAATTAATATTAACGAAATATTAATTGGTTTTCTCATCTTTGAGAGCAAGAACCTTTTCTTTCCTTCGTACAACCCAGTAAAGGTGAAGTACCACTACATTTTCCAAAATTATTCGACCCTGTCATTTAATAAGTATACATACACTTAATTTTATTCTTTTTGTATATTCATATCTCCACTTAATTGGTTTCTTAACTAATTTGTTCGATTTTCGGTGAATAGCCCAGCCCTTTGTTGAGTAAGTGAATTATTTTTCTCATCATTATTGTACAAGTATACGGTACCAATTAATTTCCAATTGGAAACTCATTTTACATTTATAAACAATGACATTCAACTTATTATAGATACGTAGCGACGGTAACTTATTGAACTTTCAATTATATTCAATAATATTTAAGTTCACTTATATTTTTAAATCGAAATATCTATCCTACATAATATGTACACACATACATATACTCAAACTCGTATTTTGGTAAATTTACGTGTATTTTATCGAATTTTCGGACAAGTTAATGCACTTTGTATAATGTAAAGTTTACAGCACGACGAGAGAGGAAGTTGAGCGCACAGCGTTACGAATGATAAATAGCTGTATACGAGAAAAAAATTGTTAAAATACATATATACATATGTACATATGTATTGTAGGTACACACACACCTACTTATATATTTGTAAGTAAAATCCATCACTGAAGCAACTATGTAGTTATTACATAATTTATTCTCTCCAATCCTTTTTTTGCATTTCTGTTATGCACGTTTTCAACCATTTTCGCCAGTTGTGAAGTTGTCGTGAGACTCACTGGTTTTCATTCAACTTGGGTTTTCCATCTACATAGACCTGTACTATATCAGATCAGAAGACTCTAACCTTAATTGGTTTCTCTCCAAGGATTAATAGGGTTCGTTCTCTGTTCGCATCTTAATTTATTCAGTCAAATATATGTACTTGTGTAATCCAGTAGACATCGACGTGAAATATTGCAACTGAAAATTCTATGACTATAAAATTTTGTTCATTTTCTTTCAAAAGGGGTTACCGTAATTATAATTAATTAACCCGAAACTGTTTAGACGAAATGAGGCTTTTATAATTGCGCGCTCGTATGGCGACGTCTGATCCCCACATTCATCCCCCAATATTTATGTACCCCATCATTTCCACAGATTAGGCTACTCCATATCCGACCTCCCACTTTTACACGTAATCTCACCCCAAGGCCCCAACAGTCCTCATTATGCGCTAATTTCACACCGTTTTCGCTCCGTTCTGAATATTTCCTCAATTTGTATGGGCTATTGAGTAAAGCACCACTTAGCGGCGTTCGAAGATTATAAATATTTCTAATAACGCGACACCAAAATATACTTCCGTAATATCAAAGTATTAAATCAAAATTAAGATTTTTAAATTGTGTTTCAACCGTATATCGCCATCGTTTAACTTTTATTTCTTTTAATCGTTATGTGACTATTTTTCTGTGTTGAATTGTTTTTCGCAAAAATAATAAAATTGGCCTCAAACGCAATTACGAAGCTTTACGTAATTCGAATGTATCACTGAAGTACCTACATATGTATGTATGTACATACCTGTAGTTCGTAATATTTTTTGTTCGAGTAGTGAGTCTGAAATCGAATTTCATGGTCCAATTTTTTACCATGCATTTCAGTAAATTGAATACAGAATTCCGATTTCATGTTATTGAAAATTTGTAAAAAATTTGTACCTACGTACGTCGTTATTACTTTTTTGATTTTAACCCAATTTAATTTAAGAATGAATAGATTTTCTTTATATTCAACGTAGTCCTACAGTTTTGCGAAAATTAATTGTACGAGAAACTTTAAAGTAAATCTGACAGTTCTCGTTTAGACAATAATTTATCAATAAATGTTGTATTATCTACTGGACAACTAGACTAAAGTCTTATATTGAAAATCGTATAGGTCCTGTATTCATTCATCTACATACATAGATATTGTAGATACAAGAATTTTGTCATCGTAGAATTTGTTGGGGGTATACTGCGACCCTGTCTTGAAGGACCTACATACATACGTACATATATACAGTCCCTACTCAAAAAATTAGGAACACTTGCGAGTTTTACGACATACGCGTTTGTTCTAAAAAAATAACTTTGTTATTTGTAACTCGATTTTCTGTATGTTGTTACCAAAACACTATCCTTCAAAATTATGTACAAAATACAATGCTTGTATTTATATCTGCAAAACAAACAGGCTCAGGTACAAAAAAACCCGTATACCTGAAAAGGGTCCTTTTGTTCATTGTGCGTCAATGTTTTCAAGAATTGAAAAGATCATTCTCAGCTGAGATCTTCTGCTGTCTGGTTGTCGTAAGGGTGAGTATAATTTTTTTATTTTATAAAATCGATGGATTTAATATTTAATTTTGAATTTTAAATGAACAATATCGATTTTTTTAGAACTTCGAAATGGGTCGCTGCAAGGATATTTCCAATGAAAAAAAGGCTTCGATTACTGCGTATTTGAAAACGGAGAAGTTTTCCATGCGAGAAATCGCCAGAAAAGAGTGTGTTTCGGTACAAACAGTTTCGAGAATTTCGAAGAATATGGGGAGGAATCTCCCCGAAACTACGACTCGCCGCAAGAATTGTGGTAGACCACGTAAAACCACCCTTCTTTATTTCCCAGGCCATGGAACATCGTAATGAATCTGCCCAAGCTTTAAAATTAAGGTTAGAGGAAGAAGATATTGAAATATCGGTGTCGACAGTTACGGTGCTATGAAGCAAACCTCAAATGCAGGCGGCCGGTGAAAAGCCAAAATTGACACCGAAAATGAAAAGTCGAGGTTGCAATTTGCCAGAATGCATCGGCACTATACCGTCGAAGATTGGCAAAGGTATAATGAGTTTTTTAATAATATATTAATTTTTTTTTTTCTGAAATTGATGTATTTTTTTTTCATTTTTCGTAGTTAATATTTAGCGACGAATCAAGATTGGAAGCTCTCACGGAAAGCCAAAAATTTGTTCGCCGAAGGCCGGAAGAAAAGTTCAATCCCGACTGTATTCTAAAACAGTTAAACACCCACCGGCAACAATGATTTGGTCGTATAACCATCAATGGGCCAGGACCACTTTTTTTTGTGGAAGGGACGATGAATGCGATCCGTTACAAAGAAGTTCCAAACGGTTTTATACCATTTTTTTCTTCCCTTGACTCGTCCGAAGGTCCTTTCACTTTTATGCAAGATGGTGCACCATGTCATCGAGCACATTCCATCATAAATTTCCTGGAATCGCTAAATATACCCATTTTACCCTGGCCTTTGATCTTAATCCTATTGAAAATGTCTGGAGCCTCCTAAAACCATCGTTTATAGTCGTCCCAACCCTACCCTTCAAATATTGAAATAAAAGCAGCATGGGCATGCGACGAAATCAAATTAATGATTCAAAGTTGCATGCGCAGTATGCCACAAACGTATTTTAGCCGTTATTAAGGCTAAAGGCGGAAATACGAAGTATTAATATGTTTTTTTTGTATTTTTATATTTTTTTTTATGTAAATAAATGTATATATTTGAAAACAAGTGTAAAAGTTTGTGTTTTAGTTTTTTTTTACCCATTTGCTTAAAAAACTGATAAAACGCAAGTGTTCCTAATTTTGAGTAGGGACTGTACATAGAACCTAGAGCGTTTATTGGTAGATGAAGTTTTATAAAACAAATCGCTTGGAATTTAGTAGTGAAATTTTGTCTCTGTTGAGCCAAGCTTTTAATTAAATTGTAATCTTGTTCGTCGTGAAATTATCCCTTAATTGCTTTTTCTTTGCACCCCCATAATTCATAGAAAATTTTATTTAGACTGTTGTCGCTATCGCCTTCTTAACGAAAAATTCCTAGGAGTTTTACGTCAAATTTAATATCAGCTCGTTATATATTATTATTAAGTTGTACACGGGAGCAGATGTTACGAAATGAAGTTTGCGCGCGCAACTTGCGGTGGGTACCACCACCATCGATAAGATACCGTTCACCAGCTACCAGACCAGATCTAAATAAACAGTAAGTAGTAGTCTCGAATTAATTCTCGTGTTGTACCGCAACTCCCAAGTTTTCTACGTAGATACGAAGTGTGAGTCCTGTCGCTGAATTTGCGAATTAGCCTTTAAGCCATGTTGGTTAAGGACCCCATTCACGTTGCGTTTCTGCTGCTGTACTTAGTACGATACAATGTTTCCAACAATAAAATAAATCGTTTCGTATCGTGTCGTGCCCACAGACTTTAAATTTTTTACTCCCTTTCGATTTCTCGTAAATCTGAAACGATTTTTAAATAAACCACAGTTTTATCCATAATCTTCACTAATGACTGATGTGAAGTGAATGACTTATTTTCGCACTCAGAAGACATTGTTGTATATATTTTTAACCGCGAAACACTCCTCAAATCGCAAAACGAACAGTACATTTACCAACACACGTAACGATTTTAGCTTCCATATTCAAATCGGAAAAGTAAATTGTACGAAAGTTGGGCGGTGCCCGACTTGTCCGATCTCACCGATTGGATTAAATTTTGCACACACACGCAACGATTTTACTTCCGAATTGCTAGTCGGAACAGGAATCGTTTGGAAAGCGCAACGTGAATGGGGGCCCTTTAAGTATAAATACGAAAGATGAGCAACGGAGCGTGATGATGCGCGTGCGAAAATGTTAAATGTTCCCAATAAGTACGTCGGAAGCATCTGCTATGGTTTTTATGGTTTTGCGGCAGTAATGAAACGGCTACGGATACGCAGAACACTGGTTGCGTTTAATTGGATTTTCCTCGTTTACGATTCCATATCAAAAACATTTCAACGTTGTGAATATTATATTTTTTTGCCCGGGATAACGATGAGAGACGATTTTGAAGTAAATAATTATTTTTTTATATTTATGTTACATATTTCTACATTGTGAGTGCATTTGCTAATGTATTTGAAATACAATCGGTATTTTTACTTTATCCTAATCGGATAAAGTATTGTGATCGTGCGAAAATTCGACCTCGAGATTTTGACTGATTTGGATCAAGTATCATCCCCTGATCACGTTTTCATGATTTCTGGAAAATGTCTGTATACTTGTGTGTGTGTGTGTGTCTGTCTGTATGTGTGTTTTCTCCGAAACTATCAAGTCTATCAAGCTGAAATTTCATATCTATTATTTTCACGTTAGCTGTAAGAGATACTGTGATTTTAGTCAACATATGACGACCGGAAGTGGCAGTTTTTCCTATTTGAATATGTATATGCCAAAGATCGTATTTTACATACGCGCGCGCACTCAACACAGTGATTTCATGATATGTATGTATGTACATATGTTGGTTGGTGTGGTGGTGTGCATGCGTTTTATTTACTTACGTACTTAAAAAAATTAATTTCGTTACTCTTTGTATTCCTCAAATATATGGATAAAGTCATGGGTTGGCCACACCCGAATTTTTTTTAATTGGCGATACACAAAATCGATTGATTCAATAATTATTTTATGTGTTGAATATGTATGTAGGTCTAAATTGTAATGAATATGTTAGAACCTTTTTATGCAGGCATTATATAATATGGTTAGCACGAGATCTGAATCTTTTGTAATCGAGAGGGGTTTTCCCAGAGGAGTAGAACTGTCACACTGGTTTCCTTTCGAGGGTAGGCGGATACGCAGGGGCCACATTCGCCTCCTCTTAGTACCCGTTCCGCTCTTAAAATTGAATTTTGAACTTGGAACGTGATTTCCCGCACTGAGGTTTCCCAAAGGCTCTGGAGGAAAACTTCGTGGGCGCCAGCCGTTGCCAACAATCGAGGCACGTATCAAAACGAGATGGCCTCAAGTCACTCATGAAGAAAGGAATCTCGTTCGGATGCTTTCCCGCATACATGAGATTCACACTGACTTTAGAAAATACATCGTGCGTGCGTGAAGTCAACGGAATCGGCTTATTGTGATACATTTGTCGTTGAAACATTTGCCGTACACTATTTTGTATGAATTGCATTTCACCAACACTGTCTTTGAGATTGAAATATCTTTTACTGAATATTTTATCCTAACGATTGGCAAACGATACCGGTAAGTGTATGTGCCAAACATCTCGTTTGTGATAATTAACCCAGCGTATATATGTACATACATACATCATCATTCATCACAATGAAGCTCTTAAAATTTTCCATAACTTTGAAGTATGACGGGAAAATACACGCTGTGTTTTTGTCGCCGGAAATGAAAATTCACGAATATGAATTTTTTCCCTCGGCTAAAACCCCAATAAAACATTATGAACTTTTTAAAATACCGTTTTTATATTCGGTTTTTACTGTTATGGTCTCATACTCGGTTCGAACGCATCCCTTTCGTTGTATAATATATTTAATTATTTATTTGTTTTGTGTGACTATTCATTGTTTATAAATTTTATTTTATTCGTCAATAAATGTACATAGATAATTTAATAGTATCCACCCACGATGGATATTAAGTCGTGACAAATTGGCGTATTTATATTGGGACATTTGCGAAGGACAAGACATCGTCACATCTCCGTACCCATAGACTACTAGTCTATGTTCGTACCCTTTTCATATTGTTACCATTCGGCAGCCGTTATGTCACCTGCTGAAAACACGCCCAACTAGATAAAGGGTTGAGCTACCCTGAACGGTGTTCGACATTTGAACGTTATTAAATTCCCCTCACGGTTATTGTTTCTCGATTAATTCAACCCTATTGGATGAAATTGAAAATGAAATGAAAAGTATTCCAGTAACCGGGGATACCTTTGTGGATAAACGATTCGATTAAAACTCGCGTCTAATTTTATGAGCAGTGATTAGTGCTATAATTCAATATAAATATTAGTACATTATGTATTCTTTTAACCGTTTTAAAATTGCCTATCAAATTTCTTAATTTTAAGTTAAGTAACATTCATGTATGCAACCGTATCCAAATTTTCAACAGCTTTTACTCGATAGATTGCGACTAGACTCCATTGAAGAAATTTTAAACATACAGCATGTCAGTGCTCATTCTTTCCTTGCTTAGTTTTACAAGGAACTTTCATAGAACCACTCAACATTTACCATTCTGTTTTTAACATTTAACATTTGCACGGGATCAAAGCCGCCTCTAATAAGCACCGAATGTTGCGTTACATAAAAATAGGCTTTTTATTACGTTCCGTGCGCGTAAAATATCCGTTTTATGTTAAAACGTGGGCCGTAGTAGAGTTAAGGAGGGGTACCAGCTGCACGCACTTTTAGAACCACTGGCTAAGCAATAACCACTTTCTCCGATCGTTGCCTTTTGATATTGAATAATTGGAATACATATTTAAACGTTCTATGTTGTAAAAACGATTTTGAAAATATTGATTAATCAACATGGTGTTCTGCTTTAGAGAAGTTGAATAATTAACGAAGTCGTATTACATATTTATTTATTTATTAACAGGTTTTTGCCCAAAATATAGATTACATATACATACATACATATATAAAAAACAAAAAAATAAGAATATCAAAAGATACATAGAAGTTACACAAAATATAATATAATATAATAGAAAACATAAGAAAATCAAAAAAAAAAAAAAAAGAAATAATAACAAAATAATACTAGAATTTACAAATTTTTAGTTTGATTACAAACTGCGCCAGGCTGATGTTGAAAATGTCAACATCAGTCGACAATTAATTAAATAATTTAAGAGCAGTAATCACCGGGCTGGACCCCATAAGCATTGTTCTGTACCCCGGCACCACAAATAGCTCGTGACTCCGTGCACGACAATAAAAATCCGGAGTGTAAAGTTGGAGACGCTCTAGTATTTCCCATTGAACATATGTCCATTTATAATCATGAACACATGTTTCAACAGGGATACTTTCCTCCTCCACTCCAAAGACCTCATGCCAGTCATACCCCTAACGAATTTTGTTGGGAAGAGAAAAGGGTAGTAGCCGTACATCCTTTTATATATGTGACGGGCAAATTTTTTATCTACCCTTTCCAACATACCAATGTATGACTGTTCATGAGGAAACCAAATTAACGAATTATATTCAAGTTTAGATAAAACTATGGAATAATAAAGAATCATAATTACGTCAACATTGCGCAATAACCCAGAGTTCTTTATTAAAAAGGCTAGAAGATTTAATGTTGATTTAACTACATTAAGAATTTGGGAATGGAAATTTAACTTTGAATCAAAAATGACTCCAAGGTCAACAATTTCCATTACCCTCTCCAATTCTACATCATTTATGGAATAGTTGAAGACAGTAGGATTATTGGATCTCGTATAGCTGACCACCCTGCATTTATGAATGCAGAATTCCATATTGCTTGTACGAGTCCATTCAACTAATGCATCTACGTCATCCTGTAACAACTGACAAGATTCAATGTCAACCACATTCCTATAAATTTTGAGATCATCGGCGAATAGAAGAATTCGCGAAGAATTAATTACACTACTGACATCATTTATGAAAATGATGAAAAGCAGTGGTCCCAAATTAGACCCTTGAGGCACTCCAGAATAAGCAAGAAATGTTTACAGAATTGAAACCACAGAAGTCAACATACTGACTTATACCTTGAAAGTATATGAAGAGAAAAAAACGATGGAGCTAAATGAGAAACCAAATGAAGCCAATTTCCTAAGCATCACATCATTATCTACCTTGTCGAACGCCTTTTTAAAATCTGTATAGATGACATCAACCTGAGAACCTAAATCCAAATTCTGAATAATATAATTGCTGAATACTAATAAATTAGTAGTTGTGGAATGCTTCTTCCTAAATCCATGCTGAATATTTCCAATATATGGATCCACTTTAGCATAGATATATTTATGTAAAATAGTTTCAAATACTTTCGCGAAAGCAGAAAGTATTGCCACTGGTCGGTAATTTCCAATAACGTTCCTTGGCCCACATTTATGGACCGGTGTTATTCTAGATTTCTTCCATCTATCAGGAAAAGTATCAGAATTCACCGCCAGATTAAACATGAAAGTTAGTGGTTTGATCAGTTGAGAGGCCGAAGCCCGAACAAGAGCTGATGGAATTAAATCTGGACCATAAGAACACTTTGGAGCCAAATTAGTTAAAGCATCTCTTACATCAGATTCATCAATGCTATTATGAAATGAAATCAATCTACTATCAACGGATGAATACCTTACTGCATCAATGGGGTCCAGCTTCGGCGGAGTGTCACCATAAACAGATTGAAAGTAATCCGCAAAGGCCTTAGATATACTTCCTTTCCCAGAAATCAATTTATCATTTACATACATCGTCTCCGGAAAGGAATCCACCCGACGCCAATTCCGGATGTAACTCCAAAAAACTCTCGGATCCACCCTCATATCTCCGTCCGATTTAGTGATGAATTCACGATGCGCTCTCCTAATATCAGCCTTATGTAACATCACTCCGACATTCAGAGAATTTAATATAATTAGAGTGATCATTCGTCCTCTTCCACTCAGCATGAAGTTTGGCTTTCAACTTTATTTTACTAATTATCGACTTATTAAATCAAACTGGATACTGACGATATGGAACCCGGGCTGATGTTCGAGAGAAACATCGATCACTCAGTGAGTAAACCAACTCATAAAGACACTCCACCGCCCGATTCACATCAGACGCCGACAACACATCACTCCAATCTACATCATTCAGCAAACGACAATACATATCATAGTTTTTAATATCGAATTTCCATCGAATTCTCTCTGACATGTTATAATTATTATAGTCTACAGATTTATGATGATGATAGAGAGGATAAGTATTACTAATATTTATACATAAAGTAAGATGATAGATGTCCTCTGGCACCAATGGACATGGATCCCTAGATACCATCGTACCATCAAAATCAGAGAGTACCAAGTCCAGGACATCCCCGTGCCCATTAACAATCGTATTGTATTGGTTCAAGCTTAACAAATTAAAAAAAAAATAAAATCATGTAGGTACATACATATAAAGTTTTGATCTTGATATTTACTTTTTATTACCACGAGAAGTGAAAATTTTCAGTATTGTCCTATAAATTTTCCATCAATTTTCCAATCGTTAAATTGGTGTTGGATTTTATCACTACCTACATACATATGTATATCTATCTTTTGATGTAAATGCCAATTTAATTGTGCATAAATCATCCAAATTGCCTGTATTATAATCTCGCGAGTTGGGTAGGTACATCAATTTAAGTGCGTAATGTCAGTATAGGACTATACATAGGTATACCCATTCGTATTATGTGTAACAATAAATAATAGTGTTTCGTCGACGATAAATCAATACAAAGAGCGATTGCACACATAACCCATCCAATACGTAACCGTTCATAACGTGCTTTGACGTTTTCTCGGTCGGACTTGCGTAATTTGTGTTGCGAATTCTCGATTTTAATTAACATTGCTAGATGTTTGCAGAGTCTATATGATAAATTATGTAAATTTACAGTTTGGAAAATTCAAGTTTTCAGTGTTTTGAGAAACATTGTAAACACAAAATGTCTACATGCAAAAGTTTCTGCAGACAGTAGCACAGTAGCAGTGCTATGAAATCGAATGTAGGTATATGGAAAATAATTTAAATTCCGTAATTTAAATGAAAAAAAAAAAATTGTGTATTTATTGTTTATGTGCATCGTCATAAAGAAAACTTTTTATTGGAGTTGGCACTATCTTTCATTTGCTCTGAATATTGTCCATTCTTTTTCAAGGCTTCAACCGCAACTTGTCAAACTACTTTTATTTCCATCATTGCTCGCCGATTAATATCTCAAAGTATTCGTTCTAATTTTGTCTTAAAATTGGGTGCTCAGTAACTGTTCGTATATTATTTATTGTGCTGTAATAAATAATTGGTATACATACATACATATGTATGTATATCTTATATTTTTTTTCGTCGTGTTTCGTTATGATTTTGCGATGCCAAAACGGCACGCGACGTGTTCTGTTTTTCTTTTGAAAATTATTACCAATCAAAAGTGTTTGTTTAGACGTAATTGTTTCAACGAATGCGTCACGCTTTGCTTGTTTTCGTAAACTGTTCGCCTGTGACGCTTTGTGGAATTTTTCTAAATGTCTGGATTTGTTGGGATTGTTCAGTATTTTCCGTGACTATAGGATATAAAAGTTATTTTAACATTGGATAAATATATAAATATTTACATATTTGGAATACTGACCATTTGTACGTTCAGGGTAATTTCACAAATCAGAAATGTCGTAGTTGGGAACACAAATTTTACCTGTAATACATGTACGAGTGTGTAAAGATGAAGCTAATTCTCAACGAACTGACACGTGCTATCAAAACATACATACATACGCTTTGTTATGTTAATTAAAAGAAAGAAACAAAAATCTTTAATACGAGATTCAAAGGAGCATCGTGTATCTATTTACTAGAGCTCGATAAATTTTATTCGTTAGTATTTATTTTTGTTCAGCACGTCTACTAACATACATATGTATGTAAGTGTCGCGAGTCAAAGAAGTTGCATACTCTCATTAGTAACTGTCGGCGCGCGAATACTTTTATATATGAAAATATTTTAATGTATAGGGAAAAAAATATTTCATTGATGTCTCTGGAATAGTGCTCCGTGGTCATCATTTATTTTGAAAGTGACGAATAAGCAAAATATTTTTAGAAAAATACCTTTAATAAGTTTAAAACAGTTACATATATACATATGTATGGTATTATGACATTTGAAAATATTACGTAACACGATATTGATTTTTTATGATATTCAATTGCATACATAAAAGCATTCTAAATATTTGCACCCGTACGATTTTCAATTTTCCAGATTACGGTATTTGAACTTTCCCCTTGCGGCTATAGCTTTCCCCGTTCACCAATTGGCGCTTCCGGGAAATGGAAGCCAAGGCGCCAATTCGCATTAACTCAATCGCCACTCGGCGCGCACTGTTGCGGATGACAATTATGACTGAGCGCAATTAACGGCGAACGTTAAAATAACACCGACAGATAGACAGACGGCAACTGAAAGAGGGAGAGAAACGCTCTTGAACAGTTCCAGCACTCGTCGCCGGTTTCAAGTGCTCGTGCAAAAGCACTTGCAACGAGTGCTTTTCCACAAATCGTCCTTTTAGAGCGCGTAGTGCACCAAGATAAATGCCGCCACTCCTGCTACGTTTAAGCGATGCATTTTGTACGTACACGTGTGCCACGTGCTGTTATGTGACGAAAAAACTCACTTTTGTATGCATTCTCGTGAAAATCCGACGAAAAACAGCCAAATCCTTAATTGTACGTACTCAAACCATACTACATATGTATGTAACTGACGTTTTTACGATACTCGCGTAGACGATATCTATGCATTGACAGACAGTACTTGGCTCAAATTAACTGTATTTTTCCAGTTCAGTCAGCTTTCGGTTAGATAAAAAATTTCACATTTGCATTTTGCTTGCGATACGTTTCACGGGATGTCTCTGCTTTTTTTTCTACTCCCCCTCAGTATTTTTTTGCCTTTCGTTCATATTTTTTTGTATCCTTTATGCAGCACAAAAGGGAAACCCATTTGGGAGCAGAAACACATTAGCATCGCATTATACATATCTAACGCCTCGCCATTTATCAAGCTGATCATACCATCAGCGCATAGGGGAGAGCGTAAGATCACATTTTTCAGCCGGTTTCAATATGCAAAACATCAATTTAAGTTCAATATGAACGTCTTCAGTTCATATATATTTTCAGCTTTTTAAAATTTTCACGTCAGCGGAAAGTATGATTTAATAGATTGACGATAAACTCTTTCTTGGCACCTACATTTACATTATTTGTCTGTGAGCGTTTAAACTAATTCTTACACATTTTACGCATCGGAAGAAGTCAAGTTGAAAAAACGTAAGTGAATAATGTAGGTGAACTTGTAAGAGATTATATAGATATCAGATGGTTTCGGCCAACATCCCTGCAGATAAAACGGCTTCGCTCGTAAATTTGTCGTTTAGGGACCCGCTGCTCTAGATATGTATATGCGTGGGAATCTTCTTTTTTTTCGGCGCTTTTTTCCTCTTAGAACTTGCGAACACACACTAGTTTTCTATCTTGCAAGAATTTTGTCCCGCATCCAACAAAAATACTAGATGATTCAGCGCGGCACGTGTTTCTCTCCCACTCACCACACCGGAACAAGATCATATCCCTGGCTCACGTTTGCCTTCCTCGAGCCAGAGATGAACGGGACCTGCCCCAACCAGACCAGAAATCACCAGGTGATTCTTCTCTTGAATGACCTTCAGTTTCCTCGTAAATTTTTTGTGTAATTTGCCTCATCCGCAGTAACTTATTGTGGTTGCATAAAAACCCAAATTTATCTTTATTTTCATCTTAAAAATGCATTCGAAGTGGCCTACAAAGACAAAATACATACATACTACTTTTTATTACCGCTTTTTATCATCTACCTATACATACAGTCATGGGGATTAAATGTAAATAATCCACTGTTCATTTAGCCTTTGATGTTGGCCACTTGTTTGTGCATAAGAAGTGCTGCGGTTTTACCCTATACTTATCCTATAATAAAATGTCTCAAATAAAATTAGTATGAACTGCTTTGTGTTTTGATTTGCGGCACACTTCAGGTTCGTTATCCAAAATACAGTAAATTATCATGTATGTACATACATACTATGTTTGTATGTGTGCGTGTGCTAATTTGCCATAAAAACAAATTAACATTTAATTGAATTTTTGTTTTCTGTTTTCCGCCTTCATAGACTTATTTCTCTTCTTCAAAGCCTTTATCCCTATCCGAGTAATACGGGATTTCCTTGTAATCTTGGCGACGTAGCGGCTGTTTGTCCTTGTCAGTACACATTTATTACGCGTTTATCTGCGTTAATTCTCACTAGAGATCGTGTATCATTTTACTTGCGCATATTTCAAAGAAAATATATATTTTTCTATGCAGGTGGTTTTGTACGTACGTATACAGGTACGACCTAGGCAATTATAAGTTTGTGTGGGCATTGTGGTCTATGTACCTATTTGTAACTCAATGCACAATTTTGTGATTCAGCCGAGGAGGATGTTACGCTTCACGTGTTTGCATAGTTTTAATTCAGTCTTTGGCTCACTTTTTCCGTATCGAAAAAATTCATCAAATAATCGATGCTATAATTAATTAAACTTTTGGGATAGTAATTTTATTAACTGTATTTTTCTCTGTATCCACTCCTTGAAATATCTAATTTAGGCAATGGTTTGATGCATTTTCTTTTATAAAATCTACCTACTCACTTAATTTATTGACTTCGAGAACTTAATTTTTATTTCACCCTCAATATCGATGCGTATACTTGCTTGTTCTCGAATTTCAGTCAATCAATTTAATAGCTATTCTCTCGAGTCGAGAACCCATTGTGTTAGGTGAACAATTGGGTTAGTGTACCGTACTGTCATTCTTTAAGACTACTTATCTACATATATATATGTGTATATATATATATATATATATATATACACATACATATATATATATATATATAAATAAATCAATGTCTGTCTGTCTGTCTGTTTGTCTGTCTGTTTGTCTCTTATAGGTTCCTAAACCACTCAACCGATCGCGATGAAACTTTCAGGACTTATTGTGATCATGCCGGGGATGGTTCCTGTGAAAAAAAATCGGGAAAAAACGGGAACGGGCCTGCTCACGCGTCAGAAAACGTACTAGGAACGGGAACGGGATCGGGCATCGCAACTCATGCCGGGTCAGCTAGTTATTAATAAATACTAATTAAAGAGATATCTAGTTTTTATTTGGAAAATTTTGCTCGCCAAACAAAATATTTTGGTTTTTTATAAATTAATACGACAAAAATGTTATTAGTTTATTACTGTTAAAGGGTGAAATTTATACAGTCCTTTCAAGGTTTTCGTGGTTTCAAAATTCATTTCAATTAACTGCAGTTCATCTCGATGTGTTCGTTCACAAGATTTTCCGGAAACGCAGACGGTACGGTATATAATTCAGTTCTCACAACTGTGATGCGCTCTCTTTTTTAGACATTTCTCCCCTTTTCATCGCGAAAAGGAGAGAAATTAACTTTATTGTTGACGGAACAACTTGTGCGAGTAGAATCACTTTGCTTCGTACTTAAATAATTCGCTGCACGAACACATTGAATTTTATTCATTTTGTGTGCTATTTTTATTTGTAGTAGACATATTTGCATTCAATTTTATGCGTGCGCGTTTCGTTCGTAACCTTCTTATTCCAGGGATGATTTCGACCCCCTGCATATTCAATATCCTGTCAGTGGGTGCAGGAAAGTCCCCTGTGCAAACTACGTTTATTGAAACTTGAGCGACTTCCAATTTATCCTGAGTCCTTCTCGTCCGCTTGTTTCTTCGCGTTCTGTTTGCGCAGTTGGCGGAAAAGGGGGGTCGATACGTTGCTCAGCGATTTATATTTTCCGTGTTTTCTTTAAGTTATTTATTCTCCCATTTCCATGGTAATGTCTCGCGTGTTCACCCCCCCACCCATTCCTTTTCCACATTTTTAGAAGGGGTGTAGTAACGCATCAGGGATGTTTCGAAAGCTTCACACGCGACTCTTTGAGGATCGCTTCGCTTCTCGGTAAACATTTGCATATCTTTGTGTAATATGCTTCTGCTCCACACCCCCATCCCCTCACCTCACTTGTATATTAATACCGCTTTGCGAGTAATCCTTGCCTATATTGAAATTCGCGCATAATGTCACTGAAATCCGCTTCACGTTCGTCTTCTTATTTTATAATAATGCGATGGGATCGAATTCAATAGATTTTCTTTTGTTGGTGCGTTCTCATTGTATCGTTGTTTCGTAATATGTATTCATTTGCGGAAAAAAGGAATACTGAGAACAAGACACGCTTCCTTGGTTGGTTTCATATGATATACATACATACATATGTAGTAAAAAAAATGAGATTTATTTGAATACATTAATTATATTACTTAGTGTAAATTACATAGTAGTTGTAGGATAATATGTATGTAGATCGATAGCCTTTTTTTAAATAAAAGTTTTGATTTACGATATTCAATAATATTTATTCAATAATCTCAAAAGAGAAAATCCCGCAAACGCCGTTTTTTTGACTTGCGTGTAAAAAAGCTTTGTTTTCATTTGAAATTTATAAGTTTATTGCTTATTGGGGGATTTCCGTGCCAAAGTTATAACAATGAATTATAGCCATTGGAGAAAAGCCTGAAATGGTATTTCACCTGTCGTCTGTCGTGAATAATCGATAACCATGCGGTTCAGGTGTGTATATGTATGCAT
This sequence comes from Parapsyche elsis, assembly GCA_022651745.1. Classification (NCBI taxonomy): domain Eukaryota; kingdom Metazoa; phylum Arthropoda; class Insecta; order Trichoptera; family Hydropsychidae; genus Parapsyche; species Parapsyche elsis. The sequence goes on along the minus strand of JAGVSN010000003.1, from coordinate 6,494,831 downwards.
GTGTGTAATTCGATATTCCATATTTCAATTCTAGTTTACCCCTATCAATTCGTCATTGCCGAGCAATGTTAATTAATTTCCATGGGCTACGCACGGGTACAATATTTCACATGTACATAGGTAGGTACACGTGTTTTGATACTTGTGAAATATTGCACCACAGTATTATTTAATCAAACCTCGTTAATATTCTTTAAATATATTATATTCAAGCTACAGGCGCTATTATCATGCAGCTCACGGACTGAAAAAGTATTGGCGACCTCTGTCTGCTATAGCCATTTTTTTTTAGGAGACGTACATAACCGTAAAAGAAGACACTTTTTCACATATCGCTCCATTGATTTTGCATTTTACGCATGCGAATAGATTTACGAACCCGAAATTTACATGATATTTTATTTTATTTGAATTTTTACATCGTTTTCGTTTTTATACATTTCTCCACATACATAGAAGCGTATTGTCGCACACAACCTTTATAATTTCATGGTATTATAATGTTATTGTTTTTTATTTGTAGGTGAGTTTTGACTTCTATTGTAACGAGTTCATATTCTTTCGGTAAAGTATTATTCTTAATTTATATTATTGAAAATGATAACTATTCGTCTTGTAGTGAACTTACTCGAACTTAGTCTATTAGTTGGTAGAAGCCAGTAAATAGACATATCGCATATATCTAAGATATTTTTGCGCTTTGTATCTGTAAAGCAATAGGAAAACGTATGGGTATTTCTATATCCGTTCCGTTTACAGTTATTGGCAATGTAAACGCACACATGCATAAGCATCGATTGCACAACTCACAAGTGCATATTGCGTCATCTCGTCGTCTTTATGAACTCTTCAAAATTGGCAGCCAATTTCCCGGTATATGTACATATATTTGAATATCGATCCCGTTTATTCGACTTCGTGTACATGTATATGTACACATTTACATTGGTGCTTATGTGGTTTTTAAATTTAATTGCAATGATGGATCTAACCGGCGCGGCTCGTTTATGTGGTTTAAGGGAAAATGGGCTCAAAAGGCTCCCCCTTTTCACTAATTCAATTTCCGAGGTTTCTTTTGTATTTTATTGTGAAAATTTTGAGAGTTTTTGAATAGTCTACTGCTTTGAGGAATCCACCGAGGATTCCTGACCGTTTGGTAGAGTTGACTCACCGAGCGATTCGCTCGAATTCCTATTCCTTTTGATGGCTGCCAATCACTCGCAAAACGGTTGCCCTTTGTCAATGTTAACCCTTTCGGTTCGGACTTTGGAGGCTTCAACCACAACATCTACTGAGGCTTATTTATATGTTACAAAATACACCGTTTTAAATGCAATAGTATTCTATGGAAATAAATCGATAGTAGGTACCGGAGATGATTCTTTCGTGGCAAAACAATAGTTTTGAAACAATTGTACATACATATGTATGTATATGAAATGTGATGTAAAAACACACATCTACATATAAAACATTTTCAAAGCGGGTGAACGAGAATATATTTTTTTTAAGTTTTTCCCATTCATCATTTTATTCGTGCGCTTCGTTTTGCACGTACGTTAGATTAGCTTTTCCACGATTTTCCACCGTTTCTGCACTGAGCGCGTATTAATCAAACTACGTTTACAATCATCGCAAAGAAAGCATTATATTTATACGTTCAACGTTACGACCCAATGCCTTTTGAATTGAATTCTAAATTTAAATCCATCATAATGGGATGCAAATACATATGCATGGCTATTACACCTAAGACTATTGTAGATAGGCGCTGAATTGCATTTACGAATTCATCTCCCTAAAATGGTTCAAATATTTATCTCTTCTTTTTTTCCCGTTTGTTTCGCATATACTTGTTATGCCTTTTTGCGTATTAGATGGGCGAAACTGGGGTGGAGGTTGTTCGCGAGTAAGCTGGTAATTTCTCCTCTCTCCCAACGCCGCTCAGCTCTCCTACATTTTATTTTTTTAAATTTGCTCTCTTGGATGCGGGATTATTATCATTTTTCGTTTTGATGTGCGTTTCACTTCTGTAGATTCCACGTACTTACGATTCACTAATTAAAGTCGAAAATTTAGCGTGTCTCTTTTTTTGTTCTGAAAATATCAACGCTGTTTATAATTGAGGAATAATGAATATTAAATTTGGTTTTTAGGTTAACGCAGAGTTTGAGTGTCATTAAATTGGTGAATCCACTGTTACGCATGTATGCATTTATAATTTTAACATGTTGCCGTCAACTGTCATTCACCCGAAATTCGCCCAAACATTGTATTATTTCATATCAACTTCTGAAAATTCAATATACGAATGGTATATTAATTTTTATACGAAATTCATCGCTGGACAAATCCCACATCTGGTATGGACGTTATGAAAGCTTTCCACCGTCCATTACCTGTCCGTGCACGGTTATACGGGTAGCCAACCCGTGGATTAATTAGTCACCCATTTGCAGTGGAGTGTGGGGATGGGGGATGAGTGGGATCAATCTCGAATTTACGACGATCCCCCATAACCCCATTCCAACCTCGGAAACAACAACGGAAACGGTTGCTCCTAAACAAATCGTTTTCTGTTACACAAACCTGGCCGGCATTTGCGGTGACGCATAAATCACTCCAGATTCGGAAACTCCAGTCGAAATTACATCGATACACAAATAAATACTTGTGCTTACTTGATTAATGTTCTATCATACATATTATTGTATATTTCATTTGTAAATTAGCTCGTCTTTCAAGATTCGCTGTGAAAACAATCATTCAATTTGAAATTATTCAGGTGTACAATTGAAACGGTGTTGCGAGTGAATGCATCGATTAATTGTTGAGCGTCGCGTCGCGTCGTTTTAACCTTTTCTAAAATCGAATGCGATCTTTCATCGGTGCCGTTTAGAGTTCGCCATTAATCAGCGTAATTGTGTGTTTATTTGAAGTCTGCGGTGAAAGAGGATACGCCGAGAAGGGAAATCGTCCTTTTTGAAGATCGCGTGTCCCGAGAAAGTACTCGCTCAAGACGTGGTTTTATCAAAGGCGAGAAAAATGGTCGCGCCATTCAGAGAACGGGACAAAGCGGTACTTCCTCGCAATCTGTTTATTTTTTTTCCCCTATGAAAGCACCTGTGAGAGTTGCTAAATTGGCTAGCGTCATTTATCAGCTTTTTTTTTTATTTATTTGATATAAATGACAAATCGCTTGATATTTGTAAACTCATCGAGTAGATACTTCCATAATAGTGTAATATTATATGTGAAACTGCCGTAGGTGTGGTTAATCATTCCGGTGAATTAGTTAGTTGTCGATTGCATTATTATATCATTAATCAATATTCAAACCACTCGTGCATTCTTCGTCAATAATAATACATTGTGTTTGATTTAAAATACTTATGTGGTAGAAACGTCGGTTTTAATACGCTATGAAAGTGATTGATGCGGTTTGCGCTACTTACACGTGTTAGTTTAAGATTGTTTATGAATAATAACTGGAGCGGGTCATAGCAACGTTTGCACGGGTTTAAACGTACCGTGTTATTATTTTCCTTGTGATAAATAATATTTATTGAATTTTACTAATTGATCTTTATTACGAGAGTCTTAATGGATCATTGTGTGTTGAAATGGATGCGCGCTCGGCTCTCCACCGTGTACCTACTATTTCCGTTTGCTGAAAGCTTGCAGATGCATCAATCATCGGCAGCGCGATAGATCGCTTTGGGATACTCGTCAATTAACTATCGCTTTATTGTGTACGGCGGTTTTGTGTATAGGTGACATTTTCCGCAAAAAACTTTCCATTATATGCTGCAGCTTCCATTAGCGACGGCCAAATCGAACAAAAAAAATCAATTAGAATTCATCTTTAGAATTTTACTCAGCATACCTTAAGTACAACTATTTTTAATTAAAATGATAAATCAACGCCCACATACATAGGTATACATATGTACATATGTACATGACACGGAATGGTATTGAACGGGTTAAAATGAACGACATGACTCTGCACTTTGGAGAAACTAACTAGTTTTGACGTGCGCCAGCCGTAGTTAACATTTTCCGGATAATATCGTCTTGTCGGTTAAACTTGTTCACGTTGCTCAGTATTTAGGTATTTGCTTTAAATTATTCCAATTTAATAACGGTCTAATTACACTGCTCTAAACTTACATATATAACCGTAATATTTTTTTGCATCCCGTATGAAATTTCAATTAAATGAATAAAAATATCTAGATACTAACAAAAATATTGTACGTAAAATACATAAAATGCCATTGGTTGATGAGACGGACACTGACACAAAAAGCGAGCTCGTTATCGTCAAAGGATATTGTTGAAGAATTTCGTTTAATCCTTCGAGTACGTCAATATAACCTTACTGAGTACAAAGCGCGAAATTTGGCCGAAAAACACGCTTGTTTTGCGATACCGTTGAACTCCACCTACGCACGTACTAAAGGAGCTTTTATATTTTGTTCCTGTAGATTAGAAAAGCCGGTCCTTCCTCTCTCACCCTATAAGCTTCAACGCCCTCCGAGTCCACGGGGATGAAATATGGTCCGGTTCGACCAATAGGGGGAGGTGAACTCGGAAAATGGGTGGAAAACTCGAAAATGGGTGGTGAATCGGTAGGATTGACCGTCGACTCGACTTTCATGGTGGGAAATAGGGCGATTAAGGTGAAAAAGTGCGGCACGTTTTGATGGCGTCACGCACAGCCACTGGGGACACTCCGACTATCCATCCGGAATGTAAAAAGTCCACGTGAATCGAAAATTGTTAATTTTTTATTTAAATAATTTTTGAACATGTTTTTATGTCATCCATATATGTGCTATGTACGTAGGATTATACCTATAGTGTTGTTGAATCTATATAATAATACACGATTGAGTCGAATTCTCACGTTTTGAATGGAATTAATTGTTTTTGTCCCTCTGTTCATCTGTGAATATAAATCAAATCGTCTTTTTATTTCACTCTTGAAAGTACTGCATTTTTTTAAACAATTTTTCCAATCTGCATAAAAGCTAACGCGAGTTTAGTGAATCTCGGGTCACAAGCCGTCGTTTCAGAGGAGTACCCACCCACTGCCCCTCACTCCTCATTCTGTGTGTAGTGAGTGAGCTAGTCCTCTCTAGCACCCTCGATTCTCCCTCAGAAATGGAAATCGTCGCTTGTTTGCAAAGATTTATGAGCCCTTCTCCCCGCTTTTGATGATGCCCAGCTCAAGGGGAGGAGTTGGTAATCTGCATTCGCTGGCAGCATCCTGCGTTGAACTTTTATGCTAGTTATTGTAATTCTAAAAAAAACTGAGCTTTTTCAGTTCAGCTTTTTCTTTCTTTGACACATGGGGGTATTTTGGAAATTTGCTTGTATCTCGGTTATATTATTTATATATGTAGATATAGAATAAGAGCTGTGTGACTTCATGTGTAATTTGAAACTGTGAAATTAACGTATCTTGTTTTCTTATTGAACACAGCACAGCGCACGCGTTTCAGGCCGTCACTCCTCGAAAAATGTTCTCGTTCCGTCCATTACATTTTACATTTAATTCGTAGAATTGCGGCTTAACGACGACGCCTTCGAACCATCCTCGGCCCATCGCCCTAAAGCTAAGGCTTTTCCCTTTTTATCGCGTGGGAAAGCTTTCCAATTTCCTGCGAAATTTCAATTGCAAGCTTTTCTCGCGCAGCGCGAGCTTTCCGCCGAGTCACGAAGTCTCGCGCGCGCACATTTTCCTCTCGTGTATTGTTCACCGGGAAAAATCCTTTGTACCTTGTCATCGAGTCCCAGTTTTTCCCCTTGTGACCGAGTACTGAAAGCTGACCCGAGGTTTTACGGCCCCCGTCGTGTAGAATTTTTTTATACTTTTAAGCTATCCAATATTTTAAAATTACATTTTACTTTCATTTAATTTTCACAGGGCTTCGTTTTCACCAGATCAAACTAGGTTGCCTTTATGCCACCGTTAAAATTATTTTAAAAATTGACAACATGTTATGGCTCACATGGGGTCAACTCGCAAATACAATATAACGTTCAAAGACATACCTAAATTTTTTAAAGTCGTTTCATGACGCACAAAACGAGGATAAATTGAACATAAATAATAATATGTTTGTTCCTGTGGGAGCTCTATATTTTTACAAAGTTATAGAGCTGCCAACACTAAATCACACCGTTGCGTTGGACTTTTTCTCCTTTAGGACAACTTTTGGCACCTACTCGCAATCACTATACTCATTTTTTTTTCTTCCACCGAATACGTATATTCGTCGTGTATTCGGATGTGTAATACATTAGTAATCCTCGCGTAATCCGTGCTGATTCTGCTAGCTGATCCTGGCCATTGTTTGCCATATTGTGACAGGGTTCACCGTAAATCTTTGCCTACCTCGCAGTATCATATGTGTTAACGTATTTGATTAATGTCTCATTACTATCACACGACCCTCATAAATCATAAAAAATATGTGTATTATTAAATATTTTACACGGCTACTTGCATATTGTGACATTTCCGTTAAATGTATCATAAAAATATTTCTTTGCAAAATGCTCGGAACTGAAACTTGGTACATTTTAATTAAAATTTCATGTTTTATTGAACTATCGTACCTAACCGTTTTAAATAAAGTCTCTATATCCATATCCGTAATGTTGAATTATTAACAATTTTCGCCAAAAGTGGAATTGTTTTTACGTGGGTACAATATCGTTTTTGTCAGCGTGTGGCATGAGCCTGACTAGTATCAATTTGTTTGAAAATATTTTCGTTTCGTTACGTGCCCCGTAATTAAATTCTCGCTCCAGTCTTATGTCGTCCAATGTTTACTTAACCCTTTCGAAGCCAGAGCTGTGGATGGGGTTTGGTGGGATGGTCGGTTAACGAGCGTCACGACCGTACCCCCAGGGTGACCGGAATTCCGGGTCGGTCTAATGAGCTTTCGTACATTATGGACTTACGTGACCTTTTTCGTATTCCGTTATTTTAAACATAGATATTTTTTTTTTTCGTATATACGCGGGATATAATTTTTTATCCACTCGGTGTTGACAAATTGATCTGCGGCTCTTTATTTGCCGTTTAGTCGTACTAATCTCACTTCGGATAACTGGGTCTGTATCGGCAACAAGTAGAGAACACCTGTTGAAATTTTTCACTTTTTTTCGCTTTTCGATTTTCAGCTTTCTTCGTTTTATTTTTTTGTTCACCATGAAGGAATACTTGAAAAACTTGTTGCTTTCACCATATTCACCGCAATGTGTTATTCCGATACTTTTGTCGATCGCTATGGCCTATTATAATACATATGTACTACCCGTAACATTGTTTGAATTTCTCTCTTATTTCGATAATGCTTTCAGCCAACGGCCAACGGATGACTGTTTGTATAGATAATATACGCTTTCAATATTTGCAACCCCGCCCAATATACATAAGTATCGAATTTTATATGCCACCAGAAACGACACGTGTTTTTATTTATATTTTATATTATTTATCGTTTTCCTTACCAACTTATTGCTATTTAAAAATTGAAAAATAATTAGTTTTCGTATTTAAAAAAAACTTATTTTTCGCACATTGCAACTCTCGATATAAATTCTGAAGTACTCTTATTTTAGGCGAATGCGATTAGGTACTCCATTTTCATACGAATCGCCACGTTCAGGACATAAAAGTTTATGGGATCTAAACAAGTATGGCGCCCAATCGGCGGTCGCTTTATTGTAGTTTATTATCCCTGGAAGTACACATTCGCGCGCTTTCAATTTCATTTCAGACATCTGTCTGTTTTGCCGCTGACAGTTGATTTTATCAATAGACTGTTATTGACTATAAAGCCATTCTCTTTTAATTGAACTTTAGGCCTGAATCGTGCATTCAATGCGTGCTTAAATCTATTTCAATATTAGACTTCCGTTTACAAACGTTCTCTAGAGCTTTGCCATGTATTGATATCTCTACATAATTTATGTAGTTTTTTTTTTATATATTTTTTATTTAAAGATGGAGGCTTATTTATATTATACTTCATCTAAGTATACGAGTATAGCTTCATTTATAGTCGCATGAAACCGACCCTTAGCGTTAGTCGCTTAATTAATCACTAATTACGCCCTTACTTATCAAATATGTAAGTAGCACACTTGATGGATGTTTTCAATTATTAACATTCTCCCTTTATCCGCTGTTCTTTTGTGGGTTTCCTCGCTCACGTCGAGCCGATTTTTCTGTTTATTTTTATGGGAAATAAATGAAGTTATGTTGTTCGTGGACAGCGCTGACCATCATTTTTAATGGAAGGAGATTGGACAACATACACACACACTCATCTAAACACACTATTGAGCTTCGCCTATTCGCTGGCAACTTCTCACAACGTACCGCATTGTGACGTCTTTCCGTGATTGATGACTCCGAGGCAAACATTCGAATTCCATCGGGAAATTTCATTAAGATCACCGCGAAAATTCCCCCTACTAGTCCACCGCCATAGTATTTTTGAATGTGTTTGTACTATTTTATTTTAGTTCTCTCTAAATATTAACCCACTGTCATTAAGTCGTGGAACGTGTCGGTTTTCATTACATTCAAAAATTATGTGGTCATTTTTCAACACGCAATCCAATATATCATCCGAAATGCAATTATATATTTTTACTTTATCCTAATCGGATAAAGTATTGTGATCGTGCGAAAATTCGACCTCGAGATTTTGACTGATTTGTATCGAGTATCATCCCCAGATCACGTTTTCATGATTTCTAAAAAAAATGTCTATGTCTGTATGTCTGTGTACTATGTGTGTGTGTGTATGTCTGTGTGTTTTCTCCGAAACTATCAAGTCTATCAAGCTGAAATTTCATATCTATTATTTTCACGTAAAGTTTAAAAGCCATAAGGAATTTGGTCAACATCAGTCAACCGGAAGTAGGGTTTTTTTCGTGCAGAAAATTCAAAAATCATATTTCCGAAACTGCACCGGGAATTTTCTCCAAATTTCATATCTATAGTTTTCACATTAGCCTTAAGAGATACTGTGATTTTAGTCAACTTCTGACTACCGGAAATGGCAGTTTACTCTTGAACGATTTTTTTGTTTTTTTTTTTTTTCGACCTTTTAAATATGTGGTATCGTCACAATATTGTAATGTTGTAATTTTGAGAGCAATTTATATTTAAAAAAAAATAAATTAATAAAATTAGTCAACCGGAAGTAGGTTTTTTTTTTTTGTTGAAAAGTTTACCGCAAAATATTTCCGAAACTGCCCCATCGATCAAGTTGAAATTTCATATCTATAGTTTTCACGTTAGCTTTAAGAGATACTGTGATTTTGGTCAAAATCCGTCTGACAGAAGTGGCAGTTTACTCTTGAAAGATTTTTTTTTTTTTATTTTTTTCGGCCTTTTAAATATGTAGTATCGTCACAATATTGTAATATTGTAATTCTCATAGAAATTGCTATTTAAAAAAAAATAAATGATTAAAATTAGTCAACCGGAAGTAGGTTTTTTTTTTTGTCGAAAAGTTTACCGCAGAATATTTCCGAAACTGCACCGGCGATTTCGTCGAAATTTCATATCTATAGTTTTCACGTTAGCCTTAAGAGATACTGTGATTTTGATCAACATCTGACTACCGGAAATGGCAGTTTACTCTTGAACGATTTTTTGTTTTTTTTTTTTTTCGGCCTTTTAAATATGTATTATCGTCACAATATTATAATGTTGTACTCCTGAGTAAAATTGCTAGTTACGAAAAAATAATCATTAAAATCAGTCAACCGGAAGTAGGGTTTTTTTTTTGTCGAAAAGTTTACCACAGAATATTTCAGAAACTGCCCTATTGATCAAGTCGAAAATTTATATTTATAATTATCATATAAAATTTAAGAGTTGATAAGGTTTTGATTAAAATCCGCCGACCGGAAGTGGTAGTTTTTCTTAATTGAATATATGCCGAAGATCGTATTTTTTTATATACTATTTACATATGTACAATTTTACATAATTGTGATGTCAAAACACTCGGTTTACCTTAGTTACCATTCTGTGTATATATTACAAGATAAGTAATAAGCCTTCTTCAAAGTTATTACATATTGTGTACATACAATTTTTTTTAAATTTAATGAGCCTTCTATTGAGAAATGCGAAAATTGTATACAGGCTGGTTGTAAAGCATGCATTGTACCTTTACTGTTATGTGAGGTTGTAAAATTTCAAAACACTGCATGCGCACATATGGTGCTAAAAAATATGTGTATCGATAAAAGCGTAAACCGAATATTGCAACAGATAAACAAATGTTACACTGCAATATATGGTATCAAGCTGCGAGCACCTATGTACATATGTATATGTTGACTGCCACGCTTCAACTGGTGTCACTTTGCTCTTCATGGTATACGTGTAGGAAAATCGTGACTAAAATACGATAGATCGAAATTTTTCACGACAAGAAAAAGCCTGGATTCGATACTACATATGTGCAAATTCCTCAAGTAGGTATGAACTACGAAGGGACTTATGACATCGTTCGCTAGTAGATACCGGGTATGTTCGAGATTCGTTGTACACATTCGGAACATGGAGAAAATTACATGTCACATACAGTAAGTAAACGTGTCGACGTTCAGTTTTGATATTATGTATTTTCATTTTTAGTAGATATGTTCACAAATGCAGTTTTGTACTCTAAACATGCCAATTATTTTCCAATTATTATGTACAAATATCTTTATATTAAGTTTTATATCGTAAAAAATGATTTTAAATTGCAAATTGAATGAAATAATATTTGTATTAAAAATATTATAATCTAAGAATTTAATTCTTTGATAATTATTAATAATCCTATATATTCTACACTGTAAAATTTAATCTCTTTACAATTTTGTAAATATTTTATACTTAATGATTTAAAAATCCAATCTCTTTTATAACTTCAATGTAACACTGCTGAATTGTTTACTTAAAATGAAGACATTCTAAGGTATCTAATTCTAATTTATGGTTTCTGTAAGTCTGGCAATGGGTAATAATTTTGAATAGCGAAGCGCTCTCATATAATATGAAATTCCGTATGCGTAATATCGCACATGCAAATTACTCTTCCCATTCGTATGCAATGGCGTACGGTTGGCTCAGCGATTCTAGAACGATAACGAACGGTAAATCTTATATAAAAATTCTAATGTGAATTTTTGTAAGAGCTTGAGTGTATTCCGACTTTTTTAAATTAAATTTTTATAACAGTTCATCAAAAGCTTTCAGCAAAACTGAATTTTGCGTACATAAATATTGTAATCGGCCAAAAAAGGAATAAATGTTTATATGTTACTAGTGTCATATGGTGTATTTACATATTTATTAAAAACATGAGCGTAAAAGCGTAATTTGATTAGTAAGAAAATGAGTTAATATGTTTTGAAATTACCGATTATGCAAATATAACGCATCAATAACGTTTTTGTTTATAGTGCCATTAATTTTTACGTAAATTAGTTGAATTAAATCGTAGTTGTTTTCTTTTGAAACTCGTCGTTCATTAGCATTAGCGTTGTGCTTAATCTGTTTTTGATACGTAACATATGGTACACTAAAAGCTAAATAAATGTGTTAATCAAAATTCCTATACATATTCTGATATACCTACTTATTAATATTATAGCCACAATTATTTCATACGGAGAATCCAAAAAGCGCCAACACAGAGTAGTTGCTGAAAATCATTGTCATCTTTAAATAATAAAAAAAAGTAGTTTCATAATGGATTGTTCACAGATGTCTGAAAGCGTCTCATACCAGTTAAATATGTTGTTTTAATGATTCTTCGCGAAGTGTATCACAATGCATAATTACGACTGCACTCGTGCATGGGTACTATTTTATTTCAGACGGTCTGAATTTGTATGAAGATTGTCGAGTGTCGACATCAGTCACCACCGTACAAATGCGACATAGGAAGTCGCTATAAATCACGATGAACGTCTCGTCATGTCACGAAATAGATAATATATTCTTCCTGAAATAATCCTGACCGAGATAAGGTAGTCGTTTGTAAGTGCAGCGGAATGCAAATTGCACGCTGAAACCGCGATGACTCCACATTATTTATGCGCTTCGTTTTGAAGAAACCTCGGAAGGAAAATTAAAAGTCAAGTTTTTACTTGAAATTCTAGATGCCGTTTATTGTGGATGATTCTAGATTTACATAATGTAGATTTACATATTTTTATTTTCAACAAGTTTCTCACATCACAGTAGCGAGATGCGACTCTATGTATTTCAATAAAATTTACGGACGGGTCTTGCTGTACATATGTACTAAATATAATATAGTAAGCAGTGAAAGCACCACAGAAAGACATTTTTTTCTGTGTGTGCAAGATGAGCATGGCTTTAATGAAAAACGTGCAGAAAAGTGGTGGGGGGTCGTTATGGTTGCGCGACGCCATGGAAACCCCATGAGGCGGTAATAAGTCTATTTACTAAGAAGTATGTGGGGTGTCTCAGATTTCAGACTACATAACTACACTGTCTGTGGTTGATTTTCATTAATTATTTCATCAAGAAAATAATACTGTTAACTAGATCAATTCGTAGGTATTTCCGTTGGAAAGCGTATTAGATTATTATGTTATTTGTATGTATGTACATATGTAGGGTATGTATGTACGAAACTGCAAATAACATAATCTAATACTTTATTTCAGATTAAAGTTTATTTGAAAAGTCTAAAGCTTTTTTTTTTTTCCGCTACATTATACATACAAAATAATAATTTGAAAAATACATTTATGATTGAAATTGTCTTTTTTCAGCTGAAAATCGTTATTATATGTAAATTTACCAAGTTGCTATCATACAAGTACGTTGTTGCGGTTCAGAAGCGCATGGCCACCACACTTTATATCGGTGAACTTTATACATAGGTCCATTAAGGATTAAGCAGTTTCGCAGCGTACACTACATCTGATAATGTTTACTAGGGCGGTCGCTAGAATCTCATCCCGGAAATTTTACTCCTCGTTTTCAATCTCTTTCGTTGTTTAGCAACCGTCCATTCGACATTTTCTGTCTGCTGCTCACCTGTCTTTTCCTATTCGCGCACACGTAATAAATATTCATCAGTTGGTTTCGTGTTGGGTCGTTATCCCTCTCCCCGCCGGGGTCCAAGCGCTATAAATACTGATTTTCGATCTTAATCCGTCCCTTTTCGTAACGTGTGGATTTTCCCCCAAAATTGTACAATATTCTAGACTTTTTGCTGGGTTTTCCTTTTTTAAAATTTTATAAATGTGAAGATTATTAGGGCGGAGTTGTAATTAAATTTTAAACAAAAAAGCTCCATATTTCAACTATAACAGGGATATTAAAAGGTTTTACCTCGAATTTTAACCCCGTAGCTCCGGAAATTTCAAAGAAAATTCAAGCATGTATACTCGGTAGCGCAAAGACGGACATATTTACAACGCTACGGGGAATCCCCTATAAATTGTACCCTTGAAACGGTCATATTTAACCGTGGCTCCGTGAACACATTCGGAAACTATTAAATATTGCTCGCGCATTTTTACCCTTAAAGTTCTTTAGCGTCTTACGCAAATTTTTTTCGCGTAAATAAATATGTGACACGATTCGTCGCAATACCAATATGTATATCGTCGGATTTATTTTCTTTTAAAGACGACCATTCGTCGTCGACGTTGTCCAAATTAATTTGTTGTCACAAAAATAAATGAAGAAACCACAATGTTTCGGAAAATATGTTTTCTTTTGAACTTCGTCTCCGTTTTCGTTTATTGTTTCAGTAATAGTATCGGTGGGCTATCGAGTTGTGTTTGTCTTATTCTAATGTATTTTTACTCGGAAAGTTTATGCAGTTTAAGACTAAGAAGAAAAAAAATCGTCTCGCTTTTGAAGCAGTTCCGCAATATGTCTTCACTAGTTTTTAATGTACCTACAAGTGCAATATGTAATATTTATTGAATAAAATGGATTTATTTAAGCGTTTAATCGTCTTTTGAATAGAATGATGCGTTGTCGAGTGTCTCATAAATTATTTTCATTACCCGAGCGGTAATTTTTAATGGTCACATCTTGGTAACAAATCGCTTTTCGTCGCGTGTTGTGAAAGTCTCCTTAGCGTGCTAGACCCTCACTTTTGTCACTTTCGTGGGGCTACTTCACAACAAATGAATAAACAAAGTTCAACAATGCCCGAACAAACCTTACAAATGAAAAATGAATCGGAATATTAGCATAAATTTCCAAGGCACGAAATTTTCCTTACAATCTTCTGTGTATTGTGTTTGATTGACTAGCCAATTGTCACAAAAAAAAAAATTTTATTTTTTGAACGTTTACAAATCTAAATATCCTTTCGATTCTATCCAACTTTTAATGTTCCATTGAATCGTGTAATTTTGATCAATTTAACACATCCGGACGTGCGTTTCAAAGACGTGTCAAACACGACGCGCAACAAGACACTCCTCATCAACTATATGTGACTGGTCGCTCGATGGAAAATTAGGTCTTATGCTGCAAATAGATACGATCGCTTATGCTCTGCTGGCATTTGAAATGCGCTTTCCAGCTTGACCATATTAACCTTTAGAGCGCCGCGAGTGACACCGATATAGAAACGACGAATTTGCTAACGCTCCGTCTAGCGTGAACGTTCGCAACTGCCGAAACATTTTCCGAACCAAAATTTAATTGATATTGTCCTAGTAAATAATAAAAATTGCTGAAACTTTGATTAATTTGCAGCGTAACGTATTGGCGAAACAATTCAGTTTTTTGGCACGTATTATAATATACTGAATTATTTACTGTTGCTTATTTATGTTGCGATAAAAAAAAATCCCCTATTTACAACGGTTGGAACTTTATTCTAATGATATGTAGTTTATTATTGAATTCATGCATTTTAAAATAAATATCTTCATTATTCTGTTATAAGTAGTAGTGTATGAGCAATTTGGGTACGAGAGCATCAGTTTTATTAAGTCAGTGGCGGTATTACAGTAAACCGAGAATGTTGTCCCGGAAACACTTTTTGCGATACGCACTTTACATAATAACCGAGAAAATAACTTTCTTTCCACCCGACGAAAGATTCCCAGCGCGAGTGAGACAAAGAGCGGGAGAAAGTAGGTCGAAACGACCCTTCGCGAAAAGCTACAGAATATACGGCCTATAAATTAGAACTGTTGCCCGCAATACCGGCGGGAGGGAAAATCCTGGGCAGAGAGAGACCCAGGATATTCCCCTTCATTCTCATCCCTGCTTCGTGTAAAGAATAATTATTAATAACCTGCTAGTTGTTCGCGCCCGGTGCGCATGAAAGACACTCTGCACGCCACTTGAGAAGGGCTGATTTACGAACAAGAAATTAATTCTCACTCCTCGACAGTTTGACTCAAAATGAAGCAAATTCGTTGTTTTTTTTTAATTTCATCGTGTGTTGAAATATCTAGACATCGATAGTTTTCATTGTTTGTCACAATATAACTTTCGTAGATGTAAGTAGAGTACAAGTTATCACACTATCTTTCAATTTAAAATGATTTTCGTTCTGGTCAACCGAGTGTTAATTAAATTTGAACGTTCGTCCTATTGTGACCGTTCATAGGCGACTTTATCTCTAAATAGATCTATTGTACGGCAAATGTTAGCGTCTGCCCAACCAATAATAGAACCAAGCACCACCAGAAGAATTTCACAGCTTTCTCGCTACAAACACACACACTTGCGTGTTGATGTCTACTATATGTATTTTCATTCTATTTTTTGTTGTTCGTCATTGTTGCGCGTCCGAATGAACGAACATGACACGTGTCATTTCCTTCATTTTAGAAAACCTGTCTTTGTAATTGAATGTTGCAATTTTTCGCAGATTTCTGTGTTTACATACATTTTAAGTAGGTACATGTCTATAAGGACTTTTTTATATTCATACATATTTTTGTATGTTGACAGCTCAATTACCTCCATTGCATTGCCACGCGTTTGTTACGAATTCGTATTCATTGTGGAATGCGGTGATGATTTTTACTTTATCCTAATCGGATAAAGTATTGTGATCGTGCGAAAATTCGACCTCGAGATTTTGACTGATTTTTTTTCTTCAGATTTATTTCATCTAAATTATTTTCCTGAAATATTAAAAATTAATGTTGAAAAGGTCGATTCATTCGCAAAAATGTATACCGTTGCTTTGGTGTTGGAAAATAAAAATGAATTATAATCATAAGCCAAGATGACTACTTCCGTCAAACGAGTACTAGATCGGGTGAGTGTTTCAGCTATCGTATTTATTTCTGAAGATGTAGTAAATAGTTTCTTTTGTGCCATTTGTCATCGGTTTTAACGGCCCGAGTCCGGTTCCCACGAATCGACTTCAAAGCGTCTCAACACGAACGAGACTCTTCGTATTTAATTTTAAAGACAATCAACGAACATTTGTCGATCACATACTTACATCTATTGTGTCTCGTCTATTTTTGTACTGACTATTATTCTACACCGTGTGTTTCATTTTCTTTCTTATTGAATTTGTTTCATTTATTTTTATTTAATGATTCTTTGTTGCCGCATGGCGTTTTGAACACGTGTACCCATTAATAACTCAAACAACATATCGCGTATCATAAAGGGTTAATTTATTTTTACGACATGGCTTTTCTCCATTTTAATTTAGGGACGTTGTTGTGTGTCTCCGTTTCATCTCCATTTGCTAAATGCAATTCACACATTACTATTTCATAAAATATCCGATCACAATAATTGCAAGATATTAATTCGTATTTAAATTATTTGCAAAACCAAAACGATTTCTAGAAATAGATGTTAAATATTTATTTTTGTTTAATCCGAAAAGTTTTTCCTCATCCTCTGTTTTTGTAGCGTCCCGAATTTTCTCGCTTTTCCTCTATACAAACATCTAAAATCGTTTTGATTAAAAGAAAAACGCATTAATGTCAAAGTGAAATCATAAAAAATATTAAATGTGTACCTACCTACCTACCTACCTAAGCAAATAGCGTATAATCTTTTCGGCTCTTTTAATAAGAAAATGTAATGAATTTCGTATAAATATTTAGTTGAAAAACAACCAAATTCAAGTATGTCACCCTCATACTAAAAGTCTCTTTCTTATGTAACATAAATTTTCATTGAATACGGTGTGTCAAAACACCAAAAAATAAATAACTTTACGATGCGCTTAAAAAAGTGTCTACGTAAAATAACCTATGTATTTTAAATTCTTACAAGCAATTTGAATTTTATTTTCATAAACAAACTGCAAGATTTAAACAAATCGTATTAATTTTCTAAAAAATTAGAAATAATATGTTTTGCATATACATATGTAAATATGTATGTACATTTTTAAAGCTGGAAAAAAATGTCCTCCCTTCGAGTTTTTCCTTTCAAAGGAATAAATTTTAGTAGCTGCTCCTTCGAGGAAAAGTCTTCGAAAGCCATTCGAATGCATATACAAATTAGCTGAGACATATAAACCACGTCAGTGGATTCATCTGCTTATAAAGAAAGAGCTAAACAATCTTTAAGATCTTTCATTGACTGCTCTTTTAAATCTGAGCTAATTTCGTGTAATAGTGTTTATCGATAACTGCATGTCATTGATGACATTTCTACCTTATTTTCAAAGCCACAAAACAAAAAATCGGCAGCCTCCAAAAATGCGTTTTTTAAAATGATTTAATCGCTAAACGACTTAATTTTTAACAAAAATGTGACACACTCGAAAAGATGCAACGGTTACTGCTTTTGACTTTAATGTCTATTTTGTGAAAATTGACTGCTGAGCTGAAAAGTCCACTCAGTACTCTAATTTTGATTTTCCGTAGTTGACTGTTTCGTGGATAGTTCATAAATATAATGCATTGTTTTAAAATGTCATTCCACATTTTCCTTTCTTTGGCAATACAATGTAATGTATGTATCTATTATTTCACCTTGACATAATATTTCAAGTTGTGCGAGCCGTCACTTTTCCAAAATTTATCTATTTCTCCTGAGTACTTATGTAAACAAAATATCCTTTTAACATATTCACTGGCGATCGACTTTAAATCATAACGCGATCGGCCTTATGGGCACCACTCTAGAGTCTATTCTTTTTATAAAGAATTTATCTGCTTTTCTATCATTTGCGAATTTCTTTTTCTTTTTTTTTCAGGTAAGTCTGACGATACTCTGAACACACTAAAAAAATGTGATCAGAAAACTTCCAAGTGGAATTCTAGAGCCAGTTCGATTCATTAAGTTGGAACAGACTTCAAACTTTAACGCTTGATTGCCCCCTCCTCTCCCTCTTTTTGCTAAAAATCCTTCATTTGGTCCCGACGTGGAAGATGTTTTTACTATCCAAAAAAATTCGATCGCGCACAATTGTACTGCGATTCCCGATTCCCGGCTCGAAATACGAACAAATAACGCAATTTGCGAACGCAAAGAAAATCTTCTTTTCCCTTTTTGACGAGACCGGTGTTCGCCCGACGCGGAAGTTTTCCCCTTCCGTTCAGAATTTTCCACCACCCCAAATCCCGCCATTTTTTTTAACCTTTCGGCCGCGGGCTGAATCGGCCGTGACGTCCGTACTAATCCTCGGGTCGGTTTTTGAGAGTTAACAAGATTTCGCCGGAACCGGATGGAAAAATTAATTTCATTACATTCGTACGTGTTTTTGTATGGTTTTTACGCTAAATTAATATGAATTACGCACAGAGTCGAGCTTTTGCACTTGGCTTCATATCGTTGATTTTTTTCCGCCACAGTAAAATTGTTTATTTTCCCCCAAATTCCAAATTATAAAATTCATTTTCATCCGTTTCGCTGTATGAGTGGCTAATCTTATTAAAAGTATCACTACCACATACATAACTTGAAATATATATGAAATAATCATCAATTTAAAATAAATATATCTATTTAAGTTTTCCTACTGAATTTTATTAAGATTTCGTACTAATAAGTAAATGTAATCGTAGCTAAATATGATTCATAATTCGCTAGCCGGCTGCCAAGTTTACATATGACGATGCGACGTCATACATATACTGGAGAGCTCTGTGGCACTACTCTCTTTCTCTCTTCCAGTTTTGTTGTTTCGAGTCCCAAATGCCCCATTAACGTCACATTTTATACGTGGCTTGTCTCGCTTAACGTAATATAATATATTTGTATTTATATAAAAACGGCGCAAATCCTGATCATATGTTTTCATATTTTTTACACGGAGGTTGTCGTTTATTATACCTATACTATGTGAGATTTTCGCAATTAGATGAATTGCCACACAGCTATAATTAAATGTAACTATTATTTTTGTTCGGGAGTCGTTCTTGGAACGACATTAATTAGTCAATCTATTACAGGAATAGACGGCTTCACACTCGACGATATATCGCTGTCTATCTTTCGTCAGTTTTCACACAGTTTGTCAAAACTTCACAGCGGTAAATACTGTTCTTTTATATATCGCACGGTCAAATAATAAATAACCCATTATTGACTCGGAACCAACTAGTTTGTCCGAAGATATATACCAATATATACGTCTTACCAGTGACTACCTACTATTTCCTGTACAATCTCTGGGGATATATATACGTCACGATTGAATTAAGGGTTGAACCCTAGTTTGTAGAATGTAGACGAATCCCGGGAAAATAATTTAATTGTTAATTGAAATGAAGCATACTGTTGCCGTGCAATTTATTGTTTGATCTTATTGAACTCACGTATTTTCTATTAAGATTTATAACAATTAACACTTAAATGAAATGAAGTAGGATCGGATATAAGATATTTTTTTTTTATAATTAGAAGTAGTGTTAAATAATGTTTTCTGTCTATCATTCAATCTTTCATTGTAATGTGCTATCCATTCTGCCAATGTACATACAATATAAATTTTTAGCGTCTCGTTTCGTTGATTTTGTCGTATGCGTCGTTTCACATCAACGAACTTTCAAAACGCCTACGAATAAAAAAATATACGCTTTCGAAATTTTAATGACATTTATACTTCTCACTATCGATCAATCTCGCAGGCGCGGCGTCGACGTCACATTCGACGGTCAAAATTCATTCATCACAGTCTGCCTTCCTTCGGTTTTTTGGCGGGTTTTTGCACGAAGTACGATAGATTCCCTCTTCGGCAAGTACCCTATACATAGGTATATAAATTTAGACTATACCGGATTGTCGCATAATGTCATCTCGGATGAGCCGCCGTAGTTGAAACGATCAAATCTGTCACGACAATTTGGCCGATGATTACTTACTCCCGTCAGGTGCTACTATAAATGAGCGTACCTATTCATCACGCAAGATGTTCAAGAGAATGACGACTATTATGGGAGGGGGGGGTCGCAATGTCTGAGTACGAAATCTGAAATGTTTTTAGTTTTAAGCATATCTGATCATTTATTCCAAATAGATATTTGTCATAAATATTTTTGTTTTTGTCTGTACTACATATGTAGTTATGCAATTAAAGTGTATTAACGCTCTACGTACGATTGAGTACGTAGAGCGTACGTTTACGGAGTTTTCTTAATTTACGTATACATAATGCGATTTTGCGTGTCGTTTGGGCCATTTTACATTATAATGTGCCTGAAACGCGCCCACTAGTTGCGTTTTGTTCGGTACTATAGCTGTTCCCTTGTGTTCGGAAAACACGAAACCTCCTATACTAACTAACCCAGGATTTATTCCCCATTTTCAAATCTTCAAATTATGATCACATCACGCGACGTCAAAATCAGCGCCAAAGTACGCCGAAATAAATCTATCGCCGTTGTACGGCTAGTTTGTATTCGTTCTGTTTTCGTGAAGTGAATATTAGTGCTCGACCCGTTGGCAATATATCAAAGCAGATGCGGGAAGTGAATCGGTGAATCCAACGGCAAACGGTCAGTCTCTGAAAAAAAATTTAAAAACAAACTCATCGTATATATTGTGATATAAACGAAGAACACTTTACGACGCTTTGCGCTCTGCCAAACGTCTTAAATCCCGACGGTTTGTCATCGAGTCGGTTGCCGGGATTCCGT
The DNA here is from genome assembly GCA_022651745.1 of Parapsyche elsis. NCBI lineage: Eukaryota > Metazoa > Arthropoda > Insecta > Trichoptera > Hydropsychidae > Parapsyche > Parapsyche elsis. The sequence goes on along the minus strand of JAGVSN010000003.1, from coordinate 6,473,708 downwards.
CGGTTATCGGGTAAATGATGGTCACCCCCGCTCTTTGCCGTTTTGTTGCAATTTATTGGCGACAAGGGCTACACTGTCTATCGTGTGCTGCCGGATGATCAACGTTTCTTTTATTTTTCTGGCGCCTTAGTATTTTATATTCAAGATGATTTTACATATGCATTAAAAATATATCTATAATTTTTTAAACCGTATCTAAAATAATATTGGTATTGTATTATCAATAGTCGATCAAATCTGAGATAAAAAAAATAGTATTATTAATTTTTGTTTTCCATTATCATTAATCAAGTAATCCACAAAAATGTGTAGGTACTCGATACAAAGTTTTGAAAGTGACTTGAATTGTGACTTGGTAGTAAAAATTGTACATTTTAACTTTTCGGGACAACGACAATGCTCATCAACCTCATAAAATATTAAAAGTTTGACATATTTACAGGTTTTGATAAAATCTGACAACGTCGTTGAGCAATAATATTTCATAAAAAGTTAGCTAGCATGCTTTGGTACTTTTTTTATAACATTTCTACAAAATTATTTATTTATTATTATTTCTACAAAATTATTTATTTATTATTATTTCTACAAAATTATTTATTTATTATTATTTCTACAAAATTATTTATTTATTATTATTTCTACAAAATTATTTATTTATTATTATTTCTACAAAATTATTTATTTATTATTATTTCTACAAAATTATTTATTTATTATTATTTCTACAAAATTATTTATTTATTATTATTTCTACAAAAGTAAAATATTTTTCATTAAATACCTCTACATGATGTGAAATTTATAATGTATTAGCAGAATTGCCCGGCGTCACTCGGGCGGGTGAAAGTTTATGAAAGAAAAAAATGAAAAATTGTAACAAATGAAAACATTTATTCTCCAGTTCAAAAAAAAATTGATTAAAAATTTTGTATATTTTGTAAATTTTTTTGGCCCGTCGACCCCCTGATCCGACCCCTTCCAAAACCCACCTACGGTCTGAGTAAGGGCGGGTTCGCACGACAAGGTTATACGGTTTAATAGCCCGAGCCCTCGTTTTTGCTTTGCTTTCACATTCTATGGTTTATGGACGGGCTGGCAAAATACCAGCCCCTAATGGGGTGACGAAACTCGACTGATGATTTTTCGTAAAAACTAGCGAAGGAAGCATAGATTTCAGGTAGCAGCGTGGGTGGTCCCCGAAAAGGGAGCCGTTGCTCCAGTGGCAAGTACGGGCTGTAAACGGCGACCGTAGCCGTATCGCGGCCAAATCTTGACCATGGGAATACCCTCATCCAAAACAATGTATCACTGGAGTTACCCGGTTTATACCTGAAAAAAAACGTGCCGTAAAACCGCATCGTGCGAAGCCGGCCTAAAAGCGGTTTCATAGGGCATGGTTTGTCGCGGCTCCTTTGTCAACCGCGCCGTACAACAGGCGCCGACAAAGGAGCCTGGACAAACGGTGCCGTAAAACCGTGCCCTGTGAAACCGGCCTTAGGGTATCATGAGATAGTATACCAAGTTTGGCGGTTCTAAGTTGAAAACTGTAGATTTGCATAGCGGAACGACAAACATAGAAAGAAAGAAACAAACAAACATTGAATTTTATATAGTAGATTAAACTTAAGCAGCTGATTTATCGGTCAGTAACTTTTCAAGAAAATAGTGAGTTATATTTAGAAAACGCGTCAGTAAAAATAATAAATGTTCAGGAAATAAAACGGTCAGTAAACTTAAAATACAGACCATTTATATAAATTTACTTAATGTTTAGTATTAATTACTGACCATTTTAAATATTTACTCATACTTTATACGTTCTAACCCTTTATAAAACTTATTGACCATTTATTATAATCACTCACAATTTGATTAAAATAACTAACCGAAAATCGGAAAAGTTACTGACCCAAAAATACAGGCCCTAAACTTATTGCATGACTGTATGTAGGATACATTCATCGTCGTACGTCATATGTACATATGTACATACGTACATACATACATAATATGATTCGTCGATTAATTTGATGTACAGATTCATACTTATAGTATTGTTCAATTTAATATCATAGAATAGGTGAAACAGAATTTCTAACACTAAATTAACCCATTTGGATTATTCGTACGAACTAACGTAATGCTTTGTATTTGCGTAGATTTTCTACCGAAGTGCACTTGTCAACTCGAAGACTGTTCGGTCCTTGAACATTTGACTTTTCAGACAAATCCAGCATGAACGAAGTTGTGTACAGTCCATGTCTCGGAATAGGCGGAAACTCGGATGTGTGTTGCCTAGAAGCGGGTCAACTGGGCTATTTTTCTCGGTTCAGTGTCACATGTTTGCAAAAGTTTGTAAGTTCAATCTGTCTGCGTGATTCTACCATTCTCTCGAACTTTTCCGTTTATTTTCATATGACTCCATTTCACACAAGTCAACATGACAAATCCTAACCCGAAATACAATCTGAAATTAATTCGTCTTCCCCATATTCTTCAAATGGTCGCAATTGCAGATTGCAAGTAATATCTCTCCATCTGATGAAATTGGTGATCATAGAGTGAATTTTGCTTGTGTTTGATATTTCAGGTGACGTCGCTTGCAATGTGACCCTCATCGTTGCCGAATCTTCATAATATAATAAGATATCAGATTTGCCCATGTCCTTTGAACTTGTATTTGAAATGTTAGCACGTGTGACTGCTTTTGTATTGTACGCACAAAAGAAGCTTTCTGAAACTGGCCAACATCGAGTTTGGCTTACCTATATAATATACATATACATATAAATTGGTGAGGGCATAGCAGCTAAGGCGCCTTCGACAATGGTACCAGGCAAGAAACACAAAAGCGCCCTCAGGACCCATTGTCTTCAGGTTGTTTTTCCGAATGTTATCTCCGCTCTTCGAAATTGCTCTGTTCCTCGCGAAGCTTTGCAATCTTCTCGATTTGTTTTATCCAATTTTTAACTGGCTAATTAAATTGCACCGTATACCCACACAAATAGAACTTTACTTTTTTATTTTTTTTTTTTTGCATTTTCAATATTAATGAATAAGGGGCTCACACACACTTTACTACACGCCACGCCACCCACGTCTTCTGACGAAATCCTAAACGTATGAATTTCTATGGTTTTGTTTGGCTTAGATACACACTTGCAACACCCCACCCCACGTCACAATTCATAATAACCGCATCACGTCACTCAATCACATCACGTGTGGTGTGGTAAGTGTGTGCGAGACTTAAATTTGTTGCAATACGCCGCGTATCTTACTCAAATGCTGTAAAGATTTAAAGTTTATCAATTGATAATTCTTTTGATGTAATTAATCATTTTAATTTATTCGATGCTAGCATTTGAGTTCAAAGTTATTACATTTAATTTTTTCGTAGTATAAATCGCGCTGGTGATCTATCCTACTTTATTTCGCATTTGGGTATGTTCCATATGTAACACTGTATAGAGTTCATATGTAATACCAGAATATTTATTTATGTGTTTTTACATATTTATTTCGATACAACTATTTATTTTGATTTTTTCTTTTTTATTCCTTGCTCTAGTTTGTCATGCTTTGATTTTTGTGATTGATTGACGACTTTACTTTGTCAGTTTGCGTATCTTTTGGCTTTCCTAGCTCCGAATTTTAGCCGCTAATGTTCCGCATCGCTTTCCCCGTTGTTTCCACAATTTCATTGTGTTGGATTTTCATATATTTTTTTTCATGTTTGAAGACCAACGTTGTCATAAATCTCGCCGCTGATTCAGTTCAGCCAAGAAATCCAGACTCTGCTTACGGGGGCGCCGTCACACTGACTCACCACCATTAATTTAACAGCTTATAAATTTTGTTTATTTTTATATAAATTCGTTTTGTTTTCGTGTCTCGCGTATAAATAGAATAATTGTCCACGTTCCCAGAACGTATACGACCGGCTTGTCTGTTCGCTTTGAACACGGTTTCACTATTTAAAATTAGTCCGGATCGGGAGCGTACCATACCGTTCGCTTCCACTAATAAATAGGTCAAGTTGCGAACCAAAGCTTTTAATTAATGGCAGTTGCACTACGGACGAATACGGTCATTTCGTTAACGTCGTCTCATAAACGTGTTTCCACTTTTCTATGTAAGCCACGGATGCTAGTGAGACAGTACATACATATGTACATATGTATGTATGTATAACGAAATTATGTAGATATAAATTTAGAAATATTCGTACGACCGACCGGTTTTCCAATGTCTTATCGATATTTTCCCGTTATCTAAAAACAATCGCATTCCCTATTTCCACAAAAATTCGCATCTATTCACCCCAATTGGAAAATCTAGTATTCTAGCCCTACCTTGGGTATTGTAGACCCGAGCGAACAAGAAACCGGTCGATCAATCATTTTGAAACTTGTCCGCCGTTATCCGTTCCCAAGAAGACAATTCGACTTCGAAACCGTGAATAAACCTGTGTATCTTATTGTGGTTGTTAAAAATAGAATCGAATTCACATTGATGATTTTTTTTATTATTTGCTTGCCACCAGATTTACAAAAAAATCACTTAAAATATTTCAAATAAACTAAAACTTGAGTCTTCCGTTCCAATCGTATTATTAAAAAAAACTCGTTCTTACTCGTGTATTTACTAATTTAATATTTCACCATCTCTCGAACTCTCCCTAGAGTTGCACACTCGGATCTGATTAAGACACGTGTCTATTGTATACATACATAGATACGTACATATTTCTGACAAATTGCGACTAAACTTAAAACTAATGCTGACGTCCCAAACTTCACCGGTTTCATAACCAGCCTCACTGTTCGTTGCTTTCCCAAGCTTATTAACGCTATCTACGTGTTGGTTTCTATAGTTAACGCGTTCGTTATAACATTAATTGATTTTGGGACCAAGTTGTCGACAGCTAAGCCCACGCTTTGGTCCCTGTGCGTAAACCCACAAATGAATTGTTGAGTATTTAATACGTAATCAAAATATAAGACAGAACCTAGCCTGCGCAGTGTGAAGGTGCTTACTAACGATTAGAGAATATAATTGTCACCCAATTTATATATTTACCACATTGCAATATCAATGTACGAATAAATATTACAATTCATATATAATAATATTTAAAACAATATTTTATCCGATATGGACAAAGTAAAAACTTGCCGAAGTATGTATGTTTCGCTTAAAGCATTATTATTGTCTATATTTCATTTACATACTTTAACTATTTTTATTAGGAGAACAAATTAAAAATGGAACGAGTTAAAATTGAATCAAAAGTGCAGTAGATACTGACAAAAGCTCATTTTATTTACTCAAGTAGTGAAGCACTCTGATGAAGTCGTTCTAGTTATGGCAGCTTTCTACATTTTTTCTCTCCTCTCTTGGGCTTTGTTTTAATTAATTTTTTCACACAGCTACACATTGTCCGGTTAATTGTCCCGTCCGTCCTTCAGGACTGCTGACCCGTGTACTCTTTAACCACCACCCTCTTTCTACTCTCCAGTACTCGTTTTTAAAACCTTTTCATTTTGTCTAGCTGTATGTCTAGCTTTTGTTCCGTGAGTCGATCTTGTTTCGATGTTAATACAACTATGCCAAAAATGGACTCGTTAGCTAATTGCACTATTGTTTCTACTTTTGTGTATTGTGTGCTAACAATATGTTTCAATTCGCCTTTGAGAATGGACCAACATACCAACTAACAGTCAGTATGTCGACCGTGGGAAAAACCAATAACGCGAAAATCTGTTTATTCTTTAATGCAAATCAACTGATAGCTACTAGATATTCGCATTATTCATGTTGACACTAAAGCTCTGGCTTTAGATGTGACGTGACGGTAACTGAAAATTCCGAAGTTCGGTTTGTTAATATTTGACCACCGCAAGCTGCTTATACCTACATACATATGTATGTATGTATGTATGTACATATATAGTCGTTTGTACATTAACTTACACTTATTACCGGTGCATTTTCTGGGTTTCTTCACATTTGAAAAGTTGTTAAGGAACTTTATCGCTGTAAAATAACTTCACCTGGCTTGCCGAGTTGACGTTGTAAACTTTCCTTCTCTGATATTTAGTAAGTCTTCAGTCTAGCTGTATCGCATAACATCTAACCATAAATCCTAGAAAATGTATAAATTTATTGCCCATGTACGAAACTCTGTTAAACACAAATTTTTCGTATTTTTTAAGAATATAATTCTGTTTTAATATTCAACGTATATATGTATGTACATACATAGTTATATGGATTATTAATTGAAAATCAATTCAACCTTATAAATTTATAGGTTGTGATTGCATAAAATATTGATATTTTAATATTCTATCGATTGTGCAATTTTGCCGAGTATGGCCTAAAAATTCAATATGCAAAAGGTTCATTGTACAATATTACAGATTCGCCAAAATTTTATTATTTACCTCGTATTTCAGTCCTCTGAGATATCCTGACTTGAATTAATTCTTTGGGAACGATGCGGTCTCGACTGTAGAGAACATTAAAAATATTTCGAATTGTTTCAAGTTATTTTCACATGGAATTTTAATTTAAAGTGTGATTTAATTTCAAGTTATGTATGTATGTGCTTTTTAATTTAATTTTCTTTTATAAACTTGCACTCTTTCTTATACATAGTATCAATAAACCCAGATTACAAAAGTCGTTAATACCGAAAAATTCGTAATTTTTAAATTTAATTTTAGAATCGCCTACCCTTTCAGTAATTTCAACATTTACCAATCCTGTAAGTACTTATATATTTAGCAAACTCTTTTGTTGAGAGTGCTTTGTTCGTGTTAATTTTTCTTTTTGCCCTCTAAATCGATCTCAAGTACGTACATACATACATAGATAGTTCGTACGTACATTGTATGTACGTGGATACCTACTCGTTATTGTTCAATTGTAATACTAACATCTACTCGAAACACCGAACATTTATTTATTTCTTTAACGAAATATTTACAATTTGCTTTACGCTTGCAAAAACCTTTAATGAAACTGGATAAAATTTGAAGTATATTTTAAATTTTTTTTTAATTTTAAGCGTTTGTCATGAGGGACTATTTTAACTCTGACAACCCATCGCATTGCTGAGAAAAGATCGCTTCGTCAGCGTGCAACAATTAACGATCGTTATTCATTTGCCTTTTGATTTCTCTTCGCTGTCATGCGACGGTCTTGATTTCAAAATGTCGTAAAACAACCGAGTTTATAGAGGCTACTGCTTCGTGCCACGAATATTAGACTTTTTATTTGATTTTACCGAAATAAACGATGGAACGACTTTTTATTCGTTATTTGAGCGGTTATTATTTGATCGCGTGTTTCCACTCGTCGATATAAATGATGATGATAAATATATACAGGTAATAACGATAGTTATATATAGTTTAATGTTGGGGTTACGCATCGATTCCGTAAGAGACAAAGTCTAGGTCGGTGGGAAATATGAACAGAAACGATTTACTAGATTATTTAGTAATTTTATTCTGTACCTAAATCGTATAGGGATGAAATTTTAAATTTAAAACACAATTAAATAGTATTCCAAAATTGAATATGTTACATTGTTTTGACGGATTGTACTCACTGTTTGGAGAATATTTTTAATATAGGGGTATGTATGTATGTATGTACATACATAGTCTTATTTCCCAATCTTGTCCGATTGTATAGATTAAAGATTAAACCTTGATTAAGTTACTTAAATGACTTTGCATATTAACCCCAACGATGCTTTCCATCGAATATTATTTTATTGATTAATATGTTATCTACAATAGCATTATTAGGGGTTGGAATTTACCGAACTTGCAAATAATTAAGACTCGCTATAGGGGTCATAAATCGGTAGAAACGTTAATTTAAAGTGAGACGAATTTTAGATACAACAAATTTTTACAATTGTTACTATAAATCACTATCATCAAACGTTTGCAATTTATTTAAATGGTTTTCTTTGTCGATTCTCGACAACTTTTAAATATTAAACATTAAACAGTGCGTACTAGGGAAAAAACCGACATTTGTATATTTTCTTTATGCTTCATTTAATTTAAAGTGATGAGAAACGACTTTATAAACACGAACAGACAGCCGCCATTCAAGATACGCCTTCGCTATTTTTTAACTCGTCTCTAGCGTGTTTTTCTAACACATTAACATTATTTATTTATTTTACTTATAGAAAATTGGCAGTACCGTATTAATTTCATATTAGTTGTCGCGTGTTACAATATCATAATTTGGCGTTCGTCATGTTGAAAATTTTCGGCTTTCGATATTGGGTGGCTTCGAATTTGATTACTAAACAGGTTGGATGGAATAGGCATGCTTACTACACCTATGTATAGGTATAATGTATGTCGATATCGCTTTCGTTCCCGTATGTTTTGCTGACGATAGGTTCCTACGCTCAGCCGAGTCCCGATTGTCAGGAAAACCAATTTCCAGGTTGTGTTCCAATGGGGTTTTCTCGGCTGTATTGCCCGGACGCGACCACCACGAATCGATTTCAGCCGTATGAGGGTTTAATTAGATCTCGAATACTCGGTCAATCAAACTACGTGCACACGAGTGCTTGGCTACGTATTACATATATTTTTATTCGAATTGTAGTTGCTGTAATGAGATTTTTTTATACACGTATAAATCAATTTATTTATGACAGTGCATATTATGAATCGATTGGTTTTCTATCTGAAATTTAGTTCTAGTCGTAATTTATGCATATACCTATACATACTTTACAGGACTTTTCATTTATAAAATATCAACATAAAAATCATATTATGTTATTTGTGGATGAATATATTTTTCTATTATTTTACTGTTGAAAGCATCTTATAATTGCAAACCTAATTTAATTTCTACGTTTTAAAGAAACAAGATCCAGGTCAAACGTAAAAATTAACTAAGCCAAACAAACGCATTATACAGGTATAATTTGGTATTAATAAAATTCTTAGAGTATTTTTTAGTGTGTCTGGTTTTCGTTCGCGATACCATTTGCCGGTTAACTCGCTCGGTAGCCTGACGTGAACGATAATGAAACGCTTATTTTCATATTGCGTGAAAATTTGAAATCGAGAGCGTTATTGGTTGAATCATCGAACGACTTTTCATTGTTTTCATTTCCTCAAGCAACGTGCAATTATCTATGAAACATGTGATAAGCGGCCTAAACAACACTTAACTGTCGATTTCAGTCCGGTGTTTACAGTTAGCCCTTTGCGCCCGTTGAAATAAAACCGAAATAACCATCACGCGAATCGGTGCTCTCGAGTAATTCGCTTTATTTCTGCATAGCTCGTATCAGCGCGTTAACCTCTTTCGGCCTACGTTCTGTTTTTAACCCGCATAATGGCTGTCCCCTAATTGTGTCCGGGGAGCGGTTGAAATTTGGGTCGAGTGTGTTACTGTGTTGTGCTGTTAATTGTCGGCGATTAATTAAATTATTGTAATGACACGTTATTTCATTGAAGATTGATCATTTTATTGACGGATTATTTTCTTTTGTTTCAGGTGAGTTCGCATTTTTCATACAATGGCAGTATCCATTTGGATATTATTTATGATATACCCTGGTAGGTATTGTACATATATTATACATGTATGCCAAAGTAATAATCGAATCGCAAATTGTGCAATGTCCTCTCTATCACCATCGTTTCCCATCGACGTACCCTCGTTTCATTGCACGGGGCATGGCAGGGAGGATAGCGCAATCGGACGACCACCATAAATTTCGTACCAAACATCGGCGCAGACTATCGATTTTATTTTATTTTCGGTCAGGTGAACCCGCGTATTCGTATGCTAATTTTGAAACAACGGGTCTCGTTACGTATCGATATCCAACCAAGCACCCCAATGCCCCTCCCCTATGAAATCTATGTATATTTTATGCGTTCGATTGGTTCGCGAGTTAAATATTGAATCGCACATTGTACGCGTAAAATTAAATGTGGGCCTAATGTGATCAGGACTAGGTGCATCTTGGTCGCACTATTTTTTGTCGCCAATCTGACGTTCGCACTTTATTTAGGCTTTTAATACGGAAAGATTATAAAATAGACACAATTAAGCAACGAAATTATGAAAGTAGGTTTAAAAATTAATTTTAATATATCTAAAATTATTTTTAACGAATTTTGCACGCGAAACGTAGTCACAGTAAATAATCATATTGTAGATATACATACATATGTATGTATGTAGTTGATGAAATATTGTAGTTATTTATACCGTGGGTAATTAGTGAATATAAGTGAATGTAAAGGAGAAGAAATAAGACGACGAATGAAACTAGAATAGACCGCTTTTGGAAGAATGAACATAGTTTTTAAATTCAACATCTCGCTATGCTTAAAAAATAATGCATACGACCAATGCGTACTGCCAGTCACGATCTATGGATGTTAAATTCGGAAATGCCACGCAAGATCCAGTGCACACAGAGAAGCATGGAGAGATGTATGCTTGGTATAACTAGCAGAGGTCGCATTCGGAATACATGGCTAAGAAGTATGACCAAAGTGGCAGATATAGCGGAACGTATGAAAAAGCTGAAGTGGGAGTGGGCTGGACACAGCGAGAAGAATGGATGGCATATGGACGCGAGAAATACTTGAATGGTATCGGAGAGAATGTGGAGGAAAGGTAGGAAGACGAAATGGACGATGGGCTGACGAATTAAGAAGAATGTGTGAAGGCAAGTGGATGCATATTGCTCAAGACAGACAGGAATGGAAGAGGATTGGAGAGGCCTTCATCCAGCAGTGGATGGTGAACGGCTAAAAATGATGATGATGATCTTGATTATTATATTTCATATATAAGTGAAGAAAATTTGCGTTTATTGAAAATGGTTCAATTCAAGCATTTGTGAAATAGTTATTTCAAAATTTCCAATTGATTCCAGTCAATATACACGTTTCACGAATAAAATGGGTTTGCATTGTGTGTATCAGCGTTGCGTCTGTTTAGAACGCCGGTTCCCAAATGTGACCCCGATCGTTGTGACGAAATCGATCGATCTTTCAGCGTCTATAGTGAACCGAAGGGGTGTATACGCGCCATAGAATGTTTACGTAAAAAATTGGTTTTGATGCTCATATTATTATGTAAGTTTTAGTATACGCTACCCTCGAACAAAATTTATCGTTCTATTATGACCCGCATGTTGATTCGTCTCTTTTTATTAATTCGCTTTTTCGCCCTTTCAACACAATTTTTTGTCCAAAATTAATTCATTTTGATGATACGCGTTTAAAGTTGGTTGCATTTTCAGTTCTCGGTAAGTTTGTACAACGTTTCCTTATTTTTCATCGCGCTCACATCCTTTATAAATTTTCCTTTGGCAAAGGGATTCTTTTCGCGTATGAACAATTTGCATAATGAATTTTGTATTGTGCGGTTTTAAAATGACTAAACACAGTTCGCATTTTACCATCAAACGAATTAATTGGCTTATGAATTCATTCATAAGCCGATTAATATCGCATTTGATTTTTACACTTCATCGCTTTGTTGAAATTCATGTATGACTTAATTACTTTCATAGGCGCACTTCGGATAGCTCGGACAGCTCGCCGGAATGGATCACTGTATGGATCGTGTAAATGGGACTTAATATTTTCATTTATTTAGCAGACTTTAATACGTGAATAAATTTCGCATCCAAACCCCATTTCGCACTTTATCCGTAAGGTACTATTCATGTGTGTGTGCGTGACTGCTTAATCCTGTCATAAATTTTCCGATTATGAGATTTCGATGTAGAAAAATTGATGTGAACGACACCGGAAGAAATTACACGAAACTCGGGAAAAACTTGACGGGCGTATAAAAACCACAATTGATTACCCGACGCCTCAAAAGAAAATCCGCGCTACTCAGGTGTACATATGTAGGTGTATGCACCTACAGCACAAACAATAGTTTCGCATTGATTAAATTCTATAAAAACAATTGCAATCAATTAAATTGCGACATTTTGGCACGAAAAGTCCTAATTTTATATCGAACGTAATTTAGACTTTCCCGCAAAGGTGGTGTCGCGTCACTACATGGATATTGTTTATAACGTTTGCCTATATCCGGGATGATTTAGAAGGCGATTCGTTGCGGCCGCCGGTAGGCGTCGTTATTGCGAGCGTCGTAAATTCGAATCGGGGTGAAAACGTCGTAAAACGGGGACGTTTCGCTGAGATTTTACAACGCGACAAAGCCCACGAGGCGAAACGCCGTAACAGCCATTTCGAGTGTATGGAAATTGGATCTAGTCTCGCGGATTTGCCTCGGCTTAATAAAGTGCACAGTGCAAAAACGAAAAGACCATATGGCAAATATTGATTATGCCCACTCCGCGTGTACCTATGTATGTAACATACATACATATGTACATACGCAGAGTACGCATATGTTCAAATTATAGATGAGAAGCTTTGGAACTTGAACGCTTAACCTTTTTACACGTGGATTTTGGGTCGAAAGCGCGCGTCTTCGCCTTCCGACGTCATTTGCAGCGTTCAATTGTATTTTCAACACTTTTGGTACATTTTCCATGTATTGGTAATGTGACTATGGGTACAGCGCTGGATTTTAAAGGTATGAACGCGCATTAGACGCACCCGCTTAATCCATTCGGCGGCACGGCCATTGTGTCGAAATCACACCGGCAATTTAGCATTGACTTACGATCGGTTTCCTGCGCGGTTACCATTGTACCATTGTCTCCGGTTTGACCGGCTGGCTGCCGTACATCAACCGACCGTTCGCATTGTTTGGACTTCGGATCACTACCCCAATACCTACACCCCGCCGCGCCGTTTCGATCCCTTTGCCTGCCCATTCAACCCTTAAACGATCCGAAGTTTCGCCTTTCTCAAATCGCGAATAATCCCCCTACCCCCGTCGTCCCTTCGGGGGTCTCTAATTAAGCCCGGCTAAGCTCTCAATTACGCGAACGCGGCTGTGCGATTCGATAGATCGAATGGCGTTAAACGTCCCGCGGCCATTTTAATATTGAACCGCCATTACGTTCAAATCGAGCGTGATTCCATCCACCCTGGAGCACGCAAGTCGCATTCAAATATTTATGATCAATCCGATAGGTCATGTGGCAGCATCCACCCTGGAGCACGCAAGTCGCATTCAAATATTTATGATCAATCCGATAGGTCATGTGGCAGGTATTGTAGTGGATTAAAGTCAAGTATTTTACATTTGCATAAGTTTGTAATGGGCTCTCTGAAATTGCACAAATACCATATATCATATCACCATAGAAAGCTTTTATATCTGAGTGTACAACGTACGTGTCTTTAACTTTCTTTGTTCATATCCTAGCAGCTTTGTGCGAAGAGCAAGCAGGCGTTTAGCTTTGTTTCCCTCCCCCTTCGATGTTGATTGCTCGATCTTAACACCTATGTATGTATGTATGTACGTACAGCGACAAAGGCAAACTTGCTCGTTGCAAATCTACTCGGTACTCACTCTCGCCCATACGCTATGCATGCAAAATCTATTTGATAAAATTAGAATTTCGAAATTGTTTTAGCGGATGTGTTGCTCTGCGATTCAATACTGTTATTTTACCCCGGGGGTTTCTTGGGAGACGTGTGCGTCGAAAGTGCACAATAACTGTCCCCGTTGCAATGCCAATTCTGTACTAATTGCATTGGAGCTCGTTCAAGTCGAATATCTTGTTTCAGCGCTTCGCGGATTCGCGCGAAAATATGTTAGCAAGTAAAGCGGAACGAGCACATTTCGCTAGTAGAGGCGTAATATTTCGTAACTTGGTTAGCTGACTTAAATAAACACCATATTTCCGTTATGAATTCATGTGATATTCGTGGTATAAGTACATTTATTTCTCTTCGTCATAGTTGATACAATCTTATTTACTATTTATCGATCGCATTCGTGGTTTTATTTACAAATTTGAAACAATACACTTGGCCAGGTACCGTGCGCGTGAAGTGGTTAATAATGAACTCATTAGAATTCTGATAGAATTCGTTTGAATACCTATAAATATTTGAGAAGCATGTGACTGTAGCCTGACTGGCGTTCATTCTATATTCGAAACTTCATTAAATAGTCAAAGGAGGAGTAGTTTCAATCAACTGACTACTTTTCCCCAGGTTTATCGACCAGGACTGCTTGACGACACCATCGTGCCACTTATTTGTGCGATTGTATCCTCCTGGAAAATATGCACACAATAAGTTATACATAATCTATTATCACGAGAAGTTTTTTTTTTATCATTTTTGATTTCTGCTTTTTGGTTTTATTTTATTTTTTTGACGCAACAAACGACCATAGTTGCTATGGTCGCTCCGATACATACATACATACATACATAGGTTCAAATCCCGACGGGGCGCTTATCTCAAATCGGTTTAGCGGTAATCCCTTCGGGATGGCTCATCCGAATATCCCCGGCGACCTTTTCCACTTCTAGTTTTCCTCGAGAAAATCTCGCCAATGGGCTAGTGGCTCAAATTGCCATATTTCATTTTATTTTATATTAAAAATGACATGTTTCGTGAATGGCAAGTGTCATGCGCTATTTCAAATATGGTTGTACGATTTTCGTGAAATTCTTTTTGTCTATGCATAATCTCTCTATAAATGCACTTCGTTTATTATGTATGTATGATAAATTGACAGACAAAACTAACAAAAATTACGCAATTCGATGAAATAGAACGATTATTTTGAAAATAACTTTAAATATAATAAAAACACAGAACCACCATTATTTTTTTTTACAAAATTGCACCTTTAATGAATGGCTGCCAAATATTTGCATGTCCATTAAGTGAGATTATTTTTATAAAAAAGTTTTCATATATTTTTTGTGTTGGAGATTCCAATTTCATGAATGATGATGAACCGTTTTTAATATACCCATTTTTTCGCGTCTCATTTTCATTCCATCTCTTGTATCCTTTCATAATGAGATACCTGGGCACCATTTTCGTCAATTTCGTCTTTGCAAATTCTGCAAAAACATAAATGTAAAGGAAAAGACGTTTCGACATCTATATATATTAGAAAATTTTCCGTTTAACATTTTTTAAGCTATAAAAATGTACGTGTTCGTTGATGGATACGATATTATGCTTCGAAAGAATTAAATTATTTATAAATTAACCTAGTTTCAAAATTTTAAAATTATAGATACAGTCTTTTGAAAATAATTCCGGAATGAAACAAGAATAATTGTCGATATTAGTATGATGTCAGAATGTCGACCCAGTTTTTTGTCATCTATAGATGACAAAAAACTGGGTCTAATCTAAAAATCTTAACTAAAAATCTATAGTTGACAAAAAAAATATATATGTAGAATTCTATATAATTATATAATTCTATAATTCCATGTATATTTTTTTTTGAAATGCAGAAAAATTATTTTGAATCAACTCTTTTTGAATCGATGAGTAATATAATTTACATAGTTTCTATATTGCGTAATAGTCATTGAGTAAATTTTTTCGTGGGAAATTAAATTTCCTTTCTTATGTAATTGTGAATTTCTTCAAAAATCGAGTAAATTATTAAAAGCGCTATTGAAACTTTTCTAATTATGGAAAAACACTGGGCTGAAGGGCTTATCACCCCACCTTCTCTCCCTTTCGTTTGCGCCCTCAACTCTTCGAATACCAAAATCAATTTGGACTTTTTTGAAACCGCTAATTCGTGCTAGAGGAATTGCTTTTAACGAATTCCACGAGTTTTCTAATGTTTCGCAAAGTTGGTTATCCTAGACCTTAGTTACTAAAACTATGCCGTGTTGCGTACGCTTCAGATATTTACACACTTCAGCACGCGGGGCAACAACGTATATTTCACAGAATCACTAGAAATGTGTATGCAAGTAGCACGTTTTTAATTTGAGCCTTTTTCGCTCGTCGTATTGTTTTCGTCTTGAAAATTCATGCGAGAAAAAAGGCAGACGGGGCCACCTGGCCGTTCGGTGAAAAATTCAGGGGTTTTCAAACGCGAGCGGATTCAACCGGCCCATGAAAAGATTTTTTTGTACCACTACTCCAAAGGAAAAATGTGTTTTTGCCATGTAGCGTAAGGCGTGTTACCCGTGCGCGAATTATGGATTCTGTGCCACATTTTTCAGCATTGGTTACAGCTGCTGTTTTTCATTTGTGTTCCGTTAATGAATATCCTTTTTAATATGTACATATATACAGATCTCTGCACATTACACTGTACATTGAATAACATTGAATGTGCCATAGAATCCGTTTTCATTGCAAACTCGTCAACGTTGCGACAATCAGTGCTGCATTTGCAACCGAAACGTATTCGCAATTAAGCGCGCGAAAAGACCACACCGGAACAAAAGGTTTCAATCAACGGTCGCTTTTAGTGCACGAGCGTATTCAAGCGTGATAGGGGTGCTCAAACCGTGGAAAACTAGTTATATACGCAAAGACTAACACACACAGGATAACTATCCAATTGAGAGCGGCTTTAAATAACTTTAATATTTTTCTCAACTATTTAAATATATCACAGTTTTGCTTAATTTTGTTTTAATACACAATAGATAAACAATAATTTCAAAATTCAGCTTGATTTTACTTAGTTAGGTTAGGTTAAATGTTTTTTGATGAATCGTCATTACTTCTAAGCATTAAGCGAGTTTCTTAGTATTATCGTAAATATTTATTATTTAAATTGAGAAAATCCCGAAACAAAACTAACAACGCTTTTGGATTCTTGTGAAATTATAATTTCCGCGGAATTTTTCAATTACAGAAATTCAATCTGTATGTATTTTATACGTACGCGCGTAAATAAGGGATATTATAATCGGATCACGAGGCCATTCGAAAGGGAGAAAGAATTGGATTTTCCTGGCCAAATTATCTGTTGCCGGATTCGAATATGCCTCGAGGCGCATTTAATCAACAAAACGTAAATATGTACCTATGTACATACATACATATCTATATCTTGTCATGTTTATTGAAAATATTAAATATTTTAACTCCTTCTCTTTAACTAAACTGAGAGAAATTGATTTTGATTTATTTTATGCAGTTTCTATAACCGCAGTCTGCACACAGAAGAATTTTCTTCTTGACTGCTCAAGAAAATTCTAATTTTAAAACGCGATCGAAACTCGTCAGGAATCCATAGGGCCAATAGAAATATAACATATGCCGCATGCAAAGAACTTTAAGCGATAACATATTTCGTGTATTATAAATCGAGTTTGAACCGAATAATAAAGATAAAACTGGCGCCGAACGGATCAATAAGTCTGTTCGTGGCACTTGAGAACTACGGCCAGCTAATTGAACCACTTTCTGTTTAACGTCTGTTGCCATTGCAAAATTATTCATATGTGAAAGAAGGTCCAATCTGAAATTTCAAAGGAGAATCATAATCAAAATGATAAACAATATAATTTATTGAGTATTTCTTCGAAACCAATGGATTCAATACAGTTGAATTTATAGCTATTCACAATACATAATTAAAGTTCGGCAAACTTAAATTTATTTGGTTATGAAACCATTTTCTCACTTACCGTTGAACTTGTATGTATTTCAAGTTATACTCACCACGTTTTTACATATACATACATATGTACATATGTACACGTGTCACTTATATTATAGCGTAGCCCTAAAACTGGTAAATTTAACTAATTACTAAATAAACTAGTTTTCAACATTATTTAGCATTATCATTGTTTTATTCTGAAATGTGTAGCTTATAAGCTTACATTATTTGTGATGTGAAATAAAAGTTATGAAAACTGGAAACCGTACTAATTACGTGCCACATAATAAAATATAAAGTTTTCCTAAGAAAATTGTGAATAGATCGTTGATATTGTCGGCAACACTAATTGCATGTTGTTTATTTCCATCACTTGACACTATCGTAGCATCTTGTATTTACATCTGTCTACATCTGTTGGCATTTTTGTAGTCCTATTTGCTCTACAGTATGAATGATATCGTACCTAAAATGTGAGTTTTTATTTTATTTTATTATATTCGATTAGCTAGAAACTGCAATTTCAGAAGGTAAAAACTTTTCGAATGAGTTTTTAGAACTTTTCACAACATATTTTCCTCGAAAAAAGCTTTTTGCTGAACTTTTCTATATTTTCAGTACATATTTTCGGTATATTAATTTTGGTGCATGATACTGATTTTTAATTAAGGTTATATGTAAAGTAAATATTGCATAAGCTAAAATATACCTATTATGTATTTAACGAAAAGGTTCCATTTGATATTAATGTTAAAAAAATTGTATTATTAAATTTGTGGTGATAATATTTGAATAATCTTTTTATCTTTAGCTTTTTTAGGACGAAGTCCTAAGCAAACATCGGCTTTTTGATACACTTTAAGGGGGACTCTTTTAACCCTAACACGCCTGCGCACAATAAAAGATTTCAATTCAAATTTTCGTTCAGAAAACATACGAACATAATTCGTGAAGTTACTTTGAAAATTAACACCACAAATGGAAAAAGAAATCTGATTCGTATTCGTGACTATAAACCAGTCGGCTTTAATTAAAAGAAGTGCAAGACAAAGAGGGGAGAGAAAATATACTAAAAAAGTAGAAATAACCGGAACTCAACGAGATACCGCAGATTAATCCCATGGAACGGTAGACGAGTACGAAAATAAAAAGAAAAAGCTCGAGCTTTCCACGGTGCCGGTGGTTTGCTATGATAAATAGGTATAAGGACGAGACGGTTTGTCACAATGACACCCCTAAAGATGATTCGATGAAAACTAGGATAATTACTTGAGCATCATCAGCCCTCTGATTATCGCGAGGAAGAACTCGCTGGAGGGGATCTCCATCGAAGATTTATCACCGATGTTGTCTTTATTTTTTGCCCTTTTTTGTTTCGCCCCTTGAAGATGAAAAGAAAAAGTGGAAAATATTCTCATCGCAAACGAACCGTTAAAGCGGGGAAGTATCAAAGTATAACCTGCCATGCATAATAAATATGTACATATAAATATTTAGGCAACAAAAAAAAGTTTTATTAATATAAAATTAATTATACGAAAAATGAATATTCAAATATTGACCTGAGTTTCTTGTGGCCTTATTGAAGTTCATACGTATGTACATATGTTTGTATGTATGTACGTGTAGTTTGTAACACACGTCGAAAAACTTGTCGCCTTTTATCGTTTACTTTTTTTTTTTTTTTTTTTTCTTCTTCCCTGGTAATATGTGTTTTTAAACATTTATGTGCTTATTATTATTGCCTAGCGACCTAACTCACCTTACGCGGCAGATTTTGCTAAAATCTTTGTATGTAATATGAATAAATGAAGAAATAAACGATATTAAAATTGCTTTAATTACGTTGAATTCATTATTTATGAGTTCAAAACGGCAGAGTGAATTGAAATTATATTTTCTACGTTTGGAAAAGCGTTTGCGTTAATCGCCAGGGACGACCCATTTCCCGAAGGTAAATAGACACCGGCCGTGAGTCGAATCGGGAAACGAAGTGAGAAAAAAAAAATAATAACCAGAGTGGGTTTTTGCACACAGCTCTATGTAGGTATCTACGACTAACTCGTAAGTAGTAAAAAAAAATTCCTCCAAAAGAAAAACACGACTAATTAACCAAAACGCATACAGGGAACGAACGAACAAGGAAACTCTAGAACACATCAGGCAACGATCAAAGAAAAAAATTCATTCGCTTTTAAAAAAGCAACTTGTGCGAGGAGTGTGAGTAAGAGGGGATATCTCATTCGCAGTGTCAAAGGAAAAACTACTTACTGCAACCGTACTAGAAGTAGTTTTATCAAAGAAAACCCAGTTTCGAATGGGTACGCTGCACAAAGACAGACAGACGGGGGAAACTTTAGCCACTCGCAATCCAGTTACAACGTTACGAAATCGTAAATACTATCGCACGTCTAAGCATGGGGTGGCAAAGTTGTTGCGCAACACAGCGATCACGTTAATCAATACTTAACACGAGACTCGATTTGAATTATGCATCCGGTGCAACGTGTGCATGCACCTACACGTTTATGCAAAGTGCACGTGCAACGGTGCGTACAAACTGTGAGCACTCGCATAGTTAATTCTGTCCGAATTTCGGATCATACAGGCGACACATTTGTGCTGAAAATTGTGTGACTTGTGAAATTTCTTACCCCATATTCGCGCTTGCATCGCTTGAGCTTTTGAATAGTCGTTCTCGCTGCATATGCATTTTGACTTGCTTACTCGGGCGGACTTACGCGAAAGCTTCACACCGGATGCTGAATTTTAAACGCGTTACGGTACGTGTGTCTTGTCCGTTTTAATATCACGCTCATTTAACTTGATAATATTCAACACCGACCTGTCGAGAATCGTTTACTGTATATTTTAAAATTTATTTCAAGATTTTTCGTTATTTAATTACTTTTTAATTTAGCATAATGGTTCTTGGGTTAGTTTATTTTTATCAATGCTCTACAATACTACTACTACATAGTACTACATTTTCACGAGTTTCACTTACGTGACCTTTGTATCTATATATTTTGTGATGCATAGTTACCAAAATTCAATATTTTCCTTTCCAAGAAGTATGTTCAATAAACGATCGTACATGTATTTTATAAGAAAGAATCGGCCAAATTGTGTATGAAAAATATCTTTTGAATTTTCAAGTAATAACAAGAACATTGTGCGATTTTCCGCATGTATGTATGAATGTTACATAGTAAACACTCATCTCGGTCCGATTTTATATTTCCTGTGAATTTCCCACCGGATAGTCGACACGTTGCAGTTGTGCGCATTATTTTTTCCGAGCTTCTACAACACCTTGATTCAATTTTGAAATTGTTTCAGCACATTTTGTATTACAAAATTACGCTTTAAGCGTCGTTCACCAGTTGGTTATTTTAATTGAAACGTTAAACTTAGGCTCGAAATCGCACCCGTGGGACGAGAAATCGAGTAATTGATGGTTCGCGTGTGCGAAAATTTCCCTGCTTAAAATTAAAATTTATTTTTGTATTTCTATACTCTTTAAATGTAAATAGAAATATTGTGCATTGCATTCTTATATTTTTTTTAGAGAACTAACTATAAAAATGTACATACGTCAAATTTGCAGTAGAACATTCTTGTAAACAACCGTTGATCTATGTAAATAAACATTCTAGTAATCTAGTTAACTGAAATCTAAATAAGCAATTATTATCGGCAATATTTATTATAAGATTTATTTCTAAAACCGAATTGTACGTTTGAAATGTTCTTGTTTGTGTTGTATATTTACATTGGTCTATAACAAAGGGGAACCGGCAAAACTTTTTGTACACTGCATTAGATGGAAAACTTTTGCGTTCTGGTGAGATACGCTTTTAAACAAATGATTCGTTTAATCTACGTAAACCTGATCGGAAACTTAATCAATGCAACTTCGTATTCAAAAGCTAATCAAAACTTAAACTTTTGTAAAATTTGTTATTGGAAAAGTTTAACGTTTGGAAATAGACCACTAGACTCCACACATTTTTACTTTTATTTTTCACGTTTGTGGTGAATGCCTTTATTTTACTGACGTGCGGTTTTGCCATCATTTGCACACCTGGCAAAATCCAATGTTAATTGGTTGTCGGTATCGGTGGATGTTAAAAGGCTCGAGAAAATACTTCCATAATGAGCTCGCGTTTCAAATGTTCAAAGAAAATTTTACCGCACATGCATAAATTTAATATATATTTTCGTAACCGCAAAATTTTAACTTCGATTTTCAAATACTTTATTGTAAAATTCCCTTTTTAATATCCATCCCGAAATGACGAATTATCGCGTAGAACGTGATAACCCTGAGGCGGACGATATCACATTTTATTCACAATTATTCCATCGAAACTTTCACTCCCCCGACAGCGCGAATCGTTGTTAATAAAACTTTCAACCCTTTCGTGCTTTTTGATATTCATTCCTCAAAACGCACAATCCCTCCGCGTCGGGGGTGGACGAAGGTATTTCTCCTTTTGCGTACCACGGAAAAAACTTTTCCCTTTATATATTTATTCGCGAGCGAATTTTGACCTTTTAACTCTCTTGATTTTTATATTATTCGAATTACATTAAACGATATTATGAAATTTTCATATTGTCGACATGATATCTCGGATTACTCGGATACATTAGGATTCCAGCGGTGTATTTCAAATTTGCGGGATTAACAAAATATAACCGCGAGTATCGTAAAAATTATATTATCATTTTTTATTATTATTATTTTCTTTATATTTTCATTGCGCTCCTCGTGAATAACCCTTTTTATTACAATTTTATTTCATTTCTCGGTGAATGAAGAACGCGACATTCATATTTTTCTCATTTTTTACTGCGATAAGCGCTCTCCTTTTTATGCCACTTTACTAAATCTGTCACATTTTTGTATTTTCACATATTTGATTATTAATTCAATTTTTTTTTATTTTTGTTACAGGATGTGATTCACACAATTAGTACGCCACATGGACAAGTGCAGCGCATAGTCGTCTTCAAAAAGAATGGCGTTCAAGCCATGGTTGAATATCCTTTACAATATTTTAATTAAAAATAATACATAATCTTCAAGTTTATTGTGAGATTTTTTCTTTTGTCGTATTTAAACTTTTGTTACTTTATAACCACTCATTGCTCTTCGTATTCACCGAATAAGAAAATAATTTCACCGACGCACGTGTTCATATTCTATTTAACATATGTATAACAGTCTTTGTAATTAATGGTAGCAAAGATTGTAAATCAATCCAACTACAATGTTTATTGTAAAACTAGTTGGGAAAGTAAATCGTAGGTGTCGTTCTTGCTTTTATGTAGGTCTTAATAAACCCCTATACCCCTAAACACTTGAATCGGTTCAAATATAATACATATTCCCAAAATACAGATTCGCTTTTCGCATTGTACGTAAAGTGTTGTTTGTTACACAATTTATGCGATCGATTAGGTCGGCACTCAACGTAACCCCTGAATCTCTATTAATACCTTATTCGCCTATTTAGCGTAGCATAAGGGTTGAGGTACATATTCGCGATTAGACTACCAACTCCTTATCTAATTATTCATCCGAATTATTCATTCGTCGCGATTATACTGGATTCTGAGAGAAGACATTTAATACGATTGTTTACATACACAAACCCATCTTACCCTAATTACTTCTGATGTTTATTTAGTGTATTTTTCACATACATATGTATGTATACTTTTGGCCTCGATGTTAATTGATTTTTTTTTAATTTTGTTTAAAAAAATTCTTTTAACGTAACTTTGAATGTTTTTTAAGTTGGATAATGTTGCTTTTAATATTTAAATGCCTCGTTTGCGGTTTATGACGAAGACGCTCCATTAAAATGTAAAGAAAAAAATAGGCATGCGTTTAAGTATTAAGAAACCGTTTCTTACGATCCACTACCAACAGCAATCTGTATCAATTTGGCGACCTCTGCTTTTGCCGCTAATGCCTTTGTACACTCTTGCATTTGCGTTTTTGGGGGTTGAAATTATTTAGCTCGATTTGCGCGGCCATAATGTCTTCTTAATGTGCTCGTAACCTTTAGCGCGCTAATGCCTTGCTTACGTGCGCCCAGGCTTTAACGTGCAAGGTGTGATTGTCTAGTCGCAATCAGTATATGTAATGTCATCATTATAATATATATTTGATATTGCTTATGCTTATACTGGTATTTATTTATTTTTTTGTTGCTAGATATCCTATCTTCAGCAATATTTTCATTCCCTTGAGTTTACTATATTACATATGGAGTAATAAAATATTACTTGTGCGCTCTGGGAGTTAACGGCAGTCAATCTTTTCGCATGGCGCAATATCGACATTGTTTGAACGTCAACACTGTTGCTTTATAATTTCCACTTTACACACTCTTTGTTTGTTAAGTTCAAAATTTAAATAAGCCTTTTCATTTCATTACTTACTGTATTTTTGTAAATTTATTATTTTCTTAAAAGAAATTTCTCTTACCGAAAAAAAATATGAATTTCTGTCTAAAGATTGCAAGCATATTTGTGTTCAAATTTCATTAAAAGCGGTTGATAGTTTAATCTTGCTTTTTTTTCCACATTTTCATATTTAAATGATATAAGCATTGTCATTTTATTTCGTTACATTGTGAATTTAAAAGATTTAAGCTTTCCCTTTTCAAAGTATTTTTATGTGTAAAAGGTTGTATCTACATAGTTCATTCGTTTCGTAGGATTGTTATCCATTTACTTGCGCATGCTACTACAAATTAGTTTATTTACACTGTCATGTCAGTACGTTTATGCGATATGCTTCGTTTGAATTGAGACGTTTGGAGAAATTCAATGCTTTCAAATATTCATATTTTGTAGATTTGTAGTAAACACCAATTGTTTCATTGCCTGATATCCGATCAGACTCGAATATTTATTTATGCCTCGCACATTACAACTTACAACGAACACAGCGTTTAAATAGTGTCCAATATTTATTCCCTTTGACTTCGCGTGTTTACTCGCGTTCCCGAAATTCTGATTCATTCGAGTGCTTTAATTTGTCATCTCGACACGCGTCGTGTGGGTGTTAAAAGCAAAGTCAGAGAACGTATCAATTACGTCACGGATTCTCTCCCAGAATCGCACAATGTTTTTCAAATGCTATGTGTGTGTGTGCCTAGGGCCTAGTCGTAAGCACCCAATCGTGCTGATGGCTCGAGATTGAGCAAATACTAGTCGAACTTAAATTAGTGCTCACTAATTAAATATTTGTCGTAGTAATTAGATGGCGTCGAAAAGGTTAATACTGTTTGTCCATTCCTCATTACATAACGATTCACAACATTTAACACTATGATTTTTTATGGATAAAGTTTTAACTATGTCGGTTTATACTACATATGTAGTATGAAACATCCTTATAAAATGCTATCTTTAAACTACTTTCTAATTCCCATATACTTAGCAATCTGAGCATAAATAAAATTTTAATCACAATAATTACAATCGGAAGTGTAATTATTTTACACTGCGATAATTGATTCGTAGCACCAGATTGCGGTTTGAGGGGCTCCACTTTCTCGGCCACGGTTTTTGCGATTGACGCAACCAGCTATTTCCAATCGCGCATTGTCGGATTATTGATGTGTTTTCCCCCGCAGAGGAAATGAGAACTCGCGAAGAGAATCAAACTCTGATCTATATTTATTGGCCGAGAACGATATTCGAAATATGTGCGTCCACTTTTATTATGTATCGCGAACGTGCCTCGTTGTAACATACCTATGTACGTAATATGTATAGACAGATAGTATACCTACTCGTATACAAAAGCTCTTTCGTTCAAAAGCTGATGCTTTTAAAACAAAGCTGTGAGCTAAGTTTTACGATGAGGTTAGAAATTGCTGTATTAAAATGGCACTGAGGGGATGTGGCTCGGATCGTCACGGTTTGATTCGCTCGTATTCTTCAGTGTCACGTACCTGTAATTCTGAAAGTGTGAACGCCAAATTGCTGCAAGAAATTATTCGAGAAAACACCTATGTACGTGTCGAATCGGTTTTGGACTTGTTCTCTGCGAATAGATATGACCCAGATCCACACTTGCAAAAAGTGTGTAGTAAGATTTGCACGTGTTGTGGACTTCTGTGGAGAGAGATGAAATCTTAGCACTTGCGCGTCGAGCGTGAATTTTGAAGGAGTTAACACGTTGTGTGCCGCGCGGAAAACCTACGCGCGCAAATTATTCACGCTGTTTTTTATTGCTTTTGTCAGTATTTCGCGAGCGTAATGTAAGTGAATCCTTCTCGAGAGTTTGTTTGTTTTCGAATTATTATATATCTGGGTTGGCGTTCATGTTTATGAGCAAACTTTACGCGGGAAAGCTGACTTTTTACGATTTTACAGATTTAAAATTTTTCCCAGCATGTCATACTTTTACAGCAGTGTGCGCATTACCATTAATTAAGACTATTCAAATACTTTTTGTCGTTTCAATTTTCATATATTGTACAATTTTCCGCAGGACACTCCCGGGAGCAGTCGAATAAAATGCTAAAATATCATATCGGTCATACAAATAACTTTCTTCACTTTTATGACGACGTTTATCTCGAGCTTTACGACTTTGACGAAAGTGAAAAACAAAAAATGCGCATACATATCTATGTATATATCTGCAGATGCATACATATACGTTATACGAATGCATACACCTTGCGATGATATTAGTGTTTTCAAAAGTGTGGGTTGAATTTAATTTACAACTTACAAGTCACACTTTCACAATGTGACCTGTATACGTACATGCAATTTAATTTATTGTATTTGCGCGCGTTCTATTTGTTTCGTTTAAATTCGTATATTGTGAATTCGTTGTCGTATATTACGAACATAATGTGCATAAGCTAAAAGTTTTATGTTGGGATAACAAATTACTTTATGCTTTTTGTAAAAGAAATGTACTTTCCTTGCGCAATACAAATTTTCTTCGTGTACACTTTGCTTCTAGATGTGTATACGCCTACGGATATCATTCAATCAGTTCCTGTGCTCATATTGAATAGTTTCAGATTGAAACTTCTGGTTCAAAAGAAATCGGACGTTATTCAGCTCTTTTGTTTGTAAATTAATATTCCAATTTCATTTAATTTTCAATGGTAGGAAATCGTTATAAAATCTTCACACTGTCAAGGGTGTCGGGCTTATCTCGTTTTACGACGGACCGTCGTAAGATTTATGTCGGGTTAAACAGCCGAGGCTTTTTTCCTTGTTTTATTGTTGTATGGGAGTATTTTAATAATATTTGGCCGAAAAACGTGGTAATTCGACCGAGAAGAGTCGTCTTTGTGTCGCGTGCCAAGTAAGTAAGATAAATATATATTTGTATAATTTGCTTGGGTTTTTTTTTTTTTGAAAATTCAATTTTTTTTCATCATTTTAATTAGCATCGAGCTATATTTATTTTTCACTAAAACGAAAAATGATAAACATTGATAATACGATTTTATTATCGCTTTTATGATTTGCATTAAAACGCTTTTTTGAGGGTCGTTTAAAAAAGTAATTTTGGTCTCTGGCGATACATTTTTTAAATTATTTTCCGGACTAATTAATTTTTAGATTTGTATCATATTTATTTTTAAAGGATTAAACCAAAACCGTTCATTTGGCGTTTTACAATTTGGTTGTTTGATCATGTTATAATTATTATTATACCTATATGTACATATGTATGTATGTATGTATATATTATATATGTAATCATAGATATAACCAACTGATGTGATGTTAAAAGCATTTATATTATAATATTTCGATTTGGAAAACCGTCGGTTTTTGTCATCTGTACCCGAAAGCAATTAAAGACAGCTACAACTACAGAAATATCTTGCGACCTTAATGGAAATTCCCGCTGTGTCGTTGGCGAATTAGTCGGATAAAAGCATTGTGAAAAATTCAAGATTCGAGACGCGGTCGCACGTGGTCCGTTTAAAAATAACCAGCAAGTTATCCGGTCGCGACCTTTTGTCTTTCTTGTGCATTTTTTCGCTTTCCAAAATGCCAAAAGGTTATGTGATTCAGTTTTACTGTGAAATTAGTTTCAAAATTTTCCGAAAAATAGTTCACTCTTTCAAAAAAATATTATTTTGAAGAATTTTTATTAAAAATGTTTTAACAAAGATTCGTTGTCGAAAAGGTTGCTGTAACCAGTATTTGCGCTTTTAATATTACGTAACTTCCGTCGACTCAGCGTACGAAATTATTTCACACTCAACTCCCCTTACATCGCATTTTAATACTTGAGAATTTTCCCCGTCCCATTCGCGTTGGTAGTAATCCTCGATTTTATGCCGCTTTTATGCAGTCGTCGACTTTGTCTCCAATTAAACCGCCTCTAATAGATTCTAGTCTAACCTTTTGCGCGCTTTTCGCGAGGGTTTGCTTGCAGCTCTACCGCTTCGGTGAATTACGGCCCAACTTTTGCTCTGCGCGTAATATTATATGTACCTATGTACATACATATGTATGTACATATATAGGTATAAACCCAACTCAAACGAATTCTTTTTCAAATGCTGAATATGTAATTCCATAACCGGCTTATACATACATATATGTAATATGTATGGGTGGATAATTTTGTTTTTCTTAAGTCTACCCAAAACAATTGATCAACCATAAACACTAAAATTTTGCCACATATTTTTGCAGAAAAATAAATTTAAATACTAAATGAAAACATTTTAGAATATTTAATAATATAAACATACAACTCTATAACCTTTTTATTGTGGGTTGTATGCTTAGTAGATTATGTATTTTAATTTAACCGACTCGTGTGAATATATAAAAATTTAAAGCTTTCGCGATTCGCCCTTTCCGTCCATCATATCTGCCGTCGCATTGTTTTCACCGTTTCCGTGGCGAGTTAATTTTTTACTCTTTGATAATTTAGCATTTATATTTAATAATTTTTATCTCCACCGGACTCGCCGTTTGCCCATTTTCGACCGACACACAAAACGTTTTATCTCCCTATATATATTTTTTAACTAAGTGAGCCACACGTATTCGAAATCCCCGGTCTGCGGTTTGCGATTTAGCGCTCTTTTATAATTCACGAAAGCGGCTTTGCAAATTTATATTTTTAAATTGTTCCCCTACCTTCGTTCTCGCTTGAATGACGTAGGAAATATCGTGGCTTTCAACCCTGCTCCCCCAATTTTAAAATAACTTCCTATTAAAATTCTATGCTGAAAGTATTTAACCATCTATTGTTCAAAGTCTGAAATTGGGGTTTATCGTTTTCGATTGAAAATTAACCCCGGCAACACAATGAACTATTTTTGACAAGCTGGTGACTGCGAAAGATATTAATTTACATTTTTCGCAAGTGCGTGATTACATGTGAGAGTAAGACCTGCCGTTACGTTAATCTCATTACAGTGAAGCTGTAATAAATTTAACAGCCTTGTAATGGATCGTTCGGCGCAGTGGGCAAACCGCCTCGCTTAAATTCTTAATGTGCTCGGGTTCGTTTCCGGGTGAGCTCGGATTATTTACCCCGAACGATTCGAACCGGTTCTTCCGGTTTTTATTTATTCACCTTAATCGTTGTTTTGTTTTACAATATATCAAGAGCTTTCGAAGGAAACTTTGAAGCACCACCAACCCTTAAAAATGACAGATACTGACGGTTTACTTGTTGAATAATTAATCCTCTATTTATACCAGTATTATGTGAAATTTTATTTTAATCTTCTTTATTAACTGAATGTACGTAGATATCAAAAATGTTTATAGGGTGTAAACTTTCATAAGTCTCGTGGGGTTTTCACATCACTTTTTCACCTAGTAAGTATGCTTATGTTTAGTATACGGTTGTACATAAACGGAGGCTTTGTAGCCGGTCTGGGGCATTACGATAGAGGTCCGTACATTGTCTTCCGGTTGCGGCCGGACTCGAGAGAGTTTCCTGTGTGCCCCTCCGGAAAAGGCGCACTCTTTCCCACTTATCCGACTGACGACAGCTGACCGTTGGGTTTTCAGATTTATACTTAATAATATCGAAAAATCATCAGCCCCTACTTTTCGATCATTTGCTTAGGTAATTTTTGTAATAAATATTTCTTTTGCTAAATAATCAAAATAATTTAAATTTCATTAAGTTGAAATTTTCTTCATTTACATACATAAATATGTATAGTGTCTATGTATTCGTATACAAACTGGGTAATTTGCAATTTGATTTACATTTTTTCTCTGAAATATTTTGTTATTTAAATTAAGTCATATATGAAAATTAATTCATGAATGCTTTTTATTGTATAAAATTTCGCTCGTACTTTTTTTTTTAAATTTATTTTAACAGTATTTTCTTTCTATGGGATATCTATTGTGCTTAAAAACACCCTTTCACTTCATGGCTTAATCATAGATAAATCGCATCTTAAGTTTTGCTAAAAAGCCCTTAAATCTCGAACAAAGGATGACCTTTCCTCCAGATTCAAGAGAATTTCCAATAAATTGGAATTAATGAATGGAGCCGTGGGGAATTAGCGTTCAATAGTACTAGGAATAGAAATCGAACAGTTCATACAGTAGATCTGTTACAATCGATCAATTTAAAATTTTAGTTTAAATTTTGTTTAATTGTAGATATCCGAAGATGTGTTTACATAATATGTACATATGTATATTTCATTGTGAAAAATTTTCAGATCATAAACGTAATTAAATACATAGTTAAATTTGCTTTCACTGACATAAAAGTTACGATTTGTGTGAGCTTTAATTAGTCGTATATCTACTCGAATGACATTGTAAAATACACGTATGACACATTCCGGTAATAACCGGTGTATTTATTGCCTAACAGAATTCCACTCAACACTTTAGTATTACCTACAATGTATTTTAACGTTTTACATAAATTCGCTCAAAATTAACAGCGCGTCTACCATCTGATATAAAGTTATTACTCCAACGAACGTTTCACCCGAGAAACATTTTCTAAGCCCTGTGTATGTACATATGTACATATGTCTTTCGTTTGAAACTTTGTATTCATTTCTATTTAAATCAATTTCCATCGAGCTTTCATTGGTCGGATCATTTTCTCTACGATCCAACTAATGCAGTTCAACAGCCCACTACACATTTAAAATTACTGATCTCGCACGTTAGTGGCTGGATTAATGGGTTCAGGGTTCATTTCGGTCTAAATGGATTTTTTTTCCGATTCACATACGGTTTTTCCTCATTTCCTCACCCATTCATCCCGTTCCACTTCGACTTCACCTCGGATTGGACTGTTAGAAATCGCTGAAAGGCTCTGATTACATTTTTTCCTACGCTCGTCGATATTCCAAGCCCCCCCCCCCCCCAGAGCGGTTCAATTAGATGCCTTCGAGAAAATTGCTTGTCAGGAAAATATATCCGATATTAATAATATAATATTTCCTTAACTAATACCTTCACATTTGATAGTTTGGAATCCGCAACAAGAGCCAAGGAAGCACTCAATGGAGCAGATATCTATTCAGGATGTTGTACCCTCAAGATCGAGTTTGCCAAGGTAAGATTTTTTTTTCTATTTTGTTTTGTTTTTCAATTTCGAATTAACGAGATTTCGCCAACGCTTAATTAGCCATAAGGTCTCGTTGTAGTGCGTAATTAATCAACTTCAAAAATATACATTAAAAAAATATAATAAGCTCTCCGGAAGCTTTAACCTCGACCGTTTATTCAAATTAGGGCATCGTCATCAGTCACCGGGTGACAGTGATATTTTTCTTATAAACCCCAATTTTTCGCATTCTTAAAATATTTTTCATTTTTAATCAAACACCGTAAAACTGAACCAATCCAGACAATTTTTGAGAAATCGTTTTTATTGCTACTTAGTAATCTTCGTTACCTACACCATGTTCACGTATCAGAAAATGACTTTAACATATTATGTACATTGATTTTTGCATACTATAAGTTGAAAGCATTCGTTTACACTTTCGTTTCACCATAGCGATCGTTTTAGTTTGATAGATAGTGCAGTTCGTTGTCTATTCAAGGAAAGCGGGTGGTACACCACAAATTGCAAACGGCCACTCGTATGGTAATAGCGGCTTCTGAAAACCGCATTTCCTGAAAGTGTTTAGCATTAAGGCACAACTCACCGGCTCGTTGTGAAAGCGAATTCTTTTTACAGCTTCGTTCAAATAAATGTATCTATACGGAAGTATAGTTGATGATTCAAGTCTATAAAAATCTCGTATCTGATTTCAAATAGTGTTTGTAAATATTTTTTGTTTTTTTTTTAAACTGTCGTTTTGGTTTGTCTACGTACGCATTGCTGTCCTGCGCCACAGGGTGAGATGAAATGTTACACCTAGGAGATTTACCAGTGGCGTCCCATGGCTATAAATTTTTTTGGTATTTAATGTGAAGCGTCGCTAAACGTGTCCGCTCATATTATGGTCGTTGTAACGAGACCTTACCCTGATTTATTCTCGTCTTACGACGACGGATTAACAACGCACAGCGTTTACTATAACCACTCGTCAATTTATCTCAACTCCAATGAAGGCTTCGCTTATTTTAAGCATGTTAGAAAGGCTGATTTAATTTTCTCGCTTAGAACTACATATTTTTCGAAAGAATCAATTTCAACGAATTTCCATAGGAATCCCAACCAGGAGTGCTAAAAAATGTATCCAATTTCATGACTCATTTCTTCCGATGGCTATACTCTTAAAGGTCGATTGCGCTACTTTGCAGACTTATTGAAATTGTTTTGTGTGTGTACTGCTATAGTTTTTATGTGCCGTTTTATTGGTTAACTTTTTCAGGCCCCGTGCTAGACGAATGGTGACTGGAATGGGGTGAGGTGTTTTCGCGGTGCGATAAATAAATAGCCGATGTTGTCCCATTCATTTTTCACCGGTTCGAATTCGACCCAGTTCCAATTTAAACTTTTCAAGAACGATTTGGGCAGCTTCAGATACGCTCTTTCGCTCCATTGCTCTTAAGAGTTACAACTACATATTCACTGAGTCGCTGTATTCTTTTTGTTACACTAAAATGAATTGAATTTCATAGATTCTTTTTGTGATCAATATTCGTCCATTCCACGAACGTGACCATGTTGTTCAACTTCTTCGAGATGTAATCGCACCACACATGTACTCTATGTAATGGTGACTTTTTCATAAAATTGGGACACGTTTGTAACATTGTTCGTGATTTTTTGAGTACATACTATTTTTGTAGTGAAATTGCACTTTTCAGAAATTGTAGTAGAATCACCTATCTGAACTGACGTAAATGTGTTGTTTTATGACAGTTAAAGCCGGCAGATAACGGCTTTGTATCCCCCATAAGAGAAATGGAGAGAACGTTCCTGTCTAGACTCGATTTTTAGGTTTCTGTCGTAAGTTTTCCCGACAAACTCGTCAAAAGCACGTAAGCCAGCTACGGTTCTTCATACATTTATAACCTGTCAAATGTAACTGAACAGTTGTTGATGATCAATCATTTAATCACCACTAGAAGCTTTTCCTTATGATGGAGGCGTATAAATGTGTTTTATCAGCAATTAGTTTCCTGAAACATCAATAAAATATTTTAAATCTCGCCAGGTGTAAACATTAGTCATGCGCTGCTCTTTAAAAAAAATGTATAGGTATAAAAATTGTAGTTTCTCATAAAACCGGGTCGTTAAACATGACATATGATTCGTTGTGAAAATATAACGTAGAGCGTATAACGGAGACACCCTCACTATTTTTGCGATAAATTTTGATACAACGACCATTTTATTTATTTTTTTATTTACATGCCACTGTAGGGTGAAATGCATCCATCGTTTGCTTCTTTATTTTATTTGCGATTGTTGTAAATTTAATATTTGCAATGAAAATTTCGATTTAATGAACTGGATAGTAATTACATTCTTAAAATATAACTAACATTCGAAACATAAATCCGTTACTAATTTCCTATTTTGGAAAATTTAAGCTTGCTTGAAATTCAAAACAATTTATCAACAACAGAGAATGAATTCTAACTGACCGGTGTGAAATTTCATTAGTTTTCAACTCCCCGCCGATTCTTCAAACTAGCATTCCATTGTTTCATATTTGCAGCTTTCGGGGCTTTTAAAATCACTTTTAAAATGTTTCAAGACAATCCAAAACAAATTGATCATTCACTTTATGTACGCGGGCATGTTCAAACTTAAATCTTACTTTGTTATTTAGGTATTTTTTATCCTAAGAAACTTTTACAATATATTTTCATTTTTCCAAAAAAAAAAAATAATATAAGCTTTTTTCATTTATAAATACGTAGTGTTGTCTATAATATTTTTACTTTGATATGAAATGCAAAATGTGAATTTTTTACTCAAATGAAAGCAATTACAGTAATCGTTGTCATGCGGAGGAATTCAAACAGATTCCACTCCCATTACAGATATGTACTATAGCATATACATATGTACATATGTAGGTATACATACATTGTTATACCTATGTACATACATAAGTATGCTACTATTGCTACAACACCACTGCTGAGCCGTATACATTATCATTTCTCATTTATGTTAAAAAGCTTTTAACCAATTGCGGAAAACCAACAAAACATCGTCAATGCAGCTTAAGTACAGCTTTATAAATAGGAATGTGCTATACTCACATTTATTATTATTTATTTAATAGAATATTATTAGACTTCTATAAATATCTCAAATGTATAAGAGATTAACTTGAACTCGATGCAGTAAACGATTCAACCATCAAGTTGCTGACTTTTTTCTAATTTTTTCTCCCACTTTCAGCAGCAAGTATACAACTTTTTCCGCGATTTTGCTGCCGTTTTTCTCCAGGCAGCGGCAGGCGAGAGCATTGCTCCGCCAACTTTTCCTCGTACTCTCTCCCTCCGGTATCTGTTTTTGCTTTTAACATTCTGCCATTTGGAAAATATGACACGAAGTCTGTAACAAGCTACGTTGTAATCCCACGCGTAAAATATAGTCGCGAAAACTAATCCCCAGTTCTTCCCCTCTGCTATCTTCTTTTTACCATAAAATGGATGCGAATTTTCATCTCGTTGTACATTTTGAAGTCGAAATAGGTACATATGTACGTAGTATATTTTTAAATTCTTTTATATTTATTGATTTCAACGTAGGTTACCTCTTCGTCGTCTATAAGGCAGTGTTTCTGGAAACTATTTTTTAACTAGGAGTCGCCGACAGTGAATTCTGTATATCTGAAAATCATAATATGTAAAAACTGAAGTTCGATATAAGTAGTCCGTGCTGGTTGTTATCATAAGGTATGACTGAGCTTAGAAACCGCCGGTTGCGACAAATAAAACCGTCGACATTTAACCCCGTTCGCAAAAAGAATGAAAGAAAACCACGCTAGGAAAGCAAACATACATGTACGTAAGAGTTTCCTTCTCGCCGTTGGTTGAGGCCACACATAAAAAGGGCAAAGGGAATTGCGCCGTGGTACGAACCAGAAGAAAAACATCCCCGGGCGACGGTGGCAAATGAAACCCAGAAGTAAACCCTTTCCCGTCCGCCTCGCATCTGTCTATCTGGTCCATCTATTCACAGATAAGTTAAATTACTGCCGAAACAGCCTCGCACTTCCAACTTGACGAAGGCTCATCGAAAAACTGCCTTCCCGCATTGTCACGATTCTGGGTTATACATACATACATATATATCTAACCCTTTTCTATCTATTCCGAATTGAATACGTAATGTATATTTTTTTACTTTTTTTTTAAACAATCGATTGAGCTTATTTGTAAATAAGATGTTTAGCCAGAATTGAAGTAATAGCATCTACTCGAAATACTTTGGTACAAGTTATGTTGAATTTCTATACATAATTCAAATAAGTATTCGTACATTCCAGTTTTTAATATCGCATTGTACGTTTGTAGCGCACGCTCTATAAAATTCATAAAAGAAAAGTTCGAACGTTTTTACATGCTTTGCACGCGCGTATCCGTAGTGTTCGGTTTTCTTCCACTGAAAGCCAATTTCGCTAAACTTATTTTGCATTCCTGTCGGCTTGCAATGTTTATCCTTTTCACTATCGAGAGACGATGTCGATCTGACGAAAAGAAAACCAAGCGATACAAGTCCCCCGTTAACACGTTTTGAATTCGTCTGCGGTATTTTAATAAACTTTTGTTTTATTTCGTATTAAATTATTGATGCAATTTCAATGTAATTTTTTCTTTATTATAATATTCATAATGTATGTATGGTAATTGAAAGACACCCGTTGCAAAAGTAATCATGTGCAAATTTATGTAATCATATCAATTTTAATGGAAACGATCACATTGAGCGTTAATAATTGATGTCAGAGAGCATTAGTGTAAATTGCGATCGTTAATTGCACATGTCGGCAGTGATGACCAACCGCGTGGGTCTTTGGATATATGTAATTTGCATTTTGTGATACGGCATTTTGAAGAGAAAAAAATGAGAATTCGAAAGAGCTTTTTTGTCCCATTTATTTCAGTTTTGTTATAAAACTTGAATTTGCCAGGGGATTTCCGAAGTTTAGCTTCGTTTGCTCGTGTGCTTTAAAATGGTCGAAAGACCTCAATTCGAAATCCAACGATTCATACTACGTATTTACGTGTACATATGTATGATCATATCCGATACATATGCGATAGGAAAATATGTCAAAATGACGTAAAATCCTCATTAATACGATATTGTTGTATGGCGAAAAAATGGTAAGGGTGCGTAACGAACTGCTCAACCGTGTAGTGACGCAAACGGTTTCAAAAATATTTTGAGTTTTTCCACGTTCGACTGAACCCCTGAGTGACGCATGGCGTCATCTTCCAGAGTCAAGCCAATTTTTATTCTTTAGTTTTTTTAATTTACAATATTTTCAGTGAAAAATAGTTTATTTTGAGCGAATTCCTTTTGGCTAACGCTTTCACGTATTGTTTCGTTTTATTTTATATTTTCCAATGATCAATGTATTTGAAAACCAGTTAAATTTCTGGAGTTGGTACTTAAACAGACCATAGAGTTAATAAATAATAATTCAGTTTTTTGATCACGTCATAAAAAAATTCTAATATTAAAATAACAAATATCGTAGGTGTATTAGATATGTATGTATGTACATACATACATATGTATGTTCAACATTTTCACTGCAAAAGAAAACAGACTGAAAGGAGTTGTTCAACGACGGTAAATAAAAGAAGTTTATCGTTTGCTATTTGACAACGTTATTTTGTTGAAACGAAAACGTATCAAATCGAGAAGTTTTAAGTCGAAACAACTTGTTCTTACTCTAAAGCCCTCTAAATCTATTAAGTGTACCCACTAGACGAAAGCTGAAAAAACTACTCGAAACTTGAAACTCGAAAGTTTTGCTTCGGCGCGTGTTTTTATTTATTACTACATATGTATATTTATTATTATTTTATAGTCATTTCCTAAAATAGAAATTAGCTTTGAAATTTCAGATATCGATTCACTTCGAGATTTATCCGTATTCTTGGCTCTGCTATGTGTACTCAGCCGCGTATTTACGTCGTCGTTTTGCTACGAGTGTACTCTCAATGCATGAGAATCGTACG
This sequence comes from Parapsyche elsis, assembly GCA_022651745.1. NCBI lineage: Eukaryota > Metazoa > Arthropoda > Insecta > Trichoptera > Hydropsychidae > Parapsyche > Parapsyche elsis. Next base: position 6,436,490 of record JAGVSN010000003.1, on the reverse strand, counting down.
ATTGCACCCTCCTTGCTGCATCACGAAGAATGCAAACGATCGCAAGAAGGGGGGGGGGAGAGAAAATGCAAACGCTCTTCTGGCACCGAGACTCCTCGAGGAGTTACCACGTCTGTGGAGGCTTTTATTGGTCCTCGGGGCAATTTATAGGGGTCGTAATCCATCCCTTAATGGTACCTTGTTCTGGTTGTTTGCATGTGTGCACGGGTTGTCCCGGTGGGTTGTGTGGTCACCCCCTAATGGACCGGATGTTGCGGTCGACGGAAATGTGACTCAATTAACTATGGGCATTTTGTTCTGATGACTATGTCAGTATAGAGCCACATATTATGTTATGTGAAGTTTTTTTATTGTTACAGTCGATGCTTCTTTAATACTTGTCACGAGGGATTTACCTTTGGTTTGTGCTTCTGGCACGACAAAGGTCTTGTTTTGCAATTTTAAACTGCCGCATAAATTCTTCAACAAAATTTTAAATTTAACGTTTCTGATAAATCGCTGCGTTGAAATATGGATGGTCTTCCTATGATTTAATTTCGCCCCGGTCCACATTATCATCTTATTGGATATCGAAAGAGCGGACATGAATAATGATACCCCCCAACCGGAGCAGCCCTATATTGAGGCTCTGAAACTCACCTCACCCCCTTCTATCTTGGTATAGTTTTTCCACGGCGCTCGGCGTCGACCCTCCCTTGAGATTATCTTTTTTTTTTTCAACAGTTTAATATCGCCCTCCATCGACTTCCACCTACTTTCAAACGCGTTACGAGATACTGCCGCTCGCTTAACCTCCGAACCAGTATTTTCTATTTTTATGTACTTATATTTTACTTTTAAGTGAAATATCAGCTGTGCAAGATGTCACCATTTTCAACGTATCTATTGAAAGAAGATTCATTCGAAACGTAGTCTAATTTTATTACACATGGATTCGTTTGTGTTCAATACTCGACAATCCTAAATATTAACTCGACATTTTGCAGAGTTCTTAATGTTGCGTCGTTTCCAGTTAACGCTGACACTTTCACCATTATGGGACCCAATTTTTGCCGGGCACAGGGCGGGGGCTAAATCCGCCCCGAGTCAATATTAATGTCGTGAATGGAACGTTTGTTTAACTTTACGAGCCCTACCTGTCGTTTGGACCCTGAGGTTAATCTTCTCTTTGTCGGCCGGGTTTTACAGTGATAATATCGACTTTCGCAGTAATTTAATTTTTTTGTCTTCGAATTTCCTATTTTTATAGGAAGTTCATAGTGAATTTTATGCATGCGTTGCCGCCCTTATTTGTATTACATTGAACGATTTCAATGTACAAAGAAGGCAATTTACTTCTGTTGACGTTTCCTTTTATATTCTTTATGCCGTATTTACGTCTAATATCTGTATACATAGTACGTCCGCAACTCATTAAATATTTATTTAAAAAAAAAAAAGAAACTACTGTCCTCACTGAAAGGGATAAGCCCTTATATTGTTTCGCTCTATTTGATCTCGAGCTTTTGCTCTTTGAAGCTTTTTCTCTTGAGCTTTTCTGATTCAAATTTATTCCTGTGGGTAAAGTTCCTTTTTTCTCATCTCTTTCGCTACGGCAAAGCATATTCATTGACTTTTCAACATATAAATTGGTTCTGTAATTCGATTGATTGAATTTTAACGTGCTTGTTGGTGGATCATTTTTTTTTATCTTCCTATAATAGTTAATGTGTCACATAGTTTGGATTTTTCATCGATCAAATTACGAGTCCGAAACAGTGGACTTTCCGCAACCGCAGTTGTAAGTTAATGATCCGCAAAAGGTTAACTCGCTCTGACTAGATTTACTCAGTCGTTACCCCAAAATTGCCATTCCAAAGTTGCTTCCGCAAGCTGCTCCTCAACACATTCACTCTTATCTCAACTTCTTTACTTTATTTTAGTTGTTCCGTGTCGTTTTTCTTTTACTTATACTGGATTATCTATCTTTGTTTTATGTTAATTATTTTAATGGTTTAAGTTTTATTTTATTGAAAGACGCTTGTGAAGTTCCCTTTATATTAATTTAAAATAATAAAAACACTCGTGCGTTACGCTATTTTACAGTTGAACTCAGACACTATAGCTCAGATTTCTTGGCTCTGGATCATCTCTTGTTTTTCAGTTGGCGTATGCGGAAAATCCTCTGAAAACCCTTTATCGTCGTTTGCACATATGTACATATGTACATACATCCATATGTACATACATAGATCCGACACACTATATACGAACTAAGTGGAGCGTGACGCATAAATCTGATGCTGGCAAGATACGAACTATGTATGTACTTTATCACCGTAGCTAAAAATCGATATTGGTAGTGAACATGCATTTTCGAGATTTTGCAGTTGTTCAAAATTAATATTCAATTCATAATTTGTTTGTCTATGTTTATAACGTATTCATAGCACCCTGTGTTTTTTACTTTATTTTTACTCATCACCATTTAAGTTCCAATATTTCATTTTCTGATGTACAAAGGCCGATGATAAAAACTTGTGAATATTACGATGTACGAAGAGCGATATGATCATACAAATTGCCGTCGTATTATCAAGAAAAGGAGCGAGAGAAAAATGCGCACACGTGGTGTTCCTGAAACGCGAAGATAACGATTATGATCATTATTATGACGACGACGATGATGATGATGATGATGATGACGACGATGACGATGTGTTGATGACGGTGGTGGGTCGAGAACTTAAGCACTACAAGACACTAACTCGGACCGGTACACGTGTTCGTCGACATAAATACACCACTATAAACACCGTGAGATAGTCATTATTACACACACACCTCGTAGATATCGAGCAGAGGAAATTGTTTTCAATAGATTTACTGGAAAAATATGACAATACCTACTTGAAAAATGTGCATGAAAATGTCTGTATTTGAACTGAAACAATTCATTTGTTGATACGTTTTTATCAATTCGTGATTAAAAATATTCCACATTGATGAAAAATCTCGTTTATTTAAATTGCGTCTTTTGTTTGATGGTATGGTACATTGTTTTGTTCACAACATTCTATTCCGTTTGTCCACTTCAACTTGGTCTCGCAATATCTCCGGGAAAAGGTCGCAAGGGTCGATACCGAGATAGTGTTGCAAATTTAAAAGGAGACCCTCGAGATCCCTCGTCCCCAAGAATAAATAGCCCATTGCAACGGTGCAACATCACCATTTTCCAACCAAAAAACGACTATACAACGTTTTTCCTTTTGCTAAAAAAAAGTTCGTAATACAAATGTTTAAATTGGTTATTGCTTATTTTTTTATTTCTTTATTATTATTTTCCTTAAATTGTGGTGGTGGTAAAAGAGAAACGGTTGAATCATCCACGTAGTAAAAAGTGTCGTCCGAAAATTCTTCAGATTTTTCCTAGTGCGCGTGCATTTGCAAAACATACTATCGTGTCTTTTGTATTTACCGATGCAGCTGTTGTGTTTATGAGTTTTTTGAACCGAATCAACCGTGAAAATAGTGTTGTTAGAACATTAAGAGCGTGGGCGATTCTGCTAATGTCAAACTTTATTTTGCATGACGTGGTATATCCCTCATTTTTCAATAAACTCTCATACTAAGATTTCAACTTTTATCGTACGGCTTATGATTATATGAACTTCTATTTTTTAAAGCTAAATTGGAGCTTAAAAATCTATTGCCGATTCAATTAATTTCATTCTGACCGAAAAATTGAGTCGGTTTTTTGTATAGATACTATTTTTTCATAATCGAAATACACGCCTACAGGTACACAGTTATTTAGGTACATACAATTTGTCATGTAGGCGGCGCTAAAAATATTGCAATTTTCTCTTTTATGAAAAAAAAACCGCTATAAATTCGAGTTTTACTATCATGCTGTGAGTGTGTGTGTGTTCTTTTTTTTCGTCGTAAACGTATCATCACTCCAATTTACGAGCGTAAACACTGAGGCGTTTTATAGCCAACGTTTAAATGCTTTTGAAGATTAACCCATTCGACTCGATACTCTTCTCTTCAAACTAATACGTTCTGTTCGATCTGAAGTAGAATGTATCACCGGTATAAAAACATCTACAATAAACTGAATTATTTCCGTCGTAATAGTGGAATCCCCCGCAGTTGTCCGTCTCATGGCTTCTTCAATCATTAACTTTTTTATTACCCCATAATTCTATAATGATAGATAGACCAATAAAGTATAGTAGTTTCTATGAATCGTATGTTTTCAGAAGATATTGAAGAACTACATCTGTTGTAGAATTTCATTTTACTATATCATTTCTTGTAAAATTATGATGGCGTGGAATTAAAAAAAGTGAAAATGAGATATTCCTGGAATTAATTCATACTCAGGGCATCCCAGTCCTTTTAACGAAACGATATAAGCACCGACTTAACTTGAAAATTCTTATTAAATTTCATTCGCACTCTACTCCGCCTGTCTCTCACTTCATTGGTGGAATATTGTTTGTTGTTTCCTTTTGCCACCCCCTCGACTTTTTGTGATCTTAATTGTGCGAATTTTCTCTTGGATTTATTTTTAGGTTGTTATTTTTGGGCAGATGCTCATTTTGTGTTGTTATTCTTTTTGCAATCAGTTTTAAATCAGAATTCAGACTATTTAATTCGTAAAATGGTAAAAAAAATTATGGGAAAATTTCCGTTCCTGATATATTGAAATGTGTGTTTTCATTGTATGTAATAACTCATTTTAATCTTTATTGATTGGCAAATTACCTTAATTGATGAAAGTTTTATAAAAATTATATAACTTGTTATATTTGAGTCTATTGGTTGGTATTCGACGTGCGCCGTAAAATTAATTTGATTTTTCACTGGCGCTAACAAGTTTATTATATTGCCTTTACTACAAGATGATATATTAACAGTTTCCCGAATTTTCTTTTTTTGCTGGTATCTACTTCCTACGACTTATTCAGTTTATCAAATAAATGTTTTTAATTTATGTAAACTAGAGGCGTTGGCGAATATTTTTGATGAACGATCACATCTAACTTATAAAAAGAGTATGACTGGCGTCAAAATAATTTTCATGTATACTTTATTGATTTATTTTTTATTCATATTTTTTTCAGCCCGAGAGACTGAACGTATTTAAAAATGACAAGGACAGCTGGGACTACACACGTAAGTTTTAATATTTTATTTTATTCGTAACTATAATGTAGATATCGTCCTGGCGACGAGAACGTATTTGTCGTTCAGAACCGTTAAATTTCGTTTTGTATTTACATGTGTTTAAAAAAAAAATACCCGCAGCACAAAAGCATGGTCTATTGATTTTGTTCAAAAAAAAAAACAATTTTTGTATGTGGCATGCAGCTTATTGTTATACCTATTTATATATGTATTTATGTTTCTCGTATGAATTCAATTTATGATATTACTCCTAACAATCTACACAGAAAATATTGTTTCTAAAAATATATGTACATATGTATGTATATACTGTTTGGTAAATCCATGCGGTTGATTACATACGTACATTAAAATATTAACTTTTTCTAATTAACTGATATTCTAAATATAATCCTTATTAATTCGTTATATTGAAATCGTTTCAATTTGTAATGAATTATGTGCAAAATTGGTCGTAAGCAATTAAAGCTCGATAAATGCACTGCGTATTTTAATTGCAGTGAATACCACTAATAGTTTCACTAATGAAATGAAACAAAGGAAAACGATTTCCATTTGGCAATCTCTGGGCTCGAGTGCAACCGTTGTGTATAATGCAATTATTAATGTGACCGTTTGTGTCCTGTATCAGGTGTGTCCGTGTGTCCCACTTGTGCTGCATTCGTGGCATAACTCGGTGCATTTGATGCGCTCGTTCCCGACAAATTTGCCGTACACGTTTCGCCCACGCTTGTCACACTATTCTGACACTTTAATCCGTTAAAACAATGCATATCTTGGGAATTGAACGTGTCCCATAATACTGTCCAAATGTTAACGATTTTAAGCTCGACATACTGAATATTTTATCACTAATCACCTATACAATGTACGAGTACAATTCGACACTTTTCCAAACATTCCAAATATTTCCACTTTAATCGTATTTTGTGTGTGTGTGTGTAAAAATCTCACTTTCCCTTTATTTTATTTATTATATACATACATACATAGATCCGCTAATTAAAAAGCCTTGTTTAGCGTTCACGCTCCGAGCCGCATGAGCTTTTTGCTGTAAAAAAAAAAAAATGCACGTTGCTGAGGGTTAAAACGCGAAAAGTTCATCCATTCGACATAATAAATCATCATTTCGCTGAATCACCGCAATTCTAATATTACCCGCGGGTGCGGTGCTACCGAAAAGTTCCAAGACTGGATTTAATATTCGATACGCAATCAAAGTTTGTCGTACTTTGAACGAAATCGTTCATGCGTATCTACGTTTTTGAACGCCTATCTTCGAATAGAAATCTTCAAAACCAATAACCGCTATCGATTGTGGTCTTCCCTTCTATTGTAATAACTTTGTCCCAATCAAAACTTCCCGTTTCGATCGTATTTGGCGAGGGTCATCCATTGTGCCCCGTGGACGAACTTTCGATTTCGAAACGGAAGCGAGCCAAATTCAAAATACATGCATTTCAAAATTTGAGTTAATCTACACATTATACATTACTATAAATAATAGCGCAATGGTCTGCCAGCCTTAGTCGAACGCTCGCATACACTCACGGCACATACATTTACATTCATTCGTTTACATAAACACTTAGGGCACGGGTAGCGCGAAGCGCTCTCATTTTTCAACTACCTACTCCATTTTGAACTACTAAATACACTAAGTATGTACATATATACATAAATGGTAACCACCCGATGACACTGCCAACAGGCATTGATTATTTATTGAATTTTTCAAATTAGTTTTTTCAGTTTAAATTTTTTAGTTACTAAGGAATCATGTTCCTTTTCGAATGATACGTAGAAATTCATCATAATTTAAACACGCTTTATTTTATAGTAACACAACCTTGTTATTACAGCTGCGCGCAGTTACATGAAACTTTTCCCGTTGAGGTGTTATGAAAGCCGATAAATATACCTAGTTAACCCCCTAATGTTGGTTGTTGTGCTTTAAACCTCATCTTCACTTCACGGAGAGAAATAATAATTTCTCTTCTGATCTGACCCAATTCAATGAATACTACTCGTAAGTATTTACAAGATTGAAGGCAGTTCTATTTGCACTAAACTAATTTGCTCACACTATTCCGTAGCCGACGGACTCCAGTTTCTCAATCAAAATCCCTCAATCGCTTCAATTTACATATTTCGCACTATTCTGATTTACAGAAAATATATACATTTTATTGACTCCCTGACTCATTTTACATATACTGGTTTAATTTTTTTTTTTTGAAATTTTGCTGTAATTAGTTAATATTTGGTATACGAGGTGTTTCGCGAATCTTCCTTTTCCCACTCACAACTTTTATTGTGCACATTAGTATGTACGTACGTGCGAGTCGAACTTTGCTTACCAACCTACACAGGAAATTAAAACAGAAAATTGTTCCATGAAAGTTAAATGCGCCGTTACCGGAACCAGAAATTTGAACCGCTCGGCTCTCGCAACCCCCACATACGAAATTTCGTCTACCGCTCGTCCCGCACTTTGAGAACCTTTCGAAGGACCCGATAAAGGCGAGCACACAAAGGATAATTAAATTAATCAACGATACTTATACGTTTGTGCGTGTTTTATTGTTGCCGGTGCTAATTTATTAGCTGTGCCAGCTTTGTTGCCAACACCGTTTAACACAGTGGGATCGATATCTGTGCAGAATGAGCGTAAATGGCACTGTTGTCACCATTGTTTCCCGACGACGAACGCTCATTGTTGTACGCCCATTATTGTGTCGAAACTCGACAAAAAGCCGAATGGAAATTACTATCTCGTCTTGAATGTCGTCAATTTTCCTCAGAACTAAATTTTTACACCGAACGGGTTACTATTGCCGAAAAATGTATACAAAGCTGCGCTTCATTTGCGTATCGTCCTACCCACACTGACGATGACGCGCGGGAAGAGTTAATCAATCATTGGTTTGTCTTTTGTTTGCATGGGTCTGATTGATCAAAATCCGGAACTGGTGGCTTTCCTGTCTATAGTTTGGCTTTCCGCTCAGCCACAGACAGATCACTTGTGGGTAGCTGAGACCCTTTGGTGATCTATCACCTCGGGGTGAGTTCTCACATCCGCGAGAACACCCTGCGGTGTGTGCCCGTCACTCAAACTAAACACAATCGATTGATCTGTGCATGTATGGTGAATAAATTATTTGCTCGAATGATTATCCCCAGTCTTGGAACATTCACGGGGTCCTCTATTCTCTGATTGCCGTATCATTTGCGTGATTTCGTTGTATCGAATAGTTATTGAATATAAATGTATGTATTGCATCATTAATCAGCCTTTCAAGTAAAATTTATCAGTACGCATACATATTCGGGGTGAATCTTACGGTTTCATAATCTCTTTACGATGATTCTTGAACCGATCAATAATATTTCCATGATTAGTGACTAATTATACTGTTCGACACGAAAAATGTTTCCGAGACGAGATATGACTTTTCTTATAGATCTTTTTTGTACCTACATACTTAAAAAATATAATGCATTTGAAACAAAAATAAATAAAATTGAAAAATTAAAAAAAATTATTTATAAAAATAAAAAAACATGAATAATATAATTATATTTATTCGGCTGCTTAATATATACTGATACTTATTTTTATGCAATAAATATTCATATTTAATAAATATTCGTATTTAACAAATACATAATAAAAATTAAAACCTTCTAATTACTTCATTACAAAATTATTTAAAAGCAAATTGAAAAAAGTTTCAAACCCCTGCACTGCTCTATTCGATGTTTTCATACACACATGCATACATCTGTGACTTAAGAGCTATCATATACAGCACAAATTTGGTACACGATACGCGACCGTGGTACGGTTTAATACTGGTAGTACGCGATTTAAGCTAGCTATTTTACCGATTTAAAGTTCAGCACACTTCCAATTAACCCTTTTAAACGAAAACAAAAAATAGTGTGGCCAGAACACTATCCCAATAAACATGTTTCAATAGAAAATACTCAAAATAAAATTGTATTAACAGTGGGAAAAAATCCCAAGTGAAAATACATACGTTTGATTTGAACTGGACGACTACTTAGAAATATCTGAAAGCTGAAAAGTACTATAAATGAAAGATAAAATACCCAACTATAGATTCCAATATTCATTTTGAACAAACAATTGACAGATTTTGAGACATCGAACGAACAACACCAAGAAATAGAAAAATCGCGTGATTTAAAAAAACACATATATCTCCGAATCTCGAGCCAATCAACATTTTTTATTACCAGATTCGTGTTCACTGGGCATAGATCTATAAGAAAAGTCATATCTCGTCTCGGAAGCAAAGAAAAAGTCGTCATTTGTCGAACAGTGTTATTGAAATTTTGATATACATATGTAGATATATCACGTAGCTTAGTTTCGCATATTACATATGTAGAACTGATATGATGCAGTATTGTAGTCTGTCACTCACTATTTGTTGCATGATATATGTACATATGTAGATGTATTGCTTTTTTCTGTTTTTTAGTTTGCGTAACTTGTCTTATATATATTGTGTAAATCAAGTGATTAGATTTGATTATTACGAATCAAATGTCTTATCCATCCTATATTTGTGTGGTTGATACAAAATCGTAGTTGTTATGTTTTTTGTATGTGTATTTTCCGGGCTGTTTTATTTTATCATTTGGGCAGAGGACAGAAGTTAACCTTTCTTTCACCTGATCTTACGGTAAGGATCAGATGTGGCCTCAATTCGTTTACCGAAAATATTGCCTTTTATTTTGCTTTAGCTCTAGTCGTTCAGTATTGTTTTAGTTCACTGTCGAACGTTCCTGATCCAAACCTCTCAAAAAACTAAGGTGTAATTTGTTTACTATTCATTTTTCTATCAACATTTTACATTTTACATTTGAACATGCTTTACACTTCTTTTGCCACTTTAGCTACAAACATACTCGTGCTAAAAAATAAAGACCTTCTACAGACTCTCCTACATCGGTTGTCCCAAACGCAATGCACAACAACCCAAAAAATATGACCACTTGTCGACACTCACGTCTTCAAGTGGTCTCATTGCTTTGGGCGACCGCACAACAAGATCTGGGTACGTATTTTGTGATTTCATTGTGTTTTGTTCATTTTTACTCACCGACGCCATACTTTCAAGTCGCTTACGGGCAACGAACACCGAGTCCTCTACTAGCTCACATAGACCTACCTCTTAGATCCGTGTGTTTTGTTTAGCTTGCCAAAGCGACTTGACCAGTGTTTTAGTGCAAATTAATACCTATTATTGTACTACAATTCTAGTGAATTTATTATTTTTAAATTAACCTTTTAATGAAAATAACTCTTTCTCTCTCATACCTCCTCCTCTTATCTCAATAATATATCTTTCTTCAAGCACATATATCAAAGACAAACACACTCGTATTTAATTATATATTGTTAATTAAGTTGAGGATTTTAAGAAGCTAGAAAAATAAATAAAAGCAGAAACAAATTTTACACGGTCAAAAAAAAAAAGCAATATCAACTTCACTGATGATGTTGTCCCACCAGCTGCATATAAATATCAGGAAGAACATCTTTGTCCAGAACACACTACACGTAGTGAAAAACCTGACATCCATACAACATAATTCATCGTACACGCTCTCTCTGCTTAAGAATGCCTTTTGTCCATACTTGATATAACAACTAAAGTAACACGCCAAAGTAACAACAAATAAAACCGCATGGAAAAGCATCGCGTGCGTGAAAAAAAAAACAACTAGACATCAAAACCAACCACAGTCCAGACAGAGAGTTTAAACAGAGAATCAAAACGGCCAATAAATAAACACATGGAGCACGCACGGCAGCCTCTACATTATATTGGAGACATCATCATCATCATCATCCACCATCAAAAACACTGAACCGAGACCCTAACCGAACTAACACCGGCAGGCGAACCCGAAGCACCGACACACCAACCAACCAACCAACAAACCAACCAACCAACCGCTAAAGTGGCACCCCACCAACCAACCAACCACACGACACAACATGATAATTATATTGATGTAAATGTGTAAACACAGACCAAAACTGACACTCTTTTTTTTTTTCGACGAAACTACATAGTAGAGCTATATATGGTTTTTGCATTGGTCTCGTAAGACAGTTTGACATTGGGTAGTTATTTTTGAAAGCATTGGTTCTTTTATATTTTATAATACTGCTACCTCTTTATATATTGTCCAAGAATTATTACAATCACACTTTATAATGCAGTTTATTGAGACTTTTCATCATAAAAGCCATGGTGATTTGTTGCGTGATTTTTTTTTTTATTTTTTTTTTCCAATAAAGCTTAATATATACATATATGTATGTTATTGACGCGGATCAGATTTCAGTGAAAGGCACCGCACATTTAGTAGCTAAATATGTATGTACATATATACAATAGTACATACATATATAATATGTTCATATTATGTTTGTACTATTGTGTGGTGATTGATGCAGATTTATACTTTTTTTCTCGATATTTAATCGTTTTGCCCTTATTGTATAAAATATAAATTATGTGTGTATGTGTGTGTGTGTGTGTGTGTGTGTGTGTGTGGAGATACTGAAACGTGTTATCTGGCTTCGCCGGGCTGGTTATTCATTCGTGGGTTTCTTTTTTAAGATGATAAATGTGGATATAGAGAGGGACGCCGTGGACTTTGCGAAGGAAAGTCATCGATAAACTGGAGTGTGTTTGTCTTTGTATGTGCAGGGTTGGGCTACCACGCCAAGAGCCGGAGAGGGAAAGAGGGCCTGGGTGGACAGGGCCCGAGACTCTCAAGTCGAGACCTCTGAGCACACTGTCTACCCTTCGCCTGCGCACCACTCATGGTAAGTTATGGCGCCGGTTTGTATTCACAAAAAAAAAAAAAAAAAAGAACTCATGACATCTCAATACATACGACGTTGATCCGACTCAGACATGTCCCCCATTTGGTAGTATCAAACGTAGGGAAATTTCACCACAGGCACAGGCGCGTTTCAGGGATCCGCATAGGTATCCGCCCCAATGATCCAGCGCCATGTGTGCCAGACTGGTTTCACCGCCAGATTTCGGACACGCGAGCTGGGTCATCAGGGGATCTGAACTTGTAAGTGCACACTGTTTTTCCCTTTATTTTCCGGACCCTCTACCCTTCATACAACACACAGGACAAACTCTCTCGGCGTGTCTTCGCATATTAACGTGTTTGTCCGTTGTGCATTTCAGTCAAGGAAGAAGGTTCTTCGCCTCCGCAGCAGCCACGATCTGCTCCACTGCTGCAGTCTCCGCAGTTTTCTGGCGGCCGTCCTCAACCCTATAGTAAGTATGCGATACTCGTATAGAGTAATCTTTCCCAAACCCCTACCCCCCCAGTACTACCTTTCATTGTTCCGTCGATACGTGCTAATGTGCGTCTATTCAGGCGTTGTTCTTTTCAACTTATAAACTGAACATTAGCTATAAATGATTTTCGTCGAAGCTCATACGATGTAAAAAAAATGAGCACCGTAACTGTTTCTTTAAAGTTTAATTGAATTATTATCTACCTGTTCACTAAAATCTCACGTGTTCATTTTATTTATATTTTTATTTTGTCTCGTTCGTGGCGTAATTTCACAATTATTTGACATTTTAAGGAGCTATTTTTTTTATATAATTATGTCTTACATGTCTATATGTCTTACATGTCTTATGTCTAATATGTCTTACACAACTAACAGCGGCGCTCTTAAAACGACAACGTTTCTTTTTATTTTTTCTTTGTTTAACAAATTCAATAAAACTTTACACTTTCATTCTCTGTTAAGTTGACGTTTGACTTTTAAAAGCTGACTAGACACGTGTATTTTTACTTTATCCTAATCGGATAAAGTATTGTGATCGTGCGAAAATTCGACTTCGAGATTTTGACTGATTTGGATCAAATATCATCCTCTGATCACGTTTTCATGATTTCTGGAAAATGTCTGTATGTCTGTGTACTATGTGTGTGTGTGTATGTCTGTGTGTTTTCTCCGAAACTATCAAGTCTATCAAGCTGAAATTTCATATCTATTATTTTCACGTAAAGCTTAAAAGCCATAAGGAATTTGGTCAACATCAGTCAACCGGAAGTAGGGTTTTTTTCGTGCAGAAAATTCAAAAAATCCGGTAAAAAATCATATTTCGAAACTGCACCGGGAATTTTCTCCAAATTTCATATCTATAGTTTTCACATTAGCCTTAAGAGATACTGTGATTTTAGTCAACTTCTGACTACCGGAAATGGCAGTTTACTCTTGAACGATTTTTTGTTTTTTATTTTTTTCGACCTTTTAAATATGTAGTATCGTCATAATATTGTAATGTTGTAATTTTGAGAGAATTTGATATTTAAAAAAAAAAAATTAATAAAATTAGTCAACCGGAAGGTTTTTTTTTATTTTTTGTCGAAAAGTTTACCGCAGAATATTTCCGAAACTGCATCGGCGATTTCGTCGAAATTTCATATCTATAGTTTTCACGTTATTTGTAAGAGATACTGTAATTTTAGTCAACTTCTGAAAGTGGCAGTTTTTCCTATTTGAATATATGCCGAAGATCGTATTTTACATACGCGCGCGCACTCAACACAGTGATTCTATGATATGTACATATGTATGTATGTATGTTGGTTAGTGTGGTGGTATGCATGCGTTTTATTAACTTACGTACTTAAAAAATTAATTTCGTTACTCTTTGTATTCCTCAAATATATGGATAAAGTCATGGGTTGGCCACACCCGAATTTTTTTTTTTGTTGAAAAGTTTACCGCAAAATATTTCCGAATCTGCCCCATCGATCAAGTTGAAATTTCATATCTATAGTTTTCACGTTAGCCTTAAGAGATACTATGATTTTGGTCAAAATCCGTCTGACAGAAGTGGCAGTTTACTCTTGAACGATTTTTTTTTTTTTTATTTTTTTTTCGGCCTTTTAAATATGTAGTATCGTCACCATATTGTAATATTGTAATTCTCATAGAAATTGCTATTTAAAAAAAAATAAATTATTAAAATTAGTCAACCGGAAGTAGGTTTTTTTTATTTGTCGAAAAGTTTACCGCAGAATATTTCCGAAACTGCACCGGCGATTTCGTCGAAATTTCATATCTATAGTTTTCACGTTAGCCTTAAGAGATACTGTGATTTTGGTCAACATCTGACTACCGGAAATGGCAGTTTACTCTTGAACGATTTTTTGTTTTTTATTTTTTTCAGCCTTTTAAATATGTATTATCGTCACAATATTATAATGTTGTACTCCTGAGTAAAATTGCTAGTTACGAAAAAATAATCATTAAAATCAGTCAACCGGAAGTAGGGTTTTTTTTTGTCGAAAAGTTTACCACAGAATATTTCAGAAACTGCGCTATTGATCAAGTCGAAAATTTATATTTATAATTATCATATAAAATTTAAGAGTTGATAAGGTTTTGATTAAAATCCGCCGACCGGAAGTGGTAGTTTTTCTCATTTGAATATATGCCGAAGATCGTATTTTATATACGCGCGCGCACTCAACACAGTAATTTCATGATATGTATGTATGTATTTTGATTGGTGTGGTGGTGGTGTATGCGTTTTATTTACTTACGTACTTAAAAAATTAATTTCGTTACTCTTTGTATTCCTCAAATATATGGATAAAGTCATGGGTTGGCTACACCCGAATTTTTTTTATTGCTACTGAGACAGTACATCAATTCAACTCAATATTTTCATAAATTTTTCATTAATATGTTTTGCATTACAGTGCTCACACACGTCTGCGAAATATAATAAGTATGCTCGATGAATGTCCGACTTTGCATCGTCTCTGTCCCATTTTCCAGTAATCACCTCGAAACTTTGATATCGTACACCTCGATTGGATTTATTTTAGACCACTCGATCGCTTGCAAGTTGCCTCACACGTGCTTTTTATCTATGTGTGGGTGTTTTATATTAAAAATTTAGAATGAGGTATTGTGCCCACCCCGTTGACTCATTCGAATGTTGCGTTTTGGCACCTGACGCGTGGGAGTTGCTCTGTCAAGGTCTTTCTCTGATGATTAATCATCTTGTGCGGCTCCTTCGCTTTCGAGCATATATCACAGTATGATAGATCAGCGCTTCTCAATGCGAGATTTCCTCAAAAAAAAAAAAAAAAAAAAAAAAATTCCAACCTGTATTTCGACTCGAGGCAAAAATGCTATAAAAACTTCAATATTACCTATCCATAGTTTTAACACATTAAATGAAATGAAAATGGCATCAAAAGAAAGAATCGTATGATGGTCTCTCTGAATTATTTAAAAATATTATCTCTAGTCTCGTGAAGAAATCTCCCATCATTTCTAACGCCTCGACACCACATGTCATCCAATTTGATTTATATCTGTTTACATTCGTGAAAACTAAACGTTTTTCCGCTCAAACTATGAAAATAATATAATATTGTTTTCTGAAATAACAATATTAGACTGTCACTTGTTGACCGAATTCCAAGAGGAAAATTCTTTTAATTACTGAAAAAAAAAAGCATAAAGCTTTCAGTCACATTCTTTATAGATCACGATTTCGTTGGCAGCCATTGCCAAAATTCTCATACTTTTAAGGTTTGTCATTTTGTAATTTGTGTGAACATCATTATTATTATAAAAATTGCAGTTGATGCAATCTATGAAAGATGATGATTAGTTGATTTGAATGAAGTTCGCCAGTTTTTATCTTCTAATTATATTTATAGTTCAACGTCAATTAGAGACCATAAGCCAGTTGCGGACAACGTATTTAGTGGGTGCCAGCGTGCAAGAGACACAAATTTGTCAAAAATGATTTATTCACTTGCCTGTCCGTCTGCTGACGTAAGCTTCTCTTATTTTCAGAATCTGACTCCTATCCCTTGTTCACCCCATGTTAAAATCACATTGAAACAAACAATAGCGCTCAACGCGTTGAGCTGGTGCTCTTGTAGATCTCATACTATTTTACATAATATTTTAGTTAAATTCACAACCTTATTAATACAAACTTATTCACAACCTTTTATATTTTACCATTGAACAATCATTATCTTTCCGTTAATACTGCCTTCCATACGTCCATAACTTGGATCCAAGTAGCACTGTGTGACTCCACTAACGATTTTGTTTCACATAAATTATACTCAATTTTAGACCTATCTTCTTACCAATTATAATGATTTACTATCACTTAAGAATTGAATTTATCTGTAACCTCTAATATAATCTTCATTATCTTTTTTATTTTTAAATTCTTGGTACTTTGATTTAAATATGCTTTCTTTACTTTAAATGACATTGCATATATGTATGTATGTACATGCATATTAATGTTTTTCAATTTAAAATAAATTGTGTGGAATGCAACGGTAGATTAGTAGTGAACCAAGTTATGCTCTGTTAACGAAATTATATCTAATTTTGAAATAGCACAGTTTAATTTCAGGTGCTACTCATCAATGTAAAAATAAATTTTTATTTTGTGCTTTTGATGAGTATTAAAACATTATTTGTGGCAAGAGACCAGTTGCTGTACATCAACCGCACTTCAATACTCTGTATTATTTTCTTCTCCATCCTTTTGTGCTGTTTAATGAATGCATTATATTTGACACGTAATAAATTACAGATTCCTCGTGTGATGCTGTTGCCAAGCATTCATAAATGTGATTTTTCATATCCGTTTTAATTGCCAACATCAGTCCAGGTGTTGTTATTTGTAGATGTTATGTCAGATTTTATTGATATTCTACATTTGCATATACGATGCAAAACAAAAAAAGAATGAATCATAATCACAGTTTTATCCAAATAAATAACATCAATATCAATTTCTCTTGTCAATCAGATAGGAAAAATGTTACATATGTATGGTGGTGTGTAACACATGTATAATGTTATGGTTTTGACCCAAAAATTAATAGCAAAATTCATATTAATATTTTATTTTATGTTTTTATTGTGCTATTTTTTGCATGATTATTATTTTTTTTTTTTTTATATCATTGAGTTGCCTTGCACGTTTATATGACATGAAATACCTGGTCACACTAAGAGATCTACATATACTTTCGTACTTTTTGTGTACATACATACATATATTGTTTGAAAACAGTTCTGGGATCATAAAAATTATTGTTTTAAAAAATAAATATTTGCCTTTCATGAAATGATAAATTTCGGTAATTTTTTTTTTAAAGAACTTTAATTCACATACAACTTTGTATAATCAATCTGAGTAGCTATGTTAATACTGAGTATTTCCATACTCGTTTTCTTTTAGTAAATAATAAAACCCTCAGTTATATCAAAGTTAGTTTAAACATCTCAAAGACACCTAAATTATGCCTTCAAAATATAAATTCTGTCAAAAATAGGTGAGTTTTAATTCTAAAAAAATCGTAACTATCGCAAAATAATAGAAATTAAAAGACGAAATTCTGATTTATTAATATATATTTTTTTAGATTAAATCATTCGTTGGAACCATTAAATATCAAACTAATCAATATTCGTTTGATACAATACAATAGTCAATACAAAACATATTACACATTACATGCTTAAAAGCTAAGTAGCATTAGACTTAAGAGTAATTCACATTAGAAGATTTGTACAGAACTCATTAAATTTTGTTAGTAGTTTGCTAAATTTGATGAATGTCATAATTGACTGTTCCTGCCATTGTTATTTTTCTTTATTTTTGGTATTTTAGTTTTATTCTATTTTTTATGCCATTATTGATTTGTCATTGAAGTCAAAACATAAATTTGCTCATATTATTTTGACATTTTCCATATTTTAAATTTAGATTTTTCGACAATGATCCTGGAACTTTTATCAACGACATACATATGTATGTGTATGTATATTTAAATGGTTTAAATCATTTCAATACAGGTGTGTACTTTTAAAGATTCAGTGTTTGAATTGATTTCACAATTTCATGATTATATACATACATACATACATAGGTATAATAGCGATGCTCCAATTTCATTTTTAACGCTATACTGAATCTATGTAATTGGAATCACCGTAATCAAGTAAAATTGATGCTTTTAAAACAGCATCAATATTAAATACAATGAAACCTTCATTAAATTATTTATCAGTTGAAGTAAAATAATAGATGAAGCATTGTGCTATTGTTGCTTCCATTCAATTTTAAATATGCACATAAACAAGTATGTAAAATGAGGTTTAATTGTAAATATATAATATAACATGTACCCTAGACCAGGTTATTTCTATCCTTATGAAATGCAATCCAATGTCTTGTTTTCTATTTATTTTATCCGCCCACCAGGTGACGGTATTCGGCGGTACCCTGTGGACCACTACTCTTACGGAGGTAAAATTCCTGATTTGTCTAAATCCACAATCATCCAATTTAACAACACATTCTATAACCACAAATTTAAATATTGAAAATATCATTCGTCAGTGAACGTTGTCAAATGATAGTGCTTTTACAATGTTTAATGGTGGAAAGGTGGGAAGTTACACCACCCTACACATTGTACACCACCTTGTAATTTTGTAAATGCACTAATACACACAATATGTACATTTACAGGCGAATCATACTTTTGAGATTACCGTACACTCCGTTCCTTTGAATGTTTTGTTTGTGGCGCAATTATTACATACGATTAACACTGATTTGAGATGTAAACTTGAATTTTAATTAATTTAGATTAGTAATTTGAATCGCTACCTCGATTCCATTTAAATTGTTCATTTCTTAACCTAAAAATCAATTTTGCCATTTTTCAATTCTAATATTTGTATCATCAGTTTTTGCTTTTTTTACTTTTAGTTATTTTTATTATTTATTTGTATCATTTTTTTTTTAAATAATTTTATAACTACATAGTTGCTAGGACTGAACAATGGTGTAACTATTAGAGGGACCAATATAATTTTTTTCTAATAATTTTGCTACTACATACATATTAAAGTTCACGGTCTGGAAGTTTGTACTACAATAAACTTAAATAATTTAATGTTTCCACCTTAATAATACTGTAAAAAGAGACTAAAAATAATGAGTCACTCTACTGTTACACCAAGGCTGTTACAGTTATTCCATATTATAATCGCAATATTTTAGCAGTGTTTACATATACATACGTATGTAGTTAAATTTAGCAAAATATAATTATTATGTACGGTTTCAATTTTTTTTTACTATAATTTAGCAACGCATACATACACTCGTGCTAGATAACCATATAATAGAATCATCACACACATGTATAGTGCATACTATACATAGTTTATTTGTGTATAACTGTGTATTTTTACGTGGGTATATTATACGTCGATCGTTTTTAAATAAAATTACATTTTTATTGCGTGGTATCGTCATCAAATCTATACTGACACTTCAATTCACAATTTTTCAAATGAATTATTACACTTTAAAAAGCATAATCTGCCCCATCTTCTGAAATTCAAAGGGCTTATATTTTCCATCATATTTAATGTGCAGAAAATGCTGAAGACGACCAAGGAGCAGTTTCGTGTGAAGGCGGAGGTCTTCTTGGCGATGGTGAGTTTGACCTCAACTTAATTTGGCTACATTGAGCCCTATTTTATTTTATATTTTAACAATCTTGCACTTGTTGCAAAAAAATTAAATTGCAACAAATAAATTAATGTTTAAATATTTTTTATTTTATTATATCTAACCTATATAATATTATTTTACGTTATCTTAACATAACGTTCACAACCTGTAAATAAATCAATGAATGAAATATGTATGTATGTAGCTATTGACACATTTTGATTTTCATTAATTCACTATTTCTTTCGAAAAGGTTCTTAACCCTTGCCACCATGGCTATATGTATGTACATGTATGGATTTACTTTATTATCTATCTACTGTTAAAATATTGTGCCAGGCTAATTAATATTTATCCAATTTTACCGGCTTGTTCATATTCATACATATGTATGTACATTTAAGTCTTCGTCCATTATAATGTTATATGAATTTCATTCTGTTTATTATTATTGGTTTCTTTCGTTTCCGTGTTAACTTAATTTCCCTGGCTATATCGTATCCCACTGCATTTTTTAAAATTACTTACCATTTGTGAATTGTTTTGAAACACTAATTTAAATTAACCTAACGTAACCGTATGAATATTTACCAATCAATAAACATATTTATAATAGTGGACGCTCACCGCATGCTTAATCAAATTAATATTTTTGTAAATTTTTCAATTATCAATTTTATCATTTTAAATTTTGCATTATCTATATATTTTTTTATAATTATTTTCAGATTTGGACTATGGTGGGGGCATGAACCAAGTTCCTGGGCTTTTGAAGGATGGAAGAGGTCACCGGGGTATGCCCCATCATCAAGTAATTATACAATTTAAAAGAAAAATTGATTGTGTGATGCCATTATACTGCATTAATTTATATGTTTATTATTGAACTTTAAGGGTGGTTTGCATCATGGTGGTGGACCTGGTGTTCATCATGTTGGAGGTGGTGGAGGAGCACCGCCTCCTCCTCCACTACCTCCACACCACCATGGTTGTGTGATGATGGTTTATGGACTCGATCCAGCCACAGCTAATACTGACCGTTTGTTCAATCTTGTTTGTCTTTACGGGAATGTCGCGAGGGTAAGTTGTCAATAATGAATATTTTATGCCTTTGGGTTGTAAAAACTTGAATATTTTTTAAAATAATTTTTAATTTTTAGATAAAATTCTTAAAGACTAAAGAAGGTACTGCTATGGTTCAAATGGGCGATTCCTTATCGGTAGAACGCTGCGTTCAAAATTTAAATAATGTCACTGTTAATGATCACACAATGACTCTTGCGTATGGTTTTTTTTGCAATTCATTTTTTATTTTTAAGTTTTCATTTGAAATATTTTATAGCATTATAATTTTTTGTGTTGTAGTTTTTCAAAGCAGTCGTTTTTATCGGAGGTCATCAATCCATATCCACTAGCTGATAAAAGTCCATCATTCAAAGAATACGTTGGCAATAAGAATAATCGTTTCCTTACTGCTGCATCTATACACAAAAACCGAATACAGCCTCCATCAAAAGTATATACTATATATAGTTCATGTACCCAATTAAATGATATGAAATTTCTCACTTTAATTTGAATTTAAAATAATTGTGTTTCTTGACAGATAATTCATTTCTTCAATACACCTCCAGATGTATCTGAGGAACAACTGTTGCAAGTTTTTGCCGATTATAATGTTACACCACCAACACAAATATCTAAATTTCCACTTAAAAGCGATAGGTAAGCCAAATCCGGTATTAGTGGTAATTAATTTATTCCTTATTATTTAACGGCTATATCACATTCGGTTTTCAAAGGTATCCTCATACGTCATACCCACCTGTGTTTGAATATAAATGGTATATTTTCCGAATTTTCCGAAATGGTATATTTTTGTTTCAATATTTCAGATCATCGTCAGGTTTGATGGAATTTGCCAACATATCACAAGCAGTTACAGCTATCATGGCTTGTAATCATGCTACTATAATGCACCCAGGTTTGACTTTTTGTATATTATATACTATTTACAAAACCATTTTTTTTATTTATGTAACTGTTGTCTATTTGTGATTTTCAGGCGCTAAATTTCCATTTTTAATGAAACTATGCTTTTCGTCTGCCCGAGCGATAGGCCCAATACCAGGTGGTGGTCGCCGTTCACCTAACTCTGACAATAAACACTCCATCAGCAACAATCTATCGGCCAATAATTCCATGTCCACTGGAAACTCTGGACGACTGTCTCCAATTAAATCTGACATGGACCATTCTCAAGACTACTAAGTTTTTTGCATTGGTGAATTCCACCGGATTCGTCAATTCTGTTTTTCCTCCTAATTTACTCTCATCGTCGATATACTTAAAACGTCGAAGTCTGATTGATAATCAACATTTAATTTGCACTCATCATTGATTTATATATAATTTGTTTTTAATTTATACAATTATTTTATATGTATGTAAATTGATGTTATTATTTATCATTAGCTTGACTATATTTTGTATATAGTTTAAACTGATCACTCTCACAGTGATCGTTTATTGTTATTTCTGATAATGGAAATCAAAACTACTTTTTGAAAGGAAGACACGTTTGTCACAAAAAATAATTATTTACATATTTTGTAATTTCATAATTTTGAAAGCTTTCAAAGATGAATATATTTTTTGGAATGGAATAAAAAAAAACACTTGTACTTGATATTAAAAATAACGAACTTGAATATAGATATGAAATTATTCGTTATGTATCACATAAGACTTACTGTATTTATATAAAGTCTACTAAAGATGTTTTCTATTATTATTTAACTTAAAAAAAATATTTTAACTGAGTCGTGAATTGCACATATTAATTTTTTTAAATGATCTCATACGTGTTTTATATACATATATGAAATGTTTGGGAGTCATACGTTGACACCGATTTTGCTGAGACCAGAGGACCAAATTCGATTTTAGTGTCTGGGATCACAGCAATTAGAAGGGGTAACATAAGATAACAAAATCCCCCTCAATCCCCGCCCAATTAGTTAGTTCCACCTTCTTACCCCCACTATACCAAATACCAGGAGTAAGATACGCGCATACACGGACGCCAACTAGGTGTATATCAGCGGTCGCCAACCCGTAGTCCACGAGAGAATTTTGGTGGTCCGCAGAGTAATTTGAATATATGTAAAATATAGATGATTTTTTTTAACTAAGAAATTCGATAGAAAAATAAATAAATAGAAATACATCTTCTTTTCATAAATAGATATATTTTAATTAAATTTTCAAATATGTGAAATTTAAATATTCTTAATAACTACGTATATATGTAAGTACAACGAAAAATGGTATTTCTCTCGCGGACTACGAGTTGGCGACCGCTGATATACACCTAGTTGGCGTCTGTGTATGCGCGTAGCGAGGCAACAAACCCATTGTTGTATCGCTCACTCACATGGCATTGAAGTTAACTTGGAACGTCTCTCGCACTAATACACTAACCATGTTATCCTAATATGCGATCCTAATCCAATTTTTCATCAAATCGACCCGACCCATCAAGATCGATTTTTCTGATATAGACCCGAAATGTTTACACAAAAGAGATTTTGTCCATTTGATATTTTACAATCTAATACTTCACTAGACAATAGTACATTTTAATAGATCACAATCAATTTCATTTATTTTTTAATTACACATTTTATAAGATTCTTTAACAAAAATAATATTTTCATTCTAATTTACATTTTGTCTCGCATACCTTCTACTGTGTATAAATCATCTAAGTATATAAAAATTTTGTTTCAACCAAATGTGTTTTCTATTTTCTACATATAGAATATATATATATATATACTGTATTTGTATATACTGTACTATATATACTATATATACATACATACTGTAATTGAAATACAATATATATTTAAAAAAAAAAAATTGGCACTTTTTTTACTGAGACAAAATTGGATTGTTGTCTCGTGCACAGTTGTTTGTGAAGCACATTTATATACACATACATACAAACAAACATGAATATGTTTGTTAAATAATATCATAAAAATTACTCCTCAAATATTTGTGAACTGAGATTTTCTTGCTATCAGTAATTTAAAAAAATATTAATACATGTATATAAATGTGATTCAAATAAAAATAAATTGTATGATGTTGAGAACAAATTTAAAAAAATGTTAATAATAGCTTTTATTTGAAGATTTATTCCTTTCTGTGTGCACAAGAGTAATTTGGAAATTATGTGATTAAATAAGATCTTGCTTTAAAATTTAAAATATTAATATGTATACAGTTTTTGACATGTAAATTTATTTATTTCTTGGTCATGTAAATAACCTTTCTTTCGCTGTTTCACAGAAAGGACTTTTATCTGCTGACAACAAGAGTAAATTGTGGTTGATTATTATTTTTCTGGCGCAACTTTGTGGTTTATTTGTATAAAGTGTGCAAAAAGTTCTTTAAAGCTATCAATATGCACAGAAAACACCACAATTTACTTCTGTAACCAGCACTGTTATATGCTATTGGATATGTATTCCAAATTATTTTTTTCCAATTGAGTAGGTACTACACATTTCGCATATGCTGATTAGCAAAAAAGTATATAATTTAATAATTGCCATAACAAATTGACCAATTTTGTATGGTTCATTGACCATAAACCAATTTATGTGAGTGTGCAAATATATATATATATATATACAAATTAATTATTAATGATGATGATCAATGTTACACGGCATATGTAGCTAGGTTTTTTTATCAAACTAAATTCTATTATAAATTTGTATCACTTATATTGTGCTCAAATCCACAATATAAGATGAAGTACACGTCCACATTTGTATTGTAGCAGGTTTGCAGATTCTTCTTTTTTATTTTCCGTTCATTTATAGGCTTATAGTAAAGGAACAAATTCAAAAGACACATTATTTGTAGTTTTTTTTTTACATGTCATGTCATCTTTGCGGATTCGTATTTTTAGTATTCAAAATATTTTTGTGGCCTAAACCACTCTCAATTTATCAATCCTTTTTGTGGATATCGGTTTTCGAATCGAAATAATTAATCCGTTTGTTGGTTTTTTAACAAATTAAATTATATATATATATATATATACATTTAAAATGAATAATTCCTTTAGTTTTATTTGTAAGTTATAGCGAATAATAAAAACTAATAAATAATTGTTATGGGTAAATAGTTTTGTTCATACTGTAATACTTTTATTATAGTTTCATTTGTAATGTTAGTTTTAGAGTACCTCATCACAAGAAATTCCAATGAAGTTTCTTAATATTTTCAATTAGTCGTCACTGAGATTGAAACTGTCTATCATTTAATTAGTGCTAAGGTTATTTTTAACATTAATTTATAGTTGATAATTTTTATTATATGTAATCAATTGGAACAACAAAAGAAAATTATATTGCATATATAAAATATACATATGATTTTACAATTGAATTTTCTCGATAGATACATTTGTATCTTCTATGGTGAAGAAATAAGTAATTACATACATATGATAGTTATGCCATTGTTATATTTTCTGAATTTATGAATGTTTTCTTCTTCATAAAAGCTGTTAAATATTTATTTATTTAAATAATTTCCATTTAAATATTTTTAGGAATACAGAATTCTTTGGGTATGTAGTCATTGAATTTATTTTATCTTTTACTTTTGCTTTCGTGATTTTTTTTTTTATTTTTGTCCCTATTATTATGATATAATTACAGCATTGTTTTAAATTTTCAATTCCTTTTATTATTTTTAATAAAAATAATCCACTATGATTTGTATTTGTTTCATTTTTTTTTAATCAAATATGTACTACACTTTTTCACAATATTATGTTATGAAAAACATTTCTTACAAATTTTATTATTATGTTCATTTTGTACACATATTTTTATAATCTTTAAATATTGATCATCATCAAATCTCCACTATTTCGTTGTTCTTCAATGTTATTAAATATTCTAAATATGTATATGAATTAATGTGTTGTTAACAGTAAGTAATTATACAAACGAACATATCCTATGGGTGTGTGTAGGTTTCACATTGATTTGCCCACATTCTGAAAGTGATTGGCTCATCTAAATTACTATGTATCACACCACACGTTCACGTTATTGATTGGTGAATTTGGCTCTCAAATAGGTTCACATTAAATTATAAACTTTAGTTAAAACTTCCGTTCTATTGAAGATTTCGTTACTTTTTCTCCAGTTATCACTAAATTGTTAATCGTAGATCATTGGAGCGAACCTAATCATAAAATCATGACTCATAGAAATGATTATTTGAAACATACACGTAAAAGAATTAAAACTTATTCATTAAATTAAAATTATTTGATTTATAATTATTCTTTTTGTGATATTTATGTGCTTCTGTATTCGTGTTCATCAGCATAAATATTCTGTCGAAGGAAACTAATGCAAGATAAAATTTGCCATTTTTGATCAATTTAACTATTTTATTATTTAACATTATTAAAACTTTATTCGAAACACGATATTTATTGGATGTATTCAAACTAATGATAGAAATGTAATTAATTCTGATTTATTTTCTTTCTTCTCTAAAATGCCCGAATGCCTGATACGAAATTTAGCCAAGATGTGTGCATAATTACTATACATACATATGTATTATTTTGAATATACATATATTACTTATTTGGTTAACATACATACATATATCGATGAAGACGATAGAGGATAAGAATTCGCTTACATAAAAGTACTTTGTAGGTGATTGGAAATGTCAATTATAATAATACAGATAAAGGTAATTCTACAATCTAAGAAAATTTATATATACATACATATGTATATCATGTATGATTTACTCAATGTTTTCTTTTTCTGTAGTCTGTAGAAAATTATAAATAGCTATTCAACTATGTTTAATTTGGTGTATTCATTCAAAACAAAATAATAACTAGTAATTTATTAGATACGCTTTCATCCAGAAAAAAAAAAATAATCCTTATATTTCGCTCGTAATCTAACGGGGAAAAAAGATTCACTTCGTGCGATTTTCACCAAATTTTGATTTTATAATGATTATGTATTCATTTTTGTAAAGTAGTGCTGAGATGTTGTTTTACTGTTTGTCAAATTTAGAGTACCTAAATGCCTTTAACCAGTAGTTCTACGTACACATTTGTCAATCTCTGTACAGAGTATCAACAAATAATATACATAGGTACACTAAAATAAATGGAAACGAGATAATGTAAAACAAACATTCTTCCAAAAATAAATGATTTCAAAACAATATTCATCACTGGAGCAATGAGGGGTAATAATTCTTCAAATTAAATTTCATCAGTTTATTATCACAAAATAACTAAACCCCGTATCTAGAATTCTAGGTAGTTTCTACAGTTTCATCTTGTTTCTGTAATTTATTCAATTTGTGTATATTGTTTTTGGACACTTTGTATTATACTACCAATTAGCTACTGTAAGTATATTTTCTGTTTAGACTCAAATAGAACTTAAAAGCTAGAAATACTTGTAATAGAAATAAATAAATAATAATATAATCAAACCAATTCGCTAATACACTTCATGTCACAGTTGATAAAATTGATTTATTTACTACCACTTATTCAAAAGTTTCTATTTTTAGATTTTCTTATATGTGTAAGCTTTTTTGAAATAACTTACCTAATTGACGTTATTACGAATGAAAATGTAATATCACTAAGTAAAACAAGTTTTGAAATTCATACAAAATCTTTGTGACCAAGTTTTTAGTGTAAGTTAAAGGAAATAATAACATTTAACATAGTTATATGTTTACAACAGCCTAAACTATTTCTAAAAACTACTATATAAAAGATACTGCTTTTTAAACCTATTAGGTGTTTTTGATAAGTTTTGACAAAATCAACATGGTAAATAAGTAATTGGAGAGTTATATTTTGTGTTGAGAAACATGCACTGCATTTTTAAAGCAAAACAAAAATAAATATTGCTGTTTTCAATGTTACTACATAGCTGTATCTGGTGTAGCCTTGTATACGTCTTTCTAGTAGATCTTTATTGATTTGTTGGATTGCCGTTGATTATCTAACTATGCATGTAATAATAATTATGAAGTGAACAAAAAATCATGGCTACGTAATTATTCTACAGATTTAAATCAATATGGAAGTTTGCCTTCATTCCAGTCAACTGTTCAATATGTTTATCCATTCATCTATTGTGTGCAACTAGCGATATTTGTGCCTATTTTGATGAAAAGATTATGAGCACTTACATATAATAGGGGTCTACTACATATATGAATAGATCAAGTCCATAAAACCGATGCTGAGATATTTAGAAGTAATAACCTCTAGTACTAGTAGTACTGCAACTCGAAACTTGTACTGCTATTTGTGGAGTTATTTTGAAAGTTACACATGTGTTACAATATGTGTTTTGGTATAGAAAAAACAATTTTTTAAAACTGTGACTTGATCCATTAATATAATGAACCCCCCCATATTTCCGCTATAAAAATCACGGCCAATAACAATAATCTAATTTCTACCTATTTACTGTTATTTTTTTTATTGATCATACCAATAGTTTTTGGCTGTGTTCTTATAATTTTTTGTTAAAATAAAATTATAAGTAGACAACTTTGAATATTGCTTTGCTTTTGTAATTTAAATTTGTTTTCATAACCGATGTTAAAAGAGAATAATAATAATTCAGGAACTTTACCTCTGATTTGGTCATTAAAAATATATACATATATATTACAACACATGTTTTATATGACTTAATGAATACATTTCAGAAATACATAATTTCCTTTATTTTACTACTTAAGTACTTTGACACTCACTTTACCAATATCACTTCACATTGAGCATACATATTATATTTATATTTATATTCTTGCCATAACATTAGTTATACGTATTGACATATCTCTTTTTATTTGTTTTGCATACAAATGTATAATGTAAGAGTAGTTAAAATTAAAACATTTCAACTAAAGTCACTCTATCGCCGTGTTAGACATAAATTTTGACTTTTGTGTTTCACTTTATATTTCAAAATAGTTATGATGAAAAAATAATTATTTATAGATGGGCATAATTTGTGTACACTTGCATTGTAGTGTAAGTTAGAATGAGTGTAATTTATGACTATTATTGTATATGTGTGTGTTTACAAAATAATTCAGAAAAGATTTTCGTAGTATATATATAGTTTAGGAACATATTGAAAAAAAGTGTCTATTACCACACTATTACATAATATATTCTTCAACATTATATTCTCATTAATAATTAATTGAAATACATGAAAACACTATACAAATATGAAAACTTTTCATTTCTGACACCACAACACCATCAACCCTCTTACATTCCAATTAATCAATACAATCCATTACTTTAACAAAATCAATCCAGTAATGCTACGTAAAACAGAAAAAAATATTGTATACAAAAAAACAAGCTTTTCCCAAAAAGTGCATCATCTACAAGTCTACATAATCATACTTTTTAAAGAGTCGGGGAGAAAGAAAGTCTAATTATGTCTTATTCACAACATCTCGTCATTCAAATCACACTACATATTATGTACCGTACCCTTCCTTTTAACTGAAGTCAATTCTGCATTAGCAATATCATTTTTTATTGTATATCGAAGTTGGGAAAGTGAATTCTGAAACCAATTATTTATTATAATAATAAACTGGAGGAGATAAACTTCAATATCAAATAAGAAAATAATTAATTAAAATACCTTTTATCAATTGAAAAAAGTTCACTATGGAAATGAAATGGAAATACCATAAGTTTTGTATGAGTTCATTTAAAGGGCAATGTTTAC
Source organism: Parapsyche elsis (assembly GCA_022651745.1). Classification (NCBI taxonomy): domain Eukaryota; kingdom Metazoa; phylum Arthropoda; class Insecta; order Trichoptera; family Hydropsychidae; genus Parapsyche; species Parapsyche elsis. Next base: position 6,406,822 of record JAGVSN010000003.1, on the reverse strand, counting down.
ATAATAAAACACCAGTAAATCTTCAAACAAATAAAGAAATATAAATCGCCACGAAGTTCGGTTAAGATACATAGAAGCCATATCATTTGCTACATATTTCACGGAATGCAAAAAATCAATCATCAGTTCAAATTGAATGGGGATTTATGATAATTTTACGATTTTATATGTATGTACATATGTATCTAATTACTAAAAATAAGGGAACAAATCATTTTCTATCCTAAATTTGTATAAAACAAAAAACAATGATTAGGTATTAATAAAAAAGTTTCAGCAGTTACATATATAAAATACGATAAAACAAACTACAAGAAAGGTTAAACTATGAAATTATAAAAAAAAGAGAACTGACATGAAATGTGTTTTTTTCGTGTTTCGTAAATTTAGTTTGTGCAATAAAGTATTTAAAAATGCAATGCAAAAAGAATGAACAATAAGCAAAGCAATAATCAAATTTACTTCAGTGTTTTTTATATTTTGTATGATTGATTTGTCAAATATTAAATTAAGGCACTCTTAAGCATATCACGACAATGCAATGGTTCAATTTTAGTAGTTTAAATTTTCTTTTATTTCGCAAACTACCACAATTTAATAATCTGGTTAAATAACAACAAACATGAAAAATAATATTCGTTAGAATTAATTCTATTCTGAAAACAAAAAAAAGGCATAAAATGAAGACAACATATCAAAGAAAGAATATTTATCTCTACTAACGAGCAGTCAATACTAGATTTACCGCTTAATGTATTAATTACCTTATAATAATCTCGATGTGATATGTTGAATGAAATATGTTTCTTTGTGTAATGCAAATACATAATTCTAAGTTTTATTATTAAATATTGAAAAAAATATATAGAAAAAGTATTATATTATATTTGAAAGATGGTGTATATATGTACACTAAAATATAAAAATTGTCATGGTGTATTGTATGTACAACTAGGTATTATCGGATCCTCAATATAATTGAACGTGAGATTAAATTAAATTTAATTAAACTTTTTCATTTTAATTATTTACACTAAAGTTATTTGTTATATAATACCTATGTGTATATGTATACTTTATTCTCACGAAGTTATTTGATTGGGGCTCCGTTTGTTAATCAATGCCTTTTTCTGTTTTATCAGTTATTGAATTTTAAACGACAATAAGGGAACCAATACTCTACATTGTCTATTCTAACTTACTATTTATTTTTATTTTAAATCGGCTATGTTTATAATAAATGTAATATAGAAATTTACTACGTCTTTTCTTTTTATTCATTTCTCATTTGTAGTCTCAGCAGTGAAAAGCGGTAAAGAAGCTCATTCGAATCAATGATCATCGATATTTGCAATGCATTTCAGGATGTAAGTTATAAATATGAATGTTTTGAGAAGTATCAGAATCGTTAATATTAATGCGTGATAACAATGCATTTGAATAATTAATCAGCACAACTCCAAATTCACTGCATAAATTTTTTTTTTGTAACATTTCATATTTAAAATAAAACAATAAATGAGGAGCAAAAAAGTATTTATTTCATTTAATCAAAAACAAATATACATATATATATATATATATATTTATAATATATTTCACATCATGCAAAATAATAAAAAACTACCACATTAAAAAAAAGTTAAATTGACAATATTTTGTCTAGTATATATGTAATACATGTACTAGAAAAATGTATTATGTATGTGGTGGGGGGCTCTGTTAAAAATAATATAAATCGTCAATTTTAATTGTCACTAAAATGGACATTGTGAATAATTTAATCACTACTTATATATATAAAAACACAGGTTTTCAAAATATATGTATCCTTTTATTGGTAATATTTTCAGAATTATTAATAATAAAACTTACTTAAAAATAATACGACATTTTCTCAATTTTAAAAGCATTTTGCGTGTTTGTATAATATAAACGAGAAAAACATTACATTTTGAATAGTGCTCAAATTATAATATGTATTATGTATTATCTAAATTTTTTGCGAAACAAAAAAATCCTTCAAATGCGTTAATATTTCTAAAAAAATCTGGATAAAGAACAAAGATTCATGTCTTAAAATTTATCATTGATTCAAGGTGTAAAAACAGAATAATAATTATAAAGCCATTTTTCTTCCCTCAATTGAGATCTCGACAGCTCTTCTGGATGACTTGAGTCGTTTTTGATCAATAAACCGTTTCATGTGTTTTTCATATCTGTTCATTTTCCTTTTTGTTACCTGAAAAAAAAATTAAGTAAAATTGGAATTGGCAATTAATTCTCAAGCAAGAATGTACAATAAGAGCATATGACTCACCCTAGACATGTCAATATCGCATGTGGATTTTGGCCTAATAACGTAATCTTTACTTGAGGGCATAGGAACTCTTGCTCTACCCACCCATCCTTTCTCACCAGGCTTCAGGGCTCTACAAATAACCAACACTGTAAAATTGTTCATGGTACATGATAAAAAATTAATAATACAATATGATTACCTTTCTTCCCCTGTGTTATTGATGAGGTCTCTTTTATTTTTCTTACTACTACTAGGACCATCATCATCATCAGAATCTTGTCGTTTTTTCTTCGTATTAGACTGTGCCAAATCCCTTTCTAGTCGTTCTTCTCTCGAAAGAGCTAAGTTATAAACAAAAAGGAATAAAATCACAAACCTTGAATATTATATATGTAATTATAAAACAGTTATATTTACCTCTATAATCAGCGCTAAGATTAAAGATAGGTCTCGCCCATTCATTTATCAAACGGCCAGCCCTCTCTTTATTTTGTTTGATTTCTTTGGGATGTTTGTATAAATACATTACAGCTTTCCCAATTCCGGATTGTTTCAAATACGATTTATCTATGGTCGGAAACTGAAATGCAATTGTTGAAAAATTAGAGTTTATGTTAACATTATAAAATAAAAAGCAAACACCATCCAATTTATTAATTATATAAAATAAAAATATCAAGATTTTATCACTATGGTTTTTGAACATACATCTTGTAGCAGTTTGAGAATACTCTCTCTGATGATGAGGCAGGGTAACGCACGGTTTGGCATGGGCGCTAACCAGTCACACAAAACATTCAAAACGTTGTGCTCTAAGAACGCCAGTTGAAGATCTTTTTTTATAAGTTGCGACATGGCCATTTTCAGCATTGATATTTTTCTGACAGCTGGTTTATTTTGTTTAATCAACTCTCTGTCTTCCTATAAAACCAAAGTTTTCTATAAATAAAACAATTTAACTGATTAAAAATTATAAAGTGTAAAAACTAACTTCAGCTGCATTCTTCATATTTTGTAACAATTGTGCGATTAAGTCATCATTATCGTTAATTATATCAATGTCTCTTCTCTTTCGTCTTCGGGTTTTTTCTTCTTTTTTCCTCAAAAGCATTATATCAAAATCAGACAAACCAGCTTCACGACTAAAAATTAGAAAATTACACTTTAAACATCAAATTACAAAATCAAAAAAGCATAGTATGTACATATATGTATTTCTAGAAACCTGTTAAGATCTCTATCAGGATCAACACCATCGTCAGAGTCTCTGTCTTCATCGACCACTGTGGATGTTTCCGGTTTTTTTTCTTCCGTTTTTTCTTCAGCACCTTCATCTTCATTATCCGAACCGAGAGCACCAACAGGTTTTTTTTTTTTAGGGGATTTTCCTGCAAAATTACTCAATTTGATATTGCACTTCGAATCAATATATTTTATTGAGACTAAACAAATTTTACCTTCATCTTCTGAATCTGAAAGGACCTCTCTACCTCTTTTTTTATTAGTTTTTCCAACAGAACCAGATCTGCTACGACTTGATCGTCGAGAACCACTACCGGATCTGATAAAAAAATTATTTCTATATTTAAATATTCAAATAATTTTCTAAATATACAATTTTTTTAATAAGTGCTTCATTTCAAGCATTATCTGCTTCACTTTATTACATTTTACTATTTGCCACAAAAGTAGTTTAGGGAAATATGCTCTTCGGTGGTTTCCCATTGCCTCTTAAAGAGGAAGGAAAGAAGGGGCAATGTATTATTAGATACGATAAATATAAAATACACATGTTCTTGTAAAAACAAGGCTTACCTTGATCTCGATCTAGACTTTGATCTGGAACGACTCCGAGAACGAGATCCAGACCTGAATATTTTCAGAATATGATATATTTTTAACACCAACATCGTTTATTTCTATATGTATATGTATATTGTATTAAATGATCTAAGTACAAAGTACAAAAATGCTTTACCTCGATCGACTCGATTTTCTAGACCGACTCCTTCTTCTAGATACACTCCGAGACCTTGATTTTGAACCTGATCTTGATCTTTTAAAACCAGACCTTGACCGTCTAGAACCGGATCTGGACCGTCTAGAACCGGACCTGGACCGCCTTGAACCAGACCTGGACCGCCTTGAACCGGACCTGGACAGCCTTGAACCGGACCTGGACCGCCTTGAACCGGACCTGGACCGCCTTGAACCGGACCTGGACCGCCTTGAACCGGACCGTGACTTTCTTGAACCGGACCGTGACTTTCTTGAACCGGAACGCGACTTTCTTGAACCGGACCGTGATTTTCTTGAACCGGAACGTGACTTTCTTGAACCGGACCGTGACTTTCTTGAACCGAACCGTGACTTTCTTGAACCAGAACGTGATTTTCTTGAAACAGAACGTGACTTTCTTGAACCTGAACGGGACTTTCTTGAACCGGACTGCAACTTTCTTGAACCAGACCGTGATTTCCTTGAACTGGAATGCAACTTTCTTGAACCAGATCTTGACTTTCTTGTACCGGACCTTGACTTTCTTGAACCTGATCTTGAAATTCTTGAACCGGATCTTGACTTTCTTGTACCGGACTTAGACTTCCTTGAACCAGACCGAGACCTAGAATGTCTCGAACCAGATCTAGATTTTTTAGAACCAGATTTCGATTTTCTAGAAATAGATCTTGATTTTCTGGAGCCAGATCTTGATTTTTGAAAATCTGATTTGGATTTGATTGATTCTCTTGATGCACTTTTAGACTTTCTAGACGGACTTCTTGATCTTAGCTTTGAAGAACTACTTGATTTTCTCAAATCATTTATATCTGGTGCGGTTTTATCTTTTTCGAGTAAACTTTTATTATGTTTTTCAACTGATCTTGATCTTGATCTTAATTTTCTTGTTCTATTTTTTTCACCATGTACAGTTGACAACTTTTCATCGCCATTGCGCATTGGAGGTGAATAGTTTGCAGACCTACTTCTGGATTGTGATATAGATTTGACAGACCTTTTTGAATCGGATTTTTGTGAATGCACAGAATTAGACTTACTTCGTGATCGAGATTTATGAACACTTTTAGATTTAGTACGAGACTTTCTTGATCCTGATCTACGTGAGAGAGAAACTGATCTTATAGAACGAGATCTCGATTTTCGTGAGCCAGAATGATGACTGTTCCTTGAATTCGGTCGAGATCCTAAGGAAGCTTGGCTAGCTGATTTTACAGAACCTATATTAGAGTTGTGCGATCCAGATCTTGATTTTATTGAATTTCTAGAACCCGATCGAGATTTTCTGGAGGCTGTAGACATTGGTGTACCGGAACGTGATCGTCTGGGTGCACTGTCAATGACAATTGAAACATATTGATAAATTATAACAAAAAATAAATTAAAAATAAGAAATATAAATTTTTTTTACCAAGAAAATTAATTACCTTGATTTGTGAGGAGAAACAGACTGCGATGACCTTTTAGACGAACCACTTTTATTAGAAGCAATAGAATGGACTGGTGAAATTGACCCTGAAATGCATTATAAAATAACATTCGTATTAGAAAAAAATAAGTTTTAGAATGACGTATCACAAAATTAATATTTACCACGCCGAGAACCAGCATTTGAATTAGTAGGTGATCTCGAGGAACTGGATCTGGATCTAGATCTCGAAGCCGAAGACCTAGACTCATTATGATCTTCGTCTGCAAATATTTAAAAACAATCAACATATTCGAAATCTTTTGGTTACACGTTCCGAATTCGTACAGTCAATCCGGAAAATACAAAAACTCTGATGTACATTTGCACAAGAATTAAAGGTACATAATATACATATATACGATATACGGTGGGTATATACGATACCCACCTGAAATCAACTGTTTGATTTGCAAAAAACTGTGGTTTCTTCTTTGAAACGATGAATACGGTAGTGAATTTTCAGCTGAGAGGTTTTGAGTGTCATTATTATGAGTATTACTGACCGCTTTACATACATATATTTGTTTGGTGATCGGGAATTGTACTGCTTCATAGGGACTATGGCACTGTCGCCGTTTTGCACCACCTTTTTTGATTTGAAGTTTCGTGTTATTACTATATACAGTATCGCAGTAATCTGCCTGGCTGACTGGCTGGATAACCTAGCCACGGAACGCTCACATACAGACTTTAATATTGTCTTTGCGCAATGTAATCAGTAATCATTTGACGAATTTATCAGAGCGATTTGATTACTATCTTCCAGCAGATGAGGATCCACAGTAGGGAAGAGGATGAACCCGAAATCCAATTTTATAATGGAATGATGAGCTATCAGTTAATTTGGAAGATAAACTGATTGATCTAACTGCTAATCAAGAATAAAAAAAAATTGTTTTGAAACCACAACTTCGCTTGCTTCCTTCTGGATCAAATTGAAAGCAAAATTCCAAGATTTGTATGAACTTGTACTGGAAACTCTTTTAGCATTTGCATTGAATTGCCTACGCGAGACTGGTTATTCAACAATGAGTTTAATTAAGACACAATATCGTAATAGTGCGGATATTCATTATCCATTATATGTACCATTGTCTTCAATAAAACCAAGATTGGATAAGTTATCTAATAACAAACAAGCTCATATGTCACATTAGTTTTAACATACGTATGTAGGTACATCCAGTGGAAATTGGATGACACCACTGGCTAGGTACATCAAAGCATTTCTTTTAATTCAATAAAATTATATTTACTACATAGGTACATATGTATATAGACATAATTTTTTTATTTACAAAATGAAGCCGGTCCCTAGGTAAAACTGAAAAAAAAAACTGGTGTGCACACCAAAAAGGTTTGAGTAGCACTGCTATAAAGTACCGATTGTTATCTGGACTTTGACCGTGGCTAAATCTGCAGCACTAATCATAACACTCCTATAGGAGTCCCAATGTCACAAAACAGTACTAAAAGAATTACGCATCAAACCAAGTTCACCATTCGAGTCCAAGTAACAACTTTGATGAACTTGAACTATTTTGAAAGCAAGCACATGCAACTTCTAGTGTTACAAAACAACCAGTGCGTCATGGAGGACGCCGGAAGGAATGTCACCCTTTAAACAACTTTGACGAACTTGAACTCTTCTACGACCACCAGATGACAAAACAACTATCACCTACGGGTTGCAAATAACAGCTGACGATTTTCCAAATGCGCACTTACACAATACAAAAGTTTCGACACGCACCCGGAAGCGCCAGTTCTATCACAAATCTCCAACGAAGACCGCCACTACCATCGTTGGAGCGATTACCACCATCGACCACATCGCATCAGATGTGACGAAACACTCCAACTCACTGAAACCAGAGAACTACGACGGAACTCACAACTGATCAATGACGAACTACGTCGTCACCAATGGCTAGCGGCGCTCAACTTATTCGCACATACTGACCTACAACTGTACATACTTAAAGACAGAATAAATACTATCAACAAATCCTTGCGTGTATTGCAATAGAACGTCACACATATACCATCATATAAACGACGTTCCCAATACTCCAAAAATCTCAGGGCTAAAGTGCATTACCATGTTCATCGTTTCAGAGGAATTCAGGCGATTGTATCAATAATATACATTCACCCCTACACACAAGTACAACACCAATATGTGAGGTCCAGTGAATACGCAATAACAAGTCGTGCAGTGATACAACATTTGAGGTTATGTGGCGCATCAGATCGGTTGAAGGGGATGAGGAAGGGGCGGGGAAACTTACCGGTGACGTTGCGCCCCATAGCGAAGTTGTGAGTTATGGGGGCCGATACGTTCACAGGATTTGGCAACGAGACTATCAGAAGACAGGAGCTGACAGGACCAGAAGAGTGGAAGCCACAAGCCCAGTCAAGCCATCGCTATCCCACTTTCGCCACTTGTGTTGCTGTCAAACGAAGCGAGCGTTCGCGAACACGCCTACGATAATTTAGCCCTAAGCTCGACTAAATACACCATACACATATTACTCGAACCGTAGATTAGTACAGTGATATCTCTAGACCAGTATTACTCACGTGCAATTTTACTGTGGCCGCATAACTGACATCGGCGGTCCTATGGAAATATCTCGAGGCCGCACCAAATTTATATTTAAAAAATGGATCAATTTATAAGTTTGAGGGCGCTCGGTGAACCAATGGACTGGGGTTGGCATCACTGTCTCCCCAACGCCGACGGTTGGCAACCCTAGTACCGGCAACTGAATGTTACGTGTTACTTCCACTCGGTATCCGTCGCTCACATAAGACTACCAAAGACTACCAAAACGTCCACTGCGTGTTTCATTCAGCCTTTCCCCTCGCACTCCACAAGTTAATTTAATAAAAGATAATTAAACATTTTGGTATTTATTTATTTAAAAATAATGCAAATGGAATTTACTCAATACTCCTTTCGGTACTTGTCTCTTAGCCGCACGCCGGAAGTGGTACCCCCAGTGATTGTACCTCCTACCGTTTGACAATCGCCTCCCTGAGAGTGTATTGGAGAAGCGTGTATATGTGCATTGTTGACATATTGAAACGTCAGTCAAGTGTGAAATTGACTAATAATTGAACTACGTTAATACATCAATGATTTACTTCTAGAGCAGAGCAGATAGTCGTATAACCTTCCAAGTATTCCCTGCTATGGTATACCTTGAACTTGACGAGCTCAGCGTTCCCATATACGAACGATGACAGCCGACAGCCGATACGATTATACTTAAAATCATTTGAGTTTAGGACTACTAGTTTGAATCCAATGAACAACCGAGTGAAGAATGAACCTTCGCAGCAAACTGTAACTTTGATATAGCCCATTGAGTACATCTTCGACTGCGACGAGACTTATTTTGATATCAGAGAGACTCGGTTCAAAGTAGTCCGTCGTCGACCAATTAGTGCTTTGTTTTACCTGGCCTACGTGTAAAACAGAGCACTAATGTTTATTACCTAACCAAACTGAACTCTTTCCCGTACCATTCAATAGTCATCTGAAACAATAAAAACACATTTTAACAAACTCCACTGTAGGAATATGTAGAAAATGTAGAGGTAAGAAAAAAAAGCATGTATCTATAGGTATGTATAGGTAAATGCATGCATACATATATCTACATAAATTATTAATTTTTTTAAATACAATAAAATCTTTTAAACCATCGCAAGCTTCACGTACGGTAGCGCTGCTATTCGTGGTATCCTGGTTGGGTTGGGCAGCAGAGGTAATTTTATTGGCGGGGACACCTTGTGATAAGGAGAGTATTTATAGGTACAGAAACTATTTGATGAAGTGGATTATGCTGGAGATTGAAACGGTATAGAAGGAGGGGGTGAGTTTAGAGTAAAAGCAGATTGAAGCGATAATTTGTCCATCGTGGCATAAGAAATTATTTTCGAAATAAATTTAAGGGCTATACTCTGCTGAAATGTATTTAGATCTTTCAAATGTGTTGCGACATATCTCCCAAATGTGTCTGGCGCACTTTCTGGTTCAGGTGACAAAATTTTTTTTTGGATGCTATCTACCAGTACTTGCCGATTTTTTTTTATTAAATTTTTGCGAATTTTTTTCGTAGCCGGTGCTTTAAATACCAAAGAATCCCTTTGATAGCTTTGTTCAGATACCTACAACTGAATATAAATAAATGGAAAGAAACAGCTAAAACTTAGACGGTGCGAGAAATAGTTATTGTCTTTAAACATTAGTGCTCTGTTTTACACGTAGGCCAGGTAAAACAAAGCACTAATTGGTCGACGACGGACTACTTTGAACCGAGTCTCTCTGATATCAAAATAAGTCTCGTCGCAGTCGAAGATGTACTCAATGGGCTATATCAAAGTTACAGTTTGCTGCGAAGGTTCATTCTTCACTCGGTTGTTCATTGGATTCAAACTAGTAGTCCTAAACTCAAATGATTTTAAGTATAATCGTATCGGCTGTCGGCTGTCATCGTTCGTATATGGGAACGCTGAGCTCGTCAAGTTCAAGGTATACCATAGCAGGGAATACTTGGAAGGTTATACGACTATCTGCTCTGCTCTAGAAGTAAATCATTGATGTATTAACGTAGTTCAATTATTGGTCAATTTCACACTTGACTGACGTTTCAATATGTCAACAATGCACATATACACGCTTCTCCAATACACTCTCAGGGAGGCGATTGTCAAACGGTGGGAAGCACTTTTGTTGGTACGCCTACTTCCGGCGTGCGGCTAACGGACAAGAACCCTCCTTTCTTGTTTTAATTTTAATGTTATGTCTGTCATCTTATCGAGGAAATCACTAAAATTGAAAAATTCTTATTTTCAACCTCTGTCACGTCACAAGGTTTTTTGTTGTTTTTTTTTTAATTTGTCTATGATGAAACGGTTTCTATTATTCTAGTTGTTTATTGATCGAAAACCCTGAAAAAAATCCTTTAGGAATAAAGTTGACCCTTTTATATATATTACTTTGAAGCTTTTTCACTTAAATCTTTATGGTTTACGGCCAAAGCAGATAAATTATAAAATGGGCTCTTATTGAGGGATTTATTTACTTATTTCAAGTCTTATAAACTTTTCTATTTCGTTAATTATTCATTAAATTGTATCGTTACGTCATAATAAAATTGTAAAAAAATATTTTTTTAAATATCAATATTACTTACTATAAAGCCATTGCGTTGGTGCCCGCAATAAAATCCTCTGGTGGCCGTACATGAGAACCACTGCTCTAGACCTCGGAATTTCGGATTCTTGAACCTTTTGCCGTAGGAATATTTGGGTGTTGCCGTTGCCAGCCTGAATTTTCATTCCAGATATTAAATTTTATTTTGATCGTTTTATGCTGGTAGTATTTGGTAGTAAATACATATGTACAAAAATACATAAGAAATATGTAACAATGAACAAAGTATTTATTGCCATTTGGAAAGGAAATTGCTCAATGATTTGTGTGTGATTATTTGAAATAACTTTTTTCCATGTTAATGTTTTCAAAAAAAAGATTTTGGTTTGCTCATTACTTTTTTATAAAAAGGATGAAAGTTATGGATTAAATTGATTTATTATTATAAATAACTAGTGTAAGCCCGTTGAATATCAACGGACGTGTTTGACGTAATTGATTACGTGACAATTTAGCAAAGTCGTGAACCTACTAAGGATTAATATTTTTAAATTATAGGAGGCCTCACATCACCGGTGTTGGGTGAACGCGTTAGCGCTAACTCACCCAACCTGGTGATGACGGGTTCAAATCCCACTCGCGACGTTCGTGTTTATTTCAACCTTTACCGAGGCGAGCGTTATCAGCAGACGGAATAGGTCTATATATATAACTAGTGTAAGCCCGTTTCTCATCACTCATACTGTGAGTGTTTGTGTGGGTGAGTATATGTGTACGTGCAGTATCTATGCGAGCGATCCGCGGCTATCCAGTCAGACAGACCCTTGCGCTACTATATATAGTAATGCATACTCCAAACTGGACAAATGAACAAAGTACTGAATTTAATAGTTTTTGCATAGATGGCGTGTTATAATACAACAACGTAACAATTTAGCAAAGTCATGAACCTACTGAGGATTCATATTGTCATATTGTCAAATTGTAGTAGGCTCGTCATTACCTATTGTAGTTTGGGTGAATGCGTAAGCGCACCCTCTTCCAACCTGGTGATCTCGGGTTCATATCCCACTCGCGCGCGACGGTTCGTGACTTTTAATCATTTACTGAGGCGAGCGTTATCAGCAGACAGACAGACGGAATTGGGCTATTATATATGTATATAATTATGGATCTTTAAATTTCGAACACTAGAAGTACCTAAGTAATTAATTACCCACCACCAGCAAAATCATTCTCAGTGCTCGTTTCGAAAACATCATCATCCGTCGTATCGAGAGTTGTATCGTTCGATGTGAGAGCATCATACATATGTATTTCTGTTTTGCAATGAGAGTACATAACTCTATCATGTTGACATCCATAATATAATGACGGAAGAGTTTTGAAACATCGTTTTAACGATGTAAATTGATTATTGATTTGATTATATGACCATGATTGAAGTGGTATTTCTAGAAAGGGATGCACTGTAGCTAGCGCTATCGTAACCACTGGTGAGCCATAAACTGATGAACCTCATAGTTCACTACCCAATGGTAATGAACCATATCCTGGTGAACCATTGGCTGATGGTACAAATCTTGATTTGAAATTTCTTAGTTTATATTCAGAATGTTCTAATTGGGCTTTCAACCATATATTCTCATTGAGGAAATTTTTGGGATCGCAGCTCTCGCCATTATAATATTTAGCATGCTTAATAAATTTCTGTACAACACTAGTGATTACTTTAACTAAATTATTTACATTTCTAAGTTAACTTATTAACATTTTTTGAATTATCTACATTGTAAGGATCTTAATTCTGCAAGGATAACACAATCAATTTGCCTCCAACACCATCTTGCCCAATTAAAAAAGTTTAGCTTTGTCTGGATCGATATTCATTGCATAAAATTTTTCTTCGTGAACTCCAACTTTTTCAGTCGTAATCACATCGTTATTTACAACTAAACGATGAGAATCAATCACATACAAACTTCCGCTTTCGTCTGTCTTCGTTTTACTCAAATCGTATTACAAAATAAAAATATTATGTTTATAAACATCTATCTGATCGAAAGCTATTTCACCTGTAGTCACTATGTTGAAATCATCTTCATCTTCAGAAAGTTGAACGGTCGCTTTGCCCGCTCCACCTGTGAAAACCTTTTGATCTAACTGTACAGTTTTTAACTGTCTTGGAATCTTGAAGCTTGAAGGAATTATTTCAGAATTTTTTTCGTTGTATCGTTGTATGCATATACGTCGTCTTTTAATTGTATGTATAGGTATGTATAACTTTCCATTGTCGAAAGCAATTCTCTTCGGTACAGTGTAAAATTTTTTGAGAACTTTGCAATAATGATACTCTTCCTTGATAACACCGCGATTATTTTCACAAGAAGATTCATTGCAATCAAAACAACTACTCAAATCATTGCTGCCCAAAACGATCGTCAGAATCACATGTACATCCATGTCGATTGCATACGTCTATCACTAATTTAGTATGTCTGAAAATAACAAAAAAACATATTGTAAATGTTATAATGCTAATAAGAATTACTAGGAATAAATCTTCAAATTAACAAACCGCGTAAACGAAAGCACCTGAATTTCCAGACACTTTTTCGTGCAGCTGCTATTTTATGTGGTAAAATTATAGGCATTAATATAATGTAGCATGTATCTATAAAAAATCAAATAAATCTATTTTAGTACATTTTTAAAATCTTACTTTGTTTAGCAGATTTTCTTGAAGCTACAATTGGTACCTATCCGCTTTGAATCACAGTAGTTTTCCATGGATGGATATACATGTATGTATTATATAAATTTTGCATATTTTAGTAGGTAGATACGTCTGATCACACCAACAAAACACGAACTTTGTGTGAATATAATATTGTGGATGGCTTATTATACCTCCTTGAAAATATTATAATCGGAAAAAAGTTCAAAGTTCAAAACGGCGCGAGATATAAAGCAATTTGCTACTTCGCCACTGCTGGCTGCTTCGCTAATTGACTAACAATCCATGAACGTGCAAATCAAATTTTAAGCATCCTCAATTTATTAGTCATCCACATTCGCGACAAAAGACCATAATCCAACTTTTCATATGATGCATATTTGTTGATTAAAATCGTTTGAAGCAATTGCAACTTTGAACTTTGTTCAAGGTGATCAACTCTCTTCATAAAGAATGTGTCAAGATAACCAACTAAACCAACTTAATGATAAATTATAAAAGCATTGTTGACAAGATTTCAAGGAAAACAATATATATATTTTACAAACTCAAAATATCAGGAAGCTTTAAAAAATTATTGTCATTTGATTTTCAAGTACAATTTACTAAGGCTAGCCTTAGCCGCTTACTCATGACCACATCCTTATCGACCAGTTATATTCACCTTGAACGCTTGAACTTATATTTAATTTTACCTTCGGGAATCTTTGTAATACACTATCAGTGATAAAAAACATAAACTGATTAGTAAGTTCTTAGTAAGAGCTTACTAATCAGTTTATGTATTTTATTTAAATTTATATTTCAATCGAAAATTCATACGTGTATACAGAAATTGACTTTGAATGAGACAAAGACATATATGATGAAATAAATCAATTGAAATTCATATGAATACGTTTATTGATAAATACATATGTACCTACATGCGTACAATTACGATTACAAAATAGTAATTATCCTCGAATCGAGGATAATCGAAATGTTAATAGTTAGATATCAAGGACCTTGATACCTTACATCGATAAGTGACCCTACATTTAAATCCTCTTTGCCATTGAAAAGATTATCGTTGTTATTATTGAAAATGAGACTAGCTTTCTCATTTTGACGTGTGAAATAATCTGATTCTAACGTTTTCAAACGCTGTTTTAGTGATTCTATTTCGTTGACTTTTTCATAAGATGGTTGTGGTTGTAACGGTACCAGAAGAAGAGGATATTGTAAATACTGCATGTACGGCTGTGAAGGTGGAGGTGGTGGTGGTGGTGGTGGTAATGGCGGTGGAATATTTTGAAAACTTGATGATTGCGGTGAAAAAGCACCTAAATTACCACTTGAGCTCTTACTAAAACCGCCACCAAATCCACTACTAGAGGCACCATTGAATCCACCACCAGAGCCACCACTGAATCCACTTCTGAATCCACCACCAGAGCCACCACTGTATCCACCACCGTATCCACCACCAGAGCCACTACTGAATCCACCACCAGAGCCACCACTGTATCCACCACTGTATCCACCACCGTATCCACCACCAGAGCCACCACCATTATTTACCGATTGACTTCTTGTATATCCTCCTTGTATTGGTGATGAATACATCAACAATTTTGACTTCCAAATATTCAACTTCTTTTCAGTATTCTCCAATTGTGCCTTCAAACGCAAGTTTTCACTTCGCACATTATTATCTCTTTGACTGGAGTTTGAAGAGTTAGATACAGTAATAAACTTGTTCAAAAGATTGGTAAGATTGTTTTCAGCTTCTTTAACAATTTGAACAAATTGTTCCTTTTTATCGTCCGGCATTTGGACATTAATCTCATGTGCATCTGTCTTTCCAAGTGTAACACAAGGATCTTCCTTTTGTAAGGACAGTACAATTAATTTACTTCCAAGATCGTCCTGTCCTGTTAAAAAAAGTTCATCTTTGTCTAAATTAACAGCTAGCGCTGAAAATTTTTCTTCGACATCTTGAACTTTTTCTGCCATAATTGCATTATCGGCCATTATCAAATGGCTAGAATCGACCACGTATAAACTTCCACGTTCGTCTTTTGAATTTCTATGTATATTGTGTGAAAGAATGAAAATTTTATCTTTATAGACATCAATCTGGTCAAAAGTTGTTTCGCCCGTAGTCACTATGTTCAAATCATCTTCGTCTTCAGAGAGTTGAACGGTCGCTTTGCCCGCTCCACCGGTGAATATCTTCTGATCCAGCTGTATAGTTTTCAACTGTCTTGGCATCTTAAAGTTAGAAAGGACAATATCAGAATTTTCTTTATCATATTTATAGACACTGTCGTTCAATTTGAGGTATAGCTCTCCGTCGTTGTGAGCAATCCTCTTTGGTGTAGTGAAAAACCGTTTTAGCACTTTGCAGTAGTGATATTGGCCTTCGATTACAGCACGACTCTTTTCACAGGAAGTATCACCGCCACCAAAACAACTACCCAAGTTGTCTTCAGCCAAAGTGATCGTCGTAATTAGTATAAGGAGTGAACAGTAAATCCATATCGATTGCATGCTTTTGTTCCGCCAAATTTCTGAAAAGGACGAATAAAAACCTTACATATGAGTTCATTCAAATGAATACTAAAATCATAACTAAATTTGTTTCTTTGGTCATGAAATATTGTATCTATATGTTTATTCTATCAATCAGTCATAGCAGTGGTTACTTTACTAATGCAGGATTTATTATATATGCATGTATGTACAATAGTGTGAAATATAGAACTGAATGTTCTAATATTTCATGTTTTAATGAATAAACAACACTGAATGTTCTAACGAATAAACAATAATTTCTACTCAAAAGATTTGAATAATCTTTTGAGTAGAAATTACCATTTATAATATTTGAACAGGTGGACTTACATGAGAAAGTTTAAGGAATATGTTTAAATCCAATCGTATGATACATATTACATAAAGTAAAAAGCAATACATTTACTCTATTTACAGGTTGAAGAAATTAAGAAATGAATGATCGTAGCACGGAAATATAGATGAGTGGAAGTGTGTAAGCGAGCCTCTGTCAGTGGTAGTGGAATAATAAAGGCAAATTATATATCCATTGAAATTTTCACATCGCAATGTTATATTATTATGAATATATTAATCAAACAAAGCGATGACCTTCAACCACAGCTAAAATTTGTATTGTAATATATTTATGTATGATATCATATTTTAAGCGTATTTCTGAAAAAAACATTTGGGTTTTTCTACACGTCTGCTAATCCGTTCATTTTATTGTATAATTCATTCATTAACAATTAAAAATATCGAAACTAGATTAAATGAAAAATCAAGAAAGAAATTATTTAGTTTCAATACGTAATGCAATTGAACAGAATAAAAGATAAAATTTATGACTCATCCCCCTGAAGTGTTGTCATGAATAAATAATTTAGTAACAAACTGACAATTTTTTGCATACATACATATGTACATAGTTACAAATAAGAATACTGATGTTGTATATCATATATTTTGCATACCTATGTATGTACATACATACCTGTACATACATATGTATATGCGTACAATCTTTTTCCACAGAATGTAAATCATGATAAGAAAAATAACAAAGCTTTATAGAGGTAGGTGTTTTTAATTTTTAATACATACTTTTTATGCACGTCTGGTTGGAACAGAAGAACAAGAATTTGTGATTATAATGAGTCCTAAAACTGGATTTTATATCGCCTTGAAAATATTGAACAACTAAAATTAGCATTTTTATAGGTATACATGTAAATGGTAAATATGTAAATATCCGTGGTTAACCAAATAAAAACAACATACTTACAGGATATAATTATCTGGGTTGGGCTTGTGAATCATTAACATGAGGATTAACTAAATTGCACACACTTAAAGAAAATAAACAATACATCAACAGAAAATGTATTGGTACATCATATCAAAAATTGTGTTTACGTGTACTGTAAAAGGTCCATTTAAACGATAATAATACATTTTAATGAAGTACCCACCAATTATATATGTACGTAGGTAATTTACTATGATAAAATTTAAGATATAGAATGCTCTTAATTCGGGTTTTGTTAAATAATGTTATTAAATGTAAATTCTTACAGTGTAAACTCATATTTTTTGTTCTCATAGAGAACAATTGTGTATCCTTTACTTTTGTTTAATTGATGGATTATATTAATATGGGTAGTAAAATTAAAACAACCAAATATTAATCAAGTAGCATTAAAAAAAATTTATTGCAAGAAATATTTAATACCCTAAGCAACAAAAAAAAGCCCAGAGCGGAGATTGTTAAATCTTTACTAGGTTTGACCCACTGAATTCGAATCCGATAATGATTTTTGTTGATATGCTCTCGTTTATGAGATATACATAATGTAATTTAAAATCATTTTCCGCTCGAATTAGTACGTTTAGATAAAATAAAAAATATTGAAATAGAAAACCAATCTTTATAAACGTGGTGAAATAAAAAAACTGGCCAAATAAATGCACGGGGAAAAAAGTGTAAAAAATTATATATTTTTGACTTTAAAAATTCGCTATATAATTAATGAAGTATTTCAAAGCAATAAAAAATCACAATCAATAGGAAAAATATCTGACTATTGATTTCAATACTTACTTTGAGCTCAGCGATAGTATATTTTGAATTATAGACCACAAAAGCCAAAAAAATGGATATTTTTTACATTTTTTAAATCGCAAATATCTCATAAACGAGAGCATATCAACAAAAATAATTATTGGATTCGAATGAATTCAGTGGGTCAAACTTAGTAAAGATTGACTAATCTCCGCTCTGTGTATTTTTTTTGTTTATCAGTGTTATGAAGCACTCTATAAATATTTTAATACAGCATCAGAAGATTCTACTAGAGACGAAAGAGAAAAAAATCGGGATGTGGCTGTGACGAACATGGCCGTGAGTTTTCCGTGAATACGTCTGCGTTAGCCATCATATCCTTTTCCCGGTAAGGTATTTTGCTTCCACCTTCCCGCGGTCCTTACCGGACAGTATTGTTAATCTACATAGATATGTATTACATAATTATTTCTCAATTGCAATAACGAATAGTACTACTGACAAAGAGAAGCTTCCATGTATGCTTCGTAGAAAATAAAATACATGGCACAACATAAAGTGACACATAATAAATTTACTCGCTAAAAAATACAATCGACAATAATTGCGGTAAATTAATTACATGGTTTAGTAATGTATATAAATACTGAAATATTAATAATTTTGATATTCGATGATATTTTAAAATTCATAATAACATATTTTGTGAATGTATATCAAATGATATCAAAGTGATATCAAATTTGTGTAAATTCTGAAACAGCTAAAAATATGTACATATATGTAAATATAATACACTAGTGTAAGCCCGCTGAATATCAACGGAGCGGTTTCTCATCACCCGTACTAAAAAATAATATTAAATTTAATAGTTTTTATAGTTGTTGCATAGATGGCGCGTTATAATACAACAACGAAACAATTAAGCAAAGTCGCGAACCTTTTGAGAATTCATATTGTCAAATTGTAGCAGGCCCGTCATTATCTAGTTTGGTTGAATGCGTAAGCGCACCCTCTTCCAAAATGGTGATCACGGGTTCAAATCCCACTCGCGCGACGTTCTGGTTTTTTAATTATTTACCTCAGCGAGCGTTATCAGCAGACGGACAGACAGACAGACAGACAGACGGATTTCGACTATTATATATACATAAATAATACACATAATAATTTAAAAAAAAAAAAAAAGGGCGTTTGATATGTTTTGAAAAGTACCGAGCGTTCCTAATCGTTTTTTCAAAGATTTCCATTTCGAGCCCTGAGTTGGAGGACGTGGAAGAGATGGAGGAATATAATAAGGCGATGGTGGTTGCATTTCATAATCTGATTTGAATTCTGTATCATCATCGAGAATGAAGGATCTTATTCTACTTGACATATCCTGTTTTAATATTTCACACGAGTTTAAATTAGACTTTAGGATATCGACTTGCCATTGCGGTACGCAAGATTCTTTATTCTGATCCACGATCCCAGATCCACCTGATTGTGGATATGGAAAGGAAGGCACGAATAGTGGTGATGGAGGTGGTGGTTTTATCTCTTGTTCTGGATATGTGTAAACTCCTTGCGAATCTACCATTGGTAATAATTGTCGAACCTGTTGGCCCGCCTGTATTGAAGCAGATGCCATTGGTGACATTTGGGATATCGATGATAATGGCATCAGATTTGACCTCCAAATATTCATTTTTTTCATCGCACCATCCAAATCTCTTTCGAGTCGTTCAATTTGACTTTCAAGAGTTTTCACCTTGGGCGTCGGAGCTTGTGTTCCAGACGACGACGATGCAAACTTTTCCAATAATTTTGTAAGTTTTTCTTCGGCTTCTTTTACTATTTGAATGAAAGCTTCTTTGGGGTCGATTGACAAATTATCCTTTTTTCTTGAATTATGGAATACTCCTCTCTTGATTATCTCACAGGGATCTCCTTTGATCAATGACAGAGCCATCAACTTACCACCTAAATCATCCTTGCTCGTTAATAAAAGCTCGTCCTTATTTGGATTAACAGCCATCGATGAAAACTTTTGTTCGATTTCCTCTACTTTTTCAGCCATCACCAAATTTTCCGCTATCCTCAAGCTCTCGGTGTCCACAGTGTATAAACTACCCATTTCATCCTTTTTTTTTTTTTTGAAATCGTGTGATAGGATAAAAAGCTTGTTAAATTTCTTGTGAATTTCTATTTGATCAAAGCCCACATTACCCGTCGTCATGATGTCCACGTCATTTTCATCGCCAATTTTAGCGGTGGCCTTGCCTGCTCCGCCAGTAAAGCTTTTGTTGACATGCTGTATAATTTTTAACAATCTGGGCATTCTATAGTTATTGGTTAACAATAATTCAGAAGTACTGTCGTCATATTTGAACGTTCCAGTATCCAATCTGAGAAATATTCCTTTATTGTAGACTACCCTCTTTGGCATACTATCGAATCTCTTCAGCACCTGGCATCCGTGGTATTCTCCTTCGATTATGACACGGTTTTTCTCACACGAGTTTTCCCCGTTTCCAAAACAATTTCCCAATTCTTCAATTTCAATGGCATCAACTACACTAATTAGTAAAAACAGTGAAAATATCACCCGCACTAGTCCCCTGGAGAGCATTGTTACCGAGTGTAAAAATCCCTGGAAATTTAATAGTCCATGATACGATGAATTAAATTTAATTTAATACATACATAATAATAAGAGGTACATCGTTAAAATCACCTTCTACATACATACAATGTATACTGTGAGCGTGCGGTTTCGGTTGAAGCTTACTCCATTATGCTCAGCAAATCGAACGAATCGCCTTGAAAATAGCCCAAAAATTTAAAATAATTTTAACCTTTTGATAACCCTGTATTGTAAAAGATAACCTATTGAAACTTAGAAAATTTGTTTTAAATACTTACGAAAAAATTCGGGTGTAGCCAACCCATGACTATCCACATATGTATTTGGGGAATACAAAGAGTAACGAAATTATTTTTTTTAGTACGT
Organism: Parapsyche elsis; assembly: GCA_022651745.1. Classification (NCBI taxonomy): domain Eukaryota; kingdom Metazoa; phylum Arthropoda; class Insecta; order Trichoptera; family Hydropsychidae; genus Parapsyche; species Parapsyche elsis. The sequence continues at coordinate 6,385,531 of JAGVSN010000003.1, read as the reverse complement.
AAGTAAATAAAACGCATGCACACCACCACACCAATCAACATACATACATATATATCATGAAGTTACTGTGTCGAGTGTGCACGTATGTAAAATACAATCTTCGGCATATATTCAAATAGGAAAAACTACCACTTCCAGTCAGCGGATTTTGATCAAAACCTTACCAACTCTTAAATTTTATATGGAAATTATAAATATAAATTTTCGACTTGATCAATGTAGCAGTTTCTGAAATATTCTGTGGTAAAAAACCCTACTTCCGGTTGACTGATTTTAATGATTTATTTTTCCATAACTAGGTATTTTTCTCAGGATTATAATATTACAATATTGTGACGATACTACATATTTAAAAGACCGAAAAAAAAAAAAAAAAAAAAAAAAAAATCGTTCAAGAGTAAACTGCCACTTCCGGTAGTCAGATGTTGACCAAAATCACAGTATCTCTTACGGCTAACGTGAAAACTATAGATATGAAATTTCAACAAAATCACCGCAGCCGTTTCGGAAATATTTTGTGGTAAAAGAATTTTAGAATTTTCTACAAGAAAAAAACCCTACTTTCGGTTGACTGATGTTGACTAAATTCCTTATGGCTAGAGATACGTGATTTTCGCATCTATTTTTATAAAATTTCGCGTTTTGACTCTTCAATTTCGCGTTTTGGAGCAAATAATATAACAAATTTTCGCATATATTTAGCGTTTATTTATTGTTCACAAATTTGAAGTTAACAAGTCCAATTTAAATAGAATTAATAGAGAAACAAAACAAAACATGGATACAAAAATAAAATATGATTAAAATTTATTAAAACTCAGCATAGAACATGTTTCTATAGATGACTGTTTTAATCTAGTACAGTGGTCGGGAACCGGCGGCTCCAGGCGCAAAAATTGGTGGCTCCGTTTATAATCCAACACTTTTCGTAAAATAAAATAAAAAAAATGTAAATTAGTTTTTTTTTACCCTAAATTTACTCGCGTTTTATAGAAATTAAAAATACATAGAAGTATTTGAACTGAAAAACTAACGGAAATGTTTAGACAAGTGGAAATAAATTTAACCACCAAAGAGAGCACAGCAAGTGGTATTATATTCAAATGTTGGCAATCATTTCCAGCCAATTATTCGAACGTCAGGAAGCTTGCATTTGCTCTCTTGATGCTTTTTGGTTCCACATACAATTGTGAACAATTTTTTTATTCGATGAAATTTGTGAAAAATTCGTACCGTAATCAATCAAGTTTTAATGCACTGATGCAATTGAAGAACACTAAATACGTTCCGAATTTATGTACATTTTCCGAAAATGTACAAGTTCAAAAGACGCATTAGCTTTAAAAAATAACATTAAAATCCGTTTTCAGACAAAATATTTATTTTTAGGGCTGAATTGTGTAACGTTAAGTAATATCTCTACAGCCTGCAAGTGAGTAAAATTTATTTATATACATATATGTAGGTATGTATATATATTTTTTTTTATTAAATTGTATAATATTTTATTAAATATAATTTAATATTTTATAAAGTATAATTTAAAGGTATAATATTGGATGATAAGTTAGATTTTAAGTTACACGGTCAATTTTTAATTAAAAAAAGTAGCTAAAAAACATACATTGAAGATATTTGTGATATTTGTGCGAGATATTTTTCATTTTTCGCATCTATTCGCATATTTTACTGTTTTCGCATCTATATCGCGATTATCGGTTTTATCGCACATATATCGCACTTATCGCAAAACGCGATAATCACGTATCTCTACTTATGGCTCTTACACCTTACGTGAAAATAATACATATGAAATTTCAGCTTGATAGACTTGATAGTTTCGGAGAAAACACACAGACAGCCACGCACACACACAAGTACACAGATACACAGACATACAGACATTTTCCAGAAATCATGAAAACGTGATCAGGGGATGATACTTGATCCAAATCAGTCAAAATCTCGAGGTCGAATTTTCGCACGATCACAATACTTTATCCGATAGGATAAAGTAAAAATTCGGATGTGGCATGAGAAATACCAAGAGTTCCGAAAAAATTTTTGAAACTTGAATAGTCAAAAATCAAATTTTGCTCGAGTCAAAGAATATTGCCTCGAACGTAGCGAACGTATCATCATAACACATACGTATGTACGTATGACAAATTTCAGCTTAACGTGTATCATAGTTTTGCTGGAAAAACATTTCAAAGATTACACAAAAATTAGGTGACTTTCCAAGGGAAGTACCACTTCCGGTTAACGAAATTTTTGAAAGCCTATTAGAATGTAATGGCTGGCGAAAAACATATAAATATGAAGTTTCAGTGTACATAATAGGAGAAACAGTTTTTGTGTTATCACTGAGCAACAAAAACTCACGTTTTTTTTAACCCAGAGCGGAAATTGTTAAATCTTTACTAAGTTTGACCCACTGAATTCGAATCCGATAATGATGAACGTCTTTAAGCTCCCCGTATCTCATTACGTAATTTAAATTCATTTGCCGCTCGAATTAGTACGTTTAGATCAAATAAAAAATATACAACAGAAATTATGAAAACGTGATCAGGTGATACCTGATACAAATCAGTCAAAATCTAAATGTCGAATTTTTGTACAATCACAATACTTTATCCGGTTAGGATAAAGTAAAAATTAGTGAAAAAGGCGCACCGTTTCGCGGCGCCCCCATTGCGGGGTCTGCAGGCACAGTCGCTACGCCACTGGGTTACACTGAATTGAACATCCTTACAGGACATAAATATCTGGGTTGGACTTGTGAATCATTAACATGAAAATTAACTAAATTCCACACACTCAATGAAAATAAACAATAAATCAACAAAAAATGTGTTCGTACATCATAGCAAAAATTGTGTCTACGTGTACTGTAAAAGGTCCATTTAAACGATAATAATACATTTTAATAATGTACCTACCAATTATATACGTAGGTAATTTACTATGATAAAATTTAAGATATAGAATGCTCTTTATTCGGGTTTTGTTAAATAATGTTATTAAATGTACTTCTTACAGTGTAAACTTATATTTTTTGTTCTCTTATAGAACAATTGTGTATTCTTTACTTTTGTTTAATTGATGGATTATGGATTATGAATATGGGTAGTTAAATTAAAACAATCAAATATTAATCAACTAGCATTAAATAAAATTTATTGCAAGAAATGTTTACTTATATAGGTATATCAAAAGTTACATAACCTTCAGTGGTTGTATCATGTTCAATTTTCTCATTCGATGCACTTTCGTTTTCGTTATAATTACTAATGTAATTCGGATCTTGAATGGTTAGAGGAGGAGGTGGAGGAGGAGGTGGAGGAGGAGGGAGGAGGAGGTGGAGGGAGGAGGGAGGAGGTGGAGGAGGAGGTGGAGGAGGAGGTGGAGGAGGAGGTGGAGGAGGAGGTGGAGGAGGAGGTGGAGGAGGATAATAAGAGAAAGGCGTTAGTGGTTGCATTTTATTATCTGATTCGAGTTCTGTATCATCATCGAGAATGAAGGATCTTATTCTACTTGACACATCCTGATTTAATATTTCACACGAGTCTAAATTAGACTTTAGGATATCGACTTGCAATTGCGGTACGCAAGATTCTTTATTCTGATACACGATCCCAGATCCACCTGATTGTGGATATGGAAAGGAAGGCATGAATAGTGGTGTTGGTGGTCGTGAGAAAAAATTTGGTGGTGGTGGTTTTATCTCTTGTTCTGGATATGTGTAAACTCCTTGCGAATCTACCATTGGTAATAATTGTCGAACCTGTTGGCCCGCCTGTATTGAAGCAGATGCCATTGGTGACATTTGGGATATCGATGATAATGGCATCAGTTTTGACCTCCAAATATTCATTTTTTTCATCGCACCATCCAAATCTCTTTTGAGTCGTTCAATTTGACTTTCAAGAGTTTTCACCTTGGGCGTCGGAGCTTGTGTTCCAGACGACGACGATGCAAACTTTTCCAATAATTTTGTAAGTTTTTCTTCGGCTTCTTTTACTATTTGAATGAAAGCTTCTTTGGGGTCGATTGACAATTTATCCTTTTTTCTTGAATTATGGAATACTCCTCTCTTGATTATCTCACAGGGATCTCCTTTGATCAATGACAGAGCCATCAACTTACCACCTAAATCATCCTTGCTCGTTAATAAAAGCTCGTCCTTATTTGGATTAACAGCCATCGATGAAAACTTTTGTTCGATTTCCTCTACTTTTTCAGCCATCACCAAATTTTCCGCTATCCTCAAGCTCTCGGTGTCCACAGTGTATAAACTACCCATTTCATCCTTTTTTTTTTTTTTTAAATCGTGTGATAGGATAAAAAGCTTGTTAAATTTCTTGTGAATTTCTATTTGATCAAAGCCCACATTACCCGTCGTCATGATGTCCACGTCATCTTCATCGCCAATTTTAGCGGTGGCCTTGCCTGCTCCGCCAGTAAAGCTTTTGTTGACATGCTGTATAATTTTTAACAATCTGGGCATTCTATAGTTATTGGTTAACAATAATTCAGAAGTACTGTCGTCATATTTGAACGTTCCAGTATCCAATCTGAGAAATATTCCTTTATTGTAGACTACCCTCTTTGGCATACTATCGAATCTCTTCAGCACCTGGCATCCGTGGTATTCTCCTTCGATTATGACACGGTTTTTCTCACACGAGTTTTCCCCGTTTCCAAAACAATTTCCCAATTCTTCAATTTCAATGGCATCAACTACACTAATTAGTAAAAACAGTGAAAATATCACCCGCACTATTCCCCTGGAGTGCATTGTTAGCGAGTGTAAAAATTCCTGGAAATTTAACAGCACATGATACGATGAATTAAATTAAATTTAATAAATAAGTATAAGATGTACATATGTAATTAAAATTACCTTCTACATATGTATACTGTGAACGTGCTGTCTCAGTTGAAGTCTACTCAATTATGCTCAGCAAATAATATACATTTGCGACGAATCGTCTTGAAAATATCACAAAAATTTAGAATAATTTTAACCTTTCGATAACCCTGTATTGTAAATGATAACCTATTGAAATTTAACAAATTTATTTTAAATGTTTTCGAAAAAATGAAGAATGCATATGTACATATGTACATGCATTTATTTAGAATTCACCTATACATATAGGTACATACATATGTATGTATGTATCTGAATAGAATTAAATCAGATTGTTTTTATTTACAGAAGCCACAACGATAAGCAGGTTAATCCTAGAATGCCAGATTGTATAGTGTGATTAGACTAAATTGATCGATAAAAACTTATTAATTGCAAATATAATAGGATTACGTAGGTACTACTTTTCAGTTACTTTATAGATTAATCACTGTACAGTAATTAATTTCATACATACAAGCAGTCGCGAATCAGGGACGCACTTGAAAGGAGATAAAATTGATTGTGTTATGTATGTACATACATACGTATGTATGTATGTATGTACATACATTGTACATATGTACATACATACATATATTGACCAACATCGAGTTTTACGCATCGCTGGTTCAGTGACCGGCAAAAATGAACGTCTCGGAATGCTTCTTTGATCCATTTTACAAAGATACCCGTATATAATATTTAACGATATATACGAAAAATCTTATGGAATGAAAGACGCAGGAAGAAAGAATCCAATCAGTTGATTTTAACATTATCATCAAGTTATTTTTCCAACTTAACTGAAGTAACGGCTTACAATACATACAATGCAATGGTGTAAATTTCTCAATTTTTTATTTGTAAATGTGAAATGCATAAAAAAACACATAGCCACACTCATATACGACGTGTCCATGTAGGAAATTGGCACTTTTTCTCCTTCATTTAATTGTCGTTTCTAACTGGGTTACGGACAACCGTTCAACTGTTAAGGTTATAAACGAGAATTATAAGAAAAAAAAATGTAAGGTCAAAGCAAAATGTAACGAAGCACGAAGTATACATACATACATAATCCCATACACGTGATACATCACACATTGATTTTATATTAAATATATAATAATAAATGTGTTTGTGATAAATAATTTATTTTCCCGGAAAATCAATCGTATGCCATTAAAAAAATGTCCACGTTGAAAGGTTTACATATGCATACATATAAGGTACTAGCTGAATTGCCCGGCGTTGCTCGGGCGGGTGACATTTATTCTCCAGTACAAACGAAAATTGAAACAAATGAAAACATTTATTCTCCAGTACAAAATTTTTTTCAGATTAAAAAATTTGTATGGGGCCCCCTTGAGCCCCTGATCCGACCCCTTCCAAAACCCACCTACGGTCTGACTTGGGGTATCATGAGATAGTATATCAAGTTTGGCGGTTCTAAGTTGAAAACTGTAGATTTGCATAGCGGAATCACAAACAAACAAACATTGAATTTTATATAGTAGATATGTACAGTATTCATTTTAATTAAATGACATAAAATAATAATATAATGTTCTTAAGTAGGTATACATGTACCTCTATATGTATACTTCAAATGGAAGCAATATCCGAAAACCAACAGTCGTAATGGCCAATGAGAATTTCATTGCAAATTTTGATCGACACATGAATACGCCTTTCAATGGCAAACCCCGATGCGACTGAACTTATTTCATCGCGAAATATATGGTGGTCATTCACGATCCATTTTCCCCGAGGTTGTCGATGGATGTATTCAGAGGCGGATTTACCATTTTGCCGCCTAAGATTATCGCCGTTATACATACATATAAACGTTATTTTTATGCAAAACTAGAATAATCGACACGTCCCACAAAATATACGATGGTTACTTTCTGAGTATATCAACCAGGTTCTAGATGTTTTTTCGCCATTTTTCATTTTCCGTTTAAATACAATTGGTGAAAAATAGCGTAATTGATTATTTATTATTATACATACATCCGTTTAGACGAACTAAAATCCGCGTCTTTGTTCTGCTTAAATATATGGAAAAATGGTTTTTGCTTAAATTATTTTTGATCCATTTCACGGGGTCCTTGTTTAATAAAATAGAAGTTAATTCTGTTGTTGTGGATTCATCTACTTCTGTTGCATTTTTCTCTTCACCAACACCTACAATAATCGTCGATTGATGATCTATAATATCTGTATCATGTTCTTCATTCAGATCAGTTATTATGTCATCACTGTCACCAACAACTACATCTTCACCGGTTGCAATTGTTGGATTGTTAGAATCACTACATGTATTTAAAAAAAATGTTTCAATATTGCCTGTTTTTTTTAACATCACTTTTTCCTTGTGACTTTTTTCTTTGGCATTTTTTTTGTGTTGAGATCCACTTAACCGTTTTCTACCATCACCCATTTTTAAGAATTTGGACGCGTTCATTTTCGAAGAGGTATAGCCGACCGTACCCTCAGAAACCACACAGAAAACTGAATTATTTAAAATTTCATATTTTAATTTGAGAATTGTTTAAGAAAAAGTGATAGATGTAAAATTGAAATGCTACGACATGTTTCCTTGATACTAGAGGGAGATGTAAATGATTCTCGACTTTCCTCGACATGTGAGACTGGCTCTTTATGGTCAAATATCAATGAGCCGATATAAGTTGGCCAAGAACAATGGTTTAGTGTAAAATGTGGTTTTTATGACTAACGTGTCAAAAGAGTTTCAGTGGACTCGCTAGGTGATTCATATCTGGAATTTTTTTTTTTCAAAGAAAAAAATGTCATAAAAATTTTAGCGGCAAATTTGCCGCCTCTCAAATCTGCCGCCTTAGGCACGTGCCTACTCTGCCTATTGATAAATCTGCCCCTGGATGTATTCGTACAGAGATAAAATGACCCCGATGAAAAAAATACGACCCCACTTACAATCGGTGTGAATCAACTGTTTTTTCACAATTTTTTCGCCAAAAAGTAACAACAAACACTGGTCGAAAATATAATTATTTATGGTCGACAGATTTCTATCGATTATATCGGCTCTGATATATTCCGGCTCTGAAAACGGTCCATTTAGCACACGATCTGTTTTAATGACACGTCCGTTTGTACGACGGGGAAAACGGACCGTGAATGGCCACCAATAAGAATAATAATTTAATCACTTACGAAATTTAACTACCTATTCATAAAATATAGTCAACGAACACAATGATAATAACACAATCACTATCCCACCTGTAAGTATGTAATATTTCACTAGCCAATAACAATACATGGAAAAGTTTGATTTGTTCTACTACATATTATCATATTGTTTTTGTGACGAATGGTTCATGAACAAAATTTTTAAGTTTTTTTTAAGTTAAGTCATCGAAGGGTTAGGGAGATCCGCGCCGACAACTCGATCGGAAGTGCACGCTGATTTGCGATCTAGTCCGTCTGTTCTTCATAAATAAAAGTCCTATGTCTGACAATGTTGCATTGCCTAACCGTCTATCGAGTCAGCTGGTGTCTGAAGGTCCGAGCAATCTAGAAATTTGTTCAGGTAACCAAATAAATTGTTACAAACTACTGAAGTTTTTCCAAACGTAACCGAGTGACTGAAATTTTCCAGTGAAAAGATAATCTATTGAAGTGTTTGCATCTTCGAATATGTTATTCGTATGTACTAGAGTTTTTGAATGTATTTTAAAATTCATATAATTTTACCGATATGTATGTGTGTATGTGTGTATGTATGTATGTACATAGTACATATGTACATTATGTTTTGTTTTATTTTTCGTTTTCGTTTCTTTTGCGATTCGCATAACGACATCTTGTGAATATTCAACACAATCTTTACAAAGGTATTAAACTTGTACACAAATAAATAGTAGAGAATGGAAATAATATTCGTATTTAAACAATTGATTCAATTTCAAATGAGATCAGTGTATTCTTGTTAATTTCAATGAATTGCAACCAAAATATAAAATTTACTTCTTTTCAATACACTTCGATTTTGATTCTTTGAAAATAATTATATTTACTTGAATATAAGAAAATATGAAGTGAATGCCTCAAATATCTACATATACAGAGAAATTAGCATATCGTATTAAATGAGTGTTTTTTTTTCAGGAATATATAAGTTTCAATCACGACAGTTTGTAAGTGTTTAGTTGAAAAAAGTGAATCAATAAAGGAAGAAACAAAATGAAGGAAACTCAAAAGAATGGCGGTTTGGAGTTGAAAGAAAAGAACTCCGCATTGGTGACCTTTAATGGAAATTCCAAGAAAAATGGTGAGTGTAATTTTCACATTATTATATCGCGACATTTAATACACAGCATAAAAAAACAATACAAAATATACATTTCGATGCAACAAAATTAACTTTTACTCTTTTGACATCTTCTTTATATAAAAAATTATGTTGAAAAAGTATAAAGCATTTTCAAGTTCATTTAACACCTCTTCCAATGATCATTTACATAGTTTTTTTTTCAAATGGATAACTATTAATACCATGAGAAAAATTGATATAAATGATTCATATTTTATCGCCGAAGCGCTATAAATTTTTTAAAAACAAGTCTCGTTTTGTGTTCACCTGTATGCTGTATGTATAGTTTTTGATGAAATGTACATACATATATATCTAGCGATATCGCAGAGCGAAATTCATACTAATATATAAATTTTTGTTATTTTGGAACTTATGTAATGAATATTTGTTATTTTGGAACTTATGTAATGAATATTTGTTATATAATTTAGAACTATGCGTTAACATTGTTCTTTTTTGGTACAATAAAAAAGTTCAAGCTTCCACGGACCAATAATTGTAGGGGAAAAAAAACACCATTTGCAAGAATCAGTCAGAGTTTCGTCATCCCCAACTTTAGGTATATTTTTTTTGTATTTGATCCGAAAAAAACGAACAAATTGAAACTCGACAACCGAACACGGACGAAACCGCAAAATTGTATTATACAATATTGTTAAAACAAAACAATAATATTAAAAAAAAACATCGATGGTTTCTCACGCATCGATTGATTTCAGTAACCGAATCCATCTTTCACAATCAACCGCAACTTAATACTCGCGAGAGAGATTGATTTCTCCATTGAATCAACCAATTGGTTGAATTCCCATAGATGAAAGGAAAATAAGTATGAAAATATACTGAAAACTCAATAGTATTTGCATCTATGCTAATTTCAATTTCAATACATACTTCATAGTTAATATGGATTTCTATAAGTTCTTATTATCAAAAATTTCACAAGGTTTATGGGAGTGGGCGCGATCTGACCGTTAGCATTAAAGTTGACACATATGGATATCGGATATTTTGAACGTTGACCGGTGATTGTAATATTGCAAACGGGAGCAGAGTTACATCAAACGCAATTAAATAAATCTGCGACCTATTTTTGCAATTTTATCAAATGACTCTCAACCAAAGAAAGTAAACTCTTTCGATCCAAGAAATGCAATGCAACGGTTCCAAGATTGTATGCAACTATTCTATACACACATCTACAATAGAATTCTTTTCAATTTGGCGATCGGTCAATCCACCGTTGCGAACCTTGGACCGTCATAGTCCAATGCAACCGGTCCTTGTGTCAAGGCTGTTCATGACCATGGCACTCTCATCGTCGCAAATCTAGAGCAATTGGTCAAAATCGACAAGGAAGGACCGAGATTCAAGGGGAAGTAAATTCCACAGTCGGAACAGCTACAATTAAAAACAATATGGCTAAGGATTCGTAATCTATGTACATACATGTCTACACAATACAAAATAAGAACAATAAAAAAATCTTTATTAAATGTAAACTTAAACGCTTGATTGGTTCAACGGTGGTTGGTTGTAAAAAATTGAAGGTAAAATCGCAAACGGAATGAATAGATATCGTTTAAAAAAAATCGGGTTCATTGTATGGCCGATCTTGAACGTTTTGTGTTTGACCGAATAACCGTATTCAGTGAAAGTGATCAGTGATCATTGATCGGCGATAAACAATAATACCATTCGGCAACGACCGGTTTTATTGTGTTTCACACTGTTCTTATGATAATATTTCCTGCAGGGATGCGGAATGTCGACTCGCGAGCCGGATCTGGCCCCTGAATAGCCTTGAATAAATGTATAGCATATCCTATTTTGCACCAACCACTACCTATATAATTAACCGTAGCACCTGAACCCATTTATAAATATACATTGTCTAAAATAATTTTGTTATTTGTCAATTCCCCTGGAACCTAATTGACTTAGTTTCTATATTTTAAAGTATTGTTAATTTGTCTATTGTTTATTATGATTTAGAACTCCCATAAAAATGATTATTTAAAGAAAACCTTGACTTTTTCCCTTACAACTTAAGATCGAATGGAAAACTTTCACAATTGATCTCACTTGATCACACGTAGGTACATATGTACATATGTATATATATTTTCAATAATAATATTCTTATTTAATATACGAGGACAGAGAATATGCTGCGGTTGTAGAAATATGTTGGCACTATAGCGTTTACTTTAACCATTTATTTAATTTTGATTACACCAATTAAAAACTAGTACATATGTTATATGTGCTAATGCACAATTCAAAGGGCTAATCTGCATGTGAATTAACTAGATTCTCTGTAAATAAATAAAATAAATAAAAATAACAATTAATATATTCGACTTATCAGAAAACACTTTTATAAGGTATATATATATATATATGTACATACATATGTTATCAAATTAATTTACAAATTTATGTCGATAATACGCATTTTATAAATTTAATTGGATATCATCAACATTGAGAATTGGTTATATGATAAAAAAATATATTTACTTACATATCCAAGATATTTTATTTTGAAATGTGTAGTTTTATCATATCCTATTGTATAATATAACCTTCATTTTATATGCATTAACATTCCAAAGAATGATTAAATTTAATAAATTTAAACTCAGTCAGATATACCGTTAACTGTTCCTACTACTGATTTTCTCCTTGGTTTTTAATTGAATTTTGAATATCGACATTCTTTAAAAATTCACTATATGTATGTATGTACATATGTACATATAAAAATACAATTTATTTTTTGCCACTAAGCTCTAGCTCAAAAATAAATCAACAATGACAGTTGATATTGTACAAAATTAAACATATTTATTATCAACTGGTTGTTTTCGACCACATCCTATATTTTTTAAAACAATCTGAATATGACTGAATATGATATTGTGATAACAAAACTGAATATGACATTGAATTCGAAAATCCACAAATATGCGATTGTATAATATTTGTTATGATTGTACCTATGTATGTATATAAATATTGAGTGGTTTTTCATAGATTTTTTTCTTAATTATAGAATTTATGCGAAATTTATGTACAAATGTGAGGCTTCGAAGCCTTACTTGCAATGTATGTAATTAATTTGTTGGTCAGACAGAGGTTATATCTTGGTGTTGGAGACCCTGAGCTGATACTGAATAGAAACGAAGCATCCTGAAATTGAAGGTTGTGCACAGAAAGAACGCAATTAGTGCAATGATGAATGCACTCGGAAGTCGCATTTCAAAAAATGCTCACTGGTTTCAATCAATTCAAAAGATATCAATTTACACTGCCATGACAATAAGATCCTAGACTTTTTAGACTATGTCATGACTGTTATCTATAGTTATCATACATCGCAATAGAAATAACCGTAAAAAATATTTTCCACTATATTTCTAATCGAACTTTCATTTATTTATTGAGCTTGCTGTAAATTATAATACATATTAATTTTAGCAATTTATACAGCATTTAATGGATTGATGGACATCGGCATATGTAAACAAAACAAAATTATTATAGTATGTAATGCAATTTTTATACTTTGGGACAATAAATTAATTGAATTAAAAAATTTCCCGGGATTCCCTAAAACATTGTAATATCCTTTTCTTGAAATAAAATCTTCGGTTACGATTTCTCAAAGTTCATCGTCGCGAAAGATTCCTCGAAACCAGCCTTGATTTTCCCCGAATGACGACACGTTAATCCCGATTTACCTTCCCGTTCCAGTCAATATTTTTATCCTCGTCTCGCTCGTTTCTAAACACTATCTGTGTCCCTTTCTGCGTCGCGCACAGTGAGCACACTGACATTTTAAACCACTGTTCTCAAACTTTTATTATCAAATGACTTTACTTTACCATTAATATTTTATATAATAGGAATTAGCATAGGAATTAACGGAAGACATTTGAGCCATCTAAGATTCGCTGACGACATAGTTATAGTTGCATGTAACTCGGTAGATTTACAAAATAGATTAACAGAATTAAGCAACGAAAGTATGAAAGTAGGCTAAAAAATTAATTTTAATAAAACTAAAATTATGTTTAATGAATTTTGCACGCAAAGCGTAGTCACAGTAGATAATCATAGTTGATAGTTATCTATACCTAGGGCAGTTGGTGAATATGACTGGATGTAAAGAAGAATAAATAAAACGAAGAATGAAACTAGGTGCTTTTGGAAGAATGAACATAGTTTTTAAATCCAACATTTCGCTATGCTTAAAAAAGAAGGCATACGACCAATGCGTACTGCCAGTTATGACGTATGGATGTGAAAATTGGACGCTAAATTCGAGAATGCTACGAAAGATCCAGTGCACACAGAGAAGTATGGAAAGATGTATGCTTGGTATAACAAGAAGATATCGCAAAAGAAATACATGGGTAAGAAGTATGACCAAAGCGGCAGATATAGCAGTACGTGTGAAAAAGTTGAAGTGGCAATGGGCTGGACACATAGCGAGAAGAATGGATGACAGATGGACGCGAGAAATACTGGAATGGTATCCGAGAGGATGTGAACGAAAACAAAGTAGACCAAGTGGATGATGGGCTGATGAATTGAGAAGAATGTGTGGAATCCAGCGGATGCAGATTACTCAAGACAGACAGGAATGGAAGAGGATTGGAGAGGCCTTCATCCAGCAGTGGATGGTGAACGGCTGCAAATGATGATAATGATGATGATATACATATGTGGGTATAATCTCAAAAATATTTCCAAGTTAACCTTTTGTAGGGAGAAATATGATAATCAAATATACATATGTACGTTATGTACATCAATTATATTAACATAAATCTCCTATCGAGTTACTCTTTTTTTGCATAAACGTCAAATATAGGTATTACACACCAGATGGCAATAAATTATCATGAAATTCGCGATAAAGAACAAACACAATTTTGACAAAAACCTATATCAGATTAACACCCTCTAATGTAAAACATTCAGGTGACTTTGGGTCCACATATCGTACTTTTTCAGTAAATCGATTTTTAATAGGTTACATGAAAATTTTTGTATAAATAAGATATATTTATTATTTTTTGGAAACATAATATAAATCAGCTTATGCTTAACAATCAACATTCAAATTAAATTATCTACTTTGTAAAATTTCACACAGAGAAGCAAGGAAAGATGTATGCTTGGTATAACTAGAAGAGATCGTAAGAGGAATACATTGATAAGAAGCATGACCTAAGTGTGAAAAATTTGAAGTGGCAATGAGCTGGACACAGCGAGAAGAATGGACGGCAGATGGACGCGAGAAATACTGGAATGGTATCCGAGAGGATGTGAAAGAAAGCAAGGTAGACCAAGTGGACGATGGGCTGATGAATTGGGGAGAATGTGTGGAGTCAATAGGATGCTCAAGACAGACAGGAATGAAAGAGGATTGGCGATCCAGTAGTGGGTCTGAAAATGATGATGATATAAAATTTAATGTTTGTTTATTTGTCCGCTATGCAAATCTACAGTTTTCAATGTAGAACCACCAAATTTGATATACTATGTACATATATCACGGTGCTCTTACTTAGACCGTAGACGGTTTTTGGAAGGGGTCGGAGCCCGGGGTTATTATTTGGATTCACCCGACCGAGCAACGCCGGGCAATTCAGCTAGTATTATGTGGATTCTCGACCGTATCGTCGAAGGACAGCGCGCACCACAGTTTGACAATCGGGGAAATCTGTTTCTATATACGCGTATATAAAACGTGCGTGCGTCGGTTTCGTCTCGATCGAACCACCAGTAGTTGATTCGCGTTGTCGCTCTGAGCCGTTGCGCGTTCCCGCCATTCGCGCACGTTTTTCCTAATTTTCAAATTTTCCATCCGTTTCCGGTACAGAAAACTAACGCTCCAGCTATCCACATACTACCCCACACACATTCGAAATCCCCCGTGTTATAAAATATGCTTGCGTTTGCTTAAACCAACCATTGATCTCGACTGAAAAGGTTTGTTTGTAAATTTTGAATAACCCATCTTGAATTAATTGGGAAGCGATTTTACGACAATACATATTATATTACATAAGATCTAACTGCACTTGCAGCTAAAATTTTGTTAGAATTTTTTTTAATAAGCTATAAACTGTTGAACCCATTCAATTTTTGTACATTCTGTGCCAAATTAATTTTTTAAACATTTTATTCATTAATTTGTCGCACTTGTCGAAGAAAATAAAATATATTTAAATGTCCGTGCTTTATACATTAACAGTAGAATCCCCAATGAGAAGTTTAAGGTATGAAAATTTGGAGGTCACTAGCGGGGATTAAATCGATAATAATAATATTTATTGAACATCAAGTGTATTATTATTATTGTAAATCGATACATTATTGCTATTTATCAAATCTATCGTTTAATTATATAGTACGATTGGAGTGTTTGACGTCTGTGACGCATCGCGCGAATTTATTTTTGTACGTAAATTGATAAAACGCCATTTTTTTATTTTATTTGAAAAAATAATTGTAATAAACAAGGTCCAACGTGTTGCCAGCCCCTTTTTTTGTTATTCATGATTTATTATTCTAAATTTAAACTTGATGCTTGTGCATTGACAGTAGTAATGTTATATACGTATCGTTGTATCATTCCGTAAATAATGAAAGCTATTCTACATTATAATTTATTATAAACACATTTCAAAACATTGTAATGCGTTGTAATAATATGTGTATGTATGTATGTATGTATGCACATATGTACATACATATGTATGTATGTACATATATATACGGCGTAGTCACCTGTTGCTTCACTAACGTAGACAATATACATACATACATACATACATATGTATCTCAATACTGAAAAGGAAATATTTTATTTTATATTATACAAATTTAGCTCAATCTATCCACGAACGTATTGAATTGTTTTAATTACCATCAAAATTTTATATAAACGTTAGAACACAACCTTGTGCGGTAGATGACCCTTCAATTATTACGTATTATATCAGTCTAACGTGCAATACTAGCAGTAACGTTATTTTGTACTTTCGCTAACAGCATTAATATTCATTACGTTTGAAAGTGCTCGCGTTCGCTACATAATGCGTTTAAGATTTTTATCTTCGATTTAAATTTTGGATAGATCGTATCTGAATTTATACTGTGGAACGCGTAATACTTTCCTATGTGCATTTAGCGTCGAAATTCGCCTGTAAACTCGGGGAAAGGATACTGTATTACAAAACTGACTACGATTGCATTGAACGGTACTAGAAGAATTTTCCGAATGGAAGATCGCATATATGTACATATGTACATATGTATGTAGAACCTGAAGCTACTTTCTTACAATCGATCGATGGCGACGCACATCAGTTTTCATAATTTCAGAACCGGTGGTCCTTTTTTTCCATTAACTGAACGCAAAAGTCGTTCAGCTTGTAACCGTTCAATCTCGTGTTCGATAATCGGCCGTTATCCTTGTAATAAATAACAACGCTCGAGCACTCTAGTTTAATAAGCGTTGGTTCTCGCGCTCGACTTACGTGTAAAATGATTTCGTTTGCAACGAGACCACTTTATTTCCTATCGACATTGTCACCATTGAATTACACAAACAGTTTAACCTATTAAGCGTTTGCTATGTTCAGTCAAACTGTGTAGTACTTACCTGTGCGAAGAATCAACAGCTCATACTAAAACTATTCAAAATCGATACTCATTGTATTGGTTTCGGTCGACAGGTTTTCCCCGTGCTTATTGCGAATATTATTTTAAAATTAAATCACAACGCGTGAAGGTCTCCAGTACTTTCGATTTCGATCGTTGCACGACGGTTAAACACTCTACATATGTACATATATTGGCTATCGGCGAACGTGTTAACGTGATGATGCTCGTACGTTTGTAGATTAGAAGATAATGAACGGCACCCAAGAGAAATCGTCTCCGAGGGACATTGTGAAGCCCAAGTCTGACATGAACGGTTCGTCCACTTGCAAAGTGGCTACCAGCCTTATCGACGGAGATCTCATCGCCAAGATGCAGCTGAACATTGAGCCGCAGTCAGCTGGAAGCTGTGTGAAGAAAGTGCCCGAAAATCAGAAGCGTTTCACACCACCATCGTTGAGGAGTATTTCATGGCCTCTCGAATCCGACCTAGAAGTACCAGGAACGCCAAAAACACCTAGGACTTCCACTACACCAGGTAAACTCGAGTGGTCCAATTTTAATGACAATTTCGTGATGTAACAGTGCTCCTCGAGATTGTCTAGGTTTTATACGTGGAGGTTACGGTGTGGAAAAAATTTAGCTAGTTTTTAGAAATAGCAAATGGGTACTCTGCCTTCGGGCAGAGATAGCGACAATCGGCACTTAACATTCGCAGAAATGCTATTTAGTTCTATCTTGATCAATGCGATGCTCAGATTTTAGTGATAAGGTTTAAACGTGTTCGGTTAGGTTTGATGTTATTATACTGTTATTTTACACATATGTTCCACAACAACAAAATTTATGCAAATATACATATGTATGTACGAAATTGATTATATTTCATAAAATTTAACTGATGCTGTGTAAAATTGATCAACATGTTTACCATTAAAGCGATGTAATAATATAACATATTATTGTGCGTTGTCGGTACAAATAGTGGATTTTAAAATAACTCTTTGACACATCTTGTTCGTAATTATTGTAAATAGGTTCATTCATATGAGTGTTATCGATTTATTCAGTACATTGGTCAAATTTGCCATGTATGAACGATGACACTTGATTGTGCAATAAGTCGGCGAATAAAATAAACGCTCGTATTTTGCGTTGCATAAAAATATATGCATACTGTCATCGTTGAATAATTTTTATTAGGTATTTTATTTGTAATAAAAATGTCTGAGTAGAGTCGTTGTTTCGACGTAGCATGAGCCGTCTAGTTTGAATTCAACTGCATACATACTCGTACATACATACATACATATGTATTTATCGACGAATGACTAAGTTTGCGTTTGCAAAAATTACACAAAGAGAACCGTTTTCATCTGGATCGATTTTCCGGCTCTCCTTTTTGTTTATTATTATTATTTTATTTTTATATACAAGCGAACGTTGCTTTAAGGCTGAACAAGCCGATAAAGAAATCTTAAGGTCGCCATGTTATCGTTTTTCCGTTGTTTAATTGAATTGAAAGTGCCAGAGTCGTTTTATTGAAAGCATTGAAGAGAACGTTCACTCTTGCGCTGATAATGCGTTAACATGTTACCGACTTGGAACGAAAAAAAGGGTATCTGAATGACCTTTGTTCGTTGATGTTTTTTCGTTTAAAACCCGTAAAACCCAACAGGTGGTTCAATGTTTTTGCATCCGCTGTGTTATATTTTTAATTCGTTACAATTTCACGCAATCGTGCACTTGCATGTTAAAGTGAAGCTAAGATTATAACTAGTATTGTAAGTCGAGAATATTCTCCAAAAGATTATTCGCCAAAAATTTTTGAGAATTTTCATTAAAACATCTCTAGATAGTTTAATAGCTTTATAGAGGATTCTAGGATATTTTCAGAACCTAATAGAACTTTCTAGACTGTCTGAGAATATTTTGAATGACGATTTTTCATTCTGACGACACTGAATGTGTCATTTGGTCATTCGATGCTTGAGCGTGTACTTTAAGGCGGGTTGCATACTGAAGCAATAGAAAATAACAAGTATCATCAGAATTACACAGATATAGGTTTAGAAAAATAATTGATAATTTTTATTTGAGTTTGAGTCTTTTAATCGCGTTTTTACATCGGTGCGTACTTTTAAAACACATAACGTAATATGAAATCTTAAATTGTATTAAGGCTAGAAGCAATAATTTATTGGTAAATATATATTGGAATATCGTCACTATAAAATGTCAGTTGGTTTTTATTGCTTCCAGACTTAATAAGCGTTACATTCATTGCTTTGGGTTTTTTTATCAAAAGCGTCCAATTTTATAACACACTACATAATAGGCGTTACATTTCTATTGTATTGTATTTCGCAAAAATCGCTCAAAAGTCACATTTGCTTATCTTCTCTCGATAGGTACATATGAAATGCAAAATGATCATTAATTGATTTTGCATTAGTTAATTGATTTTATTTAGGTCTTCATCATTCCTTTCACATGAATTTATCCATTTTTTTGTTAATTGCAACGGAATAGTATAAAAACTTCTCAGATGCTCTGAAAAAGAATATTCTCAAAAATTCTCAGTTTGGAGAATATTCTCCAAAAGATTATTCCCGAGAATTTTACAACATTAGTTATAACATTTACTTTGTTGCAGGTCACGAAAAATGCACATTTCACCACGACTTGGAATTAGATCACAGACCACCGACCAGAGAAGCCCTTTTGCCTGATATGACCCGCTCATATCGTCTACTTCTTTCAGGTATCTATTTATAATATAATATTAAATATCAAAATTGGTTCACAAAAATTTTGAATTGATTTTAGAATTCATATATATGTACCTACATATATACATATGTATGTACTGTATTTAGTTTAAGTAGTTATAGTGTACAATTAGACATACTAGACAAGACATACTAGTACATCCACTCTTCCTGCTTGGAGAAAATCAATACATTGTACATACATACATACATACATATACATATGTATGAATCGTTTGTTTTGTAACTGGAGTAAGTCCATTTTAAAAATTGAGCACACCTGCTTATTTACATACATATGTACATAGATTCTAAGCCACCGATCGCCTATTAGTTTTAGTGGGCACTACAGTCAAATCCATAAAAAGAAAATGATATCCATGTCATTTAATTCTCAACTGATATGATGATTCAGTGACATAATAAATTTTACTGCTAATTCGTGGATGATGGATCCACTTAAAATGATCTATGCTGATACATGTTACGTGTCAAGAAAAAACTGATTTTTTTATGCTGACGAATGCAAGTCTGATTTCCTTCGATTAATATTACGATTCTGGCAGAATAAGAAGATCTCATATCAAAATAAAAAGGAAAAGTTCTATTTATATGAAAATAATTAAAAATTGAATAAATCTACCTTCAAACCCGAAGAAGGTTCATATGACGAATCTTTTGTGACCATCGACCATAATTTTATAATTTTAATTTATAGGTCTTGGTGAAGATCCAGATCGACAAGGACTGCTGAAAACGCCCGAACGAGCTGCTAAAGCAATGTTGTTCTTCACTAAAGGCTACGACCAAAGTTTGGAAGGTAAGGATTTCACACGACACAGTCACAATTTAACCTTAACCACTTCAGGTCGTCGAGATTTACAATACCACGTCCATTTTACCTTCTTATTATAATTTTAGAAGCACAGCTATTTAATGTAGATATTAGACCCCTTGATTTTTATTTGGGAAAAGTTGGTTTATCGACGCGAAAGAAGACAAGTGTGCTATCTTTCGGGTAGATTAAGCGGATGTACATATGTACATATGTATGTTGTTGATTATTTTTCGGTTATTTATTTGTTTATGTTTTGTTGTACGCATGCTATCCTTTGGAAGAGGTGAACAGTGGCGCTGAAGAGGTTAAAGGTACATTATTCATAAGCATATTATGTTGCCTTAATATTGTATTCGCCATACGATATTTATTATTTACATGAGCGTAAAACAATAGCTTTCAAATATCAAACGCAATTATTTATTAATAAGCGTGTTATTCATAATATTTATTCATAATAATTCGCTACGATATTATATTAACGATTTTCCATTTGACTTATATATTATATAATTCTTCAACTGTATATGTATGTATATACTTAGAGACTTATACAAACATACATGTCTAAAGCAAAGCCTATAATGGCAGTATAAAGTTTTATCCATGTCTATTTTCACATAATCTTTTACAAAGTCACTTGAACACGTTTTGTAAATGTAGTGCCTACTTATGTACAAACATACATACATTGTATGTATATGTTAAACCTCAAATGAAACAAAATATGTATGTATGTATGTACATATATACATAGCTCAACACTTACCTAAACCACCGGAGTTAGAATATATTATGTGTTAAATATTATATTTTTTGATTACAGAAGTGCTGAACGATGCTATATTTGATGAAGATCACGATGAGATGGTGGTTGTGAAAGATATAGAAATGTTTTCGATGTGCGAACATCACTTAGTACCGTTCTACGGCAAGGTATCCATAGGTTATCTTCCGTGTAAAAAGATATTGGGATTGAGCAAATTGGCCAGGTAAATTGATGTTTCAGTTCATGGAATTATATCTATTAAAGAAAATCAAAAAGATTATAGCTACGTTAAAACCTATGTACATACATATATAAAATGTATTTGATGCTAATTGGTTTTGATGTTATAGAATTGTGGAGATATTTTCACGAAGACTTCAAGTTCAAGAGAGACTTACTAAACAAATAGCGATAGCTGTCACCAAAGCTGTACAACCAGCTGGCGTAGCCGTAGTCGTTGAAGGAGTGTAAGTTGCTTATTAAAATTTATAAATTATTAAGTCGGTTTAAAACAGAGTCATTATCGTTTTTTCTTTTTTTTAATTTTCAGTCACATGTGTATGGTAATGCGAGGAGTTCAAAAAATCAATAGTAAAACAGTTACATCGACCATGCTGGGTGTTTTCCGCGATGATCCAAAAACCAGAGAAGAATTCCTCAATCTTGTACAATCAAAGTAAAAATGAAACCGTATAGATTAATTCTGATGTGTCCTCAAAATTTTATTCATTATATCATGTTTATGTTATTTAATTCATACGACATTTGCGTTTTACCAATGCAATATACCTATTTATTGTATAACATTAAAATCCGTATCACGAAGAAAACTTGGTGTTTCTCGTTGAATCTAGTATTGTTTTCGAAACAATGAAAAATAATTAAAATGCCAGTTTTTACTAATTGAGCAAGGTTGAGTAGATTTTGAAAACATATTAATTCGATTTTTATATTTAATTTATTAATTTAATGCTTTAGTTTTTATCGATGTTCTTCTTCATTTCTTTTTTCAAATTTATTTATTTAAACTAGAGTTTATTAAGAGTTTTGTATTTGACCTTTTGTGTTATTGTAAAAGTTCTATATCTGCCACCAAAGCAGATTTAAGTTTTTATTTATATATAAACATAAATATCATTAACAGATTATACTATGAGCTTAATCAACTTAATTTTAGTAAATTGGCAATCTATGTATTGTCATTTTGGCTGATCTGTGGACCAATTTAATTATTTTGCAGTGAAATATTGTTTTGATTTTTAAAAATTGAGCATTTAGTGGATACCACAAAAATTTTTGAAAAAGAAAAATTTTTATTTAAAAAAATCTCGAGGTCGAATTTTAATATAATTACACTTTAAAAAGTTTATCCATGTATTTTTTCTCGAGGGCTTTACTTTTTGGTGTAACTAGACTTGAGCAGAATCGTTTTGATAAGTAATACATACGTACATACATACATATGTACATATGTAGATGTATCAAGTTGAACGATAAATTTTCATTTATTTTCCAAATAGTTTTAAAGCCAAAATCGAAGTATTTTAAGGAAATGGCTGAAAATATTTCGATAATTTTGGAATTAGAGTTATCTAATATGCACTTAAGGTATATTTCTAAATGGCTGAACATACTTTAAGTGCATATTGAATTGAAATTTACTTTTTTTTTTGAGAGAATTGAACCAAAAATGCAATGTTCTCAAGGTTTTCAATTATGTAATAATTTTAAAGATTTTTCTTATTAATCATTTTCTAATAAAGGATTATTGATCCGCGATCTATTCGTAATCATTTCGAAATTATATTGCCTTGAAATATTTTGTTTTCAAATGGCGGAAAATATTTCAATTGCAATATTTGGATATTCATTCAATATGTATGTATATGTACAATGAGAGTTATGTTTAATTGAAATCAACAGCATGAATGTATTTATATGTTTTTTTTTTTTTTTTCAATTGTAATATGTTTATTTTAAATTGAGAGTGGATGATCTATATAAAGTTTTTTTAGTACTTCCCTGCTTCCAATTAGCTAATGCTAATTGCAGATCATGAGATTGGGTAATATTATTACAGTCAACAGGTAAAGTGGGGATTAAAATTATACTATTATAATTAATTTCAATTTACCAGATCATCTTTGCTAATTATGTATCTCAATTAATTCATATATTTATTTGAAAATTATTTTTGGAATATTTTATTGAAATGGCTGAAAATATTCTAAAAATAATGACCTATGTATCTTGCTTAGATTAATGCCTTTTACAATTTCTTATGATTAAAACGTTATCATCAAAAAAAATGAATATAAATATATATTATGCATCTCTAGATCTCTACATACTATTAATGCAAGTTTTATTAATTTGTACAAGTTTTAGTTTTTGAAATATAAATTGTCTTAAAACTTTAGTTCAATCATACCTACTGGATAAAAAAATTGTCCGTAGATGTAAATTTTTTAAACATATTTAACATTCTGGTGTGATTTGGAAACAAATACGCACCGAGTATATTTATTAATTAATGTATATTTTTATATACATACATATGTACATTACAAAGTAAACATGAAAAGAATTTTAAAAATTGTTGTTAAAATGGTCATAAAATGCCAAAAGACATTTATAACGCATATTCTTATATTAAAATTTTACTACGTTGTTTGAATTGAATGAAAAATGTATTTTTGATATGTATGATTATTAATTTTTCTTCGTCTACGTCTATTTATACTTATGTTAGTTTTATTTATCGGTTGAAATTTTATTGATTGTCAATCATTTATTTTTATACATTATGTATTGTTTTCCAGATAAATTTATTTTTATAGTTCTAATAAATAAATATTTTATATTTTTATTTAATTTGTTGGATTTTACTATTTAAAATACCGTTTTCCATGCCCCGAAGAGACTATACATTGCTGAAAAAGTAATGATTACACAAGTAGGTAAACTAAAACTTTTACAATTTTGTAACAGATGTCTATTGAATTAAATTTATTTTATGGTTCAAAACTAAATATAAATACTGTATCAACACTCTTTTGACAAATTCGTTTATTTATCCATCTCACAAATACATGAGGTTTCCGTCGTTGATGAACATCTGTGGGTTAACATAGAACTTTATTATAGAACTTATGTATGCGAGAGTTGTATGGTCTGAACGAAGTGAACAATGTTAGCCAATACCTTTGGCAAAAAAATCGATTTGGTCCCGACCACTTGTCTGTTCCAGCACCAGCAAAAGTGACATGTTTTGTCCCTGAGGATAAATACCACCCAGCGCTTGCGGTTGCATTTCAGATTCCTTCTAATTCTAATACTTTGAATTCTGCCGCAAATATTTCTTATAATAATAGCGGTAATGGTTGTCATAATTATGTAAATACGTATATACTAATTTAAATGGTCGGTTGTTTGATAATGTTGATTTTAAATGTCTGAATGAATCTCTGTCTAATTTTTATTGGAGTCGGGCATATTTTTATGACATGCTTTATTCTGTTTTTGATGAACATTTTCCAAGAAGACGTGATTTCAGGCCATAGATTTTACCCTAAGTGGTTTAACTGTGAGATAATTGGACTCCTTAAGAAAAAAATATCTTTTCCATAAGTTTTGTAAGAAATGGTAAACTCCTGTGGCCTTAGGCCCGTAAGGCCCGTAACGCACTTGGCAGCCTGGCTGCGCGGCCAGTGGCTGCCTATCTGGCTGCTGCGTATCGGAGCCGGTACCTGTGGCTGCGCAGCCAGAGTTTCCTGGCTGCCTGTTTGATGACGCACAGGAAAGGCAGCCAGGAAACTCTGGCTGCGCAGCCACAGGTACGGGCTCCGATACGCAGCAGCCAGACAGGCAGCCACTGGCCGCCGTGGCCAGCACGAGATGTATTTAACAAAGCAAATATATGTATGTGGCTGCCTGTGCGATGCACGCACATTTTATTTTTTTTTCACAATATACCGTGATGACCTAACAGGTTACCCCAATTCGTCTCCACGGCCAGATACAATTAAATGCAATTTTAATACATGACTAAAGCGAAAGCATTTGCCAAAGGTGTTTTCATTAATCAAGAACGAAAGTTAGAGGTTCGAAGGCGATTAGATACCGCTGTAGTTCTAACCAATTACACGTTTGCCATTTCAGATTTTCAGCCGCTTCGGCTGAAAATCTGAATAAACAATTCCAATTCCATTATAAATTTTATACTAAATTCAACAAATACATAAGATAAAAATATAAAAAAAAAAAAAATCTCGCTAATGTTGCGCGCTGGAAATAATGTATATAAAACTATTTTCAACGAATTATTTGCATCTACATATGTACATACAGTACAAAAGGATCCGAGATCCGAGATTACGAACCAAATATTGCATTGAAAATATGTTGTATCTACAATGTTATCGCTGACCATTTGTGAGTGTGTTCTCATCGTTCTGGCTGCCCCTTTGGCTGTTTGAACTGGGTGCACGTTTTTCTGGCCGCCCGCGCCGCGGCCATGGCTGCGCAGCCAGGCAGCCAAGTGCGTTACGGGCCTTAGATGAATTCTTTTTGTTGCGCTCTCGCATTAAGCAATTGATGATTACTTCATATTATACTTTGTACATAGATTGAAAAAAGTGAAATGTGAAAAATTCGGAGTTCTAATAATTTTTGTAACTTCATCAGGGATAGACGCATCAGCAAATCCAAACTAATATTAATATACAAAGACGATGAGATTTTAAAAGGACACCGAAATATTGCTGATGGCTTTACCAGATATTTTCATTCAGTCTTTAGCAGTTCTAATGATTCCTCTGATAATGGTCCTCAAATCAATTCGTCATTTTTGTACACAACTTTGGCAATTAATGGTTTTGATTTGTGTGATCTTAAATATGGTTTTTCTAAGATAAAAACATTCATTCTTCTGGTCCAGATTTCATTCCCGATTTCATCTTAAAAGGCTGTGATACTGCTCTCTTGTAGTCTTTATTCTTTATTTTCAATTTGGTTTTGCAAACGTCTGTCTTTCCGAAAATATGAATAAGAAAGGTGATAAATTATGCATTAAAAATTACAGGCCCATTGCAATTCTTTTTGCTCCGGCCAAACTTTTTGAAGTAATTTTGCATAAATTCATTTATTTATTGCCAGCAATTCTTAATTGACCAACAACATGGTTTCCGTTCCACTCGTTCAACTATTTCTAATTTATTATCTTTCACCAACATTGTTACCAATTTATTATTGTCTAATTTATTATCTTTCAACAACATTGTTAAATGTCCAAGTTGATGTTATTGTACATATACATATATACAAACTTCTGGAAGGCTTTTGATAAGGTGGATCATAATATTCTAATTCGCAAACTAATTAATATTGATTTTTCGAATAATTTAATTATTTTTTTCACAAACTACTTTACAGATAGACAACAGTTTGTAAAATATGGAATGTGCTGTTATGATGAATATGCAACTTGCTCCGGTGTACCGCAAGATTTAAATCTGAGGCCGTTGCTTTTCATATTATTTGTCAACTATTGTAAGCCCGTTGAATAATATCAACAGAGTGGTTTCTCATCACCCGTATTGAAAAATAATATTAAATTCAATAGTTTTTATAATTGTTGCATCTATGCAACAATGCGCCATCTATGGCGCGTTATAATACATACAACAACGTAACAATTTAGCAAAGTCGCGAGCCTATTTTTTATTATATAAATAGTTAAGTTGAAGCCTGCCCATTATCATCTGGTTTGGCTCATCGCGTAAAAGCTCTGTTCAGAATCAGTGATACCGGGTTCAAATCCCACTCGCGCCACGTTCTGGTTTATTAATTATTATTTTCATCGGCGAGCGTTACCAGCAGACAGACAGACACACAGAGACAGACGGAATAGGGCTATTATATATACGATACGATTATATGCATGAAGCAGTCTCTCACTCTAACTTTTTATTATATGCTGACGATTTAAAATTATTCAGGAGCATAAGTGACCTATCTGATGCCCACTTGTTGCAAAGCGATATAGATTCTCTAAATGTGTGGACTATGGATAATCGTCTCCCGTTCAGCATTAATAAGTGTCATATTGTCTCCTATTCTAGGTCTCGTTTGCCCCTTCAGTTCTCGTACAGAATTGGTAATTCTATTTTGTGTCGGGAGCTACGAACAACGGAAAATGGAGTTTCAATGTTCACATTAGCACAAGGCTTTAAGCATGTTGGGTTTTGTAATAAGAAATTCACGCTCTTTCGAAAACGTTTGGGTGATTCGTTTGCTGTACATAACGTTTGCTTGACTGACTCAATTATTTGGAACCCTAGTCAAAATAATTACTCCCTCAAGTTAGAAAGAGTTTATAGAAAATTTCTTCGATACTTGCACTTGAGGGAGTATGGTTATTACCCATAGGTATTTATATCCTAATGCCTTTGTGTTGGGTTCTTTGGGTTTTAGCTATTTGGCTCGTCAAAGATGCGTCAGTCTTGGAAAACACTCCATACAGAATTTGAGGGGGAAAACCACAATCCTTCATTTCTGGAGGAGTTTAAGTTTTGGCAGTCGCAGTCGCGAACTCTTTCCTTGCCCGTAATGACCAAAACCAATATATGTACCTACATACATACATGTTGGTACTCATGAACTCACCTCTATCGAAAGCAATTAATCTTCTCAACATATTGGCACGTTATATTGACATATTTAATGCCAATTATGATGAGGTTGAAAAAATTACTGTTTTTTTTTATATAATCTTTTAATAATTTATGGAATTATTTGATTTAATGTAATTTGATTACATTTAATATTAATATCAATTGTGTTTAATTTTATGTTAATGTTTAAATTAATTTGATTTCATTATATTTTGCAAATACTATTCAAATTTATTCATACAAATATAATTATAATGTATTAAATGTTTTTTCTCGTGTCTCGCCATGGTGACGAATTAGGGCAACCTGTCATTTTGTAAAATAAAATAAAAAATCTTCGACAGAAGTCGTTTAGTTAAGGACAAAGAAAATACAAGACGACCCTTATACAGCGCCAACCCTGTGACGTCAATGGTTAAATTGGAGCAATTAGCGGTCGTGAATGACAACGTGCACTCTTGAAAAGATCACAATTTACCCCCTGCTTGCCATGCTCAGTGGGAGGTGTTTGATTAGTCTATTATCTATAATTCAGACTTATTGCCGGCAATTTCTTTTGTAGAACAACATACTTGATATGTTGAAAATTGAAGAGAAAGATATTTCAAATAAATTACTTATTGTATCATAGCAGAGAAGGAAATTTAATGTTCTAACTACGTATACGATAGCGAAAACGATACAGATTCTATTTGCGGAATGATATACATATTTAGTGGTCAAGGCTAAACAGAAATTGGTTAAAAAATTCTAAAGCTTTTTGACCCCAATGTTTTTCGAGAAAAATATAAACAACATCCAAAAAACATTCACAACATTCTGCGTGAATTTGTTAAATTATAAAGTGCATATAAATATTTATTAAATAATCAAAATGTTTGCGTTAAATTAAAATTTAATAGTAATAATAAAAACATGCAATATCTACATATGTATGTATATATGAATGCATACAAAAAATAATTTTAACTCGGAAAGAAAATATTTTACCTAGAAAATAAATCGGAGCTATTCACATTTTCACTTAAATATATCAATGATTAATATAATTTAAAAATGAATACCAATTATCCCCTGGAATACGTTTATTTTCTTTTCGATTGTACAACAAACATACTCGTAGGTACATACATACATATGTATTTATCGTTCAAACAACAGCGATGTAAAATGCTTGAGAGACATCATTTCAAAGTAAACACACTGCCAAGTGGGATCGTTTGTTACATGTCCTGTCTTTTATTTGTAATGTGAAAAACAATGAAAAGAAAATAACATTGAATTTGGGGTTAACTTAATGTCACCTGGACATTTATGTAAACGTATCATTGTCTTGAAGAAGTGATAAACCAAACTTCGTCTTGATACAATTATAATTTTTGAATGTTAAGCTTTACCTTATTTGTCTTTTCATAGTTTATATCTACATATGTACATGTTGTGAAAAAAATTAAACAACTGATATTTTCATATTTTTCTTTATCTATAATTTTTATATTGATCGTATATTAATTATCTACTCGTGAACTTCGTGTATTTGTTAGCCAATCAGAAATTAATTTCCCTGTAAATTGACGACAGAATAAAAACTAACTACATATGTATAACTAATATTCTAAGTAAATTTTGATTATCCAGAATTCAATGATCATTATTAAGAATATAAATAATCGACGTTTCTTAGAAATGGTGTAGACAAAGCCAGCATATGTATGTATGTATATATAAATTTTGTTCCAAACTTCGCAGAATAATACATGAATATTATAATGTGACAAGAAGGAGAAAGATTGAAAAATTGACAGTTAACAGATTGCACAGTTTGTTGCTATCGACGTAAAGTGAAATTTATGGCGTAGCACAATTTTTATTGGAATGACATACATATGTATGTATAATTGAATCTCTGTCGACAAATAATCAAACCTATACCATTAAGAGACTATTAAAATCACGAAAAACTATTTATCAGTTGTTCGGTCTCTTAAGTTCCATACTTTATACATAATATAATACAAAATAACATATATAATACATACATACATACATATAATACAAAGGAACAAAAAATTGGAAAGTAAATACGGATTAGCTTCCTAGTGAAAAAATACCATTAACAATGAAATAAATACCTACATATATACATATATGTATACCTACGTAAAGCATAAAAAAATTAATGAAACTACAAACAGGTGCTATCAGCAAGGAAACTGGAGAAAAACCGAAAACTCCTAGTGTTGCAATGATAAAAAAAATTACAATCAAACTCAATTTAAATATATATTGCATCATCCAAGAATTTTTTAATCACATTGTGCGAAAATAACGATAGCATAAAGCAAACTCAACACAAAAAAGGACAAAAATCAGTATGCTCGTGACTCAAGGGCATGATAACGCTGAAGGAATTTGTGTGTAAACTTATCGCATTAAACTACGACCGATATTGCATCATCCTGTTTCAGTTCTTTAGGACTAGTAAATAGGTAGTAAAAGTTAAATATGCACTTTTATCGTGATACTATTTCAGCCTCGTCAGTAGGTACATACTTCCACTTTTTTTGTGACACATCGCATTGCTTCTTTCCCCCTTAAGTTATTGTTATTATTTGTAATTTCCTAAGCTCGAAGATTTAGAATGGCTTATTGATAAATTATTAAATATTATTCAGAACGTAACAAAATAAATGCTACATAAGTATTATCAATTCTAAAAGAGGCCTATCGGCTAATGCTTCCAAAAGCCAAAAAAACATTTAAATCGGGAACAATATATAATATCATTACGGAAACAAGGTAAATAATATCTTCTTTGAAAGAGATATCCATTACACAGCCCGGAAAGAAATTTAATTTTTAAACAAACTATGATTCAATTTCAACAGAATAACCATTTAGGGATTAATTGAAAATAGCTTTTCTTTTTTTTGTGAGTTTTGACAAATGGATATATGAGATGTTGTGCTTGTACGGACAAATAAAAATACAAAAATAATATTATATTTAATTTATTAATTGAGGGGTTGTCGGGCATAAGGGTATAAAAACAGTCGGAAAATAGGAAAATTCATCATTCTCACCCAGAGCCTTCATCGGATATCTAGTGCTTTCCTACTATTTCATATCATCGATATACCGTCCTAGGTAAGTACATAAATATATGTATTATATATACATATATAAAATAGCTAAAGTTACAGATGTCAAGTGTTTTGAATTTTTGGGATCAATCTAAATTATACCAAACATATTTTCAATTTTCTTTTTAATATACATACATATCTATATCAAACAACTTAACAAAAATAAACAATAAACAATGACTCGTGTTAGATACACGAAAAAAAATTTAAGGAGATTACATATCTCCTTAAATTGGTTTCATTTATTGTTATCACTGAAAAGATATTACGCACAAATATAATACTACACATTATCAAAATTGATAATATTTCATTAATTCGTAGAAATCATGTATGAACTTGTCAAAACTTATCATAAAAACGAACGTAAATAATAATCTACAGTTCAAATATATATGTATGTATCTACTCGTACTTTTTCTACCTTTGTATGTAATTCTGAAATGTCAATCAGATTTATAAGGCTTTCCCTTATTTTTCTTAAACAAAAAGTGACCGCTATTGTCTCCACTTATATAATACAACGTAGAGCACAGAAAATTTATTAACTTACATATTTTTCATGACAGATACATATATTGTACGATATACATATGTACGTATGTACATACATACTTATTACTCAAGCCACGTGTTTGTCTATGACTAACATTAGACTTCGAGCTCTGTAGTACATACATAGAATCCTGTCGGTTATATTTCAAGTATACTTGTATACGTTTTTATATATTCAATTGTGATTTATATTCGTATTAGTTTATTAACATATTACATATAATAACGGTGCAATTATTATTTTTGGGACGACAATCTCAAATTACAAAGTCGATAAAAGGCTAATATATAATAGGATACTTGACGTCACTTTCTCGCTACAATAAAGTCTGGCTAGCAACAACTTTTTTTGAGATAATAGACACCAAAGTGTATCTAAATAGTGTGGAGTAGAAATAAGATTATTTATCGATAAAATCATTCATAAGACACACCCAGTTTAGTTACCAAGTGATAACTTTTATACGATATAAAAAGGGCTCGTCACTGCGATTTGTAACAATATTTTTACATTTATCGCTATCACAGTATTTACTATAAGCGATAATACACTTTTGAAGTACGCTATCAAATATGTCAACAAAAACAATAGTAGAACGGGCGTATAAGAAAAGTTAAAGGAGTCGGGGATTAATCTGCTTTTGTTGTTGAACACTGTTGAAAACTGAGTATAAAAATAGGGTATATAAGACGAAAGTAAAAAAATAAATTGATTAAGGAGGTAAGAATAAAAATAAGTGCACGTATCATTTAAAAAAAATTGCAAAAATACTATTTGATAGTATTTTTGCAATTTTAATATGTACAGTCAATGAAACTTAATATTACTTAACTTACCTTCCTTGAATAATTAATAAAATAATAATAATATACATTCAGATTCAGGTATTTTTATAATTTCATGGAATTTTGACGAACTTTCGGGCAATTTTAAGAAATGAGACTTTTTTGGAATAATTCGGCGATTGTGGACGCCTGCACGTCTGCCACATTAGTCTCTGTCAATTACATATGCAGCATACCACAAAAATGTACTATTCGTCGTTAATTCATATACGAAGGCGAAGGGAAAAAAAGTGGAAAAATTACAAAGCTACGACACAAGACTTTAACATTTTTTTTTATAAAACAACGTCTCCTAAATCGATTCGATAATTGCGAATAAAATCGAGCTCTCATACATAAATGTATTGCTACAACTCGTGTGTACGACACTCGCGTAAAACAAGTGTTGGCCATACGAGTATGTTAATAATTGCGAATTTTCTCGTTAATGCAATGATTATTCTTTAAAGTGAACATATTTTACTAGCTGCTAAAATTTTTCTAGATTAATTTTCATACACAATACATACCCGTGTATGAAAGATTAAACAAAAAGTACAACACATACATATATGTATGTAATGTGGCATCTTTCAGTTTGTAATATTTGCTCCCACAGTTTCAATTCATCCCAATGACCGATCTCAAAATCTTGCGAAAGACGATCAGGGTTAAGCTCGTCAATTAGATACAAATGATACAATTCTGAGAATGTGACGCAAATGTTCTATTAAAAAAGTTCAATCGCTGAATGTCTTATTGATCTTGCTAGTTAGTGTTTGAGCCCATGTAGAACTTACAAAATAATATTGATAATGAACTCCAAAATAATTGGAAATTAAAAAAAGATAAGCTCCTTTGTACACATGAAATCTTCTATGAGAAGAATTGATACTAAATTTAAACGTGAATAATGGTTTCGTCTCGTACTCGAGTACGTCTCTTCAAACAAAACGATTACGGTTCGTTCACCTGTGATATTATATTTAATACAAAATATAACAAAGCTCTGAAGCACAATACTATAAATAAACGCTTATTTCCTTCAAATCAAACAACGGTTTCCTGTTTTCGTCGGTTATATAATGTAAAAATCAGCACAGAAATTGAATTTAAAAAGTACATTTATTATTCAAATGAAGAATACTCTATACGTACACTAGCGGTCACTGAAAGGTATTAACCACCTTAAATGCGGATAATAGAATGTAGAATTATTTTCGAACGCTATCCCATCGAACAAAAGATTTTTATCAATGAATAGGTCTTTCTAGAGGACGGTCTTTCTCTGACTATTTTGACAGTTGCTCACTGATTTTTTAAATGTAAACATCAATTTAAGCGAATTTGCTTTCCACCATACCAAAAGTACCACAGTTGACCACGTTGAAAAAATCAAAAATATTGACCCAAGCTTCGCGAAATTCGAGCACTCGTTCTATCGCGTGCGAAGTGTGATGTAGTCAATCAGCTGTGCTTAATTGCATAAAGAAATATCGAAATTCAAAAAAGACAACTTCCAAAGAAAGTTGACTTTTAAAACTGTCTACAAAACCGTTTCAAAAGTACCGTCGACGTTCGAACGGAGTATCTTGCACAGTGGAAATGATATCAGCGTCGAAACTGTGCGTCCTCGTCTTTGAGATTGTGGATTATTTGCAAGGATACCAGCAAAAAAACCTTTTCTGACGAACAAAATGCACATGCAGCGTCTAAATTAGGCCAAAAAATTTAAAAATTGGTCAGAAACAGATCGGAGACGTGTAATGTTCTCGGACGAGAGCAAATTCAATATGTTTGGGTCGGATGACATTCCCTACGTTAGACGAAGATCGGACGAACGTTTGGGTGATAGTTGCATAATGCCGATAGTGAGACATCCTTCAGGCCAAATGGTCTGGGGATGTTTTTCACACCATGGGGTGGGCTAATTGGCATGCATTGATGGAACAATAAATGCCAAAGTATATAAAAAAAATTTAATGCAGCACCTGTTTCGATCAATAGAATGCATTATTCGAACAAATCGGAGTTCATTTTTCAGGACGATTCTGCACCGTACCATCGTGCTAAATCCATAAGTTGTTTTTTTTCCACTGCTTTGGATCATAATCAATAACTAAAATATAAAATATAAAAAATCAAGCTAATTTTATTCTGTAAAATTTTGGTGAAAGAATTTATTGCAAAAACGGCATTTTTTCATTGGAATGGCCAGGTAACAGTCCAGATTTGAACCCGATTGAGAATCTGTGGGCAATAATGGGTTTTAAAATCAGTGATAAGAAGCAAACAAGAGCTGAATTCAAGTCTTAAAAACATGTGGTATAACCAAATATCGGACGATTATCAAAAAAAGTAATATAATCCATGCCTAGAAGAGTTGAGGCAGTCTTAAAAAAAAAAGGAGCCCCAACAAAATATTGAATTGTGTAATTTTGTATAGCTATTGTAATTGTTAATATAATTTAAGTTAAAGTTTTTAGATAAATAAATTAGTTTTGTAGAAAAAATTTTTCCTTGTTCTACGAAATTTTTTCTCAAAATCACTGATTTAAAAGAAAAATGATAATTTCAATATACATAAATATATAATTAAACTTAAGTTTGAATCACTTTAAAATATCATAAATAAATTAATTTCAATATTAAAGTACAATGAATATATTAGAAAACATATATATGTACGTCAGTATTCAACGAAATATCGATTTTTTTGAACCTTTCAATGACCGCTAGTGTATTTACATTCAACAATCGATTGAAACTATCAGTGTTATCATAATTAAATTGATACCTATTTGTATCGAGCAAATAATGTATTGTAAAAATAATACATTATTTTCCGTCATAATATTACACATTCGTAATTTCTCACTTCCGATTTTGATACGCAAAATGTGTCTACCTTGTAAAAACACTATCGCGGTTTATTTTATCGCATCGTTCTCATTTTTTTGCGTTTCATTGATACGTTTTAGTTTTTTTTATATGTACTTAAATATTTTCTTTTGCGATATTCTCACTTACTTTACGCACATGTCATGTGTAATCATTTGAGAGCGATATAACAAATGGCATAACGCAGCTGTGCAAACTGCTCAAATTAATATTGCATTTATTTAGAAACAGTCATTCATATTTTTTTATCATTCATCAACGTAAAATGTATCAACTTTCGAAAAAAAAGATTTCTGAACAAATTTATTAAAGAAAATGTTTTATATATATGATAGTGGCTAAGTTTGACTGAAAAATTAATAAATTTTCGAATTCATAAATCATTAATGGACCCCACAGTATGGGAATCGTCGGTTTTGTCGGCAGCATTCCTTCGGTATCACCAATTCTCAGTACAATCGTCCATTTTGAACCCATGAAACCCAACTGACGCAACCGAAGCAGTTCAGTTTTGAATCGACCATTCGCAAGACAGCATTAATTACAGTTCAAGCGTCACAAACCTACAGACAGACAATAATCGAAAGCCTCACTGTGAAAAATTTAGCATATAAACATATTTAGACGACACCGAAAAGTAAAATAACTACTCACACGTCTCGCCAACGCGTGTCGTCACACCTCGTCGAAGATTAATCATTGTTTTATTCATTCGTATCATCACCCCCGTATTCAAAATGTCGCCATTCACTTACGAGTCTTGAGCTTAAATCGAATCATCGCTTTTTAGACGTCTCTTTTCCTCAACGAAAAGGGAAACAACCAATTTCAAAATGTTGAGAACCAACAAAAACATAATACATCACTATTGTACGGTAAAATAATCGAAATTTATTTTAAAAATAAGATTAACTAGAGTCAAACCCTGTCAAGTCATTAGCGTCACCATCTTCTAAATTCTAAAAGTTTTACATTATTCATTGCGCCCACATTACAAACACAAATTCGGCATTATCGATTCATACTGTGGAAAATTTATTTCTTTGACCGACTCATCAGCAGCTTCTTAAGGTAAGAATTTCTCGATTTATTTATTAGAAACATTCATTGTCGTTCAATAATATCATCACATCTTCAAATGTTTATTATTATTTTATACAAAGATAAATTAAAATTATATATTTACTTCCTTTTATCGATGCAATAAATAAATACACAGATCAATAGCTAAAATTATAATTCCAATTAAAATTCAACTAAATAATCAATTCGATTTTACTCTTTAGCGATATGCATATATAGAAATGTTCGAATACATACCTACAATATTTAGTTCTTTGCATATTTCTATTATTATAGATTAATGAGAAATTTACTATGTTATAATGTGAAGTCTATTATTTTATTTTATTTAAATTGATATTTTTTCAATTTTTTCCCCACTCCAGACAACATATCAGTATTATATTTATATTTATATACACAGAGATATATTCCAAATGGAAACAACGTGCGACGACAAATTACCATACATTAAATTATATCGTATTCGAATATGGTCAGAAAGTGATGCTATTATAATTTCAATACTTTGAAATTCGTTTCGTATTTCTTTTGATTTTTTAACGTTATCATTTACGCAATAAATTGACACCAGCATTAGCGTTATCCTTGCGCATCGTCCTCGATACATACATAAATACATACACGCGGTTCTGAAAGTTCTTCAATCGTTCAGTGTAACGGTTGCGATTACGTGACGGTGCTATAGAACAAAAAGAAATCGCTAAAAATAAAAGATGCACTTGTTAATTATATATTATCATTTGTGTTTATCAGCCGGTAGAAACAATTGGTCGAGATGACCTCAGCGATGATACTGAGGAAATGTGATCCATACGCAATATTCTCCATGTACAAATCTATATTGTTCGCATGTCTGCACCGCCGATAGACATGTCTGCATCACCGCCGATAAACTGGTCGACTTTCCAATTAAATTATAAAATCTATGTTACAGAATAAAATTAAATAAAACGCGTACGGTATACCTACATATGTATATAATTTCATAGGGAATATTTTAATAATAAAATCAATTATGATGCTAACATTTACGACTATGTCTTACTATTTCCACATTTAAAGTAACTTCTGATATAATATTAATTGAATAAGGTTATTGTATAATATGGGATAAATCCCAGTCGGTTCCGGTAGTCTTGTTACGAAATTTGGCTTTTGGTATCCTAAATCGAAAATATAAAACCAACTATGTATGTAGATTAAAATGCATAATGTGATCAAGGACTTTGACACGTTACGTATGTAGAATCGTCGAGGAACTTGCGTAATGACATGCCGGAAAAATCGGATTCCTCATTTGAATAAAGGCAGGTTTCTCGTTTAATGTG
Source organism: Parapsyche elsis (assembly GCA_022651745.1). Lineage (NCBI taxonomy): Eukaryota > Metazoa > Arthropoda > Insecta > Trichoptera > Hydropsychidae > Parapsyche > Parapsyche elsis. Next base: position 6,347,668 of record JAGVSN010000003.1, on the reverse strand, counting down.
AATGATTCTTTACTTTCTAATGTACATACATATATGTATGTAGGTATTCATATAAGAATTTCGAGAACGGTTGATTGTAAAAATAAAATAAAATAAAATTAATTGCAATTTCGATACACAAAACATTTTAATTTTCAACGAGAATGTACTCGTATGTACACAGTCTGAATTGAGACTTGAGAATTGCAGAATCATAAATTCTCTTAAGCTTGTAACTCTCAGCCAAATCTCTCCTTATAGGTAAGTGAAATAAATGTACCCAGTGTATCGCAATCTGTGGTTCGCGAGGTCATCGCTTACACGTCCAATTTAACGCGTGCATGCGAACTATGTATAATAAATTGGCGATTGCGAATTACGAGCGAGCAATTATTATAATTAATTAGTTTCGCATAATTGACATCGGGGGGTTGATTTTGTGAATGACAAATTAAGGGTCAAATTAAGGGCACTCACTTCTGGTCAGAGACTAACCGAGGCATACTCGACAATATCCAGCGACGCCTTGCAGATCCTTACAGGTACTCTTCCACTTGACATCCAAATTCAAGTCTCATCCACCAGCTTTTTCTTCAAGAAAAGCTTGCCACTTCATATTTCTACAACGACGCTGCATCCAGTCGGGTACCGTTCGGTACGTGAGTTTAGAATCGCACTGAACCAAGCTGCGATTACTCACTGGAGCTTGATTTCCTTTTGATTTGATTTGAATGATTTAAATTGATATTATATTAAATTGATATACACAACTCTTCTTCGCTACTGTCAACAGCAGGCTACGCGAAGTGGTTCGTGCCCGACTACTGGATCTTGCAACTGGTGAAAATAATGTGAATGCGGCGATCCTTTTCAGGACGCTGATCACATTTTGTGGGTATGTCCCCTACTCGATTATCCAAGGGGCAATCTGTTGAGAGTTGTACATATGTAAGTGATCCCACTCTATTGCGAAATGTGGATCTCTCGCGCATTCAGTTCGGAGAGCTTGTATTTCCACCACCGACACCGACATTGAATCCAAACGCTTAGTCTACTCTGGGCATGGACCTGCTAGGGGTGGTTTGCTTTCCTCGCGAAACCACCTCACCGAAACCCTGTCTATTTGTCTATTACTTTACTAACTTTTTTTTTAATATAATCCAATTTAAGGTCTATTAAAAGTTGTTAAAAACTTTTTACTATTTTTTTAATTTTAAATTTATGGTACTATCTATGTATGTATGTATGTATGTACATAGCTATTTTTCTTGGTACTTGTAACGTAAAAAAAACCGGTCAAAGGAAGCGATTTTATTTAATTTATATTTCAAAAACCACTACATGTTTTATTTTTTATATCACACATTTTATGTGCATCTCATGAGTAATCAATCATAAATACATAGATGTATAATCAGCTTAGGCCAACCACAAATGTAAGTCTGTGTCCGAAAATTCGATTACAAAAACTAAAAATAAGTTCGATACACATATGTACATACATACATACATACATACGTAGGTACAATAAATTCATTTGAATTTCTAAAAAATTATTTTAAATAATATTAAATGAATTGAGATATGAGACGTATTGCTCCAAATACTGTTCACAAAACTTATTTTTTGACAACCGCGGTTTTTCTGCTACAGTTTTGTTTATTTTGCAAAGAAAACCAATTTTCAATATTTTGCTTGGAGATATTTGAAGAATTCCATTATCTAAAAACCAGAAAATAATTTTTCTCGATTTTTACATTTTTGAACCCTGAATTTTTTTAATTTTAATTCCGGGTACAAGTTGGGGAAATATTCGCCTTCCCGGGTGCTAAAAAAGTCCGGTAATTTGCCATCTCTACTACTAATAACCCGTGACTGGAGGGCCTCCACTCTGAATGTCACTCCTTTAGACTGGACACCCTCCGGATAGCCTCATTAACTTTTTTTTTTGCTGCCTACTCATGATCCTCGTGCGGGTTAAAAAAATAATTACTTGCCTTCTCCGTTAGGGTGACCTTTTTTGGACACTACAGAGGAGAAGGGATGTGTGGGGGAGGCGAAACTCCTGGGACCAGGGTTAAGGGTCAATGGTCACTTTTGGGTTCACGAACGGCCATTTGTCGTGCGTACATTATATGTACATACATATATAAATGTAGGAGCAATTATCGCAATCGCGGACTCTGAACTCCGGTGGTTCGATATTACAACGGGCCATGGACGATCCCTCGGATGTATCGAATCGAGATAAAACGATCGTTCTTAATTTATTTTTATTACATAGTCATTTCTTTCTCTATGTACGTATACAGCGCGACGTGACGTAGGGTTATCAATGTGGGCTGTTACGACAGAAAAGGACAAAGACGACAATGTTATCGTGACAAGATATCGGTCCTTATTACTATGAACGTCAATTGTCAAATATGACGAATTTTCGACGATAACTCTTCAACTCTTGAGATTATATACAATTAAAAAAAAACATACTTCCACCGGATGTCAGTATAGATATTTTCAAAACAGATAACACAGCCTAATTTTAAAGTCAGCTTTAAGTTTACCCTATTATGAACACATAATCAAAAAAAAAATCATATGATTGAAGAGACAATATCAATATTGTAAACAAAGAATAAAATTGATAATTTTTAATGAATAAAATTCAATAATAAGTAGCACCTGAAAACGAATTGAGAAAAAGACAACGTTTTACCCTTCGATATTGATTTGCTTTTATTTGCTAATTTTGAATATAATAGTAGTTACATGAATGAATTATCTAGGTTCTGAATGAATATAAGAAAATAAGTTATACCCTACATATGTACATACATAAGTTTGACCTTTATGATAAACAAATGAAATATCGACCGTTAATTTAACATAATGATCCAATTAGATCGCATTATCGATTTAAATTACGGTTAAAGAAAATTTTCCACAAAGAGCGAATATGTAGATTCCGTTCTAAAACACAATTAACTCGAACGAACTATTTTGATGGAAAACGGCCTCAAAAATTATAAGGTGAAATGAAAAAACTGTTAGTTGTCGTGGAATATGGGTAAAAATAGTGACAGTTAGGTACTTTCGCGATCGACAAGTAGGTAATGCGATCGATCTTATATAGCAAACAATTGATATTAACTTGCGTATAAAATTTGGTGTATGTATGTATGTACATACATATGTATGTGTGTAAGTATATGTAGCTCATCAAAGATAATTTTCTTAACATATTGCCCGAACATTTCACAAAAAATTCTCAGAATGCAACTAATGAAATTTGACACGATAAAGAAAGACAATTACTATAAATCATGGTAATATTAACTGTCACTAACAATGCCAAGATAACTTATCATTACGCATATAAAACTAGATATACTTTATAAAAAATAAAATACGAAAGTGCAATTATACATATGTATGTATTTACAATCTACTTATGTACATAGGTGCATATCTTTATAATAATGAAAACTATTATTTTTTATCGTATGATTATAATTGCTAAAATCATATATGATTATAGTTGCTAGATTCATATGAAGTAAAATATTATACTACATATGTATGTACTCTTGAGGTAACCTCTTCTAATATATCTTTATTTTTTTAACTCTCAAGGTTCGAAGCTATAATTGGACTTCAGTTAAAAAAACCTCAAGTTTTATTTAGTGAACGTACATACATATGTATAGGTATGTATGTACATATATACAATTTAAAATTCGTTACGAAACGTTATATGAAAACGAATTATTTTCTCGATTCAATTCTGGGAAAAAGACGTTTTCATAAGTTTACACACACAATTTTCCATGTTTTCTTTTTGTGGAGAAAAATTGTATGAACGCCCTCGAGCTTATATAGAAAATACAGACTGCTTTTCACCTAGAGTTTGTACATACATACATACATACATATGTATGTATGTATAACCACTTTTTTATACCTACCTATTTATATTCATAAAATGTATCCTTTCATCACATCAAAAGATACAGATTAAGAACGTGGATGTTATCAAATACACACACGTGTGCTTTTTTGACCTAAAATTGCTATCCGAAAAAAATTCCATAGATTTTTCTATCAAAATTGTATAAAAATAACATCCAAGTCACCAATAAACCTATAAATATATGTACATATATAGTACAAACGTTACGCTTATTATTATTTTTAAACATGTCTTCTCTGAAATGACGTCAATCGCTTTGATTATGTATGTATATGTATGGTAATTTCAAGCGATAAAGCTCCTTATTGAGAAACAATAAATACAATTTGAGAGGAAAAAAAATGATGCCACACACGTAGGGAACGAGATAGGGTTAGATATAAGTAGAGGAGTCTCATTATCATATCAGCGACTATTGTACGTGTCTTTTGGATTCTTTAGCATATCAAATGTATAAATAAATCAGCCATCGTTTATTTTGAACCACCCCATTGTATATGTTTGTATATGATGCATTGTTGTACATATATGTATGTTGTTGTTAGAGTGTATAATTCAGTTTAAGTATTAAATAACCATACGCAAATCATATAGGGTGACTAAATTCCTATAACTCCATTGTAAATTCATCACATTCATAATATTTAAACTGACTAGCATTTGATTTTTTTACTTGGCGTATCTTAGATTTTTAAATTTTCTTATGTCCAATTTTCCGAAGTAGCATTCTCAAATATTTTCTTATCGATCATAGTATGATGCAATTACTCGAGTACGCTTTGCGTGATAAGAAGCTTTTCTGAGAATTTCCGTTCGTTCATTGATAGTAGTCGTTCCTGGCCAGATGTTTCCAATGAATCACGTATTTCGGGCCAAAAGTCAAATGGATCCTCTGCGGCGTTCCACAGCTGGTGACTTTCTGGCATCCACGATGATATTTAATCATCATTGTGATGTATTTGCGTGCTGTTCGCTGATAAAAATCATACGATGCCATAACAGCACACGACATAGATAACGAGATGTCCTTGAATTGATGAGAAATGGGAATGCTTCACACGTGAGGAAATCCCACCACGTGACAAATTTATTTTATTCACCTACATATTATAATGTTAAGCTTTTCAGTTTACGATCATATGTGTGCAACTAAGTAAGTTTCTTCGTGACAAAAAGTATAAATTTTTTATTTAACACTAAATTAATATGATTCATGGATCTTAATTACATTCGTTCCCATTCCTCCCTACAACGTGTTACAATCCGGTTGCTGACGTGACACTGGAAGCGTACGACATGCAAATTTTAGCAGGAAAATGTACAAAGTACCGTCGAACAGGAAAATATCGTGTCTTCTCAGTATACGGAGTACAAGTAAATCTATTTATTTTATAAAATCTTTCATACTCTCAATTTGCTGCGCTGCAATTTCTCATTTTTGTTAAGTCGTTATAGTGCGTAATATAACTTTTGATGAATCATGATTTATGAAATATGCAAAGACATAGGTCAAAGTTTGATCTAGGTCGTCAGCATCACGAGCTATTCACGATATTTCATATTCGGACACATTTGATGATAACGATGAGAAAGGGCACGCAGTAGACGCCTATTTCAACGTTTTTCGCCAAGTCCGGATCATCGATATTTAATTATTTCTGTTATCAATTCCAGTGAAACGGACTGTGCGTGTTGCAATGATGACGAAATAACTTTCTATGAATGAAACGATTTTTGGCAAAATATTATTCAGTCAGTTTATTCTGAAAGTAGGTTGGTTAATTAGAGTGGGCTACTTAAAGTGGGGTTGAATAATTGTACCCGTGGAATTGCGCGTGTAAAATAATGTCTTATGATATCGTTGCAAGATTTGAATATGAAATAGACGCAATCCGTCACGTGGACATCCATTTTGGCGCGTTTTTGCAATTCAAATTGGCGACCGTTGCGAGTGTATTGTCGTTTTCTTGTAAAAAAAACCACATGGAACAATTTTTAAGCAAGGCTGCTACAAAACCTCACCGTATGTACATATGTAGATAACATTCCATTTACGACCGGACGATTGTATACATACATACTTGAGAACTACGCCATCTTTTGAGCGTCTTGTATGCTATATATTAACATGTACATACATATTTTCAAAAAACAATTTCAATCGTAATTTTTTACTTTATCTATATTTTATTTTCATTTGCATGATACAATCGATAAATTAAAAAAAAAGAATAATTGAACAACAGCTACATATGTACCTACACATATATATGTACATAGTTATGTGGTTATGCAGATACATTACAATATCGAAATCTCAAGTAATTCAATCAAAATTGATCAATATTATAAGAAAAAATTGAAAAAAGCTCAATTCAAGATTAATGTTTTGAATCAATCCTATGTACATACATATGTATATAAGAAACTAATCAAACACTGTAATTTGGGTTAATCAAAAACGAACCATTGAAAAATTAATGCAGCTTTAATTGACTTGGATTTGGTTCAGTTAGAGGAAAATTGTTATCCGTAAAAAAATATTGGAGAGAATTTCACATTCGGCAGAGAAGATTATTTTCGGAGCCAGTAAAATTTTAAGCATTTTTCCGATCCAACCATAATTAGAACAATTGAAAACCAAAGCCAAATCTATAATATTTATAAAGGTCTGACTCGAAATCCGAAACGTCATTGAAGTGTTGAAGAAGGCATATCTGTTGGGTGGGCAATAAAAACGATACCTGTTTTCAAAAAATTGTATCTACAAAACTTTTAAATTTAAATCTAAATTTTAAAGTTCATTTAATCCTCTTTCTAATGATATGGCGGTTTTTGCCAAATGAATAGTTATTCATGTCAAAATAAACGCGAAAAAAAAATACATTTAATTTAAATTTGTTTTGAATTATTTTTACTTGGCATCATTGAAACTACTTGGAGGGAAATGAAAAAAAAGGCCAAATTATTTTTTGAAATTCCCCCGTATGAAAAAAAACCGATTTTTTTTTTGCATTTTAGATATAAACATTTGCTACATGTGTGTGTATGTGTGTACAGCCCTGTTTCGTTACTCATGTCATATTCATTACTCTCAGGTGTATATTTAAGGTAACCTCACTAGCCCGAGTCGGTTAATCTGCTTCCGGTGTCCGCGCTAGGATCATTCGAATTCGTCTGCGGTCCTGACAGCACGCGTTCTTACCATACCCTCGTTCGCGAACTTTTTCTCAAGCTTAAACACATTTTGAAAAATCAACTCTCTTCCGACACACACATTAATTAATTTGAGATAAAACCGTGCGTAAATTGCGATTTAATAATAAAATAAAATCGATAATTTCTTCTCTAGAAATAAAAAGTAAAATCATTGTGACGATTTCAGGTATTAATTTTAATTTCTCTTTACATACATACTTTACATAAAATTTGTCTACAATTTTATTTTCACTTGTTCGCAGATATTCTAACATTACAAAATCGTGCAAGATGATGTTAGGCGCTACTATCCTTTTGGCTATCCTGTCCATCCATTGTGGAGCCATGGCTGCTAAACTTCCCCTTCTAGATACGTTAAGATCAGATCCTACCGAAGACGACAACTCGCTCTCACCAAATGGTAAGTGAAAAATTATTTTTTAATTTAAATTAACCAATTCGACATTTAAGTTTTAAATTAAACAAATGGAAGATTCGTAGAGGTGCATTAATTAATTTCGAACTACGATTTAAAAGCTGTTTATTTTTATTAACTTTCGCGATAAATTCACACTTTTGAAGATGAACGCAATAAATAACATATTGTTCGTAAGAATTTGTATTCCTGAGTTTACAATTTAAATCTAGGATACGTACTTGATAATTTCAATTAGTTCAAACAAATTGTGCGACTATAATCTTCTCGAAAACCAAAACATTGTACATGTATGTATTTGTTTGAACTATTCTCCCAAGAATTTTTTTTAATCATAATTGCTTTGCCCTCTCTGCACCTTCTTTATTTAATGAATGAATCAAACTCAAAATGCATAAAATAAAAATAAACTCATATGGTTTCTATGATTATGAAGGTTCTTAATATTCATCTTATGTATATTTTTGATGGAAAAGAAAGCTAAAAGGTAGAGTTGATTGATTCCAATTATAGATACTAACATAGATGTTTGTTAAAAGAAATGGGTTAAAAACTTATCTAAAATTAAAATTTGAAATAAATTTTGCGGGCTGAATTTATCATTTTCAGATACTTATATTTTCTTATACATACATATGTATGTATGTACGTAGACAAGTTTGTAAGAAATAAAAATTATTTTCTTCTACGGTAGAACACATATGTATACCTTTTATAAAGAACACACAATCAAAAAATTTATTCTAGTTACTCGGCCTGAAAAATTTATTCTAAGAAAAAATATTTTTATACGTACAATTACAAGCTTTCGTTTAAATGCTAATTACGAGTATGTATTCTGCAAACTACATTGCAAAAAAAGACCGATCTAATAAATACGCTCCTTTTGACATCGTTTCTCGGTATTTTACACGCTCGAATGACGTGATTTTAAATAATTCATCGAGTGTCTTTCGAATTGGGTCGTGTACCCAGAAGTGACGCTAATTAATGCTGAAGAAATGATTTAACAGGCAACGGAAAAAAACTAGTATACATATATTTTTTAAATAAATATGGTGTGAAACATTCGCTAACTGACATTGGGCTAACTTTACACTTCATATTACATGAATACATACATACGGGGATGAAAAAAGGCTGTGTCACAAAATTTGATGTGAAAAGTTTAAATTAGAAGGGTTGATTTGACGATCGGTCGTTTATATTGCCGTGGAAAGTTATTTTTAACCGTAAAGTTACACCGTTTACGGTGTTCAGTTACCGCTGGCGATCTCGAGGGAAATCAGCAGGTGAGTTCATTTACTCTCAAGTTGTTTTAAACACTACACCACCTGAAGCCCTGACCCAGCAACAATATTAAAAACAAAGCAATTTTTTTCAACGAAAAGAGAGTCAAGTAAAAACACGTCAGCGGTAAAAAAAAACAACCATTTAATTTATGAAATGATTCCTTTATTTATCTGAAATTGTAGAATAAACGGATATCGTAAAATAAGACAATTTTGTTTATTATTAAGTTTAAAAATTCTATTTTAAAACCCTATATGATATACAATACAATTTAGCCACTATTAAATCATAATTGGAATTTTATATATATTTATACGTTACGGCAAGTTTTTATGACTATTTCCTAATAAGTAGTAATTCATTCGTAGCGTTTACAATCAGTAATAAAATTACAAAAGTGTAATAAAATAAATATTTAAATATTCGTTATAAGCAATTCTGAAAGTGCGGACTCTCATAGCAACGGTCCACGGTTTAAGACTCGGCTTTCGTTACGTGGCTTTTATTCGTTCCTTCAATAAAGTTCTTCACAAAAAAACATTGAAAACTCAGGTAGCCTCCCTTTAAAACTACTAACAAGCTCGAATTTTTATCATAAGATATGATAATAGCATTTCGATTGGAGCTTGACGACCAGCCAATGTGTCACCTATCAAACGTCAAGCAAACCAACGCAACGTCAACTCCAAATGAATAAATAAATAAATAAATAAATATTAATAATCTAAACTATACATTTATTCATAACCGGAAAAATCTTTTTCAGTTGGTTTAAATTATCCTGAAGTAATCCGCGAATGGGTCCAACTCACGAATGTGCCACCGGCGATGACTCACCGAGTCCCTGGCGTTCCCCTGGAGCTTGAATGCGAAGCTTCGGGGTCTCCTGCACCCACAATTCGTTGGTTAAGAAACAGCCTACCTATCACCGAGGTTAATAAAAATATTTTAAATCTATTACGCCTAAAGTGTAGAAAAACAGCATCGGAAAATAAAATTTGCATTTCAGGTCGAAGATTATGAAAACAATGCATTACCTCAAGGAAGCAACAACGAAATGGCAAAGGTTCGGTCTCGTCTTATCATCAACAACATCGTTCCTGTCGAGAAAAATACATACACCTGTGTAGCACAAGCCGGTTCAAAATCTACCTACTTCACAACAACAGTCTTCACCTCCCAAGGTATTTTCTTCGAAAGAAATGAATGCGACATTTAATTCGATCGCCTAAATATGTACATATGGTGTGAATTTAATATATATTTTTGGATAGCAGGATTCACAAAATCACAAAATTTCACTGAATATTTAATGCTCAACAAGGAGATATTGGCGGCCCCTAGCAAACCGAGGATAGTACTTTACTACAGCGTTATCATGGAAAATATTGGAAATACTCTAATCGTACCTTGCAAGGTTGTCGGAAATCCTCGTCCTGAAATCTACTGGATCGACAATGAAGAATCTATCATTCCCCTGCAGCATCCTAGGATCAAGGTAATTTTTCACGTTCGCATTGTTCAAAAACCAATTTTATTTCTAATAACTGACGTTTAATTTTTATTTGATTAGATTATGAGAACTGGGGAACTTGTTATTCGCGGCTTGCGTTGGTCTGATATGGGCGGCTACACATGTGTAGCAAAGAATCCAATCTCAAAAGATACCGTCACTACTTTTGTATACCCCATGTTGGTAAGTATTCCAAAAATTAATTATGTAATTATATTAGACTTATACTCGTACATATGCAGCTACAGTCCTAATAGGAAATAGAGGAGATGATAAAATAAAATAAGTACGGATAGGGATTAAAGGAGGAATGTTTAGAAATATGTAGGATACAGTTAAACAAATCCATGAAATGTATTAAATCTAATTGTCCTATAATTTATATTTCAGAACGAGAAGTAAGCTTGATTTAGTGGAACTGAACTGACTGCAAACTGAACCTTGGTCTTTTCACATTCTATCACCACACCCTTCGCTAATGGCTTTTCCTAACTTTTAAGGTCATATTTATTGATAAATATATTAAAAAAAAACTTTTAGTATAGATATTAATTAATTATATTCCTAAATTATTGTGTCATTATTACTATAATAATAAAAGAGGGAGTGCGATTTTTAATTTGTACAGACATTGTGGTTCATTTACATCAGCGAACGCGAGCGCAAAAGTTACCATTAATACCTAATAATCACTCAATAGATAATAAATTGGACTTATTGTACTTCATCATAATATAAAAAGTGATTTATTATATAATAAGGAAGTATTATTAGACATACTCGTATTCGTGGTCGCTGGTATAGATGGTCCATTAGGCACAGTCGCATTTCACAAACACACTGTGTATGTGAATAATTCCACATTGAATATATGACAAACTTAGGGCAACCAAGATCAATTAGTTCTGACACTGCATAATTTTAAGAATTACTTATAAGCGATTTCAATGTGAAGTTGTATGGAAGGTTGCATACTCAATCACCCGATAAATTAGAAGTATTATTTTAAGTCTTATATTTAAGAAAGCTTATTTTTTATTCAAATTTTGCTGCTGTATTTTTGTTTGAAATTTTATTTGAACAAAAAAAAGAAACAAAAAGATTGATATTTTCTACAAACTATAATATATTTTCCCGTTACAATTAGTTTCATAGTTACTGATTAAGTTTTACGCGAGTATCAATTATTGAGTAAGCTTATTCATACATATTTACCTAGTCAGAAGTATTTTTATGTTATATTTTTTTATAATGGAATATAATATGTATATCAATTACTATTCGAAAAACAATAAAAAAATATTTTAAAAATACCCTATTTTATTACTATTTTTAACTACATCAATTGATCGTGCATGTGTAAACGTTTATGATTAGTCAACATCATTTTCAGCCGTTCACCATCCATTACTGGATGAAGGCGTTTCCAATCCTCTTCCATTCCTGTCTGTCTTGAGCAATCTGCATCCATCTGCCCATTATCCACTCGGTCTACCTTGCTTTCCTTCACATCCTCTCAGATACCATTCCAGTATTTCTCGCGTCCATCAGCCATCGATTCTTCTCGCTATATGTTCACTCCAACTTTTTCACACGTTCCGCTATATCTGCCACTTTGGTCGTTCTTCTTACCCATGTATTCCTCTTATGATCTCTTCTTGTTATACCGAGAATACATCTTTTCCATGCATCTCTCTGTGCACTGGATCTTACTTAACAATCTTGAATTTAGCATCCACATTTCACATTCATACGTCATAACTGGCAGTACGCATTGGTCGTATGCCTTCTTTTTTAAGCATAGCGAAATGTTGGATTTAAAAACTATGTTCATTCTTCCAAAAGCACCTAGTTTCATTCTTCGTTTTATTTCTTCTTCTTTACATCCAGTCATATTCACCAATTGTCCTAGGTATAAATAACTATCAACTATCTCTACAATATGATTATCTACTGTAGTGAACATCAAAAATGCAAGTTGTATCAATAGTCTTTAGACAAATTCGTTTATTTATCTTTATTACAAATAGGGCTATACATAAGGTTGGTACATACATACGTGTCTCTTGGTAATTTACTGTCCGTCACGGCACACATGATACTGCTCGTGTTTCTTAGCTGGCGGGCGGCGTACTATGTACATACATACATACGTACGTACATATACTCAGGGTGCTGCCGCTAACTGGCTGGGTGGCTGCGCGAGGCTTACACCACACGGTCATCTCGCCGTTGGTCCTGCTCGTGGTCCTTAGAGCGAGGACTCTCGTGACGTCTTGTCTACTGGTTCCCTGGCGTAGTCTCCAGTGCTGGTCCTGCTGGGGCTCTCTGCGTCCGCTCCGGGGACGCAGTCAAATGGATGCAGATTGCTCAAGACAGACTGGAATGGAGGAGTATTAGTGAATGTTGAACTCAAGAATGCTATGCAAGATCCAGTGCACACAGAGAAGCACAGAAATATGTATGTTTTTAATGAGAAAAAAGAGATCGAAAGAGGAATGCATGGGTGGGAAGCATGTCCAAAGTGGCGAATGTTGCGGAACGTGTGAAAGAGTTAAAGTTGACAGTATGTATAGCGAAAGAAAGATTGGCAGGTGGACGCGGAAGTACTTGAATGGTAGCCGAGAGGATGCGAAAGAAAGCAAGGAAAATCAAACGGACGATAGGCTAACAAATTAAGAAGAATGTGTGGAGTCAAATAGATGCAGATTTATGAAGACAGACAGGATTGGAAGAGGATTAGAAAGGCTTTCATCCAGCAGTGGAAGATGAATTATGATATAAAACGCTAAAATTTGTCGGTCGGTTCATCTGCTCGTTGACTCGGCAGATTGCTTTGTGGAAATCGTTGCCCATAATTATCCATACTACATACATAGGGATGGTATGTATGCATATGCATAATACATACATACATATATGGATAAAGAAAATAGGAATAATATTTCACATCAAAAGATTTATAAAAAAAAGAATCATTAACTTTGCTTTTGAACACGTGCAGCATTATGTAACTTGTGCATTTTAAGTTGACTGAGAGATAGAATTAAAAAATATATATATTCTTGCAAATCAGGGCTGTCCAACCTTAGGTAGCCCGAGGGCAGCATTAAGAAAAAACATTCTTCCGTGGGCCGCATCCAGAATAATAAATAGATCACATACATATGTATGTATGTACAATATTAAATTACTAGAAGATTTAAAAAAAAAAACAGAAAATTTCATAAGAATAAAAAGTCATATCAAAAGAAAAAACAAGTTCGGCTTCGTTTACTAATGTAGCTATGTATCAGTGGCGTGCCGTCCATAGATGCGGTAGATGCGGCGCATGCCCTAGGATTTGAACACCCCATGAATATGTTTATATCGTAATTATTTTTTATGTTGCGTAATAACGAAATACATATAGTTGGAATGCTTTGAAAATCGTTAAGAAAACAACCTGATCGAATATGTAGAATAAGGTGAGCGAATAGGTGCGCATGAGTCGCGAATGCGGCTTTATCGTATAGTATGCGTTGCGCATGCGCATTACGGACCTTCGTATATGATTCACTTCACGTTGACAGTTGCAAAATGAGAAGAGTGCATGCGGTTTCACTCCCCGCATTTCTATCAACGAATCGCTTTTAAGCCGCTACTTTTAGTATTTGGCTATTTCTAATTGTCCACATAGAGCTTCTACACACCTTCCGACCTTCATTTTTTCTCCGGTAAGTCGACATTTTTCACATTTTTATTCTATTCTAAAACTTCTCTCTAAATTTATTTCATTTAATTTTTTTGTGCATTACATATGAGCATGAATTTTTATTTTATTTTTCGTAGTAGCCCTCAATATGGATAACCAATTGATAACCGATGAAACTGCACTCGGTACCCGAGGCAATAATAATTGCAATTTTTTATATTAAATATTTATTAAAAAGAACATTTGCGTCTCTTCCATTCGATGAAAAGAAGAATATTATTAAAAGCCCAAATGCCCACACCAAAATTAAACATTTATTCTAAAACGAAAACATTTAAAAGATATTTCAATTATGAAGTATACAAAAAAATTTCGTGGATTTGTGGTTGTGCCCATTTATCGCAATTATTTTGTTGGCCATGTATATTATTTTCGCAAGAATTAAATGTCCGGAATAAATTCGGATATTCCGACCTAAATAATTTAAGTCAAGCACGTAAGAGGCACGAATGCTATCAATCACACATATTCTCTAGTATACAATTTAAAAATATCGGGAAAGAAGCTCGTATCGAAAAATTTTAAGCGCTCATTCAAAGCAATTATTGAAATGCACAACAAAGAAGTTACTGCAAATCGATACATTGTTACAAAACTAATAAAGGCAATTTGTTATTTAACGAAACAAGAACTGCCTCTTCGAGGACATTTTAAACATAGTAAATCGGAAAAAAGCGCTTCTGTAGAGAGGTCATTTCCTACTATGAAGCGAATACAGACATTTTTAAGAAATTCTCAAAGCGAAGAGAAACTGTCAGCTCTCGCTGTTACATACATACATATGTACATATGTACATATATCGATCGAAAAAAAAAAACTATGTTAAATTTAAAAACAAACGAAAAATTGTATAATGCGGTTATTGATGATTTTTGTAAAAAGAACCACAGAATAAAATTACATTTTAAAAATAATTGCTTGTTTTTTTTTTAATTTCATACAGCATGCCCTGTTTCAGAAGTCACCGCCCGCCACTGCTATGTATGTACATACATATATCAATTTTGATATTTGTCGTTGCCAATCGCAGTTAATTCGAAAGAGATTTATCTTTCAATGAAAATGTGTAATTTTATTTTATAAATTTCATCGCTGAAAATGTACTTTCACACAGGTATGTGCTTCCTCAGCATTGAGTACATATCGAGTCCAAAGTTCCTCAATTTTGGGTATCTCTCTATTAGTCTATTGGTAGTAATTTAAAAAATTCTTCTCCTTTTTCAATTCTGCTAACATAAAAAGGGTCTGATTGCAAATCACGCAATTCCAGCTGTAGGTCAGATCTTACATATTCAATTTTGATAATCAATGGTTGAATAAAAAGTGAAATATTTTCTTCAATTTTCTTAAAATCACTAATTCGATTCTCGAAATCCTCAATGATTACTTCTATATTCAATAAGATATTCCCTCAAAATTCTTCTTTTCTTCAAAATGTTCTTTGCAATTTGGAAAAAAATTAAAATTATTATTAACCAGTGTTGATTTAAAAAGCTTCAATTTATTTTTAAAGCCATTCAGATGACCATATAAGTCGGCAATATTCTGTTGTTTGCCCTGGAGTTTTAAGTTCAACTCATTCAAATGGTTTGTCATATCTGTTATAAATGCAAGATCTGATAAAAACATGAGATCTTGCATTGGATTTTCAAGGTCTGTTGTGTCAGACGTGACTTTGTTTTTGAGAAATATTGAGTATTGAATATTGAGATTATCGATACATGATAGAATTTAAATTTAATTTTTTTTATTTTCGCGCGTGAAAATAAAACCCATAGGTGGCGGGCCGCTATTTGGACAGCCCTGTTGTAAATGATGAGTGTGTAAAAGACCTAATATTTTTTTCGAAGATCAAAAGCGCTGGAAAGGAACAACAATAGTGTCGCGTGCCTCTTTTTACATTATGGGTAAAACTGTGAATGTATGTATAGGTAGATAACACTTTCTCAATTACATTCGTTTCAATTGTTCAATAATTGTTAATCAATACACCACAATTCAATACGTAATCTGTCTAATTGTCATGTTTATGATACCGAAACATCACTAATATTATACATATTATTTATGATCAAAAACTTTTTTTTTTTTTTTTAAAGTACACTAGGAAAAGTTATGTATTGACTGTAAATAAAATATACATTATTTTTGGTCGCAATATGATAAAATTGATTTGATTGGATAACTTTTGTATTACAAACGGGCTCGAAACAGATTTAACAATAAAATAAATAATGCGTTGAACTGAAAAGACTTTGGGAATCTTCTAATATGATCTAGAATCTTCGATGATGTTCCGCGTTAACTAGTGATGCTTAACAATTTGTGTTTTAACCGAATTGATGGTCATTACCATTTTTTCGTTTTGCAAACAAAAAGTTTCATCATTCATTTTCATCGAATGTTAAAATATTCGAAACGAAATTGAATCATATTTTATTAATTATAATTCTACAATCTACGTTGTATACATATACATATATATATTTTTTACACAACTTAACTGGTATGTAATTCATTTGTTAACTCACTTATTGCGAAATTTTATTTTTATCGAATGCAGTATGAGTCAGTGCGAGCTTCGTTCCTATTTGCGACTCGAATGATAGCTTCACAATTTTACGTGTTTACTTTGCATTATCTTGTATTGTGACAGTAATACGTTAAAATTAATTAAGGAATTCAATGTCAAAATCTCTTCGAACGTCTGTCTGCATGACAAGCTTCAACATTATTTTGACGAATGTGTATCAAGAATGCGAAAATTGGATCTCGAGATTTTGATCAAGTTTCGTCATCGGATCACGTTATCATGATTTTTGGAAAATGTCTGTGCGGATGTATGTACATACATAATATGTAGTAGAATCACTATAACTCAAATAACCATTAATCGTATCAGACTGAAATTTCGTGTTTTTTACGAGGTGGCAGTATTGCTCCGAATTCGAGTTTTAATTTTTCCTTGCGCTCAAATGTTTACATATGTATTACTATCACGATTATCAAATATCAAATTCGATCAATTGAAACTATGTACATAACAATTGAAACTATGAAATTACACAAAATTTTATGTTTGTCTTCAATTCTGAAATAAAAGTTTGTTGTGTACAGAGTTTACTTTTACAAAATGAAATGGTGAAGTTTGTAAAACATAATTTTTTTTATTACGTTTTGATTCGAAACGTTTATAGCCGGACATACCTATGTATTGTAATCTAGATAGTCAATCTTGGTGAACTCATTCCTTGCGTGTGATAGTTACCAACATCGGACATGATAAAAATTGGTAAGTGAATTCAAATATTAACATCACACGGTTTAAATAAATTATCTTTTTAATGTACTTTTACTATTGCAAAAAGGTTTTGAGCAGCTATACGAACTTACCGTTGGAGTACATACATACACGCAGTTACGACTTTATTCAGAGCTTTGCTTTCGCAGTGTTCGGTTCTATTCCATAACTGGGCAGGAAATCATCAAAGAAAGTTAGAATTTTGAAGTGAATTATTATTTTTCATTCTTCAATTTACCTATTTTATTGTATAATTTTGATTTAAAGTATTTTCTGCACTATTTCACGGAGGTGTTATTGCAGGCCACTTGCGATTTAAGTGTTAAACTGATTTGAAAGTTACATTTTAGTATTAATAATTTCATTGATTCAAATAACGAAGATTCGGGAAGATTCTATCATGTCGGACAGTTACCCAAAGATCGGGGCACATTTCAATAAGACTGGTAAGTTACACAATTTATTAATTTATTAATTTCGTATTAAATAATTATAAACCTAAAAAAATATTTGCAAATTGTTTTAACAAGTATCTAACTATAATACAGTGCAATAAATAGCACGTGCTAATAACGCAATAGCTACATACATATGTATGTATGTATGTAGATTGTAGATGATTACGTATCTGAGGATTCTTGACGGATTCCTTGTTCTGTACATACATAATTGATAAAACAAACACAAGATAACATTTTTTTGTGCATGCGTAGTTTACTCTGGATACGTTAACCATCGAAAATAAAGCCAAATTTATTTCGAATTTGATGGAAATTGATTAATTTAATTATTTTTGTGGTTCACTGATTATGTATCCAAATTATCAATTTTCTAGCGTTGTTATTTACGATTTAATATGTTTTGAGTTAAACGTTACATTTGTAGAATTTCTTATTTTTAATCTTTCCCTTCTAGTTGGACAGCCTCCAGTGATGTACAATGACATATTACAGATAACCAGGTGGTGCAAATTCGATGAAGACGATTATTCGTGCAAGCCGATGTACAATACATATTTATTTATGGCTCATACATAGCGCAAAATGTTCACAGGCGAATCGACTTTTATGTAAATTAAAATTTTTTATTCGCAGATTCGCGCAACCAAACTATCCCAGAAAAATCATAGCCAGACAGCCGATTGATTCAAAATTTGGAACATCCCCACCGAAATCCATCGGATTATCAAACAGACAAAGCGAACCCAAAATGTTTAAAATAACAGAAACCCAACACGCGATGTCAGTCGATTCGGCCGACATTTGGGGAACATCCACGGTAAGATTTTGTAGTAAAAACTACAAACTTAATATATCTCTGCAACGTGCTCTTTTTATATTTTATTTTAGGTCCATAACGAAAGCCCTATAAGAAGCAACAAAAATTGCGGTTTTTGTCGCCGAAACGGCGAAGATGTTTCTGTGTATACTGGTCATTCACTGAGGTCAGCAAAAGGGATAGTCTCCTGTCCTATATTGAGAAATTATGTTTGCACCATCTGCAATGCCACTGGTGATCAGGCACACACCAAGTAAGACATTTAACATTCCAATGCATCTATCATTCGGTAATTATTGTAAATTGTGAAATCTTGTTCCAGGACCTATTGTCCCATTTCGCGACAGTATAATTTGGGAATGAACCCTGTGTCAACCACTATAATGCTTAAGTCATCGAAATACAAGAGCAATGGGCAACAACGTTATTAAAAACAAAAAAAATCGAATGATTTGTCTTTTGTAAACATTTTTTTATAATATTTTAATTGATTATTTGAGTATTTTCCTTATAAATACTGAAATTTTTTATTTTTTTAAGCATTCCATTGTTCTTTATGTAGTGTATTTTTTTTAAATAATATCAGGTATTAATTAATAATAATTAGGGATTTTCACAATTTATAACGGAGCTTATGATACTGTCTGTTGACAAAAATAAGAATTGTCGGTTTTTAATATTTTTACAGTTAGGCTTTGCTACTTTGTGGATTTTTATAGATAAATTAAGAAAAATCAAAAAAATATAGATATGATATGATTAGGAACAAAATATTACCAGCCATGAATGTCCACGGATACGAAAACACTATGAAGAACCTAACTGTAGAATTTTGAGAAAGGTTAATAACTATAATGGGCAAAATATTATAGAATATCTTCGTGGTATATTCCACAACTACAATATGGAGTAAAAAAAAAGGATTTTTAGTTTAAAATTTAACGATTATATGTACTCGTATATGTATGTATGTAGTTGTACTAGTACGTTTTAAATTACTTAAATTATAAATAAATTCTTTTCTAATAAACTCTTGTTATCTAAATAACATATTTACATTAATAAATTTATAAACCCTAAATGAAACCGTGCGTACATATTTAATTGTCTTTTCAAAATAATTCTTGTTAATGAGATTTCTCACCCTCGCCGAGTTGACGCGAACCGACATACATATGTACATATGTACATACATCAATTTTATTATTTTTAAGATTATTTTTATTGCAATACACCATCGAAATTGTAATAGAATTTTTTATTAATTTTAAATTGAAATCAATTTTTTCTGTCTTGAACATATTTAAAGTTTCATTTATTACATTTTGACTTTTGTAATATCTACTATGCGTTCAAGATTTTATTTGGTACTGGAACACTGAACTATGTACATATGTATGTTGGTATTGTTGTTCCTATTTTAGTGTCCAAATTTTAGAGATGTTAAGACAAGAATGTCGCATTTTAAAACCGTAAACAAATTATTCTTTCTTCTTGATCGAGTTATGAAAGATATCATGATCGAGCTTGTAAGTTTTAATTGTGAAAATTTTGACTCGAAATTATTTTTAAATGTTTTTATGAAAAATAAATTTTTTTACTACTTAAAAATTGTGTTTATTTTAATTTTTGCATAATTTAAACAAAAAATTGCGCATCAATTGATGAAGTATAAAGTTTCTCAAAACTGTAGAATACTTCTGAAAGTATCTGGTGGGTAAGCAAATAAACAAATAATAAAATGCTTTATAATGTAAAAGACATTTTTATTTTGAATGTATTCCTACAAACATGCACTACATTACTTTAAATTAAATTACTTTTACTTTATTGCCTGTAGCACACGCTACATAACGTCTAACACAGTGGTCGGCACATAATTGATGCCATTATAAATAAAAGTGGTTTAAGTCCAATTTTGAAAAAAAATTAATTAATGATAGTTTTGGTTACAATCATGCATAATATGTGGTCTATTTATTTTAAAGAATTCGCAGTCAAGATATTTGAATTTCCATATGATTTAATAAATATAAGTTTAACTGTAAAACGAAACTACAATTATGTTATAAATGAAAGTGGTCTATGTCCACATTTGAAAAAGTATGTATGGCCTTACGGCTTTCATGATGACCCCGGAGGCTGAATTTCTGCACCTTATTAGTTCATTTACACTGAAAAATGCAATTAAATTTAAATTTTCGGCAATTAAATTTGTCATCATTTTGGATTAAATTAAGAAGAGTTTCCACTTTAAGGAAAAAAGCAATCATAATACTATCCTTTTACTTCAACTTATTTGTGTGAACTAGGATTTTCCACTTTATCTCGATTAAAAACAAAAGCATTATTATGAATCTATATATTTTAAATCAAAAATGTACGCTTTTTTTTCAATTAATATCTAACGAAAAACGATAAATATAATTAAACGGTAAATTCCCATTTTTTCAATTTTCCCGGGTTTTCCGTCATTTTAAATTTCCCGGTTTTTTTGGAACTGTAATTTCATCCATAAATATGCATATATCATGGTGTCAATAGTAAAAATAGTGGTACATAATGGACAGAGTTTATTTATTTTATATAATATTAGCTAATTAGCTAATTTAACTTACATCTATTACATATTTATAATTTACATTATTAATGATGATATTAATGATAATGTAAATGTAACATATTACATATTATTGTTCTGTGTTTCCCTACGAAAGAAAAAAAACAATCTTGTCTAAGGAAAAAAAATGACCTACATAAAATTTCTGACGCCCATATAAAATCGTTGAATACAATAAAATCGGCCAATAATAATGAAATCGATAAATTTGTACAAAACAGTCAGAATGCTCATATTTTAACCACTGAAAGAGTTTTCAGAACAGTGTATAGAATAATAAAAAATCAGAGACCATTTTCAGATCTACCTGTTGAAGTTGACTTACAGACATTAAACGGTATTAATCTCGGTAAGATTTTGCATTTCGATAAATATATACATACATATGTATAGGTATCTACATACATATGTATAGTTAAAAAAAAAAGGTCGTTTGATATTTTTTGAAAATTATAGAGCGCTCCCATTCGTGAAAATTTTCATTTCGAGCACTGGGTAGGTTGCTGGCAGTATTATCTTGCAACCATGATAAACTATGCTTGTTAAAATTAATTAAACCAATTCCTTTTACTTTATAAACTTAATTTTAACATATGTATGTGGGCTTGTTATCGATAGTATTCAAAATAAACAAGTCTCTAATGACACAACTAGATAAGAATGTCATAAATATTACATATAAAATTGTTCTATTATACATTGAAGCTTAGATATAACACCAATCAACAAATTATTTTGTGATTCCAAAAACATAATGCACATTCATCATAGTGAATGTTCATATGACTTTTCAAATTATGTCTCCCAGTATGTGTAGGTCAATACACATATACTACATTTATATGGTTTTTATCAGTATGTGTTGGCATATGGCGAATCAATGCTAGTTTAGAGTTTTAGCACCTTTTTTCACAGAAATCGCACTTGTACGCAGAATTACGGGAATGAATATCCGTATGATCTTTTAAATTATTTCTGCCGGGGAACTGTTTCGAGCAAATTTTACACGAATAGACTTTATTGTCGTTGCAATGAGTCTTTAAATGACGATTTAGGGAATATTTAAGCTTAAACACTTAATTTTGTCGGAATGCATATTCACATGTACTTTTAAGTTTCTTTCTCTGACAAAAGTTTTAGGGCAAAAGTTACACTTGTGTATGCTTTATCCTTTGTGTGTTCGTAAATGAATAGTCAAATCACTAATAGAATTAAATTATTTTTCGCAAAAATTACATTTGCACAACGTAATATCAGAATGAACGTTCCTATGTCTTTCCATGTCCCGTTTCTCAATGAATACTTTCAGGCAAATTTCACATTTGAATAAGCCTTCTCCCATATGTTTCTTTATATGCTGAATTAAACTAATATGGAAATTAAAACCGATTTGTATGCAGATTTGTCTGAGTAAATGTTCATGTGTCGCTTTTTTACTACTATATTTTGAGTTATAGACCGCAAAAGCCCAAAAAATGGATATTTTTTACATTTTTTAAATCGCAAATATCTCATCAACGAGAGCATATCAACAAAAATCATTATCGGATTCGAATTCAGTGGGTCAAACTTGGTAAAGATTGACTAATTTCCGCTCTGGGTTTTAAAAATCGTGATTTTTTTGTTTGATTGAGTATATTTTAAAATCTTATCATACTGAAACTTCATATTTATTTTTTAATGCAATGTTGTAATAAAAATATGAAACTAATAACAGTTGCAAAATGTAATGCAACCTTTAGCCGATAGCGGGACCAGATCGGAGAATGAGAGAATCAGGAGACCCGAAAATAAAGAGTTGGAACTGTCAATTTACTGTCAAACTGACAGTTGTAAATTTTTAACAGTTGCCACTACAGAAATTTTTTTATTTTCATTGGTTACACCGATTTATTTCAGTAAATGAAGTGAATCTTACTGCCCCCCCCCCCCCCTATATACAATTTAAAAAAAAACCAAAAACAAAAAATAAAATTTAAAAAAAATTGGATCGAGGATAACACAGTAAGGCCCGTAACGCACTAGGAAGCCTGGCTGCAGTAGCCGGAAAATCGGGCAGCCAGTATGAGCAGCCAAAGCGGCAGCCGGAACGATGAGAACACACTCACAAATAGACCGATAACATTGTAGATACAACATATTTTCAATGCAATATTTGGTTCGTAATCTCGCATCTGAGATCTTTTTGTACTGTATGTATGTATGTACATAGATGCAAATAATATGTTGAAAATAGTTTCATATAAATTGTTTCCAGCGCGCAACATTGGCGAGATTTTTTTTTAATATTTTAATCTTATCCGTTGAATTTAATGCAATGGAATTGTTTGTAAAATATCTAATTGGTAAGTGGCTAAAAATTTGAAATGGCAAACGTGAATCGACTGGCTGCCGAGCAGCTAAGCTGCTAGTGCGTGCATCACACAGGCAGCCACATACATTGTTTGCATCTCGTGTTGGCTGCGGCAGCCAGTGGCTGCTTGTCTGGCTGCTGTGTATCGGAGCCCGTACTTGTGGCTGCTGCAGCCAGAGTTTCCTGGCTGTCTAGTGCGTTATCAAACAGGCAGCCACATACATTTTCTAACATCGTTGTGGCTGGGCGGCAGGCTGCCTAGTGCGTTACGAGCCCAAAAGCGGCGAAAGCGAAGTCGGCATATTTATGACATTTTGGGAGAAAAACATCTGTTAACAAACGTTACTCGCAATTATATTATCTGTGCTCAACATATGTTTTAACAAGTTGTGACAGAAAAATGTAGCTAGATAGAATACGCTTATTTTCATAAAAAAAAATTATATTTGACTGAAAATGGGGCCCCCTCTGGGGACGCCCCCCCCCCCCCCCCCCCGCACTCCGGGGCTGCTACTGCATACATGGTCAAACCAATTTGTGCGTATTTGATACAAACCTAATCTTGAAGAATATCCATTCATTTGGTCAAACAGCTTGTCTTATTGGAATTATGAAATTATATATTAAAAAATGTTGAGAGAACTTAGTTAACAATCAGTAATTTTTTGTATTTGAAAGTAATGACAGTATTATTGATCGTGTAAACTCGATATTGATGGAATGTAGGCAAGCAATGACGCGAATCCGGATATGTTGATATCGGAGCATCAGTATTGGCGCGTGGAGGGGATACTGACATTAATGCAGTAATGGCAGTATTATTGATCGTGTAAGGCCGCTTATGGTCGAGTCATTTAGTAATTCATCACAGACTGTCAATAATTTAGTATTGACAGTAATATTGATGAGCTGTGTTTACTGATAGATTGATAATCCGGCTTCTGTGGCACCATGGATGAGTGTCCAGAATCTGGTGAACGACAAATTTTACGTAATTTTATATCAACGTATAAGCAAAATACTGAGCTTTGGGATTTACACAATAAAGATTATTGCAATAAGCAAAAGCGGAATGCGGCCTATCGGAAACTTCTTGTGATATTTTCATCGATAAAAAAAGATGCGACAGTGGAAGATGTGAAAAGAAAAATAAACTCATTGAGATGTAACTTTCGGAAAGAGCTGAAAAAAATTAATAATTTTACACAAAGTAGAATGGATGCAAATGATGTCCGTCGTCAACCATCGTGGCTATTCGATGAATTACGATTTCTACAAGAGTTGGAGAAACCGGTTCCCGAGAGACTTAGCTGGTCTACTATTTGTAAAAGTGATAATATGGATGTGGTTAGTAAATTGAAATGTTTTATTGACACAGGTGTAAGTAAATAAAATGGCAACGACGAGTTATATTAGTTATTAGATGGGTAATAATGCTAAATTTTATTTATTTTTTAGATCCAAATTTACATACTGTGACTTTATTTTACTATTATTACTTTGCTAATATAATATTACTTTTGTAAGCACAATAGAAAATTTCTTTCTGAATTCAGTAGTTATAAATAATTAAAGTTTTGCTATTTTCTGCCTTCAGATATAATTATCATCAGTTTCTATATTTACTAGGAATAAACGTGTTCGGTTTTTTTTGTGATATGTAGAAATTATGATTTTGAACAAATATGTATTAATATAATTAATTTTTAGGAAAGCAACGATGATAGTATCATTGAGGAGTCAAGTCTAATCCGACTGAGCCGTGATTCTCCTCAGTTACCACAGCCGCCGACAAAAAAAGTAAAAACGCAAAGTTTACTTCCTATCAGCTGCAATTGTATAGAAAAACAAGATGATGAATTGCTCATTGCAAAGGTCTGGGCAGGAAAACTTAAGTGCTTATCAAAAGAACAAAGACTTTATACTGAAAAAGCTATCAATGATGTTTTATTCTATGCACAAGTTGATACTTTAAAGTCACAGGAATCCCAGCAGTACGAATGATTTCCACAACAGTCCCAGACCGAATACATCTGATTCATCAGAACAATTAATATGAGTGTTTCAGTATGAGATTGTGTATTAATTATGCTTATCGTAAAATAGACATATTTTTATTCTTAAATAAATAAATAATTTGTTTATATGTAAACAAGTAGATATGTACATATTAGCGTTTTGTAAATTAATAAATATTTATTTTTCAAACAAATTATAATTATATACTTTGTACTGTAATAATGACTAATATTCAAACTTATTTTTAGTTTGAATATTAATACTTTTTACTTAATACTTTTTTTAATACCTTAGTAGGTACTTGCAAATAATGAAACTTCGATTAATCGTTTTATTAAGTGACAAAAAAATTCAATCTATAAATACTTGAAAAATCGATGTTTTTATTTTGTTTTTATTCAACACATCGCCAGCAATTCCGATTTTTTATTTTAAACTTTGCATCATAAAATTGATATTTTAGTTTTATAAATCGAAATACTATAATAATTTTTTTTTAAAGAAGAAGTCATTCTCGGAATAATTTGTTAGTATTAAAAACAAACAAATGTTGGCCTTGAAATATATAGTTTGCCCTACATTTGAAATTCGCGGTGGGTGTAATCTTATTGCATTCAAAATAGAGCAATGTATTAATAGCACGTTTTGTTCAGTCGTATGGTGAAACTGACTGCGAGAAGTCCCAACAAGTGCTTGCTGCTTATTTGTAAAGTTTTATATACACAATTACCATAGAAAAAAATGGGGGCCTTCAACTGGACAGTAGACACTTCTTTACCTGTTATGAATATGGTGACTCCAAGAAATGTGCACATGTGTGGAATATTTGGCAGGTGAGACTTTTTAATATCTGGAAAAACAAGCATTGTTATTATTAAATATGCTTAAATGATTTATTTATCATTGGAAATAATTCTAAAATTTAAACAATCAACAAATCATATGTAACCCATGACAATGATTTAGTATCAGAAAGTTGATCCCTTTCTTCACAGGTAATAAAATTTAACTAATCTTTAAAAACAACATAAGAAAACCTTTCATCCACAATTCTACATATATCATATTCAAGTGTGAAATCTCAGCATTTTATACAATGTAGAATTTTACACTTAGTCATTAACATTATATACATTCACAGAAAAGGCAATCCTATGTTTTATGCACATCATCATCATCATTTTCAGTCGTTCACCAACCATTGCTGGATAAAGGCCTCTCCAATTCCTGTCTGTCTTAAGCAATCTGCATCCACACAATCAACTCCACACATTCTTCTCAATTCTTCAGCCCATCCCATCGTTCACTCGGTCTACCTTGCTTTCTTTCACATCCTCTCGGATACCATTCCAGTATGTCTGAATGTCTTTTCCACACGTTCCGCTATATCTGCTACTTTGGTCATGCTTCTTACCCATGTATTCCTCTTATGATTTCTTCTTGTTATATCGAGCATACATCTTTCCATGCTGCTCTGTGTGCACTGGATCTTACGTAACATTCTTGAATTTAGCATCCTCGTTTCATATCCATACGTGATAACTGGCAGTACGCATTGGTCATATGCCTTATTTTTTAAGCATAGCGGGGTGTTAGATTTGAAAATTATGTCATTCTTCCAAAAGCGCTCCATCCTATTTTCACTCTTCGTTTTATTTTTTATTCTTTACTTGCGCACATACGTTGAGTAAAGAGCCAGTACTACACTATACGGGTAGGTATAAGTATATATATCTATTGTGTTGAATACAATAAATAATCACAATTCGATGTCTCATTTTGGAGAGTTTCTTCAAGATGAGACATCGCTCATTATTCAATCCTAATCAACCTTTGATAAAATAATCAAGTATTTAAAAGAAAATTAAAATTTCGTCCTTGGAATGGAATGGAATGAAAGAAAGATGGATCGATGGAAATCAAATTTTCGATCGGATCAAAAAGAATATCTTTATTTTTATAAATATGTATAAAAACTAGTCAATGCCCGTTAACAGTGTAATCGGGTGGTTATCATTTATGTATGTAGGTAAATCTAACCTATAGTTAGATTTTCCACACGACCGGGATTGTCCAGGTTTGACCGGGATTGTTCAGGTTTGACCAGGATTGTCCACGTTTGACCGGGATTGTCCCGGTTTGAAGGTGCGTCCCAAAGTCCCAGCCGGTTTGTTGTTTTGTTAATGCGTATACCTGAGCGTATGGTTCACATATCCTGGTTTGTAATTTTGACACAGTCAACATGAAATAAAGAAACCCGTCATCCCAATTGGTAAATAATCTTTTTTTACTCAATTCGCTAAATTTTACAAACGATGTTGTGCTTTGGAAAAAAAATCTCGCCTGTGGCACATTTTTTTAGTGTTTTACACAAAATCTTATGATTTTCTTACGAAATTTAAAATAATTTAGATGTAAAATGTTCTTATGCAATAAAAGCGACGGAAAATATTTCCTCTGCGGTGCATTTTAGCTCAAAAAATGAAGTTATTTTTTTTTTAATTATACAAAATGCATGTATAGTTTTCCGAAATAAAAATTCCTTTAGTAAAATCCTAATGTCCCGATTTGGGAGAAAAATAATTTGGTAAGCCTACGCTATAGTGTATTTGATAGTTCAAAATGTAGTTGGTAGTTGAAAAATGCGCTACCCGTGCCGTGAGTGTATGCGAGCATTCCGTGGCTATCCAGCCAGCCAGCCAGCCAGACCAGTATTGAAACCCCAAATTGAGTCTGCGACATTTGTACATTTTATATATGCACATCACAGACATCCCTGAAATTTCACGCGACTTTAGCTCGTAAGCACCATTACCACAAGGAACAAAATCACATTTTTGCAAACGGACACGGAAACTACGTGAACTATTAATATCGCGAGCTTGGCTTGTCTGAATCCAATCGGTATCCAAACGCGGAACCCAGTCCTGTACGTATTACAAAACCGTAAACTAAACTACACAAATAGAATATGAAAACGCGCGGTTTTAGTTAGTGGCAACCCCGATTGTCGCCAATTATCGTTTTGACATTGGTGTCATTTGCGTGACATTCCGCGATGGGTGATGAAGTTAGTGCGATTGGATGCGGTGGGACAGAGGCTCCGCTGCGTGCCCCGTTGTTGGATGCAATCACTCCATACAATGTGCAATTGTGCGGTTTCTACAGCAGGTTGCACAATTATTAATACTAAAGAGCTTGTAATGTATAGAGCGGCTGTATAAACTCTGAACGTGACGCTAGTGACTCTGAAACACAATTTTCACAAAATCGCATCGGTTTATAGAATGTATACTAACAAATAATCTTTTCCATACTATCAGTACAAACTTAATAGTCATAAAAAGCTTTAAACCGTTTGCTAGATTAAAATTTATAATAATTGTTAGCAATAAATTAACTAATTTTATACAATTAACTGATAACTTATTTCATACAACTTTATTTCAGAGTTAAATTATTATTATTATAATCTATAAATTTATTTGGATGGTAAGTAATAACTGGAATAACTCAAATAAACCATTATTATTATTATTACCGCATAGTTTACCTCTGTCCCTTTCTAAGCCCCGCCTCTGCATTGTGTGAACAGCCACTTTATGTACTCTCGACTCTTTGACTGGACCGTACATTGCTATGCAGCGTGGAGCGGAGCTGATTTCAGAAGATTTTCCTGTTCTCTATATAGGGGTGCGGGTTAGAGGGTGTAGCCATCACTAGGAAAAAATCTGAATGACCTGTATTGCTAACAACTCAAATTTTATATCTTGAAAAATTCGAGCTTGCGAACGTTTTGAGAGCGTCAGATTCGATATGAGAGCGCTTTGAAATGTGTTAGTCAGCTCTGCTCCACCTAGTAACTATGTTTAAGACTGCGCAAAAAAAAAACAATTTTCAATTTTTAATATCCAATAATACAATCTTATATATGTAGAGTGAACAAATGTGATGATTTTCATTCTCAGGAGTTTTGCATATTTCACCATCAAAGAACGTTTGCCGATTATAATCACCAAAATCATAGATCATCTCTCGAGAGATAGAGACTCCATCGCCAATGAGTACGGTGAGGTGAATAATACCATCGTAGTTTGTAAACTTTTCCTGTCGCACGTTTTTGTATGTACATATCTTAAATTTAAATTGCATGTCGTTGGATACACAGATTGCACTGGAGGAAGTCAAACAGGTCATCGGGTGTCTTTCGAAACTAAAAAATGAAATACAGACAAATAAAGAATTTCTACTGTTGCGGGACAAAGACGCCGATGTAAACAAATGGAACGATCTTATTGCTAAACAACAAGATCCGTACTATTTCACTGCCATTTGGCTATTCACCGAGTGCTACGTGTATAGAAGAATCAGAGAGACCTTCGAGACTACGTTAGTACTTGATTTTCAATTTCACTTTCCAAGTATATATACATATGTACATATTTGTACTATGATATTTATTAACGCATTTGATAAATTTCAGGAAATCGCTTGCCAAATTTGATCCATTTCGATTGCAAAAAGATGCTACATTTGAACAAAGTTTGGAAGCAATGTGTTTGGTTGCCAATCACCTTTCTAAAAAACTGGAAGAAATAAATAACATCAAAGAAAACTTTTTAATGTTGTTGAGAGTATGTACTGATTTTATATTGTTGAACTGTGGAATTCATCAACTCATTATGAATTTTACGCAGTTCCCCATCAATATTGCTAAGTTTATATTTGCAGATGACACTTTGGGGTAATAAATGTGACCTATCTTTATCAGCCGGTGAAGATGTTAATCAAGCTACAAATCCAATGGCTATGGTAGATCTTTGGCAAGATAATCTCATTGCTGATGATAGCAATTTAGTTTATGATGCTTTATTAAAACTTGCACAATGTTCTGAAGGGGGCCAGGGAGTTTTAGTAGGTTAATATTAATTCTATATTTTTATTTACTTAATTTGCTCTAATATTTATGTTCAAATTCTTTATTATTCGTTTTTAGATATTGTTTGCGATAATGCGGGCTATGAGCTTTTTGTAGATTTATGTTTTGCCGATTTCTTGGTCGCAAAAAAAATTGCCAGCAAGGTACGATTTCGTGTGAAAGCTATACCGTGGTTTGTGTCTGACGTTTTGGTTAGAGATTTTACTTGGACCATTGATAAAATTTGCAATGCCAATTTTAAAAAAGAAATTACCTCCGTTTTCACTCTTGATTCTTCGAATTTAAATGTTATTGGTGCCAAGTGGAAACAATATGTTAATCAAGGAGTATGGAGTTGTCAGGTAATTGTGGAAAATCTTATAAAAATTAAATCATTTTATTTGAAAATAATTTTTTTTGTATTTTATCATTCAGGCTGATGAGTTTTGGACACTTCCACATGAGTTTTTTAAAATGAAAGATGAAGATAAGGACCTCTATAACAGCTTAGGTGAAGCGTCTTTTATCTTTTTTAAGGGTGATTTAAATTATAGAAAATTAATGGGTGAGATGAACTGGCCTCCAACAACTTCATTTGAAAATGCTTTACGAGGTATATTGTATATAATAAATTTATATATGTAAATTGGAATATGGATTTGATAATGTTTTGAATATTTTCTATAGGATTTTTCCCTTCTCCACTGGTTGCTGTGAGAACCGTGAAAGCCGATCTTATATCTGGTCTCCCACTGGGAAAAATGGAAGAGTTAAATGAAAAAGACAATCAATGGATGGAAAAGGGAGACTACGGGTAATATTTATATATGTATATCTATACAAATGTACAAGGCTGAGAATACTTTTCATTCTCTTTCATTCTTTGATACTAATATGTAATTTTTTTATTTTCAGAATTATTCAGTTCTGTGCCAAAAACGATTCGTGACCTTTAGGCACTCTTTAAACTGTGAATTTGGTACATCATTTTTAAAATTTTGTTTAATCACCCAAACAAATGTCATTAATTACTTCTTTCAAAATTGACTTTATTTAGTCTATATTATTTATTTAATTGAATTATCTTGTTGATTTGTCATTTGTCATTATTTTGTATATTCATATAAATCAGAGCACAGTAAAAAACTTTTGCCTGTGTATAAAATTGAAAAAAAGCACCCATACCTATTGTTCGGTAAATTAAATATCAAATAAATAATTGTGTATTTTATTGAAAATTTTATCCATTTATTAATTACCCATTGACAATGTCATCGGGTGGTTACCATTTATGTATTTGCTACCTGCAGTGTTAATATGATTTAGTGAGGGTATGCAGTGCGAGTGCTTTGCGCTACCCGTGTCGTGTGTGAGAAAGGGAGCGTGTATATGCATACGTGATATGCGAGCGTTCCGCGGCTACCCAGCCAGACAGGCAGACCTCTACGCTACTATATATAGTATAATACTTTGTGGAGTGTGAGGGGAAAGGCTGAAGAGAGAGACACGCAGTGGCCTTTTTGTAGTGTTTATTGTGTGAGCGACGGATACCGAGTGGAAGTGCCCTATATAACACTCGATCGCCGGTACCAGGGTTACCAACCGTCAGGGAGATAGTGATGCCAACCTCAGCCCATTGGTTCACCGAGCACCCACAACTTCAATATAGGCGTATACAAAGAGTTAGATTTATACTCCTATTATGAATTGGCCGAGGCTAACCCCGTAGTTTTTTTTGTATAGAATTTGACAAACTCCCCTCACCCCGCCAGCCTTCCATCCAACTGTCAAATTCTATACAAAAAAAAACCATGGGGTTGGTGTAGACCAGGCCGACATACTCGCAAAACCAAGCCTTTAGTAGGCATGACATTTTTGCCACATATTTATAAACCACAGTTTCTCTTTAAGGAAAAATGTGAATAATTTACGAAGGTGTTTATTTTATTTTAAACTGCATTTTCCATAAAAAAAGTTAAGAAAAATAAAGTTTGTGTTGGCTGTAAATATTGCTTTTAAGATAACTGTCAATCTGACGTTTGCAACGATGTCTGTGAATTTGGAGATCAAGTTGAAAAAAACTAACAAAATATATCACGAAGGAGTAAGTTTGAGTATCAAAATATAATAGTTAATTTATTTATTAAATATAAAGATAATTTAAATGGTGATAGGAATGTTTGTCCGGATTTGTGATCGTGACCAGCCCTTCAGACGTTCGGCACGATGGCATCAGTTTACTGATGGAAGGTGGTGTATCGCTTCAGTTGAGCAACAAAAATGTTGGAATGTTTGAAGCGTTTAGAAACAGCATCAAACCAATAACACTTCTCAACTGTTCGTTGGACCTGCAGACCAGCGGCAAGATACCTTCAGGAGTCACAGAAATACCATTCGAACTTCCATTGTCAACCCGACTGAGACCGACTTCGTTAACAAACACTCAAAAATCCAATCACACACAATCCTGCCTACTGGAAACTTATCACGGAGTATTTGTAAGCATTACGTACTCTCTCAAGTGCACCATGAAGAGATCATTCCTCAATAAGGATCTGAACGCTTCGTGTCAATTTGTTGTACAATATAGAAAAGTACGTGTTTTTTTTCCATACACAATTTTTCGATTAAGCTAAAATTAGACCCGGTAACTTAACTGTCACAACAACTTTTCTACCTTCTTTTTGATCGAATTCTTTGTATTGGAGTAGGATGACGACTTTTTTGCATCGTCCTACTCGAATATAATTCGAGCAAAAATATTGGTGTGGTGGAGTCGCCGGGCCTAATTTTAGCCTCACAGTCAAAAAGACCGAATCTAATAAGAAAGAATTATGGTCTAACAAGAATAAGATAGAAAGGTAAAAATATCGAAAAAATACATATGTACAAGGTCTAAAATCTCAAATAAGACGCAAGAGATAAATACAATTTCTTTGAAGCTTTTAACCAGTGATTCTCAACCTTTTCTAAATTGAAGAATGTGTTTTGTATGTATTTTTTTTCGATATTTATAACTCACTAGTGTAAGCCCGTTGAATATCAACGCCCGCTGAATTTTAAATATCGTAAAGCGCGCTCGTAAAGGGTAAAACGAATTTTAAATATTTAAAGTAATAATTATAATTTTGTAAGTGATTTTGTAAATATCAAAAACAAAAAAAAAAAAAAATTTTTTATATCGCCATCTATGTATTATTAGCAGAGTTTTTTTTTTATAGGTAAAGCAGTCACGATCCCTTGTATAGGTAATGTTTAAAAAAAAAAGGACCAAACCGACAACTGGTTTTGGCAGTTAGTCTAAGGACGTTCTTCCCGAGCCTGGGGTCCTGGGTTCGATCCCCCACTCTTTCTGGTTTTTTAATTATTTTTCCTCAGCGAGCGTTATCAGCAGACAGACGGATTTCGGCTATTATATATATAATTAGCAGAGTTTTTATTTTATAGGTAAAGCAGTCACGATCCCTTGTATAGGTAATGTTTAAAAAAAAAAGGACCAAACCGACAACTGGTTTTGGCAGTTAGTCTAAGGACGTTCTTCCCGAGCCTGGGGTCCTGGGTTCGATCCCCCACTCTTTCTGGTTTTTTAATTATTTTTCCTCAGCGAGCGTTATCAGCAGACAGACGGATTTCGGCTATTATATATATAATATGCGCTTTCCATCTTATCCTTATTAGACCTTAACCTTAATAACGAATCCATTATGGTCGAATTGTAGATTGTAGAAATGTAGAAAGCGGATAAGGTCTAATAATAATGATAGAAAGTGGATTTGATCGAAATGTAATAAATAATACTGAAAAAATATATACAAGACTTCTTCGATTAAAAAAGGTTGATAGTCACTTGGTTAAAAGCTTAAAAGAAATTACTCCTCGTGTCTTATTTAAGATTTTCGAGCTTGTATGTATATTTCGATATTTTTACCTTTCAATCGGATCCACTTTCTATCTTATTATTATTAGACCTTATCCGCTTTCCAAACTATTCCTATTAGACCTTATCCATTCGACCATAATGGTTTCGTTCTTATTAGATTCTGCTCTTTCAACGCCTCCGAAATTTCTCAACTGTTACTAAAAGATGTGATGTTTTTATAACTAAAATTCATTTTAGTCAAAAGATAAAGTAGAATTGAAACCAGTGAAGTGTGTCATCTCTCCGGAGACTGTGCAAAGTGGTAAAGGTGTTCCTCCAATATTCTCCGATGACAATGGAAACCACAAAATGCCCAATTTCAACATAATAGCAGAACTCGATTCAACAGTTTGCTCCCTTGACAAACCGTTCACTGGACAGGTATAGTAGGTACATATATTCTTTTAACTTTCGTTGTATTGTTTAATTTGTAAAATAAGTGATACGATTTTTAGATCATAGTTAAAGAATGTTCAGTTCCTATCAAATCAATAGAATTACAATTGGTCAGGGTGGAAACGTGTGGATGTGCTGAAGGCTATGCAAAAGATGGTAATAATATATACATACATACATAGTAGCCATCAACATAATGACTATAATTATATTTCAGCAAATGTTGCAATTATTTCCAGCTACTGAAATACAAAATATACAACTCGGAGAAGGCGACGTTTGCAGAAATTTGCCGATTCCAATTCATATGTTACTTCCGAGACTTTTTACATGTCCTACAACACTGACCACTAATTTCAAAATAGGTAAAAAAATGTTAGTTTAGGTGAGTTGTACAAAAAAGAAATTCTATGTACAGCTCCTTGATTTCTTTTTAGAATTCGAAGTCAACATAGCCATCATATTTCACGATGATCACTTAGTGACTGAAAACTTTCCAATTATATTGACAAGATGTTGAAATAATGATACGAATTATCATTGCATATAAATTGATTGATATCCCACGATTGAGAGAAGTTTATTGTTGTACCTGTACTTTTATATACAAATACAATATTCCATATTATTTCTATTATATCTTATTTTGATAGAATATGATTACATAATTTACATGTTATGTATGTATGTATATATAAATTTATGATAAAATAAAAACAAATTTATATTAAATTTAA
The DNA here is from genome assembly GCA_022651745.1 of Parapsyche elsis. Taxonomy (NCBI): domain Eukaryota; kingdom Metazoa; phylum Arthropoda; class Insecta; order Trichoptera; family Hydropsychidae; genus Parapsyche; species Parapsyche elsis. The sequence goes on along the minus strand of JAGVSN010000003.1, from coordinate 6,311,983 downwards.
ACTTTTTATTAATTATATACATATACATGTTTATTTAATTTCTAAATTATTTCGTTATGCAATCATATAAATATTATACTTTATTTAAATGTTGAGAAAACAACTTATGTCGTAAGACAAAAGAAAGAAGCTAAGGCATCTGTGACTGTCTTGCAGAGTTTCAGTTTGCAGATCTGGACAAGTGGCAAATATTTTTTACCATCATTTAAGAATATTTACTTTTGATGGAAAAATGAAAAAAAATAGTAGGCACATTTATTTTTACCATCACATTTAAATCACAAAATAAAATTTCATAATTATAAAAATATGAAATGTTTATAAAAATAGTATTGCTTTCGTGTTTCGGTCACTCGGATCACAATATTTGCAACTATGTATAATTAACATTTTTGTTAATGTTTTTGCATACCTTTAATTATTATATTATCTATTTTATAATAAATCGAAATCTTGTTGGAATGTGTAAAAATTGAGCAGTCAATTTTTGAGCGCTAAATGCGTTCAGTTCCAATGAGTTGCACTGCACTAACTGTTTCGCACGTTTACTTAGTTGTCATGTGTTGCTAAATAAAATTCTAATTCCGCTATATAAAATTTACTATGAAAAATAGTGGTACATATGTACATAATTTTTCAAAAGTAGTAATATTGAGATTAAATTTGTCTAACCAGAACGGCAAACTGAAAATCTGTGATTTCTATTCAACAATACATTACGATTTGTAATTAATACGGTAGTTTAAAGTGCATAAAAAATATAAAGTTCCAGAAAAAAATGGAAAAATTATATTACATACAACACTAGCATAGCCTATACAAAAATTATATGTATAACATATATTAAAAAACTAATTTTGAAAAATAAGTATTTACATAGTACATAATCCACTACACATACATATCTTAGAAGTTTTTCTAAAGGAACACTTCAGAGCCAATAATGATTCAACACGAGGTTTGCGCAATTTTTACCATGCTTTTGGCAATACGTTAGTAATGTACATATGTATACATACATTTGATTATCTTATGACGACGAGTCGCCCAAGGCAACCCAAGCATTTTCGCCACCAGATAATTGTATTTGCACTAGTCGTAAAGTTCCATCTTCACCAACCAGTACTTCGCTAACTTCGTGTGTGTTATCACCGTCAATTATTTCTATTCTTTGAGGGTCCAACATGTCTTCATCCATAACACCTTCAGTACTTTCCAAATAAGTTTCTTCATCTGGCATTATTTCTGATTCTGTCTTAGTTATTATTGCTGAAATACGAAAGGAATATTGCATGAAACAAAAAATAAACTCAGCGATAGTTAGAATCTAAAATTAAATCAAAACTAACCTGTTCCATCTTGAGATTCGTCGATGGAATGCACTAATATTGGAATATTTTGTTTGAAGTCATTACCAGCATTTTCTTTTATGAGCTATCAAATAAATAATTTCATTTTAATAACAATTTCCATATGATTATTTTGTAGAAATGAATAAGATTTGATTACTCACTTTATTGTTGACTTCTTCTTGTCCATTTTCTATGACAAATGTATTTCTACCATCAAAAGCAGAAGTATCTGTGTCGCCACCGAGTCGTGGTTGATTCACTACAATCGTATCACTCAAGTGACCCTGCAAAATTATTGACATTCCACGTAATATAATATGTACATAATTAAATACCAATCAGAAAAAATCAAAAGTTTAATTTCACCAATACCTGTGTATGCATATGAGCATAAAGCATAGGTTTTCGCATAAAGCCCGCTCCACAATCCAAACATTCATATGGTTTTTTATCAGAATGTACAAATCTGTGAGCATTCCTATTATCACGCGAATTAAAAGCCTTTTGACACACCTGCGAAACATGAAATTCATCCAATCGATTAATTTAACGGGGTAAGATGGATATTAACAATGGTAATTATATAACATGTACATGGTATTTTATAATAATAAAACGTGCATACTTCGCATTTATAAGGTTTTTCTCCACTGTGTATTCTTTGATGCTTTTTGAAATGTTCCGGGTAAACAAAAGTAGCATCGCAAACTTGGCACCGGAACGGTCGTTCTCCGGTATGTGTAGCCTTAATGTGGTACTCCAGCAATCTGAGGAGTGAAAGAAAACCCCGATTGACCTACCGATTACCACTACCATGTGTATATTAAAGTAATTACGTAAGATTGACGACATTACCGCCGCCTTTTAAAACACTTTTCACACAAATGACATTTGTATCGTTTGTCATCGAAATGGGTGGCTCTCTTGTGCGATTGAAGATTACTCCTCTGTGAAAAGCTCGAACCGCATATATCGCATACATATGGCCGCTCACCCGTATGTGTCCTTTCGTGATCTCGTATTTCAGCTCGACGTGCAAAAACCTTTCCACATGTTTTGCATTTGTACGGTTTGAATCCAGTATGTACAACACCGTGAACTTCTAAATTATGTTGCGTACCAAAAGCTTTTCCTACACAATAAAAAAAAAATTCATTGATTTAATTACACATGCACATTCAGGCATTGTTTGAGCATATTTTATGTACATATTTATAGTGAGAAAAATGGATGGCTGATGGACGGGTTAAGTACTCGAATGGTATCCGAGTGGATGTGGAAGGAAGCAAGGAATATCAAACGGACAATGGGCTGAGGATTTATGAAGAGTGGATGCAGATGGTTCAAGATGGATACGGATGGAAGAATATTGGAGGCTTTCAGGCAACAGTGGATGGTGAACAGCTGAAAATGATGATTGTGGTTAGAAATGTATTTTGATAATACAAGTAAATTATACAATAGTATATATCGGCGAAGAAGTATTTACCGCAAATTTTACAAACATAATCCTTTATTCCTAGGTGGGTTTTTTCATGTTGTGTGAGATTTTGTAAAGTAAGAAATGATTTTCCACATTGAGAACATGTATAAGGCCTTGGTCTATCCTAAAAATTATATAAGTACTTTAATTTTTACAAGTTACTTTATAATTATGGATATAAATGCCTAATGCACTGAACACACTTACCATGTGAGTTTTCATGTGAGATTGGTGAGTATATTTAGAAGAAAAATTTTTTTCGCATAGATCACAATTGTAAGGTTTCAGACCTTTGTGTATATTACTATGCTCTTCCAAAAGATTTTTTGACCTTCGAAAAAAATCATTTAAATGAGATGAATTGCTAATATGCAAATATAAGATTGAAGTCGCATTTACCATTCGCAAACTTTAGATCGTTTATATTATAATTAATTCGATTATTTGACAATACAGCGAGAAAATATTTACCCAAATTTCTTATTACAAATGTTGCAATGGTAGTTTTTTGACCTCCAATGCAAGAATCTCTGATGTTTTCTCAGTAGATTTTGAGACTCGTACACTTTGCTGCATATATCGCATTGGTATTCACCCTTTTTTGATAAATGTTGAGCTATGCATATTAAACAAAAACACAAAATAAATAAATGTTTGGCAATTCGCAATTCAGAATGATATATAAAATTAAGTACATACACAAGTGCTCAAGTATACTGGCTTTTGTTGTGTGCACATCTCCACACAATTCACAAATGTAAATTTTCGTATTATGTACAGTTTTCATGTGTTGCATTATCATGTTGGCATCGCCGAGAAAAATTGGATTTTCTTCATCTAAATTTTCAATATCTATTTAAAAATAAAATAATTTAAAAAAACTACGGTTAGTAACAACTATAATAAATCAATTATAAAAAAATATATACCCATTTCATCAGCATCATCTTCTTTCTTAACATTATCTTTAGTTTTTTCTGCCTCTGAAGAGCCACACACTAAACAAGAATACAAGTTTTCTGCTGCCTTCATGGCCTATGAAGGAAACCAAATAATTAATATCTCTTTAGTGATCAAAAAATTACAAAAGTAATTGAGTCATACGGTTGGATTAGACAATGAATCAATAAGATTATCAGTATCCATTTCCAAATTGTCTGCAGAATCATCTTTGTCATCGTCCTCATCTTCTAAGCCCAAGATACCATTGATCTTCTTATTTTTGAATATTTCCCTGTTTAAAAGACCTGGACTAAATTTTATAATACTGCCGCCATCTATAATAAAAGAACAATCATAACCAATAAGTGGTAATTAATAAATAAACTAAATATTAGAATGAATTGTTAAAATAAAACTAACCCTTCAAATTTATCGTTTCATAATGAACAACATCGTCATCATCATTGTCTTGATCTGGTAAAATCATCTCTATCTAATAACAAAATTAAAGTAAATACATTTTGAAGAATGTGCTATATACATACATATGTATGTACACGAATACACACAAAATAAAGTAATAAATCTCGTTACATTCCCATCCTCATCAGTCCTATATATGTTCCCTTGTTCATCTTGTATTATGTTCTTGCCAGCGTGGTGTACGACTCTTATTATGTTACCATCCTCAGTCTGCTCCATTAAAATGGTTCCATCTTCTAATTGCATATCAGAACTGCTGTTATCAACTATTTCTAGCTCGCTTATGACATATTTATCATCACTATTTTGATCCTCGTTTCCATTCTCCTCACTTTTAGTGTCCTCAGTTTTAACAATGATGCCATCAAATTCACTTAGATACTCTGTGACGCCACTTTTTTCAAAATCCTCTATTTTAGTTTTTACTTCTTTGAAATCTTGTTTCATATATATTTCTTTTTGATTTGTATTATCTGAGTTATTGTCGCACTCGCTGTTTCTATCAAAATCTCCTTCATGTTCATGAATTTGCTGCATTTGCAGTTCAACGGGATCAATCTGTGAATAGAATGTGATTTTTAAAACTTGTTGATATTGATTAAAATACATATTGATAAAATCATAATATTTGATTTACAAACCGATTGTTTTTCTCGTTGAACATTATTTTTTGCATTTACCGATGACTTTTTTATAACTTGTTTTTGTATAGTTATCTTTTTTCCTTTATGTCCAACAATTACTAGGTTAGCTGGCATTGGTGATATTTTTTTAATTTCAGCAAATTTGGGAGACTTTATCCACTCAGCATTAGAATTAGAATCGTCTGTCAAATTGATTTCTTCTTTAACTTTTATGGTCTCACTATTTTTATCCAAAGAAGTGTCCATCTCTAAATTGGTGTATGTATCACGGTCTAAATTGTTTTTTTCGACTGTTTTGCTGAATTGATTTAGGACTTTAACTTTAATTTCATTTAATCTGAAAACACAAAATAACATTTAGATATGAGGCATTATATGTATATATACAGAAATCTGCAGTATTCAAAAGTGTACCTGTACTCCAACTCATCATATTCTTGAACGAGTCGGTAACACTTTTTTTATACAATAAAAGAGTGAACGTCTTCTTTATCTAGTTTTTTACCAATGATATCGCCTATACGAATAGGCAAAGCTGTATCGGAAGTTGGCAACTTATTCTGAAATTACAAATACGTCGAGTCAATTAAATTCAGCAATATTATCATTGAAAATATATCGTAAGAGAGGCTGTGTCAGGTAAAGCAAATTGATTTGTCAGTTTTAATTATTTGCCTGATCGTGAAATATTTCAACTGCATTCCTGACCGAAACTCCAACTCGACTGTTGCACACAAAACAGTGCGGATTTGTTTCAGCATCCATTACAACTGACACTGATAAAAGAAAAACCTCATTCATATTATTTTCTTAAACTGCAGCTCAAGTCAGTCGGACAATGAGCTAGGGGTTTAAAAATTCAAATTTAAAATAAATCAAAATTTTCATTTACCGGATTATTTTATTCGTATAAAAGAGGACATCTTATCTGCGAAATTTTTCATGTGTGACATCATACAGCCGTCTACTTGCTGAAATTGAAAATTTTCTATCATTACTTCATTTATCTTTGTGATAATAAAACGGTTTGATGAATAGACTAAAAATAAGTAGAATTAACGCAATAATTACAAGTGCCTTCAATTTTTTAAGCGGAATTTAGAAGAATACAACTTGTAAGTTTTCATACATTTTGTATGAAAACTTCTTTATCAGTGACAAAAATAGATTTTCTGATAATTGGGTTCGAAATAAACACAATTATTTAAAATCAAAAATCATAAGAAAATAATAAAGCTTTAAATCATTTTCCAGAATGAATTTTCCAATGAAGATTATTAATTTCACATTATAAATATACATATTGTGGGCCGAGGATCATCTTTTTTCAAATTTTACGCCATTCTAATATTTGAGAGCTCGTATTTCTTAAATGATACAATCCTTTCAATATTTTCAAATAAGTCGCAAGTTATGTCAATTTAATTAAAATTTTCCCTATGTAACCATAATGATTGATGGGAATCACTATATTCTATGTTAAAAAATGATGGATCCTGATAGGCTAACAGACATTGAATAAATTGAACCCGAGGAGTTTTATTTAATTATTTTTAACTTACTTCTTTAACTACAGAGCTATCGTGAATATGAAATAGATTGCAGATGGGAAGATTTTTATTCGGAATAATTTGGCATTCATAACTCATTTCGATAAAAAGGTGGATATAATCTTAATCGACAACATGCAGAATTCAGATAAAATTATAAAATCAGCACTATGCGATCACAGAAAAGGCATGCAAATCAATTGTAATTAAATATCCAATCAAAATAATAAACGATTTTAAGCCTTGCAATATAGACATTGAATTAGTTGAAGATATACAAATATGTATATGTCAGCATTTTCTCTTCCATTCTTGTCTGTCTTGAGCAATCTGCATCCACTTGACTCCACACATTCTTCTCAATTCATCAGCCCATCACATCATCCACTCAGTCTACCTTGCTTTCTTTCACATCTTCTCGGATAACATTCCAGTATTTCACATCAATCTACCATCCATCATCCATTCTTTTCCCTATGTGTCCAACCCATTACCACTTCAAATTTTTCACACGTTCTGCTATATCTGCCACATTGATCACGCTTCTCACCCATGTATTCTTCTTACGATCTCTTCTTGTTATACCGAGCATACATCTTTCCATGCTTCTCTTAGTGCACTGGATCTTACGTAACATTCTTGAATTCAGCATCGACGTTTCACATCCATACGTCATAACCTGCATTACGCATTGATAGTATACCTTTTTTTTTAAGCATAGTGGGATGTCGGATTTGAAAAAAGCACTCCATCCTAGTTTCATTCTTCTTAACATCCAGTCATATTCACCAATTGTCCTAGGTATAAATAACTATCAATTATTTGTAATGTGATCTTCTTGTTATACCAAGCATACATCATTCCACGCTTCCGTGCGCACTGGATCTTACAGTAACATTCTAGAATTCAGCATCCGTACGTCATAAATGGCAGTACGTATTGATCGTATGCCTTCTTTTATAAGCACAGTGGGATGTTGGATTTAAAAACTATGTTCATTCTTACGAAAGCGCACCATCCTATTTTCGTTCCTTTTTCTTCACATTCAGTCATATTCACCAATTGCCCTATCAATTAATTGTAATGTGTGAAGAAATCTTCTCGTTATACCAAACATACCTCATTCTACGCATTCGTGTGCACTGGATCTTACGTAACATTCTCGAATTTTGGTATATATATGTATATAAATGGATTTTTGTAATTCTTCAAATATAAATCACTAAATGGATGAAAATTGTATTTACATAATGCAACGGACCCCTGGACTGTGCCCGTGTATTTGAATTAAATAAATAAAAATAAAAAGTGAAACGCGCCAAGGCCATCGACATCCTTCATAGAACCTAGAGGCGGGAGAGGGAATACGTAAGCGGTGTGACGTCACGATCGGGAAGAAGCGCGCGAAACAAACGAGCTGAATCGTGATTGGACGGGTCGAGATCGGATGCATATCATCAGCCAATGGTGATCGAGCATCGTCCGCGTCCAGTGTGGGCATTCGAATCATAAACAGGGCGACATGCGACAAACGAGCGCAGTGACAGGACAGTGGCGGCCCTGATCAGTGCACACCCACAATGAACACAGTACAATATTATGATACGACACGTGGCACACCTGCGAGCTGCAGCAGGGCCGCCACTGCAGCGCCGTTCTGTTATGTCCGGGGCGGTTGAGTGAGATGACGCGACGCCATGTTGCGTTCGTGCAGATGTCAATGTCAATGGTAATGATAATGATAATGATAATGATAATGATCATGATCATGATCGGTGACTCACCGTCGGGTTTTGACGAGGGGCGCGTCCGAGACAAGGGCGAAGGCGAAGGCGAAGGCGAGGGGTAAAGTGGAGAGGGTGCGGGAGGGGCGGAGTTGCAGTCCTCGCAGTTGCCAGCAATGCGCTTCTCCAAGCGCCATAGGCCATAGACAACGCAGCGCTCCGCGTTGGGTGTACAATATAGCATTCGCACCGCGAGCTGCGAACGTTCCTATATAGTGTATTTGGGTAGCGGGGTGTCACTATTTCAATGCGCCGGAGGTGAAATTCGTTTTCTTCGCGGGGAACGCTGTTACATATTTGTGATTTAGAGCTATGTAGAGTATTTTAAATGTCGATAGATTAACTATATAGTATCAGTAATATGTTGAATGAATTGAATCGGATGAAACCTTAAAAGTTTGCTTAAATTTGATAAGGAATTTATTACCAAAGTATTTCGATAAATATTTAATGAGTGGGTATAATATGCGTAGATAATAATAATACTAGGGATGAGAATAAGTTAATGGTTAAGAATTTAAAATTAAGTAGATCTAGGAGAAGTTTCTTGTATAGGAGTGTTGTTGAATATGATGGCATACCAGAAGTTCTCAGAAATAAAATTGATAAAATCTTGGCAATCTTAAAATAGCACATCTGTATGTGCTAATAGATAATAAGTTTATTTTGTAATTTTAACTTTAAATTAATGTTTGTTTGTAATTAGCTTTTTAAGCTATCTTTAAAAAATAAATAAATTAAATCTACTACGGGGGAAATCCGATGTACTGAACGCAATTTTTTTCTCTGCAATCTGTCCTTGATTGGACATTCAGCTGATGGTTTTGATGTTTTTGTCGGTAGTAGAAGTGTCCGTTGATTGTTTTACACTTTTTTGGATGAGGGGTCGTCCATAAATAACGTCACGTCCTAATGAGAGGGAGGGGCTATTTTTTTATTTAAGCTGCCTTAAGGAGGAACACTCATCTCGGAGTCTGCTAATTTTGAACCTGGTTAGCATTCATCGTGCTATGACCTGGCCAGGTATATAGTTGTTACGACCCATTGTGATCGTTTTCCCCCCATCCCCCCTCCGGGATGTCATGTGAGGGGAACAAGTCGTGGTTGAACGCTCATAGTTCGCGATTTTACGGGGAACGGGGTGTTGGTAAAAAACTTTTATGCCATAATGTTGAAAATATTCCCTTATTCATATTCATTCATTTAAGTAATTTCGAATTATGAGAATTTTCCTTCTTCAACACGGCAGCAAGCAATACAGCTAACACGCGCAGTTTAGTCATTTCGTTTAGTACATGTGTTTGATGAACGGAAGGAGCGTGTGCGTATTTGTCAGCCATTGTTCTTCCATCTCATTATGTCTTAAAAACCCAGCTTGCCCGAAGAATTTAAACATAGGATTGAACGTATATCCGACGATGGACTGTCAATTGAAATATTCGCAGATCTTAAGGACTTGAGTCAATGTGACCAATGGGTTAAGGCGTGTTCGTGCTTAACTTCAACACAGTGGATAGTACGAAATACAAAACCACATGGCAAACGATTTGTTTGCAAGTAAGTTTCTATATTTATTTATTATATCATAAGAGTTTTAAAAACCCATTTCATTTCAATTTATCTATATTTTTACAGAAAACAGTATGTTTGCTATTTAAGTAGTATCAACAAAACAACTCCTGTCAATCATAGTAAAAATTTAAATTGTATGGCGGCAATCAACATTGTGATCAAAATAACGAACTATGAATCGAAAAGACGACACCAACATATAAATGTGAGAAACCACAATCATATAAGGGAATATACATATAATTGCACTTTGGATTAGATAGTAGATCTAAAGTACAATTATACATCATCATACGAACTTGATCTAATTTTATGCAGTCTGGAACTTTGGTTGACTTGATTGATCTTTCTTGAGATACACTATTTTATTCGGGGGCGATGTCAATAGGAATCTTATCATATCATTTAACCTGTGACCGAAATTTATCAATACATCTATAATTTTTTTCTGGAATATATATATTTCTGCGCACCCTGAGATTTCTAAATAATTCTTGTTTGGATTCCTGTGTACTATCTACGTTATGTGAGACATCAGCTTTTCTTATGTTTCCAGTATTTCATCCAATTTGAGTATTTTTCTGATAATTTAATTTAATTTTCTGTTATTTACATACGTACATTTAATAAATAAATAGAGAGAAGACACAAAAAAAAATTTTTTTAAGGGAATTTTTGAAAGACTCCTTTCATGGGCTCGGAGCACTTTTTCCCTAAAGATTGAGCCAGTCTCGAAGGCCATGAAAGAGCCCTGATCCGCAATCAAATTACCATGGTACAGAGGGCCAATCAGGGACCCTCCGATAGCTCCAAGGACAGGTCTGATATAGTGTGATGATTTGTGACGAAAGGGGAAGGCGGTTGTTAAAAATGTGGTGTCATGAAACCAATAAACTATTCCGTAATTTCCCGTTTTAGATTTTCTTAACCTTCCCGTGGCGAAGAGGGGTGTAGAAATTTTGGAAATCGTTATAAGTTATAAGACTTGTGCGGCATGAAAGAACCCTGCTCCGGATGAGGGGGTTGGTTTCGATCCTCAGTAGAAGACGAGTTAACTATTCTAAAACAATTTTTGAAAATTATATGGGGGTTCAAAAAATATGACGTAGTTTAGACAGAAGGGGTAAAATATTTTTTTTTGATGTGTGTCAATGGGGGGAGGGGAGGGTCTAGAATTACTCAAAATCGTGTGACGCCATCTGGACGATCCTGAGTGAAGTGAAGAGAGGATGGAAACCAGGGCCGGGGAGTCGGCAAAAAATCTCCCGCCTCCAACTTAAGCTAAATTAGCAAGTTTTGCGACCGTTACGGAGGTGAGAAAGGGGATAAATAAATGCATGCACGATTGTCATCGTCATTTTTATTGATTATTTTTTTCAGTTTAATTTATTTGGTTTTAAAATTGAAATTTGAGTTCAAGTCGGACTTTATTTTTACGACTTCACCAGCCCTGGCGAGGAACAAACAATTAATTGGTAGGCAGGAAATAATTTTTAGGTGGCTTGGTTGGCCCGGCTCGACTACACGAGCGTTCGAAACGCGACCGTAATAAATATTGTTATCTGGCAACACTGGTCGCGTGATCCGTCTGACAGTTCACATTCACAGATATTCAGCCTAATTTAATGGTATAGGTGCTATTCCTTGGCAAAATAACATGTATTAACAATAATGAGAAGAGATCGTAAGAGGGATACATGGGTAAGAAGCATGGTAGGTATTACTATAATATTTATAGAAATGACTATTTTACATATATGATTACCTAACCAAACTGAACTCTTTCCCGTACCATTCAATAGTCATCTGAAACAATAAAAACACATTTTAACAAACTCCACTGTAGGAATATGTAGAAAATGTAGAGGTAAGAAAAAAAAGCATGTATCTATAGGTATGTATAGGTAAATGCATGCATACATATATCTACATAAATTATTAATTTTTTTAAATACAATAAAATCTTTTAAACCATCGCAAGCTTCACGTACGGTAGCGCTGCTATTCGTGATATCCTGGTTGGGTTGGGCAGCAGAGGTAATTTTATTGGCGGGGACACCTTGTGATAAGGAGAGTATTTATAGGTACAGAAACTATTTGATGAAGTGGATTATGCTGGAGATTGAAACGGTATAGAAGGAGGGGGCGAGTTTAGAGTAAAAGCAGATTGAAGCGATAATTTGTCCATCCTGGCATAAGAAATTATTTTCGAAATAAATTTAAGGGCTATACTCTGCTGAAATGTATTTAGATCTTTCAAATGTGTTGCGACATATCTCCCAAATGTGTCTGGCGCACTTTCTGGTTCAGGTGACAACATTTTTTGGATGCTATCTACCAGTACTTGCCGATTGTTAATTAAATTTTTGCGAATTGTTTTCGTAGCCGGTGCTTTAAATACCAAAGAATCCCTTTGATAGCTTTGTTCAGATACCTACAACTGAATATAAATAAATGGAAAGAAACAGCTAAAACTTAGACGGTGCGAGAAATAGTTATTGTCTTTAAACATTAGTGCTCTGTTTCACACGTAGGCCAGGTAAAACAAAGCACTAATTGGTCGACGACGGACTACTTTGAACCGAGTCTCTCTGATATCAAAATAAGTCTCGTCGCAGTCGAAGATGTACTCAATGGGCTATATCAAAGTTACAGTTTGCTGCGAAGGTTCATTCTTCACTCGGTTGTTCATTGGATTCAAACTAGTAGTCCTAAACTCAAATGATTTTAAGTATAATCGTATCGGCTGTCGGCTGTCATCGTTCGTATATGGGAACGCTGAGCTCGTCAAGTTCAAGGTATACCATAGCAGGGAATACTTGGAAGGTTATACGACTATCTGCTCTGCTCTAGAAGTAAATCATTGATGTATTAACGTAGTTCAATTATTGGTCAATTTCACACTTGACTGACGTTTCAATATGTCAACAATGCACATATACACGCTTCTCCAATACACTCTCAGGGAGGCGATTGTCAAACGGTAGGAGGTACAATCACTTGTTGGTACCCTACTTCCGGCGTGCGGCTAACGGACAAGAACCGAAATAAATTATTGAAAATTCCATTTGCATTTTTTTTAAATAAATAAATACCAAAATGTTTAATTATCTTTTATTAAATTAACTTTGGAGTGCGAGGGAAAGGCTGAATGAAACACGCAGTGGACGTTTTGGTAGTCTTTGGTAGTCTTATGTGAGCGACGGATACCGAAAAAGTAACACGTAACATTCAGTTGCCGGTACTAGGGTTGCCAACCGTCGGCGTTGGGGAGAATTGATGCCAACCCCAGTTCATTGGTTCACCGAGCGCCCTCAAACTTATAAATTGATCCATTTTTAAAATATAAATTTGGTGCGGCCTCGAGATAATTCCATAGGACCGCCGATGTTGCGGCCACAGTAAAATGCACGTGAAATACTGGTCTAATATCACTGTACTAATCTACGGTTCGAGTAATATGTGTATGGTGTATTTAGTCGAGCTTAGGGCTAAATTAATCATGGTATAATTATATAAATTGAAAAGATTGTTAAAATGTAAAATCTGTAATTTGCAACTGTAATCGGAAGTGTTGGAAGTTGAAATAATAATGCGGTTATTACTTACGAAAAACTAGACGCTAGACTAGAATATTTAATAATTTAAGAGTTCGGCGAATTCTCAACACATGTTTTAACAAGTTGTGACAGATAAATGTACCTAGATAGAATAGTAACAGCTACCCGTCGTTGCGTATCACGTTTGTTTACATGCTTCGATAGCGTTCAGGTGTGATAATTTTTCTTTGGCGGAATTTTTAACTTTATCGCATACTCTCCAATAGGAACGACTGTCGCACCGTGCAACAGTCACTCCCTCCATCTCCACTTTGGCTGTCGTACGTGCGACTGCTTTAACTTAGCTAAATCTTTGTAGGTTTGATACACGATGAGGATAAATATGCGCTGCAGGCGACATTTTATCTTAAAATAACCATTTTAAATTCTACAAAATTTATGATAATTTGTTACTTTGAGATGGCACCCCCCCTTAGTACTAATTATCGATTAGGTACTTACCCGTTTGTATAACTATTACTTATTGTGCAAGGCACGAATGATGATTGATGATTGTCAACAAGTATATGGTCGTAATAAGTGATTCTTAGACCAATGACGTACATTGTATCGTTTGCGAAGTGGTATGGCATCGACAGCTGTGTGATTGTCATCGTGAGTTAATTTTGCAAACTTTCTTCCCTTACGCATATCCAGCATCACTTTAATCATGTACATTGGTACATTCATCGAAGAGATTCATTCAATCTGTTTTTCCGAAAACTTCTGAATCACCTCGTTGACAGCACATTTCACCTGATTTCACTCTATGTAATTACGCTGTGCAACAAAAAAAAAAACTATGGAAGTGGAGACTAGTCCATCTTTACTAAATTTGATCCACCGAGTCCGAATAGGATAATGACATTTGTTGGTTAGCTCTCGTTTATGAGATATGAGCGTTTAAAAAAATGGACGATTTTTTCATTTTATTTACTTTTGCGATCTGTAACTCAAAATTTAGTGCTTCTGTGTTCAAAATGAATATTGGAAGCAATTGTCAAATGTTTTTGCAATTAATTGTAATATTTGAATGCTTTAAAGTAATTGTCTAGCAAATTTTAAACAGTCAAAAATATTTTTTTTCTTATGGATTTTTTCCCAGTGTTATGCCTTAGGTTGTTCAGTTTTTTTTATATATAATAATAATAACCACCTCTAAACGCGACTTCAAATCATCTATAGCTCAAATTTGTGACTTAAAATTCGCTAGACGATTACTTTAAATATTTTAAAGCTTTCAAATATCGCAATTAATAGCAAACATCTGACTTTTGCTTCCAATACTCGTTTTGAACACAGAAGCAATACATTTTGAGTTACAAACTGCAAAAGTCGAAAGAATGTAAAAATTGTCCATTTTGTAAAACGCTCACATCTCACAAACGAAAAATTTCATCATCATATTCGGATTCAATGGGTCAGAATTAGTGATAATTTTTGGGTCTCCGCTCGGGTTATTCAAAAACGCGATTTTTTTGTTGCAGTCGTGTTACAGGCGTGCAACTGAATGAACAAAATCTGAAGTAAATCTGCACCACAATGCCTCAAGACATGAAACGAAATCCAGAGCGAAGATCTTCATTGGTAATTAAATTAAATTTTTTCAATTTTGAAAAATTTAGATCAATGTTAAATTTTGTACAATATTCGATTTGATTTTTTTTTTTTTGGTATTGTTGTTTCAGCCTCCGTTGTCACCATCGGTATGTGCGGACATCAGCGATGGTGAATTGGTGTCGGTGTCGGTACGCGAGTTGAATCGTCGATTGAAGCAACGAGGGTTGAGCCGAGAGCAAGTGGCTCGTATGAAGCAACGGAGACGTACACTTAAAAATAGAGGGTATGCAGCGTCTTGTCGCGTCAAACGAATTGAGCAAAAAGATGAACTGGAAACGGAAAAAACACAGGTTTGTTGATTTGTGTTGATCCGCGTCGATTACACTGTTCGACACGAAAAATGCTTCCGAGACGAGATATGACTTTTCTTATAGATTTATGCCCAGTGAACACGAATCTGGTAATAAAAAATGTTGATTGGCTCGAGATTCGGAGATATATGTGTGCGTGTTTGTATAGTGCGTCACATACATCTGACGCCCAAGAGCTACCATATACAGCACAAATTTGGTCTCAGTAGTACGCGATTTAAGCTAGCTATTTTACCGATTTAAAGTTCAGCACACTTCCATTTAACCCTTTTAAACGAAAACAAAAAATAGTGTGGCCAGAACACTATCCCAATAAACATGTTTCAATAAAAAATACTCAAAATAAAATTGTATTAACAGTGGGAAAAAATCCCAAGTGAAAATACATACTTTTGACTTTTGATTTGAACTGGACGACTACTTAGAAATATCTGAAAGCTGAAAAGTACTACAAATGAAAGATAAAATACCCAACTATAGATTCCAATATTCATTTTGAACAAGTAATTGACAGATTTTGAGACATCGAACGAACAACACCTAGAAATAGAAAAATCGCGTGATTTAAAAAACACATATATCTCCGAATCTCGAGCCAATCATCATGTTTTATTACCAGATTCGTGTTCACTAGGCATAGATCTATAAGAAAAGTCATATTTCGGCTCGGAAGCAAAGAAAAAGTCGTCATTTGTCGAACAGTGTTATATTCCATCGAAGAGTTTTTTTCTCACTGGATAACGTTTCAGGAATGGCGAGATATGGAGGGGATGCAAGACGATAATAACCGAATGCGGGAAGAAGTTGCAGCTTTGCGTGCGAAATACGAAGCTCTCAAAAGATTTGCAATACATAAAAGCATTCCATTGCCGCCAGAGCTTCAAATGTTGCCTTAGATATTGATATTTTACATATACGGATTAGATACTTAATTTTTATTCACATTATTTTTGCTTAATTTTTATTTCAATATTGTAAATATTTATTCGAATACATAAATCGTTTGTGTGAAGATTTTTTTTATTACAAATGGTGGAATGGCTGAAAATTACTACAAATGAAAGATAAAATACCCAACTATAGATTCCAATCAGTGCTCGAAATGGAAATTTTCACGAATGGGAGCGCTCGATAATTTTCAAAAAATATCAAACGACATTTATTTTTTAACTATGTGTATGTAGATACCTATACATATGTATATATTCATCGAAATGCAAAATCTTATCAAGATTAATATCGTTTAATGTCTGTAAGTCAACTTCAACAGGTACATCTGAAAATGGTTTATGATTTTTTTTACATTCTATACACTGTTCTGAAAAAGTTGTTAAAATATGAGCATTCTGACTGTTTTGTACAAATTTATCGATTTCATTATTATTGGCCGATTTTATAATATTCAACGATTTTATATGGGCGTCAGAAATTTTATTAATTAGTATAATCGTAGCGGTACAGCTGCTTTAGAAATTTTGTTAAAATAAGAAAGCCGACAATTCAAAGAAAGATATCGTAAATTATCGAGAGGCCCCTTGCAGTTCGACCATAGTGTGACAGACAGTGCCGACCATAAAGCAATAAAACTTTTTACGCATAACCGACCAAAATAAATAGAATCTAAAAACTTTCCAATTCTAAATGTTACCTTCGAGTAATACACGTGCATCCAGCTTTTTCAAAACATAAACATATTTTAAATGGCTTTTGGCTACAGATCAGATGCCTTTGTCGGAATTTCAGTCAAAGGTTGTGATTTAGGAGTCATAAATGTAAAAAAAATTCACCTTCTAACATTTTTTCGGCAATAATTATTGAAAGAGCATGGAAGTTTTGGTTTTTTACGAAAGGGAGCGCTAAATTTACAGATTTCACGAAAGGGTACGCTACGTTATCAAATTTCACGAAAGGGAACGCCCGCTCCCTGCCGCTCCCGCTGAATTCGAGCACTGATTCCAATATTCATTTTGAACAAGCAATCGACAGATTTTGAGACATCGAACGAACAACACCAAGAAATAGAAAAATCGCGTGATTTAAAAAACACATATATCTCCGAATCTCGAGCCAATCAACATTTTTTATTACCAGATTCGTGTTCACTGGGCATATATCTATAAGAAAAGTCATATCTCGTCTCGGAAGCATTTTTCGTGTCGAACAGTGTTATAGGTAATATGTATATATTTTTATTACATAATCGGAAAAAGTAGTTGACAACTATTTTCGTAATATCTATAAGTTGAAAGCTTAGCCACTGGCATAGTGTCAATTATTGTTGCATTTACCTTAATTTTGGTTGGCAAATAATATCGAGAAAAATATTACGTGATTTGAAGTTAGTTGGCAGCACTGTAACTTTGACGTTTCTGTCAGTTGACATTTTGACAGCTGTCAGGATGCTGCGTTGTTTAAGAAGGGTACATTGCGCTTCCGGTATGATTATAATACTTTGACAGATAGATGCCTTTAACGTATTGTTATTTCAATTTATTAATTCATGTTCCGCTTATTTTTTTAGTATTATTTTTCGACTTAAATTTTCAACCAATAGGAATAATACTACATATAACATACCCAAATTTTAAAATAATTATTTTTATATATAAATTATTCTCTAAATGACTAAAATTACATATTTAAAAATACAGTTTTTCTGTTTTATGTTTTTAGGCAAATCCTGATCAAATTTGAAATTATTCTTAAACTGTTTTATGCAATACAATAAGATATCGGAAATATTTAAAACAATAAGTGTGAATTTTTAACAGGTATTCCAAGATGTTTTTCCAATAAACCTGAAAAACCGCTCAGTCCAAAAATGAAAGAGTTCAAAGATAAATTGAAACAAAAAACACCGATTGGCAGCTTGGACGAGCAACCTTTCGATCATCCTTATCAGGAAAAAGATCCTTTAAAACCATGGCCAAACAATACTAATCCGCATACGGGCGAAGTTGGTGGACCGAGAGGGCCAGAACCAACGCTCTTTGGAGATTGGGAAAGAAAAGGAAGAGTTTCCGATTTTTAATCGAAATAAGTAAAATTAAATTAAATTATTAGGTAAATTATACAACTATGTAGTTATTTAAAAATTAAACTGTATCCGTTTTTTTAAAAGTGTAAAATTTATATACATATATAAAAGTTATCTTGTATAAAATTTCTATTTATTTTGCAATATACATACATGGTAGTAATATCATAATACATATTCATTCATATACTTTGTCCAACTTAAGAAACAACTTTTTCTTGCGATTTACTATTAACCCTCACATAACTAACCGGTTTCAAGTGATATTTATTTATAATTATGAATGCCATTAATATCGTAAGAGAAAATGAAGGAAAAATTCAAATAAAATACTATGTATGCAGGATTCGAATTTTGAATGTTAGTGATGAGTGATCTGTACGGGACGAGTGAACGATGAGCGAGCATATGCGGGAATGAGACGAGAGGACTGAAAGGACGTGCGAGAGTAACGGCAGTTGTCGAGTACAACCCGGAGTGTTACGATGTGTTGATTAAACAGACTTAGTGAACGAGACTATTGGTTTCATTTCGATCATCGTCCCCAGCCTTATCCTACATGTATGTACAAGTTAACTACATTTTTATATTATGTATATTAGTAATGGTAATACTTTTTTTTTTGTGATGTTCACTATGGTCACAGTTTTCAATTTAGAGAATTGGCAAAATATAAAATGCGTTAAAAAGTAAATTGTATGTAGGTATGTATATAGTAAAATTAATGTCACGTCTGTTGGAGGGTTATCGTTAATGTTTATTCCAAATAAATCGAGATAATGACGAACCCTATTAGTTAAAACGTTCTCTTTTATGCACAGACGGATCCTAAATCGGTCAAGACTGGGGTGTTTCTTAAGTTGGACAGGGTATAGTCTTATACACTATTGCAAAAGTACACAGAATTGTGGGGAAGTAATTGATAGACTCCTCTCATACTCACTGAATTTTCCATATTAAATAATAAATAAAATTGATGTCCACAATGGTATGCTCATTTTCTTTGGACATATTTATGAAACTCGTTGGATCCCGTTTGTCTAACAATCATATGCATACACAACTCGAACACCTTGGATGCAAACTCTGGATTTTCAGCGAGCTTACTAGTTTCGCACCGATAACAGTTATTAAAATAAAGCCCGGTGGTACCTTCGAGCTCCAAAGCAGTTGCACAATAAACAGAAGTGCTAGCAGCTTGTTGCTGTAAATACAAAACGAAAAAAATTATGACATTATGTACAATTTTTTATTTAACAAATTGGAAAAAAAAGTACCAAGGATTTGGTGAATGGTCTGACGAAAGCAAATAGGATTCTGTATGGCCACCAATTTCGACTTAGATTAGTTGAGACCATATTTCCTGGGTGTAACGAACTGACAAAATATTTTTTGCTCAACCACATGTTGGAAAGCACTTTTGCACAAACAATATTGTACAATTTTGAATTATTGTAGGCTGTCATGCTGCCGAAGGACTCGTAATTGAAAGATAGATCTTCTTTACATAAATCTTCTATAGGCTTAGTAAGAGACGAAAATCTGAAACAGTGACAAATATAAAATGTATGTAATTAAATGTTTATGAAAAATATTTAAAATTAATACCTGTGGGATTCAGAAGATACAAATATAACCCTTGAATTGCGAACGAGTAAAGGCTCTAATAACATAGTCAAATATAAATGACTTAAATGATTTACTTGAAATATAGTTTCGTTACCGTTTTTGGTTTGTTCGTAACGTAAACCGAATACTCCAGCATTCAATATGAGCATATCAATCTTTCTATAAAATTAATTGGACGTCGATATTAGGGAAGTAGATCATATAAAAATAAGGGAAACAATATTGAATTATATACTTTGTCAACTTTAAACAGTTTTCAGCGCACAATTTGACGTCTTCCAAAGAAGACAAATCTAATGCAAGTGGAATGCACAATTCACCAGCTTGTGCTCGTCTTGATTTTATCTCATCAATGGCTTTTTGAGTTTTGTCCATATCACGGCAGGCCATAATTACTTTACAACCGTGTCTCGCCAAGGAATAAGCCGTTTCAAATCCAATGCCAGTGTTGCAGCCCGTTATAAGCGCAACTTTTCCAGACAAGTCCCTCCCATGCAAAATCTTTAAATTGATAAGAAATTTTTAAAAAAAATTATAAAATTGAATTCTGTTTGATGTATTGTATTAATTTTACCTGAAGTGCAGTTGTCGAAGAATCAAATCTTTGTCTGAAGTCGTCTTTGTGTAATTTTTCTTCAACTGCGAAAGCCAGCCTCGGATCGGTGTAAGTTTTTCTTCCATTTTCATGATCGATGAATAGAACTTCACCGGTCGAATCGTCTATTTTCTTCTCCCAACCGAAAGGCATATCTCCGGACACAAACTTCTTCTTTCCGGTTCGGGGATGATTCCACTGTGTACCTTTCGTCAAGTGGCTGTAAATTAATAAGACAAATTCTTTTTAATCTCTGTGTGAAACTGGTTTAATTATATTAAGCTTACCATATTATTTTTATATCAAACTGGGACACTTTAGGATTTTACTCGAAGAAAATTTGTTTTGGGGAAAATATGTTTATTTTGTACAATTATTAAAAAAATGACTTCGTTTCTTGTGCAAAAATTCACCACAGGCGATATATTTTAATGCATAGGAACATTTTCCATCTAAATTATTTTGAATTTCATAAGAAAATCACTAGATTTTGTACAAAATTTTTAAAAAATGCGCCGCAAGTAAGTTTTTTTTCGAAAATACAGCATTTACATATGTATGTATGTAAAATTTAGCGAATTTATTAAAAACAAAACAAGAAACTCTCGATAAACTCCGTTGATTGTTATGCACAACATTTATGTATTACCAAGATAATTCAATAATTATTTAATAAGGGATATACATAGTCATAATACTAGGGGTAAGAATAAGTTAATAGTTAAGAATTTAAAATTAAGTAGATTTGGGACAGTGGTCTTCAACCCGATCCTTATCGCCCACTTGTGGTGGGCGGTGAGTGTTTTTGTCCATTTTTATAAATTTGCAAAAATATTGTGTTATTATTTATGGAAAAACTTGTTCTTCTCCGTCAGTCTTTTGAAGAGAGAATTTCATCAGTTCCCCGAATTGTTATTTATAAAAGATGATGTAACTCCAGAGGAGATTGAAACGTTCAGTAGTCACCTAACGAACTTAAATTAGATAAGGAAAAACGATTTAAAGATATTTTGAACTTGAAGGTATGTATGTATATGTTTGGATGAGAAATCCCTTTTTACTTTTTACGAAAATTTTACTGAGGTTGATATAACTTGCCAAGAAGAACTATTAGAACTTAAATATGATGAAGAGAGCAAACATAACTTCAATAGTGGTGGATATCAAAAACTCTGGCAAAATAAAAAAAATGCCAATGTTATATCCAAATATGTGGAAAAAAATATTTAATTAATTGATACCTTTCCCTACTAGATGCAGAAATTCATTAAAATTTAATTATTTTATTTATTAGTATAAATAAAAATATAAATTTAAGTACATATTTTTTATAAACCTTCCCCTCTAAAAATTACTTCGCACTTGCGCAAAATTGAGTTATTGTGGCATCGGTGGGCGGTAAGGAAATTTTACCATCAACAAAAATTCAAAAGTAGGTGGTAGGTATTAAAAGGTTGAAGACCGCTGATCAAGGAGAAGTATCTTGTACAGGGGTGTTGTTGAATACAATGGCCTGCCAGAAGATCTCAGAAATATAAACATAATTGATAGATTCCCGGCAGCCTTAAAACAGCACCTCTGTATAAGGGCTAATAGATAATTAAGTTTATTTTTTTAATTTCAGCTTTAAGTTACTGTTTATTTGTAATTGGCTTCTTAAGCTATCTTAAATAAATAAATAAACAATTATTATCAGCCTACCATCTCCGCCAAAAGCATAACTATGAGTGGATAGTATCGCAACAGTTCCTTGTGCTCTGTGTGGCCATTTGTCAATTTTCCAAAAAATAAAACGATAGACACGTACAGAATGACAAACCGGGAAAAAATGATACATTGGTCGGGACACGCCTTCAAGCCCGGACAATCCCAGTCAAACCAAAACGTAGCAAGTCCTTGTAAATCATTGAATAAGCTTGTATATTAATCCATAAATATATTAACACTTACGAATCCGAAAGAAATTACAGTATCGGTTGATATTTAATTAGCTGGGAGAAATGATACAAACTTGACATAAAAAACACAGCCATCTCTGGTTGCCCTTTGTTCCCAACCAGCAGGCAGCTCATCTTCACTATCTGACTCCGGGACGTCCATTTAACAGTTTACTTTAGCTCTTCACAAGAATACATATCCCTAATCTTGAGACTACAGTCTGACATTGACAATCTGTATTGTCAATCATAACACTTTCACCAACTAAATTTTCGTATACAAACTACCATTATTTTAAAGATACACTAGAACGATCGTTCCCTATTTATTCACAGTTCATTACTTAATTCTTAATAAATATCTTGGTTATTCATGTGATAATAAATTATAAACGGATAAAACGGACTGAATAATTCAAAATTAATCCAAATGATTTGCTATATTTATGTATTGAAGTATTGAAATGAACTATGCACTGAAGATTTATATGTATGGATTAGTATTTAATCATTCTGTAATGGTTTGTAGTGTGAATATTGTTCATAATATATTATTATTATTCTTTAAAATCCACTCTTATACAGGCGTTGGGTTAAAAATTGCTAATAAATTCACAAATTATGCATTTAGTGGGTGTTATATATATTTAACAGTTGATAGGGTGTTTAAATTGTGATTTATTATCTTTTTTTTAAATTATTTCGAAATATCGGGGTGAACTTTGTCATGGTCGATATTTGTGACAGTTGCGGTATACTATTGGACGTTTGATAGATGTAAAAAAAAATTTAACCTATAGATCAAAATGTCTCTTTTGCCCAAAACTAGCAGTGACTTTAGTTCTTCAGATTACTGGAATTCTTTCTTTAAAACCCGAGGACAAAAAGCTTTTGAATGGTACTTATATCACTTTTGATTGTAAGATAAAACTATTTTTTTTTAGGTTAAGTTGTTTTCATCTGAGACTTGTTTTAGTCATCATCATTTTCAGCCGTTCACCAGCCACTGCTGGATGAAGGCTTCTCCAATCCTCTTCCATTCCTGTCTGTCTTGAGCAATCTGCATTCAGTTGACTCCACACATTCTTCTCAATTCATCAGCCCATCGTCTACTTTCTGCAATATCTGCCACTTTGGTCATGCTTTGTACCCATGTATTCCTTTTACGATCTCTTGTTATACCAACCATACATCTTTCCACGCATCTGTGTAACATTCTTGAATTCAGCGTCTACGTTTTACATCCGTACATCATAACTGGCAGTATGCATTGGTCGTATGCCTCCTGTTTTAAACATAGCGGGGTGTTGGATTGAAAAACTAAGTTAATTTTTCCAAAAGCACTCCATCCTAGTTTAATTTCTTCTTCTTTACACCCAGTCATATTCACCAACTGTCCTAGGTATAAATAACTATCAACTATCTCTATAATATGATTATCTGTGACTACGTTTTGGGTATGAAATTCATTAAACCTAATTTTAGTTTTATTAAAATTCACTTTTAAGCCTACTTTCATACTACATATATACATACATACATACATAGGCTTGTTTTAGTATTGAAAGTATATAAATTAGGTCGTTTTATTTATTATTTTAATGGATTTTCCAGGTATGGAGAATATTTGCAGTTGTCCGAACAGCTCCATAAATACATAAAGATGAAAGATGATATCTTGATGATAGGATGTGGTAATTCGTCGCTGAGCGCCGATCTGTACGATATTGGCTTCAAACAGATGGTGAATATTGATATATCCCATGTTGTAATCAAGCAAATGACTCAAATGAACGCGATTAAAAGGCCGGACATGCAATTCGTTCAGATGGATGCTCTAGATATGTCGTTTCCCGATGGAAAGTTTAGCGTTGTGTTAGACAAAGGGACATTGGACGCCCTCATGTCTGACAATAGTGTAGAAACTTTGGACAGAGCCAGTAAATATTTTAAAGAAATTACTAGAGTTTTAAGAATTAGCGGAAGATACGTATGTATATCGCTACTCCAAGAGCATATCTTGAAAAAAATCGTAGACAGTTTTGCAAATACAGATTGGATGCTTAGAATTGTACGGTGTTACGAAGCTGAAAAAACTAGTAATGAAAATGAAAAGGGTATGACTTTGCCTGTTTTTGCAGTGATAGCTACAAAATTCAAAAAATTACCTCACTCGGTACGAACGATTTTCGATTTCCTTTTCAAAATATATATATTTGTATACTATTTCATGTAATATGTATTTTAACACAGGTTTTGGAAGTATGTATGACTGGTGATAAAATTATAAGATTGTCTCGGCCCGAAGAAATCATAGATGCTGTTAATTCAACACAAAACGTAGCAATCATTACAAATGGCTTATCAAAAAATAGCTTAGTTGACAAGGAAGAGGTAATTGTATTGTTGTATTTAATTAATTATTCTTGTTAATTTTGAGATTTGAGATTAATTCAGATAAACTTCTCATTCATTTTTAGGTTTATTTGAATTTGTATGTTCCTGGTAAAGATGTGCCTCGGTATACAGTTCATGTTTTAGATCAATATTCATCACAAAACAGTGGTAAATTTGCAGCTTTCATTGTACCTCAAGGAAGGTAATGCACGAAGGCGCATTCCATATAATCCAAAGTAACCACATACAAT
The DNA here is from genome assembly GCA_022651745.1 of Parapsyche elsis. Classification (NCBI taxonomy): domain Eukaryota; kingdom Metazoa; phylum Arthropoda; class Insecta; order Trichoptera; family Hydropsychidae; genus Parapsyche; species Parapsyche elsis. The sequence goes on along the minus strand of JAGVSN010000003.1, from coordinate 6,286,797 downwards.
ATTTATGTATACATAGTATCAATCAATTTGTTTAACTATTATCATATAGGGAACTCGATTGGATATTTTCTTCGTTAGAAGGTAGACGAGAGTTAATAAAATCTGCAGGTTATAATCGTTTAGCTATTGTTAGCTTACATAGAGATCAAATTTACGAAAGTCTCGATGCCGTTAAAGATGAACTTGCGGAGTATGTAAAAAACTTAGCACCAAAGGGTACTCATGGGCAAGTTGGTGTCTATTTTACGATTAATTATAAAATTAAGTAAAACTTAATGTTTCTGTTAACAGTTTTCAAACGTTGCAGATTCCCTTTTTATCATTGGGTAACGATGTTGGGAAAAGGGAAGTTATCTATAGAGGACATTCAAACATCTCAGGAGAATTTGTTATTGAAGAGGTTGAGGCTGGAGATGGCAACTTGCTTAGAAGATTAATATTTCTGAATAATCAGTTTGTGGTACAGTCTGAATCAAGACTCAAATCAGGTTAGATAAATTTCACCATGTGAAATCTTTGTTTTCGAGTGGTGTACGTTTTGAACGATAATAAATTTTATTTCAGTGAAAACTCGTAATGGAAAAAAAATCATAGTTGATCCTGGTTACTTGGCTTGTGACCATCATATATATATGACAGTGGGTGTACAGCTTGTTTTACAAATGATCGGTAATAAATCGGCTACAGCAACTATTATTGGACTTGGTGGTGGAGGGCTATGTACATTTCTACATAAGTGCTTCCCTAAATTATTTATAACAGCAATTGATATTGATTCTGAAATGTTAGATATTGCAAGGAAGCATTTTGACCTCGTATGTGATGACAAATTAAAAGTGCACATTCAAGACGGTCTAAATTTTTTACACGATGCTCAAGAAAATGGTAAAAAAACGTTTATTTCGTACATGTATTTAAACATGCAGTTAATATATTTATTTAATTTTGTTTGTTGTAGGTGAAAAATTTGATTTAATATTGTTCGATGTTGATAGTAAAGATGTCTCAGTTGGCATGTCCTGTCCACCCAAAGAGTTTGTTGATGAAAATGTCTTAAATAATGTTGGTCACTGTTTGAACGACAAGGGTATGAACTTTTTAAATATTTTTCATTTGCATTCAATTTAAACGATGTAAATTTTAAAAATTTTTATTTTTGATTTTAGGATTTTTCATACTCAATCTCGTATGTAGAGATGAAAAATTAAAATCTTCGACAATACAAACTTTACAGTGTGCGTTCAAAAATCTTATAGCATATAAATTGGATCAAGATGTGAATGAAGTTTTTTTCTGTACAAATAATTTAATTCCAGACTGGTTAAAAGAATTCGAAAAGGCTTCAAAATTAGTTAATACGAGTGTAATCAATAGCAGGTTACAAACGAAAGACATTGTTGATACAAATGTGTTCTTGAAATCATTGAAATTTTATTTATAGTTTTATATAATTTTATTTTGTAAATAGAATCACATTCAACACTAAGTTTAATCTTTTTAATTTTATCCGTATCAGATCAATTATTACAAATAAAAAAATTTGGAAATTTACACCATTGTACCTATATTGTATTGTCCAGTTAAGTTGTAAAAAATAGCTTAATGACAAAGTTAAAATCAAGTGATTGCATATTATTATTCTTCCCTCCTGCGTCTTTCCTTCATTTGATTTTTCGTGTATGTACATATGTATATCGTTAAATAATATACATATATTACATTTACATAAAATTTACTAAAGAAGCCTTTCCAACTCGGTCACTATCAAATTAATAATTACTATACAGCATGGGTGGCTAAACTTTTAACCACTACCTGCTTTTGAAATTATTGGTGGCAGTCTACTGACACTAAAAGTAGTAATTTAAAGCCAAAGATAGGTTTAAATTCAAAATAAACATAGTTAACACCAATACCAATTCAATATCAAGTTATTTTAATAACAGCAATTAATGATGACTTCACACAAACATAAAAATAGTATGTAAATAAAACAAGATGTTCTTTTATTTTAATTTTATTAACACAAACACAATATGCTTATTATTAGCTTTACAATTCGTAAGCACTAATGTGAAAAAAAAACAATCAAGACAAAAAAAAAATTACTAATTATTTTTTATTGATCGAAAAACTGTCAGAAAACGTCAATAAAGGTGAATTTATCTTTCGATTTCGTTTCGAAAAAATGCTCGAGTAAAATATTCGGCCATATATCGAAACATTTTGGGGTCGTAAATCGAAATTGAGCCATAAATAATTTAAAAAGCTCGCTATATACGCCGAGGAGTCTCACCGCTTCACGGAATCGCTATTTTTGTTCATCATCATCATCATCATTTTCAGCCGTTCACCATCCACTGCTGGATCAAGGCCTCTCCAATCCTCTTCCATTCCTGTCTGTCTTGAGCAATTTTCATCCAGTTGACTCCACACATTCTTCTCAATTCATCAGCCCATCGTTCACTCGGTCTACCTTGCTTTCTTTCACATCCTCTCAGATATCATTCCAGTATTTCTCGCGTCCATTTGCCATACATTCTTCTCGCTATGTGTCCACTTTGACTTTTTCACACGTTCCGCTATATCTGTAACTTCGGTCACGCTTCTCACCCATGTATTTCTTTTAGGATCTCTTCTTGTTATACTGAGTATACATCTTTCCCATGCTTCTCTGTGTGCACTGGATCTTGCGTAGCATTCTTGAATTGAACACATTCATACGTCATAACTGACTACGTATTGGTCGTATGCCTTATTTTTTAGTATATTCATTTTTTCAAAGGCACTCCATCTTAGTTTTATTTGTTATGGTCACTTTAACCGGTTTTTCGACGATGGTAATACAGCAGCGAACTGTCATTATTTGACAGCTGACGTTGACTAGCGAATTATTATAGGCGCAGTAAACAATGTCAATTTCGGGGGTGACAGCTGTCGCAGCGGCTGTGGAGGCCAGCGGGGAGGTGAGGGAGAGTGGGGAACGTCTTTGCAAAGCCGCCGAAGCCATGTGGGTAAGGAGCAGAGCCACAAAAGACTCCACCACACACCTTCTGCAAAGAACTGAAGAGTTGAGAGTAGCTCGGCTCACATTGCACAAACGGGGACGTATCGCTGCCGCCATGGGTCAACATTTCCAACTGACACCTACAGACTGTGCGGCTTTACACGGACTCACCAAAGAGTCTCCGCTCACTCCCGACTTCTTCACAGCCATCGAAAGAGTCGACCGGCTGCACGACGATTGCAAAACTCTGGTCCATTGTGGATTCGAAACGGCCGCTCTCGACATCATGGAGAAAATATCCCTACACCGGGAAGCGGCTATCGAACGACTCTTCAGATGGACGCAGAAAGGCTGCCGCAACTTCGACGCCGCCGATCTCGATTCTCTCATACCCCGAGCCGTTGAAAAGTTGCAAACTCGACCGGTCTTGTTTAAATACGTCGTGGATGAATACTGTGCGGCTAGAAAGTCCGATCTGGTGCGGGCGTTCATTAACGCGTTGACCGAAGGCGGTACCGGGAAACCGATCGAACACAACGCCCACGATCCTGAAAGATACACGAGCGATATACTATCATGGGTGCGTCAGATACTGCCGTTGGAGAAGGAGAATCTCGCCGCTCTGTTTAAACGTTGCGATCAGATTGATGCGAGCGAGGAGATTCGCACGACTCTGGCCGATATAACGGAAGGTTTGTGCCATCCGTTGAAAGTGAGGATGGAATTGATTTTGACGTCTGATAAAAATCCCGTTTTGCTTTGTGCAATCGTCAATCTGATCAGATTCTACGGGCGAATTTTAAATGATGAACTGCGAGGTGGACTTCTGTTCGCCACTCTGGATGAACTCCGGATTCAGGGCGAGAACATCTTCCTAGCGGCCGTTGAGATTAAAGTCAAAGCGGATTTGGCTCGTGGTGTAAAAGCGCCTTCGTCCAATTTGTCGCCTTCGCCTATCGTCTCCGATCTGTTGAGTTTCCTCCGAGAGATTTTCTCGGCGACTCCCATCTCCGACCAGAGGGAACGGGTCGATCTGTTGAAAGCTGTCTCGTTAGTCATCGACCCTCTGCTGAGAGCCGTCAATGAGACTGCATGTCATCTGTCGTCTTCAGACATGGCCGTCTACCTATTGAATTGCATTTATCAGATACAGTGTACGATTTCGCTGTGTCAATTTGTCAACGATTATGGCGAGAGGTTGCAGGCTCAATCTGATGCCCAGATGGATACGCTGACGTCCGAACAGGCCAGTTCGCTAGTGGCGAATTTGAACTTGGGTCCCATCTATACGATCCTACAGGGCCAGGAGAAGGGATCGCTATCGGCCATTCCCGGAATGGAAGCGACTGCGCTTCGGTCTTTTATGAATAAATTCGATAGTTTCATCGCTATGCCCGATGTATTCCTATTGCCTCAAATCACATTGTTGGTTAGTAGCGCTAATAAAACATCTATTAGAAAGAGATCGTTTGAAGTAATTTTAGCTATTTATAAAAATTTATATTCTTCTATTCACGATCCCAGCAATAAATATGAAAATCCAAGTACTATTGTTCGACGGACTCCCGAAGAAGTATCTGAATTATTAGCACTGTAATTTTATTAATTTTTTTTTTATATTCAATACAATGAAGAGATACACTACATATTTATTTGTAAATTTTCGTTAAATAAAATAACTATACTTCATACATATCTACAACATTTTCTTTTATTTCTATAATACTCGATAAGCCAAAATGTACACAAATACAATGTAAAATACAAAATAGATCATTATTGCCTGAAAAAACAATCAAGGAAGAAAAATTTTTTATCTCGAAAAATAAAGAGTTAGTTAATTAATTTAGTAGATGTAAAATAATTACTTAGAAGTGAAAAGTTATTCGGATTATTTTATAAATCTAGTTGTTAAAGAAATGAATTGAATTCAAGTTAATTAGGATGATTTTAAAATTTTTTAAATATTTTGGTTTAATAGTAAAAGGATTAACTACGTCGAAGATTAAAAAAATAATTGTAGTAATAAAGAATAGTATGGAAAATGGAGATAATGCTAGGGATTTGGGATCGAATCTGCATTCAAAGGGGCTAATTTTTTTTTGATCTATGTATTTTTTTTTTTTAACCAAAATTTACACAAATACAATGTAAAATGCAAAGTAGCTCATTATTGCGTGCATTTAATAAACATTTAGATACTGAATAATTCATCTATTGCAATATTATGTGAAAATTTCAATCATGTCCAGAAATCTTGGATGCCGATGGATAAAATGAACGTACTGCAGGACACCTTTCTCTGTCGATAGATAACGACTTTTTCTTAACCATTATTTCTCTTTCTAAAGTGCCTCTGTTCCTGAGCAACTCCACTCTTGATTTATTAGCATCGTGCAGTTTTTGCTCCAACGATTGCATACATTCGATCAAAGACTTGACTTCCTCAATTAAGCTAAAACAAAGTTTTTACATATTTCACATTGAGACCACTCATTCTAATGACTTTAAAAGTTCTACAAAAACTGCCCGTACCCGCATTGTGGAGCATCCCGACAATTCTCAACGTTTGGTCTCCCGATGATGCATCTGTTATCGAGACGAGTTTGAGCCACTTTCATTGACAAATCCATCCTCCTCAAAGCTCCTCTGAGTTCTTCGCATAAATTTTCGATGCGTACCAGTTTTTGTAATGTCTTAAAATGAAATATTGCTTAAACTTCTATTGTAAAAAAAAAACATGGAAAATGAACAAAGGCAAACCTTTTTCAATTCATCTTCTAATCTTACTCTCAATTCATCAGTGCAAGTTGCTTTTTCTGCGAGAGATTGATCCACTCTTTCAGCTTGCGTTCGCAAATCACGTGCAGTATTCAGTAGAACCACTTCTAGAAATTTACGCATACCGATTGATCGTTGACGAAATTCTTCAGCTTGTTCTAAATTATCTTTGCAAAATTGCTCCCAAGTATATAACGTAGACTGACTGAAAAGTTACACACTTTGAATTGTTTTATTTATTTATTTTGCATCAAAATATGCAAACATTGAATAGTTACTCATTCGGAACTCGTACAGATCCTGGTTTCATCAGGACTATGCTCGATTTGTTATTTAATCCAACGTTTAAAGTTTCCGTATCGTATGAAATCAATTTATCACTCCAATCGAACTCTACTCTAGCTTTTAAAGCTTTATTACACCGTAACTGTTCTTCGATATCAACTAAATTCATATCAAATAGACGTCGAATTTCAGCAATCAATGACAATTCTTTTATCAATTCTTCTTCGGCAGTATCACAGACAAGATCTGATTCTAAGCGGTTTGATCTCAAATCTAAACACTCTTTTGCTGAAATATTTACATATAATGATTAATTAAACTTTCTACATATTATTTATAATGAATGGTCTAGTTCAGTAAAATGTACCTATTGACTCTGGCAACAACAGTATAGAAAGAGCTCGTTTGAATCTTTGACGAAGTTCTTCCAGAGTGACTATTTCATCAGTCATCGATTTGATACAGTACTCAGTTTCGCACTTCCATCGATAAATATCTTGCGCTCTATCCTTTAGCAAGTCGGTATTACAATTAAATTCTTTATCGGCCGTAGCGTATGATCGCATTAAACAATTCTTTGCGTCAACTTCCAACCTGAAACACTCTCACTATGTAAAATGTAAAAGCACAAGTATTTTAAATTGATAATAATATGTGCAGATTGATTCACCTATCCGCATTGCGAATCGGTTCATCTTGTAATCTGATAGCATTGTGCCGTCGCCATTCCGCTGTTGAGTATTTTGTGATTGAATATTTATCGACCACTGGACGAGTACCAGTTAATCCAGATGGTTTGCGATCAACTTGTCCCGAAGCCCAAGGTCCTTAGAAGTATGAAATGGAAAATTTCAGTTTTGTACAAGTACACTTAATTTCGACGCTGATTTTATAAAATTACTAGTTAATGCCTATTCACAGTGTTATTGAGTGGTTATCATTAGTGTATATACCTATAGTTAGGCTTACCATACGCTCGGCTTGACCGGGATTGTCCTGGTTTAAAGGCGTGTCCCGACATCCCGGCCGGTTTGTTATTTTGTCCCGGTTTAGCATTTACGGATGCCTTGAAGAAAGAATATCCTGTTCTGAAAAAAGTGTATATGGCTACGTTGATCGCGTGAACAGTGAACAATGAACAATGTTCGTCTGTTTTCAGTGCTTCAGGGGGGGCGTTTTGGGAAAAAAATTTCGCCTGTGGGGCATATTTTTTGGGCAAGTTTTGTACGAAATCTTGTGATTTTCTTATCAAATTCGTTCCGTCTGTCCCCAACGGAAAGGTCAACAGACTATATTCGTTGGGGGGGTGGTGGCCTCATGTGAGGGTCTTGGGGAGTATGGATGTGGAGGCGTTTCTCTACGAGGCGGCTTATATACATATATAAAATTCAGATAATTTAAATGCAAAATGTTCTTACGCAAGAAATTATTTCGCCTGTGGTGCATTTTTGACCAAAAAACGAAGTAATTTTTTCCAAAAAAATTCTCCCTAAGTAAAATCCTTAGTGTCCCGTTTAAAATAATATGGCAAGCCTACATATAGTGTATAATTTGGTAGTTCAAAATGTAGCAATGTGTGAGTGAGTGAAGACATGCGAGCGTTCTGCGGCTACCCAGCCTGGCAGACCCTCGCGCCATTATATATACCAATAGGTCCCATTTCCATTTCGTGAATTGCTGCTTTATCATATCTTTGTGGAAGATAACAAGGTAGTGTTTGTGGAGAAGGCCAGGGGCGTGTCGGAAACGGGACAACTTCACCAGGTTTGTATCCACCTTCGTCATTTCTATTTGATAACATCCCGACAAGTTTCGATAAATTTGGATTTATTGCGAAAATTTAGCGTTAATGTAAAGGCCTTGTATCACAGATGAAATGGTATGTTTCTAATAAAGTAAAATGTCAATAAAGATGTTACTATAGGGATATCCATTGTTAGTATACTTATTGATTTTTGTACGAATCAAATAAAAAACTATTTTATTAAGGAAAATTTATATAAAAACTACAACATAAATGCATAAAAATGTATTTTTTCTCAAAGTGTACATAAAATTGGATTAATTCATAATTTAGTTTTCCGTTAGAATGGAACGTCCCACACCTTTAGGCATCTTTTTATTGGTTGAATCTTCAAGTTCTTTAGCCTTATAGTAATGAGGAGCAACTTCCAATAACCATTTGCTCTCTATCTCCGTAACTTGTCTCATGAATTCCTTAGTCGTAAATACTAATTCATGATACAACACCCAGCGTGGAAGTTCTTCAAACAGAGCGCTGTTAGGGTGTATCATTACAGTCTGAAATATTAATTTACATTATAAGATACGGTTTAAAAATATAATTACAGTTGAAAAGGCTGAATCTAATAATAACAAATCCGTTATTGTCGAATTATTACACCTGTGTATTAGACCTTTTCCGCTTTCTACATTATTCCTATTATGCGTTTGCGACATTTTCCATTCGACCATAATGGATACGTTATTATATTCGGCCTTTTTTAACGCCTCCCTGAAGATATAAGTCATCATCATCATCATTTTCAGCCGTTCACCATCCACTGCTGGATGAAGGCCTCTCCAATCCTCTTCCATTCCTGTCTGTCTTGAGCAATCTGCATCCATTCAACTCCACATATTCTTCTCAATTCATCAGCCCATCGTCCACTCGGTCTACCTTGCTTTCTTTCACATCCTCTCGGATACCATTCCAGTATTTCTCACTATGTCTCACACGTTCCGCTATACATAGATATAGAGGAATAAAGATGCCACTCTGGTTGTGCTTCGTACCTATATATTCCTCTTACGATCTCTTCTTGTTATACCAAGCATACATCATTCCATGCTTCTCTGTGTGCACTTGATCTTACGTAACATTCTTGAATTTAGCATCCATGTTTAGTAAGGTATGAAAAAGGACAGAACACATAAAATGTTACCTGATTGTGTTTGGCTGTTTTGTAATTACCGCCCTTGGACAATCTTGCTATGTGATAAAAATATCCAGCCGTGATGGCTTTACGAATGTTTGTATTTTCCTCAATGCTAGAGACCATATCAATTTCGACCCTCTCCATGAGTCCGACCAATTGTTCGCGAACGTCTCTGGCCCTCTTCAAAGAACGGTATTGAATGAAATTTTCGTAACACCACTGTACCGAGTGATCCGCTTCTACCCACTGATTGTAAACGTTCATTAAGCTGAGATGATCACCACCCAGGTGGTTGAAATTTTTCCTAGCGGTATCGGCGTGTATTATTTTGTCTTTGGGACGGTAGAAAATTGCACCGTTGACGGAAAGCATAGCGGCAATCGTGACTATTTCTTCAGAACATTTGTATCTGTAATGTTAAGTATAATGAATACCATTGATCAAATGATGTGAAATGTATAAGTATTGTATGCTGAAACAAATAAAGATACTGACTTTTCACTCGCTAATAGCATTTTTGCCATCATAGGATTAGTCGGAAATTCTGCCATTCGTCTTCCAGCTTTTGTGAGTTCACCGTGATGATTCAAAGCCCCTAAAGCATACAATTGTTCTAAAGCTAAAACTAAAGTTTCATGTGGAGGCGGATCTAAGAAATCGAAATTGATCAAATCATTTATTCCCAAGGCTTTCAACGTGAGAACTGCATTTCCTAAGTTAATCCTCTGTATCTCGGGTATCGTATTGTCTTCCAGTTCATGCTTATAAGCCCAGGCGGTGTATAATCTGAAGCATTTTCCAGGAGCCACTCGTCCAGCTCTACCGGCTCTTTGATTTGCAGATGCTTTAGAAATGGGCACAACCATTAAACTCTCCATACCGGTGCGAGAGTTGAAATTGTTTTGTTTAGCAAAGCCCGGATCGATGACGTAAATTATATTGTCAATAGTTAGTGAAGTTTCGGCTATGTTTGTCGCGAGTACAACCTTCCTAGCTCCAGGCGGCGTAGGATCAAAAATTTTCGCTTGCATATCACTCGGAAGATTCGCATACACCGGTAATATCAACAATTCCTTTATTTTAGAACCTAATCGTTTAGTTCTATCTTGTAACATTTCGTGACACGTTTCGATCTCATCTTGTCCGGTGAGAAAAACCAATATATCGCCGAGAGGTTGTGTAGCGTGAATCTGAAGAATCGAGACGACACAGGCGTCAACGTAATCCGCCTCTGGAGCTTTGGTGTAGTAAATATCAACGGGGAAACGTCGACCTGGAATCCTGAAGATCGGGGCGTCGTCGAAAAATTCGGAGAATTTTTGGGCGTCCAGTGTAGCACTGGAAATGAGCAACTTCAAGTCCGGTCTGAATCTTGTGATGTCTTTGACCAAGCCGAATAAAATATCAGTATGTAAAGTCCTTTCGTGTGCTTCATCAATAATCATTACACTGTAAGAAGCTAGATCTGGTTCGGAGAAAAATTCTCTGTGCAGTGTGCCGTCAGTCATATATTTCAGAACGGTTCTTTCCGAAGTGCAATCTTCAAATCGAATACTATATCCTACTTCGTTTCCCAGCTTGACACCCATTTCTTGAGCAACCCTAGCCGACACCGACATTGCCGCTACTCGACGCGGTTGAGTGCATCCAATGCATTTTCCACCAACGGTGAAACCAGCCTCGTGCAAGTATTGAGGTATTTGCGTTGTTTTGCCGGACCCAGTTTCTCCTTCTATGATTAAAATTTGATGCTCTTTTATGGCAGCTATTAAATCATCTCTGAACGGAAATATGGGAAGCGACTTCTTCGTTTCTTCTATATCCATTTTCTTTTTGTCTATGACGGTGATTTTCTCTTCCTTTTTCTCATTTTCTTTGCTGCCTTCCAAACGCAACGCCTGTATAAACTCAATTTGATCATCCAACAAAAGTTCATATTCTTCTTTGAACGCTGCATCTTTAGATCCAAATTTATAAACAGCCGACGCCATTTGTTCTTGTTCCCATTTTCGTTGTTCAGAATGCGGTAATTTTTCTCGCTCATCGACTTCAACGTACTCTCCTGAAATTAGAAAAAAATACATTTCAATAAACGTTCTGTGCGTTTTGAATAAATCGCTGAATCAATATATATATTATGTAGTATGAAAACCTTTTTCTCCTTTTTTTAGATCACGCGGCATATGATAGCGTTGAACATTTTCAAGTTCCCTAGCTTTTTCGTGTTCTTTAGCAAGTCGAAGTAGTTCTTTTTTGTGTTCTCTATTCTTCTTTTCACGTTCAGTTAATCTTAAAATATAAAAAATATATGCATTACTTTAGAATTAGTATAACAATATCAATTTGTGAATATGACTGGATGTAAACTAGGATGGAGCGCTTTTGGAAGAATGAACATAGTTTTTAAATTTCAACATCCCACTATGCTTAAAAAAGAAGGCATACGACCAATGCGTATGGATGTGAAACGTGGATGGTGAATTCAAGATTCAGTGCACACAGAGAATAATGGAAAGATGTATGTTTGGTATAACAAGAAGAGATCGTAAGAGGAATACATGGGTAAGAAGTATGACCAAAGTGGCAGATATAGCAGAACGTGTGAAAAAGTTGGAGTGGACACATACATAGCAAGAATGGGTAGCAGATTGACGCGAGAAATACTGGAATGGTATCCGAGAGAATGTGAAAGAAAGCAAGGTAGACCGAGTGGACGATGGACTGATGAATTGTGAAGAATGTGTGGAGTCAAGTGGATGCAGATTGCTCAAGACAGACGGGAATGAAAGGGGATTGGAGAGGCTTTCATCCAGCAGTGAATGGTGATGATGATAACAATATATTGTTAAATTTTACATTTGTTCATCGAAGAGATATTCATCGTCAACAATATCGGCTTCCAATTCGGCGACTTTGTCATCTTTTCTCTTTTCTAAATATTTTCTTCGCGATTGGACACGTAGCATCGGTAGCATCTTGTCGCGGTCTTCCGCTTCGATCTTCAACCGTTTAGCAGCTTCTTCATACGATCGTTTGTCTGATGACTCGACAATTTTACGAGTCTTACCATCATCTTTTACTTTCAATCTCTTAGAGAACTCGTCTCGCTCCTTGATATCTTTCTTTCGCAGTTCTTCAGTGCTATCGACGCTTTCTGACGACGAAGACGACGATGGTTGCGCAGTGCGCCTTCGTTTTTTATCTTTATGTTTTCCCATTTTTTAATTTTTTCTTAGTTTACAAACTGGAACAAATAAAATGATATAAACAATTAAGATTAATTTTAAAAGGGGGGTTTTACGACAAAAAGCCAATTTGTATGGGTCGCTATGCAAGCTCATCATAGCGATCCATACAAATTGGCTATTTGTCTTATGATTTTGTCGTAAATATAAAACCATACCAAAGGCTTATAATGTTTTGAAACGTCTTCTTATAAAAAAGTATTCTTCAAACAACAATATGAACTAGAAATGTAAATGAATCATAATGAAGTAATATAATAACGTAGAAAAAACGAATACCGGGTACCACGAGCTGTAAACACAAAACTGTCAAACGGACAACAGTCATAAGACATGATTTCCTGACTATTGTCTTAATAATAATACTAAAATATCTACATTAAAAAGCTAAAATGAGATGTAATACATATTTTAAATATTGCAGATATTAATTATTATAATAAAACTATTTTATACAGATCGTAGATAATTATAGATACTATCTAAAACTTGGTTTCGCGAGTGGCCACGGGCTAGATAACTTGGCCGGCGTGACCAACATGGCCGTCGTGGCCGCGGTCGCTTTTCATCCATATGTCAAATTATATACAAAAAAAAATCCACGGAGTTGGCGTCGACCAGGCAAACGCGCTCGCCAATCCAAGCCCTTAAATCAGTAGTTAATTTTTTTCGAGCTAACAGCCAAATTAGGGAAAACCTTGCAAAATTGGTAAGTTTGGGAGCCGCAACATATTACCTTCGGATTATATATTCAAAATTAAATTAAATTTTACTCGTTTATGAAATGGATACCAGTGAGAAATAATCTATCTTAATGATTTTTCTTCATGATTAAATGCTTTTTATAAGATTCCGTGCACACAGAGAAGCGTGGAAAGATGTATGCTTGGTACAAAAAGAAGAGATCGCAAAAGGAATACATGGGTAAGAAGTGTAGTCAAAGTGGCAGATATAACAGAAGTAGTGTTGTAAGTCGAGAATATTCTCGGAGAACGAAAATATTCTCCAAAAGATTATTCTCCGAGAGAATATTCGAGAATTTTCTTTTTTCTTGGTCATAAAACATCTCTAGATAGTTTAATAGCTTTTTAGAGGATTCTAGGATATTTTCAGAACCTAATAGGAGTAATAGGACTTGTCTGAGAGCATTTTGAATGACATTTTTTCATTCTGACGACACTGAATGTGTCATTTCGTCATTTTAACATACGCACTACTAGCACGAACGTTTTCCGCGAAATTCTCACAGGAATACAATGCTTATGAACTCTGGAAGCAATAAATTATGTATACATATTTTTATTGCTTTGGTTATGATATTCCAGTGAAATTGTTCCAACTTATGATATAATCATTCATTTAAACTTAGTACGAAAGATCGTAAATTTTTTTTTATATTCACGCCCCATCAAATTTAGTTTTTGTCACGAATACTAAACTAAACTATTATTATTCGTGTAATCCGTATCACCTATCCCAAGTATTAACCCGGATTAGAGGGAGTTTACTGTATATTTAAGCAAATACAGTAAGAGTTAGTATTTATTTATTTAAAATACATGGTGGCCGATGGAGCCCAGGGTACATTGCATTATGTACATACAATTTTTCCCCTCAGATGCCCTAAAACAGAAAATTCTCGGTTTGGAGAATATTCTCCAAAAGATTATTCCCGAGAATTTTACAACACTAACAGAACGTGTGAAAAAGTTTAAGTGGCAATGGGCTGCACACGTAGCGAAAAGAATGGATGGTAAATGGACGCGAGAAATACTGCAATGGTATTTGAGAGGATGTGAAAGAAAGCAAGGTACGGTGTATGGGTTGATGAATTGAGAAGAATGTGAATAGTGTGAAGTGGATGCAGATTGCTCAAGATAGACAGTAATGGAATCGGTTTGGAAAGGCGGAATTGGTGCAGCATCATCCAGCAGTGGATGGTAATCGGCTGAAAATGATGATGATGTTAGTCATGAAGTTATATTTAGAAATAGGATTTATTTTGATTTTGTGTATATTGTATGTCAACGTTTTGTGTTCGCACAAAACGTTGGCCATCCGTTCCCGTATATTGGTGACCAATCTGTTTCCGTATATATCAAATTATATGTTAGAAAAGCATGGAGTTGGTGTCGGCCAGGCTGCGATCAGAAAGACGCACTCGCGAAAGCCTTTATCAATTTAATTTCTGTTGAAGTTTGTTCTGTTGTGTAAAGTTATTCCACCAGTGAAAACAAACTAGTTTTTAAAAATGAATGGGTAATTTGAATGGCTAAATACTTAAAATCGTGATTTATTAGGTAAAGTGTACTGGCCGTTACTTATTTTCCAGTGTGAACACTCGCATACAGATGCGTGTGCCAATACTCGAACGTCAGTGTCAACACTATTTTGCACTGGGCAGTGTCAATTGTGACAGTAGGCGAAATCGGAATGTCCCAAATTCCGAGCGATGAATCTGTCGAAATGGAAGACTCTGCGGAAGAATCGGAGAAACCGAAACCGAAAACAAAGAACAAGAACCGTTCTGTTTGGGTTCAAAAGGCTCTGTTGACTCGCGATTCTCAGGGAGAGTTTGTTAAATTGTATAAAAAGTTACTCGACGACGAAACACGATTCTATGAATATTTTCGCATGTCGAAGCATACGTTCGCCATATTGAAGGAAAAGTTGAATGACGGTTTGAAAAAGAAAGATACTAAGTGGAGGAAATCCATAGATCCAACGCATCGTTTAGCTGTATGTTTGAGGTAACCATACCAAAAATATACCATTGGTAATATTTTTTTAATACATGTATCTAATGCTCACGCACTAAATAATAATGCACGTTAGAAGTATTCCTAAGAAAATATAAGGAACGTTGTGTAGGCCATCAATGAAAAGTTGATGTATGTATATAACAGCGCAAGGGTCTGTCTGGCTGGGTAGTCGTGGAACACTCATACACTCACGGCACGTACACATACACGCCCACTCACACATACACTCACAGCACGGGTAGCGCGAAGCGCTCTTACCTATCAACTACCTAACTACATTTTTGCTACATTTTGACTTACTATAGGTATATACATAAATGATAACCATCCGATGACACTGTCAACAGACGTTGACTAGTTATATATACATAATAGACCAAAGTCATATATTGTTTCTATTGAAAGTTTGAATTATTATTAATTTTTTCCCGTAGACTAGTCATCGCCAGTGTTAGCCCACTGACATTTCAATAATAATCGCCCGTCGATTGTCAACGGGCAATACTCTAGTAAGCAAATAAAGCGCATTAGTGTAAGTAGTTTGATACTGAGGTATCCCATTTGTATTTATATATGAGGTATTTCCCATTCGAGTAAAGAAAATAGTCGATAAGCAATTACACGATTAAATATATCGGTGTAGGTATAATATTTTTGGGTCTACTTTTATACTGTATGTATGAGATGATCATCATTTTCATTATACTGTATGTATGAGATCATCATCATTTTCAGCCGTTCACCATCCACTGCTGGATGAAGGCCTCTCCAATCCTTTTCCATTCCTGTCTGTCTTGAGCTATCTGCATCCAGTTGACTCCACACATTCTTCTCAATTCATCAGCCCATCGTCCACTCGGTCTACCTTGCTTTCTTTCACATCCTCTCAGATACCATTCCAGTATTTCTCATGGCAGGCAGATCTCTGGATGGCAGATCTGCCATCCATTCTTCTCGCTACGTGTCGAGCCCATTGCTTAAACTTTTTCACACGTTCTGCCACTTTGGTCACACTTCTTACACATGTATTCCTCTTGCAATCTCTTTTTGTTATACCAAGCATACATCTTCCATGCTTCTCTGTGTACACTGGATTTTACGTAACATTCTTGAATTCAGCATCCACGTTTCGCATCCATAACTGCATACCGCATACGTCATAACTGGCAGTACCCATTAGTCGTATGCCTTATTTTTTAAGCAAGCGGAATGTTGGATTTAAAAACTATGTTCATTCTTCCAAAAGCACTCCATCCTAGTTTCATTCTTCGTGATGACTATTATAAAATTAAAAATACAGCTCTTGTTATGTTATTTTTTATATTATTACTTTATTTATTATATTATTACTTTATTTATTATATTACTTTATTTATTATATTATTACTTTATTTATTATATTACTTTATTTATTATATTATTATAAACTTGGTTAAAGAAAATTATGATTTTATTTCAGGTTTTTGACTACGGGAGATTCGCTTCGAAGTATTTCAAAGAATTATCGACTGGGTCATAGTACAGTTTACTTTATTGTTAAGGACACGTGTAAAATTATAGTTGAAACACTGGTTACAGAAGTGATGTGTCCACCGGTAGATGAGAAATGGAAGCAGATTGCTCTGAGTTTTAATAAACTTTGGAACTTTCCCAACTGTGTCGGTGTAATTGACGGTAAAGAAATCGTTTTTCAGACGTCTGCAAAGCAACGTTGGGATTCTGTAAACGATTCTATAATTTTATTGGCCATCGTCGATGCGCATTGCAATTTTATCGGTGTGGAGGTCGGTACATATAGTCGAAACAATGATGGAGCCGTGTTGGCTCAGTCGATATTAGGAATAGCACTCGACCAAGGAGAGTTGAATATTCCTGAAAAGGCATCTTTGCCCGGTGCGACTGATGATATACCGTATGTTCTCATTGGAAATGAGTCATTTCCATCGAAGAAGTATTTGCTCAGGCCATATCCTACTAGGTTTGTTGGTGAAGATGAGGAAAAGAAAGTTTTCAATTCTCGAGTGGATTGTGCTAGGGAAGTGTTTGGAGATGCGTTCAGAATGTTATCGCAAAGATTTGGAATATACAGGAAACGAATGCAATTGAAACCGGAGAATGCTGACTATATAATTTTGGCAACATGCGTTCTCCATAATTTTATTAAAAAATATGAGGATTTTATTATTTCTGATGTGAAAACTCAAACAGCAGCCTTGCGAAATTTGCCAAAACAGGGGGGGAGTGCTAAAAGGGAGGCAATTCACGTTAGAGAAATGTTCAAAAAATATTTCAATTCTCAACAAGGATCGATTCCTTCGCAAATTGATGAAACCAAAACCAAATGAAAACAATTTTGTCGGAATGGTGGGACTATAAAATTTTGAATAAATTTTGTCAGTGACGAATTTTTAAATTATTCAAACATACTTTAACTTATTGAGTTACATTTGAGCTGTTATTTTTGAAAGTGGTGTAAGTTCAATTTTTTTCAAAATTGAGTTTATGGTAGTTTCGGCTATAAATGGATATGATATATTTATTTTAAAAGAATTCAGTGAAGATTAAAAAATGGACTAACCAATTTCAAAAATAATGGCTCATTATTATGTGCATAATTATTAAAAAATTAAAATAAGTATGGTTGAATTATTGTGTGGTTGAGAGATTTTTTTCATGATTTATTTACTTTTTGCAACTACATGTATATTGTATTTATGTATAAAAATAAAATGTTAATTGATACAAATAGAAGTATTATGCTTATTTTAGTCACTGCCCGTTGAAAGTGTCATCGGGCGGTTATCATTTATGTATTATATAGCATTCTAGTGTATTTACATAAATCTAAGTATATAGTGCTGTGAGTGTACATATGTATGTGTGAGTGTATGCGAGCGTTCTGCGGCTACCCAGGCAGACCCTTATAGTAACTAGTCATTGGGTGATTACCGTGTATGAGTGTTTGTGTGAGTTATTGAGGTTATGTAGCGTGAGCGCTTCCAACCACGCAACTCATGTTGTGTGTGTGAGTGAGTGAGCGAACGAGCGTATGTGTGCGTGTCGCGCTGTTGTATGCGAGGGTTCCACGGCTAGGCTACGCGGCTAGTCGGTCAAGCAGATTCCTGCGCTACTATATAATATAGTAATATGTATCTACTCCTCTTCTTATCATAAAGTTATGAGATAAAGTAATCCAACAATGTCATGTTTTGATTTATTTGAAACGGGTTCATGAAATCAACCACTAAATTGAATCGATTGTACTATTTTATGTGGATAATGTTTTATTGGGAAATCACCGAAATAAAATCGAATTTTAAATTGAAATAAAATAGGATTTTGTGGGTAATTGAATTGAACACAGAACAGCACCAAACTAAACAGCGGTCTAAGGGTTGGTTTTCCGACCGCACCCTTCCTTCCCTTGTGGTCGCCGCCAGGCCGCAGCAGCTTTCAATCCTTCTGTCGAATTCTATACAAAAAAAACCAAGGGGTTGGCGTCGGCGCACACTCGCGAAAACAAGTCTTAAATCAAATAAAGTAAAAATACACGGAGACTGTAATGTACATAAGATATATTGTTACGGCCAAAAATTACTAAAGTCAGTGTGCAAATGTCTTTTCGTCGGCTTATTTATAGGTTATATTTGTGATTGGTGAGTTAATTCATTCGTATTTAAGTTTTTTTATGATATATATAACTGACGGAAAAGATTAGGAACGTTGAATTGCATCACATTTTCTTGTTTATCCTCTTTTAAAAGTATTGTATGGTAAAATTTTTCAGGATTATAAAATTGCGAAGATGGGGTCTCGAGCAGCATTTGTGATTGGCACCGAACGTGCCTTAGCAATGTTGAAAGGTCTTCCACGTCTTTCCTTATCAAATGTGAAAAATCCGAATACCTCTCAAACTACTGTAAGTGTCGCTTTGTATGCACATACTCGCAGACCCAAATGAATACACGTGAGACATGTTATATACATTGTTTTCAGAAACGTGGAAGAGGTCAACATGGAGGTGATAAACACGGAGCTGGTAATAAAGGTTCTGGTCAAAGACAAAACTATATGAGACTCGGTTACGAAACGGGAAATAATCCATTCTATTTAAGATTCAAATACGAACCGTATTACAAAGGACACCAGTAAGTATAGCGTATAAGCACTCAATTTTGTTTGGCGTAATTGTTAATACTTCACCATCCACTGCAGGGTTAAGACCTCTCCAATCCTCTTCCATTCCTGTTTGTTTTGAGCAATCTGCATCCACTTGACTCCACACATTCTTCCCAATGCATCAGCCCATCGTCCACTCGGTCTATTTGGTTTTCTTTCACATCCTCTCAGATACTATTCCATTCGTTTCGCTATATCTGCCACTTTGGTCACGCTTCTTACCCATGTGTTCCTCTTACAATCTCGTTATAATACCAAGCATACATCTCTTCACGCTTCTCTGTGTGCACTGGATCTTACGTAACATTCTCGAATTCAGCGTCCACGTTTCACATCCGTATGTCATAACTGGCAGTGTGCATTGGTCTTATGCCTGCTTTTTTAAACGTAGCGGGATGTTGGATTGAAAAAGTAAGTTTGTTCTTCCAAAAGCACTCCATCCTAGTCTAATTCTTCTTCTTTACATTCAGCTATATTCACCTTATTGTCCTAGGTATAAATAATTCTCAACTCTCTACAATGTGATTATCATTTTTGGTTACACATTACTTATTGTTTGATCCATTTCAGTTAGCGTCACTTATTGATCTTTTTTTTTCTTCTAGTTTACGACGTCAGTATCCGCCCATGTCATTGTCGAAATTACAAAAACTTATTGATACTGACCGTATTGATGCATCCAAACCTATTGATTTGATAACACTGCTGAGTACGGGATTGTATACAATGTTTCCTGACCGAAAACATTTCGGTGTTAATCTAACCGAGTTTGGAGCGGATTTATTCAAAGCGAAAGTCAACATTGAAGTTCAGTGGGCCACTGAGGAAGTCATTGCTGCAATCGAAAGAAATGGCGGAACGATAACAACTTCATATTACGATCCTCATTGCTTGTTAGCTATGAGAAATCCGGAAAAGTTTTTCCACAGAGGTATACCGATTCCGAAGCGAATGTTACCGCCTCCAGATGCCGTCGAGTTCTATACTAGCGCGAGCTCAAGAGGATATTTAGCAGATCCGAGTCAAATATCCGAAGAGAGATTGGTTTTAGCACAAAAGTTCGGTTACGACCTGCCAAAAATCGAGAATGATCCCGATTATGAGATGTTAATTACTAGAAAAGACCCGAGACAAATCTTCTACGGACTGGATCCTGGATGGGTAATCAATCTAAAAGATAAATGCATATTAAAACCAAAGGATCAAGACCTTGTAGAATATTATGCAACATAATCAGTTATTTAGTGAAAATATTATAGTGACATGTATGTTTCAACAATTAAATTCGAATAAAACACAATATAGAAAGCCTTAACATTTTCATTTATTTATTCGAAAATAATATTCAAAGATAATAAGATTAATTCATGTGTAACATTTTTAGCATTGTTGAGTGTTGTAATTTAATACAAACATAATAATGGTCTACAGTCTACACAATGTAGTAACTCTGCTAATAGCAATAGTAACCACGAAATCAGCTGCTATAATATTGTGTCATTATTTTACTTATTCATAAATCTAAAATTGTATTTGTGCATAAACATAACCCTAATATTAGTGTACAAAAAAGGCATATGATATTATTTATATAATATAATAAAAACAAATTTCAATTGACATATTCTTATATCAAAAAATTATATACTATTTATAATTTTATAGCATATAAAAAAAACTTGTAGCCTATTTGAAAAGCAAATAAAAATAGGTAAACGTTATAAAATATATAAATTGTATAAAAGTTAAACGAATTCATGTATAATATTTTTAATATAATGCACAATATGTATGTACTAACAATAGTTTCAATTTAAATTCGAGTATGCGAATATATATAAAAGTGGCAAATATTATATGTATGTATGTGTGTATTATAAGGTGTAGTCTCATGTAGCTGAAATACATTTTTTCCCCCAAATTATTATTTGTCACGTGGTAGTATTCTTTATCAAAATTAGATGGTATTCATAAATTTTTTGAAGTGTATTAAAAAATTAGTACAATAAAATTCGTTTATCGATTTGCTTGCGACAAATGGGGCACACTGTCATTCGATCTCCACACATTTGACACATTCCATGACCGCACAGGAATATCATATTCTTCAGACGATCCAAACACACCGGGCACATCGTCTGAAAACAAAAAAATTCATTATAATATACAATTATATCAGTGGTGCCCACTATTTTTTTTTCATAAGATCTACATTCTTCTCAAATACAGTATCAGTGGTAAAAGTCATTACAGCGTTTCTTGCACTATAATCACTAGGAATGGTAGCGTAATAGAATATTTCGATTTGCTGAGACATATCAACCAAGTCAGTTGGATTTATCTTCTTGTAAAGAAAAAGCTGAATAATCTTCAAGATCCTACATTAACTGCTCTTTTAAACCAAAACTAATTTCGTACACTCACTATGTAACAGTGTTTCTCGATAGCTGCATGCCGTTGATGGTAGAAACTATTTATATCTTATTTTCAAAACCATAAAACAAAGAGTAGCACACTCCAAAAATGCGTTTTTCAAAATTATTCTATCGCTAAACGACTTCATTTTTAGCAAGAATGTGATACACTCGAAAATATGCAAAAGTTGCTGCTTTTGACTTAAATAGCTGTTTTGTAAAAATTGACTGCTGAGCTTTTTCAAGCCCACTTTTAATTCTCTAATTCTGACTATTCGTAGTTCACTGTTGGATAGTTAATCTTTATGCACTGTTTAAAGATGTCTTTCTACATTTCCTTTCTTTGGTAATGAAATTTAATATATCTATTATTTCATCTTGACACAATATTTTAAGTTGTGTGAGCAAAAATTGTTTACCAAAATTTAAGCAAAAAGAAAAAGTAATATCCTTTTAACATATTTACTGGTGATCGACTTTAAATTATTAGGCGATCGACCTCATGGGCACCATTGATATATCGCGTCCTCAGAGCTCAAAGGTGACATGTCCATGATTTTGCGAAAATGAGTTATGAATCAGGACAGACAAGTGGCACATCCGAATGATGTCACAATCTTTTGGCATCACAAAGTACAAAAGTTCTACTAATATTCTTCGAGTACATAAATGACAAGTCCGAACTTTTTATATGCAATTTGAAAAATTTACTTGTTTAAATTCAATAACAATGAAATAAATAGCGTCTAAAAATTTTGTCAAATACGTACAATTATCATTTTTATATAAAGTTCCACTGATTTATGATGACCAGTTCAAATGTTAAAACAGTTGCCCTGAACAATTTACCATTTTGGAGACATCCCCTTTGTGCTCCGAGGACGCGATATATATACAGCTAGTTGAAAATGTACCTGATCCTTTATATCTTGCAATTGCTGTTGAAGCTTTTGAACATCGTTGGTCGTCGTTGTGGCCGATATTGCCGTGTTCGTATCTCTAGAGCCATTGTTCATCATAGGTTGAGTGTTAGATTGCCCGTGAAGCATGGTATTTTGTGGGGCAGGCTGTCCTTTGTTTGTTTGAATATGTGCGAGATTGCTTGGCGGAGCTTCAGTGTGCACTACAAAACCAATATTATCATAGTACATACATACATACAATACAATATTATATGTACATTGAATATAAAATAACACAGGCTGATATGTGTTTAGTTGTTTTAAGTTTGATTTGGGGCAGCTGATCACAAATATGATTTTAGTTTTTATCCATCACGTAAGGTTTTTTCATGATGATTGCTATTTTTGTTCCTGCAACGTAGGAACTTAAGAAATAAAAAGAATATCTCTTATCCTAATAAATCATCTGCAAAACCTGTTCTTTATTTCTTAAACGACTATTAAGGTTTTTACACATAATATATTAAATTAGAAAAAACACAAAAGGAAAAAAAACTAATAAATAAATAATAAGTCTTTGTTTTAGGGAAAAAAGATTAGTATTAAAAAAATCAATAAATTCCGAGTATTTATTGCCATATCTGATCATTCTGGGAATCGGAGAATGAAAGTAATAATTATTACATGAAATATTTTCACAATCCAATAAAAAACGAGAACGGGTAACACGCAACGGTACTTTTAAACGAACAGTCAAATGAAGAAGAATATGACTATCTATTAGAGTTTAATATTTTATATTAAAAAATTACATCGAATATGATTCTTCTATTTGATCTGATGTCTCTATTCCGCCTCCATTTGTCAGTTTAAACTGCGTTATTTGTCTTTTGAAAATTATACCGATGGGATTGTTCAAATGGACGTCTTCGAAATTGAAACACAGCAACCGCAAGTTTTCACACAAAGCGAACTGAATAATTTGATAAGAGAAATTAAGTCTTCTGAAGGATGCTGCACAGATTATCGGATCGAGACTTCAGGATAAACATCTACTGGCTGCAGGAACATCGTTTGCTTGGTACAGAAACCGTGAGAAAGATTTCGTGGTAGTCAAAAACTAAGTATGTACATATGTACAGCATTGAGTTCAGAATGGTCGGTTTATATAAAAAATATAGGTATCAAACGTAAAACAATGTTCACAAATTTGAAATTTGTAGGCCTGTGTAAATTTAACATACTGTTGTTTATATTGGAATAGTAGTTATTGTCGGGGTTCGTATTCAGAGTGGACGATGCCGTCGATGCTATGGATTGTGCCGGTGGAGTTGTTACTGGCATAGCTATCGGAGTTCTGCACGAGACACATTTTCGCATTAGAGGAGCACAGGCACTGCAAGCGCATACGTCACCGCATGGGCGAAATACTACAGTAGCGGGTGCATCAGAACATACCACGCATTCTCCGACCTGAAAATATTCAAAATTATCGTTAAATCTAAATGAATACGAATCTCAAAATGTAATATGTGATTATATGTAGAATACTTTGATTCTGTCGACGACGGTTTCTCGACACATGAGACATTTTTTAACACGCGGTGCACACGCACTGCAGCAGGTGATGTGACCGCACGGTTGGAAAAGTATGTCCTTCTTGAGATCTGAACACACGAGACACTCGTCCAGAGATGTGATGTTGGATATATTAGCCTGGCCGTCGTTCGATGGCTCTCCGATGACGTTGCCTTCAGCCGTTGCCGGTACGATGATACTCTCGGGGTTGCTGGATACGGGACCACCTTTTTGATAAGTGGATAGCGTCTTGCATAAATTGGGATCGGGACACAAATCCAAAGGTGTTTGTCCTATAACACATAAAATAAAATAAAATTGATTTATTGCCATACTGAGTGTAGTATGCCAGTATTAGAGCTGGTGTAGGTTGGGACTAATTCGTCGACACAAGTTGTGCTAATTTTTGGATACAGCAAATACGTTGTAGAAAAAACGACGATCGGCTCAATACATTCTCATGTTTGTATACGATATGAGAACCACTGGGCAACTCTGATGAACACTGGACCTATACGAGGTATGTACTTTAACAAATTTATAATATTTAGATTAATTGCATGTCTTTTGTAAGATCCAGTGCACACAGAAGCGTGGAAAGATGTATGCTTGGTATAACAAGAAGAGATTGTAAGAGGAATACATGGGTAAGAAGTGGTAGATATAGCAGAACGTGTGAAAAAGTTGAAGTGGCAGTGGGCTGGACACATAGCGAGAAGAATGGATGGCAGATGGACGCGAGAAATACTGGAATGGTATTTTGGAATGATGATGATGTCTTTTATGCAAGAAAATATACCTTTCTTGTTCTTAATTGTCAAATCAGCTCCGTGAGAAGCGAGATAGCAGGCGATTCCAGCGGAGGATCGTTTGTCAGCAGCTTGTGCTCCGAGTCCCATCAATAGACGACCCACGTCCTGAACGTCTTGCAACTGTCGCAGTTGAGATAACGTATGGTGTCGAAGAGCTTCGTGCAATGGCGTATCACCATCTTTGTCACAAACATTCAAATTTGCACCCTCGCTGACCAGAAGCTGTAACACAGCACCGACGTTAAATTATTGGTAATTGAGGAATTCCTATTATGTTTTAATCAGCACTGTATATATGTATGTATGTATATGTCTTACTCGGACTATAGAAGTGTGTTGTCTCTCGACAGCCAGATGCAGTGCCGTTTGCAAGTTGACATTTTGGAGGTCCATGCGTGCACTGCCGACTCTCACCAGTAGCTCGGCTACTTCAGCATGATTATTGAGCGCAGCCAGGTGTAAGGCAGTGTATCCATCGTCTTTCTTCTCGTCTACGATCCACGGACGGGACACTTTTCCCAGCATTATTTTCATGGCACTGAAAATTAAATTAAATGTTGTAATAAGATATCATAATAACTCATTGATCGATTTGTTTGAAATACTTAGATCCCAAAACTATAAAATATTGTTGTTTCTTTGAATCACCTTATTGAACAATTAATTATTTTAATTTAGAATGTTATTTAACAAACAAATAAATTAAAATGGCTTGGCTTAAAAAGTTTACAGTAAAATATTAGTTCACATTGATTGAAAAAAAAAGATGGCTGTTTTAGGATAGTCACCAGTTAGTAACGAGACATAGTAGACCTAGAGCAGCGGTACATAACCTTTTTTGGCCAAAGGCCTATGAAATGTGTGAATTTTCCAAGAGCTGCATCAGTTTCCAAAAAAAAAACGTATTTTATCTCTATGTATATATTCGTCACCTTTCCAAAAATGTTGATAATAATACATAATTTCTTAGTTATTTTCTTATGAAAATAAATAATTACAAATACATATTCTTTTCATAAACGTATTTTAATAAAATTTTCAAAAGCACAATATTTGACATTTAAATATTTTTCTTAACAACTTAGCAACGAACATTATTCATGACGAAAATAACATCTCCATATTCAGCATCCAATTTTTTCAACAAAGATTAAAACAATCTGTAATTTAGTTATTTTGCTCTTATATTAACATTTCTATGGCCGTTTGCAGTACGACTTTAAAATTTTGATTAGCAATCTTATTTTCCACGCTTTCTTGGTGAAACAAGCAATCAAATTTAATGATACACGATATCGATATTTATTTTTTCCGAAAAGATAGTAATTTTTCCAAACTACCGCAGCTTTTCCAGCGAAACGGGAGAAAAAGGGAAAGAGGGAAAAAAAGGTTGAGTACCGCTGACCTAGACTACCTAGTCTTAAAGTATTGCCTGATGACGATCATCAGGTGTTTATTATTGACAGTGTGGGCTAAAACTAGTGGTAACCAACAACAGATAGACTTTAGATGTTTCATCATCGTCATTTTCAGCCATTCATCATCCACTGCTGTATGAAGGCCTCTCCAATTCTCTTCCATTCCTGTCTGTCTTGAGCTTGATTCCACACATTCTTCTCAATTCATCAGCCCATCATCCACTTGGTCAACCTTGCTTCCTTTCACATCTTCTCGGATACCATTCCAGTATTTCTCACTATGTCTCACACGTTCCGCTATACATAGATATAGAGGAATAAAGATGCCACTCTGGTTGTGCTTCGTACCTATATATTCCTCTTACGATCTCTTCTTGTTATAGATATCCATTCCATTCCATCAATGTGTCCAGCTCATTGCCGCTTCAACTTTTTCACACGTTCTGCTATATCTGCCACTTTGGTCATACTTCTTACCCATGTATTCCTCTTACGATTTCTTCTTGTTATACCAAGCATACATCTTTCCAAGCTTCTGTGTGCACCGGATCTTACGAAACATTCTTGAATTTAGCACCACGTTTCACATAGTGGCAGTACGCATTTGTCGTATGCCTTATTTTTTAAGCATAGCGGAGATGTTGGATTTAAAAATTATGTTCATTCTTTTATCCCTTGTTCTTTACATCCAGTTTTATAGCTATTTTTAAGAAAATTCTCCATCTACAATTTATCTACCAATCAAGACACGAACAATAAGTAAACGTGAAATATTTTCATTGTTTGAATTCGTGCCTTTGAAACATTTGTAATATACATATGAATGGACGCTGTACATTGCGCAATGTCAAATATCGGTACTGATACTGATTCAACGCCCTGCCAGAAGACCACCGTACAGAAATGCACTGTGAATCGCGCAGTGCCGCGAACCTTCTTTTGAATGCTAAATTTTTTTATGACCTACAAGTTTATATTGCTTTATTTTATTGCGATTTCGAATCGAATCATCGATGAGCGCAGGAAGTGGCCTGCGGTCTATGACTGCGTACATTGTAAATAAATCGACGCCACGCCGCGTTTCAATATGTGCACGTGTTTATGTCTACCATGATGGCTAGGTTATACTTGGCCACATCTGTCGGCCGCTATTTATTGCTAGCACGCAGCCGGTTCAACCCTTTGGCCGCGGCTATTTTTGCATCACGAACGTGCAATGCAATAAGCGAAAAGGCAATGAAATTCGAAACGATTACTCCACTCATCGATCGAATATTCAAGTTCAACCAAGTGCGATGCTATCCAACAGTGCAACACACCCCGTTTAAAATTGTACCACATCGCAAGTTTTAAATTCAAAAGGATGTGATCCAAGGCAAAATTGTCTGTTTAATTTGACTTTTGGATTGGACACGCGGGCCGCTTTTTAGTACCCCTGTTCTCAATTGAAATGAGCGCAACAGTTTTAATTGCAACGGGCGAGCAGTGAAGTCGTGTCGATCGCGGCACGCGCCATTTTGTACGACATTTTGGTTCATTTTTCCCGCCAACAATAGTCGTTTTGGCTCGACTGTTCTCTACACTTACAGGTAAAATTTCACATTCGCAAATTGCTAAATTGCATCCAATGGCTAAAAGTTATGATAGCATTACCGAGAAACGGTGTGTCAAATTTTAATATTGGTGGTTGTAGCGAGCGGAGAGCGTATTCCGTGCAAATGGCGTCGAATGAAAACAAATATCTCGTTTAGTATTGAAATGTAAAAAAATTGACCTTTCGAGTGCGAGTTGTCGATATATTTATTTTATTAACAACGAATCATCAGAATTCCGAGACGACAGCTATTCTAAACCGTTTTCACAATATTGTTTTTATTATAACATTTCAAATACTAGGCGGGGTGTTTAATTGTAGCTCAAACTAAATAATCGTCCTTAAAATAAATTGCGACTTCGAGTTCGATGACCGTTAAATGTTTAACGTATAAAAGTGTGCATTTTTTCGAAATAAAATATTAGGATATATTTTTAATTTGACATGTGTCAAACGAGGCATGTTTTTGGCTACATATAGAGCTTCTCGCGACCATGCACCTGCGATCATCTTTCAACCGTTCCGAATGTGTTTTCCCCAACACACATGTGAAAATAAATTGGAAGACAAAAAAATGATCCAAAATTGGATTCGGTCGAGCATGTCGACTGGCGAGAGATTGATACAAGGTTGAGAAAAACAAGGAATAGGAGTGGTCCCTACTTATGCATACATACTTGACCACACCCTGAGTAAGTTTATAAAACAATTGTATGTATATAATAAAAAAAAAACAAAAAAACTAATATTCATAGCGAGTCCCTACACGAAAAGCAAAGTGCCATTGATGGATACTGTTGTCTTTACAGAAAATGTTAATATTAGAATATATAATTTCTAACATTAAATCCTTCCAATAAAATCCAACTAAAAACGGCATTCAAATATAGTTGGAGGTTTATAATCTTAATCACTCTTTCTTTCTTAAAAGTTTAAAACACGTCTACATATGTATATACACATATATTGTGTATTAATAACAGAAGTCTAACTTTAAAAATAACTTCACAAATAGCAGTACAAGTTTCAAGTTGCACTACTAGAATATTTTACTTTAAGTCTAAACATCTCAGTATCGATGTTATGGACTTGATCCATTAATATAGTGAATCCCCAAAGTCAGATCTTGCTATAGCCAAAAAACTGGATGTAAATCAATTTTCATGCTTACATTTTGTGTGTTTAGTCTGCGTTAATTTTCAGTTCAAAATATAGTATCGAACGTATCTATGTATGTAATTAGCGATGGAGATTCATCTAATCACGTGCCAAATATTTGCTCGACGAAATGTATGTTACACCTCAGCGCTTCTCGCCGATATAAACTTAATTTTTTTTTCCTTTTTGCACACATTGGTGCATTTTATTCAAATAAACGTGCATATGTAATCGCATGATTGCGTCCGTGGGCGGGAACAATCTACTTGCACTTTCTGGTCCGTTAAATTCTTCCCAGTCCGTAGGTATGTATGGCGGTTTTGAGATTAATTTGAGCTGCCTTATAAGTGTATGTGGTGTACAATTTTAAACAGATTCACTTGAAACGTATCTCGTTCCAGCAGCCGTTGTCTATTTTGGTGGTTCTCCACATGTGTGCAAACTCTTGACGCATTCTAACTACAGAACTTGTTGCAGGGCTGAAATGCTGTGTAACACGTTGTGAACACCACCTGCCTTAATCACATTCTGAGTATTTTAAATATAGTTTGCTGCTATGGAACCATAATTCGCTATTTTTCTTTAGGCCGATTAGCCGAAAAGAGTGTCCTATGGAAAGAAATTGGGTTATGAATGGTTCGGGTCGTTGTCTGAGTGTTTGAAGGAGGGCCATGACCCCGCCTGTTCCGCATACATGGTTAAGTTCAACTCATCTGTTATGTGAATATCAATTAGCCCATTGTTCTGTACTTTGTCCGCGCCTGTGTGTTGTACGCACGAATAGACTTCCATTGCGACACAATTAAAATGGTGGTTTCGAATCGCTCCTCGTTAATAAAACTGAGCACTGTACAATGTGACAGTATCGATTTGAGTACAGATTTGACTGTACAAGATTTGCTTTTCATCACATTTCAATCTGCACAATTCGGCATACAAATTATGTCGAGTACCACTTGGGTGTTACTTTCGTGGCTAATATTATACATATTTATTGACCGTTGTGAGAGTCGAGTAATTGCGTTCATTTTTGCCCATATACTTCATTGGCAGTTGTGTTTGGAGTTACATATACATATGCTTGAATGTATTAAAATGGGGAGAGAATTTCAACGATTAATTGAACTTTCTTGTCGAACAATGTCTACGTTAAATTAACACATCAGTCGCTACCCACTTGGCTGCAACCGTTTAGAGTGGACGCATATCTGATGTTATAATAACAATGCGTTATAAACACAGTTCCTCAGCAGTTGTTGATTGTGTGAGTCATGAGCTGCTCTCAATTTGAAGGGGAAGTCCCGTCTATTTCGAAACGCGTTTGTAATTTTATACCGTCATAAATAATGCTCAATTTGGATTGATACTAGTTTTTGAGGAAAATATTCCAATTCGGATGCCAAGTACTAATCAAAATTTGTTAAATGTGTTTTATAAGAATTTCAGACGGAGTGGTATTGAATCTTCATTTGAGCTGTTGTACTATTCTGTTGGCCGATTAAAAGTATATTGGAATGTAAAGCAATTCATTCAATGAAAGATATCTATAGATTTTGTAAGATCTGAAAATTTTCAGACTTCAATGATTTGTCGTATACGTTGCTGATAAAATTATGTTGTTGAATAAAAATGAAATGAAATGAAAAACGAGCAGAATTCGATTGAGCGATTTTAATACTTGCGTTTTGGGATAATACGGTTCATTTTCGATTGTGCAAGGTGAATTTTAAGCTCGACAAGCGGCGTCTAAAAATGACCGCTCCGTGTCGGATTTCATCCAGCGGCCGTTACGCAACCCGAATCACTCTGTGACGGCTTTTATAAGGAAATCGCGATGCAACGACCCCAAAATCTAAATCTAGAATGACCCCTCTGCAGTCTGAAATGTCGGTGGCAGTCCTGAGTTTTCGCAGAAACTTCCCTAAAATTGATGGAACTTTTCAAATCGTCGATAATGCTCAATAATGCTAACGTCCCGATTTCGAGGAATTCAAAGAAGTTCAAAGTGAAAAATTACCTAAAACATCTATGAATTGAAAATTCAACGGAACAGTACGAGCTTCTTCGTGTAATCATATAAGTTACTAAGAAAGTTGCAACTTTTTGTATATGTGAAGATCTGAGTGCAAAAACGTGTAGTCTCCTAGAATTTACAAATACACATGCAATTACGTTATAAAAATCTAAAATCGTTATGTATGTACTTAAATTTTGGTTAGAGTCGACCCCCACAAAGTGTAACTTACAAAAAAATAAATAAACGATGTTCATTCTATTCCAATGTTGCAAGCCGAGCGTAGCAAGAATACACCTACATGTGGTCGCAATATGATTTCATACTAAGCTGAGTAGGGACTTGAAAAAAAAATAGACTCTCAGGATTGCTACCTAGGACTTCCTGTCTAAGGACGAACGAAAGTGCGTGCGAAGTTAATAATTTAATGTTGCACTGAAAAGGATAGTATGCACTCATTTAGAAATTTTATCGTACATATTTACTAGATATGTTCGTGGGCGTCATTGATCTTGATGCGTCATCTGGTTAAATGGTTTCCATCAGCCAAAAGCATTCAAAACAATCGACCCAGAAGCGGCGCAAGATCAGCTGCCATAGCCAAACGCTTTTTTTTTAACATTGGCCATCACTGTAGTTTCAATTCAAAGTGTTGTGTAGTGAAGGCGATTGCTAGAGACGCGCGCGGTATACCGATACCATATTTTCAATAAATAAAAAAGGGGTCTCGGATGTAACTTATCAAAGCGAAATTTAAGTCTTTGAAAGCAAATTCAATACAGAAGTAGGAGCGAGCGTGCAAGAACTTCGACGAAACGTAATTTGCATCGCATAAAGGTTATTGTGAATACAAAGGGTATCCTATCGACATACAATTTTCAGAAGAAAATAATAATATTGGTACGAAACGATGTAAGAAAATAATATAAAAATTGAAGAAAGATTCCTGCTTTGTACTATAATTTTAGTAGAAATAAATTTTATTACAATAACGTAACTAGTTTCTCAGAATCACGTAATAATATTTAATATTATGCTAGCTGTACCGTTTTTATTTAATAAAACTTGTACCGTTATAATTTTAGGCCATTAAAATGCGAAATATACGGAGACTAAAAATAATAATGCAATTCGGAATGACTTGTAAAACTGGTGTAAAGATTTATATGACTGGTCTATGTTAATCGGAAATAATGTAAAAATAGGCGAATTAAACATCATTTGACCTTGTATTGCAAATAAACACAGCGGAGTTGTACAATTATATCATAAATATTTCTGGTCGCAATGTTTATATTTTTACGAAAGTGCACAATTAATATTAATTAAAAATTAACAAATGCTAATTATTTGCAATTCCGTCTAATGTTAGAAAACGCGAAAGCCGCGTCTCCCAAAGTTACACATGTGACGTGCGGCATAGCGAACAAAAAAAAATTGGCAGAGGTTTTCAACCATTGTAATACAAGCTATGTACGATCCAACCACGAGAACTACCTCATCGGATCGCCCATTCATCGAACGCGGCAGAAACGAACGAAATTAGAGCATCGCAGCTAGAGCGTTACTCTGTCGGTTATCTTATTTCAGAACGGGTCGTCGAACCGTTCGGTGGGGGAGGTTTTTGACCCTCCCTTTGGACTTCCCTGCCGTCTCTTGAATCAACAGCGACAAATTTGGTGCTAGCACAGCATTGGCGGGAAAGCATCCTGGGTCGGTCGCCACAACAGCATAACAACATATGTGCAACGGGGGTCTTCGACGAGAGCACACGTGCCGGAGAAGCGACCACCATCATCGTCGACTTCAGCATCCACCATCTCCAGAGGAGTAAGAGGGTGGGGGGGGGGAGGGGAAGGCTCGCCGTGGGTCTCTATTCGCGTGGCCAGCATCGACGGTGTTGGGTTACTCGGCGACTGGGCTAAATTTAACACACCCTCCCCCCCTAGTGGACGACCCAAGCGGGAGAGACGAAGCGCCTGGGACTTCTATTTCTAGAAAATACCAATTTGGACGAAGGGGGTACCGCCCCGGGGGCCCCTCGTGCTTCGACGACCCGAGTCTCAGTAGCGCGCGGACCACCGAACTCAACGCTGCTCTCGAGTATCGTCTCCTCGTCGTCATCTGGAGCCAATGGTGCTCCGAGGATACTCCGTAGTCTAGCGCAAGTTCCGTGCTTCCTTACTTCCCATAGTGTATATGCTAACGTATGGAATGTAAAGAAGTATGGAGCGGCGCAGGCTCATTCAACATCCCCCATCCGTTGATTGCGAGCCGTACGTTAGAGCGATCGTCCATTTTGCCGAGGGATCGTGTGCTTAGTTACATGCAGTGTACGCTAAAAGTAGATAAAAGTTGGTGAAACTTCTAAAAAAAAAAAAAACGGAAGAGAACAATGTTGTACATGTGGTGCGCAGACGGGACCGCGCCCGTACCCCCGCCGTTACCGACGACCAGTGCGTTCGTTGACGTCTTGGCACTGAAAATTCAGCAGTTTCATATAAACCAGTGATAATTTTTTCATGGTGAGATGTAAGTGACTCATCGAGTGTGTATGATAGATACGTCGATGATTCAAACCTGAGCGCGTATCATAACTTGTAGCATTCGAATGAAGATAGACGATTTTCGAGTATGTACACTTGTATGGGGATACCGCATTCAAATGATTATATCCGAGCATTCGATGACATCATGCACGTTATATTAATTAGTATATCAACTTGTACCACACAAACAATAAATGGGGAAATAATTATGATGCACTGTGTATATGTACATATATACTGGTGTATACGCACATTTGCGCTGTCTACAATACCAATAAATTTGCTAATAAAAATAAAAAGAAATTGTCGACTATTTGGACAAAAATCGACTAAAATAGGCTATTACAAATTCGCCACAATGAAATCATTTGCCACATGTGGAAATTGCGAACACTATTGATCATTTATCATCCAATAGATTCTCGGTATTATAATACATAGATTTCTAGTTCAAATTTTCAGGTTCAAATTTTTTTATTAAATTTTAAATAAAATTACGAGATATTTATTCGGATAAACTTGTTAATATTAAGATTTATATCAGCGAAGGGTGGATGGCAATGAAAAACTTGATTTTAATTTCCATGGTTCAATTTAAAGTTTTTGTAAAATCGAGTTGTTTAGTATTATTTATTTTATAAAGATTAACGGATACGAATATATGACAAAAAAAAACTATGTAGAAGTGAATACCAAGTCGAATGTATCAAAAAGTGATAGTGAAGTGCTAAAAAATGAGAGAAAAGCGCAACGCCACGAAGACAAGTACGCATGCTAGTGCTGAATGATGTAAAAAAAGGTCTTGCACTAACAGAGTCAAATCAAGGCACCAAACAAATTCAGAGAAATGGGGTTGGTTGTCGGTTGCATTGTTGCACATGCCATTATCCTGGGTACTTTTCAAAACGACACCCCTTAATCGAGGAGACCCACCCCGATGCTCGACAAAGGATACCTTGGAGACATTCACCCCCCCTAGACTCAAAATTTGCGTAGTTCGTTACTGACCTTCTGGACGTTGTGCTATCGTCACGAATTTGACATTGTTGCTGAAAAATATCACTTATGCATGCTGAAAAACGCATTCTCGGAATCTTGGGCCGACGGTTGTCTGACGATTGACAGCTCACAGTCCGCATTATCATATATGTACTATTTATGCTCATTTTACACACATGAGATGCGACCAATTTTGCATACGATTTACATATATGTATACAAATATTACATGAGAGTAATTCGATTTACAAATCTTTGGGATATCGCGTACACACAAGGATATCTATTTATATTGCAAAATTAATCAATCTATGTAAGTACACAGAACACAGTGGTATTAAAACATAATAATGTATTATAAAATCATGTTGAAGGCGTTAGAGACTTGAAATTTCGCATGGTCTTGATTTACGCAACTGCTGCTAGGCCACCGAAATACGAATGTTCTTCGATTGCGAGGGAAATTGGAATACATATATTATGCACGTTGCGAAAATATTAAACCATTCAGCACTGTATTTTTACGTAGCACTTAAATAATATCCAAGAATATTCAAAAAGGTAACTACGTTACATGTATCGTGTACGCAAGTTGAGCAAAGTCAACAGCGGCACTAATTGGATTTGGTGATTGTTGATTTTTGACATGATACAATCATTAGGCAGGTTTCCAAAAGCAATATGATTTACACGTCCGTTTCTGACAGCTATTGAAATCAGTTTGGGCGTCTAGAATTCGTCATTCGTACGATTGTCCCCAATCGATCGGTGTTTATCGATAAATTTGACAACGCAAGGGTTGATGACAATTTATACACGTGACTTATGTCTGTGTCCGAATCCATACAATATGCATTTATGATCTCATGACGTTGGTTCTCGGAATTCGACAGCTCAAGTGCTCTCGGGAATGTATCTTACATTGAAAAAAGGAAAATGTTCTTCTAAACATGCCCAGCTTGAACATAAATAAAACACATAGACAAACACACAACAGCCATATGCTTCATTGTTTTTCCAAAATACTTTTAGGACGACAGAGCGATGATTACGAAGCGATGGCGATGGTTAGAACGTGCGAGACGTAGAGAATCGTCTAAAAATGGTACAGACAAGACGCGACGCATTCCTTCAAAATTTTGCGAGATATTGGCAAAGTTCCACGGAACGACCCGTTATATTCGAATTCATAATGGTGAGTATTTAATTTTAGGGTGTGTGTGTGTGTGTGTGTCTCTTATGTGTTGCACGACGTTAAGTGATGTCCGGTAGGATTCATGTCCACCGACGTGTAAACGTGTGCTAGACAAAATGTCGCTTACAACTAGGATCGAAATTGGCAACTGACGATTTTGGACCAAACTATAAGCGCAACAAACTATCTTAATAATAAATATTTAACATTAGATATGTGATACTAACAAACGAAAAAAAAATATAATTTTACACCAATTCAAAATGACTTATCACTATAATTTACCGTCGAGCATATTCCAAAACATTCCGAATGTAAGCGCATAAGCTATAAATACAAAAAAATTTCTTTCAGAATTATCGGCTATCAATTAAAAGGTCAATGGTTTAATATACAAAAAGGGTCACTGCCAAAATTACTTGTCCCAAATTGATGATTTACTTCAAAGTAATTAATCTGGTAAGACTGTTAGTGATATTATCAAACTTCATGACCATATCATAATCAAGTATGAATTTTGTATCAGAACGAATATCGCCAAGTTGATACCAACTTCGACCATGTTATTGAGAATGAACGAGTTAAATCCATTTGCTCCTCGCTATAAACACAGGGGCACAGTGAACTTTTAAAAACAACAAGTACACGTAAATATCGTTCCAAAGACTCAACAAAAGGAGCGTTTCTCAAATCGTATGAATAATTTATTGACCGCGTGGAATTTGAACACATTATTGACAATTTTAAAGATCAGTCTGTAAAATCGGCTGGAGGTCTAATGTAATCGTTGGGGATACGTTTTAAGTCAGTTTTCCGGCATAAACGGCGATTGAAATTACAATATATTAAAATGGAAGCTCATTTCGGATGCAATTCAGTTCCGCTGTTCTGAATAAATGCACACGTAATTGATCGAAGAAGCGCGTCCTGATCATCCACCTTCAAACGTCGCACAGACTAGGATAA